>JAJKKK010000018.1:0-600000 GCA_022432375.1 Nemania sp. FL0031
TAAAATATACTATTTATTAAAAATTAAAAATAATAAAAAATATTATTTATTAAGAATAATAAACTTAGAAAAAAAAATAGTATTATAAACTAACTATAAAAAAGCTAGTTAAAAAAGCTAAAAACAGCTAAATTAAAACAAAATATATAAAAAGTTATAATTTAGTTAAAAAAATATATATATACTATATATAAAATAAGCGCTTATAAAGCTTGCTATGCTAAAAGCAATAAATATAATAAGCTTACGCTTATAAAACTTATATAGCTTATAGCAACAAGCAAAACAAGCAAAACAAGCAAATGTACAATTAAATAAAAAGATTTTTAATAAAGTTATGTTTGTAAAAAAAAAAATACTATATATAATAATAAAGTTTTTATATAGCTAGTTTTTTTTTATTTTATTTATTAATTTAAGCTTATTTAAAGTTGTTAAAATAAAAGCTATGCTTTATAACTATTTATACTTTTATAATAACTATTACTTAGTAAATTGTTTTGCAATATTTTACCTTAAAAATATATTCTATTAAGTACTAAAGGATTTTACTATTATATAAATATAAATTTAGCGGTTGCAATATTAAATATAAAATATTAATTAGTTATACTTAAAATATTTAAAAGCCTTTTTGTTTTTTTATTATTAGTTTAAATTTAACTTTAAACATTTATTTTTTTTTATAGTAAATATTTTAAAAATAGCATTAGTTTTTTGTTTTTATACAAATAGTTTAATTTTACGTTTTTTTAAAAAAAAAGCTTTTATTAATATTAGGGTATAAATTTTTTAAAAAAGCTAACTATATTAATATATATTTTAAAAGCTGCTAAAGTTTGCAGTTAAGCTAGCTTTTAAATTGCTTTAACTTTATTTTAGGTTATAGCTATATTAAAGCCGTTTATAAAAAATTTAAACAATTAAACTACTAAATAAACTATAAATAATTTAGCTAGTTTAAAGCTTAAATTAATTAAATTAACAAAATTAAATAAAGCTTTAATATAGTTATAATATTTATAAATTATTTAAAAGTATATAATAATATTATTTATATATATAAAAGCAAAATAATAATAAAGTTATAAAAAATTATTTATAAATTATTATATAAAGCTTAAACTATTATAAAAACTTATAAAAGCTATATTAAATATTTTTAAACTTTATAATAAAATTATAACTATTTTATTTTAATAATTTAGCTAAATAAAAAGCTAATAAAAAAACTTAAAATAATTAATAATTATAATATATTAATAACTTTATAATTTAGCTATAATAAATTTTATTATTAATAAAAAATATATATTTAAAACTACTATTTTATTTAAAAATTATAAGTTAATAACTATATGTTTTTTTAAACGCTATTAATAATTTATTAAATAATAAAAACAAAATATTTAAAAAAAATTAACAATTTTATATAATTTAATTTGCTGTTTTTATATATATTATTAAATATATTATTAATAAAATATTAGTTTTTAATGTTTAATATATATAGTTTAAATATAAAAGCTATTTAGTTTTGTTAACTTTTAATAAGTTTAATTTATATTATATTATTTTTATTTATTTTTATAATACTATATTATATAACTTTTAAATAATATTTTAAAACGTTTAATAAATATAAAATTAAATATATATATATAAACGCTATTTTAAATATAAATAAAAAGCATATTTTTAAGTTATTTTATTTTTAAAAATAAATTAACTGTTTTTTTAAACAAAATAAAACGTTTAATTACGTTTTAAATATTTTTAAAAATAAAATTTAGCAAAATAAAATAAGCTAAAATTTTATTTGTAATATTAAATTGTTTTAATATTTAAAACCCGTTTTAAAATATGCTAATAATAATAATGCCACTTTAGTAAATAGTTAAACTATAACTAAATAGCTAAGCCTAGCTTAATATGTAGGCTAAAATAGTAAAAAATAATTTTTTGCCGCAAAAAAAAGCAAGCTATATAAGCTATATATAGCTTACTATTTTTTTTTTTTATTTTTTAACTTTATTACTATATATTTATAACTATATATTAGCAGCTATTAATATAGCTTTTTAGCAAAATATATAGCTGCTAATAACTAAAATTTACTATATACGGCTATTTTTTGCTTTACTAATTGTTTTGCCGGGCATAATATAGCTATAAACAGGCTGCTAACGCAAAAATATAAGCTGTTAACAGCTAGCAAAATATTAATATATTAGTTAACTTATAAAACGCAAAAAAACTTTTTAATTATTTAAAAGCTATATACTATATAGCTACTGCAATAAAGCAATTAAAGCTTATTACTTTTTTTAAAAACTTAAAAAAAGCTTAGTTTAAATAGTTTTTACTATATATAGCTTATAAATATATTATAAAGCTTTTTATAATATAGTTTTTTTTTAAATATTACTTTAAATAGCAATAAAACTTAAAGTTTAAATATTATTAAAATATACTAATAATATTTATTATAATAATAATAATGCTAATAAAAAATGTTTAGTTTTAAAAAACTATTATATAATTATTACTATTATAGTTTTAAAATATGCTAATTTTAGTTTTATAGCAAATATAAATAAAATTATTAATATAATTAAAAAAAAAAAAGTTTTTTATAACGTTAATAAAAATAAAGTTATTATTGCTTTATTTATAATAAGTTTAAAAATAGGCTTTAGCTTATTTATAGTTACCTAGTAATTTATGTTTTACGTACTATAGTATAATCGGATGTTTATTGTTAACTAATTAACCTAGCTTTTTATTAAGCTATAATTTATTAGTTAGCTATACAACAAAAACCGAAACGCTAAAAATAGCTTTTTTTTTTGCATAATAATAACGCTTTTTAATTAAGCCCTAAATAGCAGCCATAAAGATGCCTTTGTTGCGCTTTTATTTTAAGCTGCAGCTATTAAGCTATTTAGCTTGTTGCTGTATAACAAGTTAACTGTAGCGTTAGCGCTTAACTATGCTTTAGATTTATATACTTGTTAACTTTTTAAAATGCTTTAATAAAAACTTTTTTTTTAATATTTTTAGTTTTATATTAGTTTATTTTGTTTTAGTTTATTTTAGTTTTTATTATAGTTTTATAAAATTTTAAATATTAACAATTGTTTAAATATCTAAAAAAATATATAATTATAAAATAGCGTTTATAAATATTGTTAAATTTATTACTATTTTAAATATTAAAATTTTTAATTGCTTTTAATAATTTAAAAATAGTTTTAATTAAAGCTTTATTTTAAAAGCTTGCTATAATATATTATTAATAGTAATAATAATAATATTATTATAAAAAATATAATAATAATAAAAGTATTATAATAATAGCAATAAAAAGTAAAAAAAATAACTGCTTTATAAGCAAAGCTTTTGTTTACTTTTTATTTTTTTAGCAATAAACATTTTTATTTAAATTTAAATATATATAATATATTAAATAAAGTTTGGTTAGCAAGCTTAAAATAGCTACTTTTTTGCTATTTGTTTTGCTAAAGTTTAGCGATTAAGCATGTTAGTTTTTTTTTTTATATGTTACTAGCGATTTTAGCAAATAATAAAAAAAAGTTTAGCTTAGCGCATATGCTAGGTCTATTTTTATATTAACTTTAGCGCTTTGCTTTAGTATAACAAACTTATTTATGCTATAGCTAAAAGTTTAAAGCTATATTTGTTATATAGTAAATAGTTATATAGAATAGTTTTAGTAAAGTTATAAGTGGCATTTTGTTTATAATAGGCTTAGTATTTAAAGTTATTAGAAATCTATATTATATTTGCGTTATTTATGTAGTAAAATAACTATATAGCAATAACTATATATTTATAACCAACTTTATTATATAAAAATAATTAGGTGTAAAAAAAAAGCAAACATTATATATTTAACATTTTAATAAAAATTAAACTATAATTATAATAGTAAGTTTAAAAATAAAATTTTACTTAAAGTTATTTTAATTAAATTAAAATAAATTGCTATAATAAACTAAAAAAAAAACTATAAAATAAAAAAATATAATTATATTTTATATAATTAATATATATTTTTTAATTAAAACATTTTTTTAAATAAAAAATATTAATATTTTAATATTATAATAAAATTTAAATATAAAAAATCGCTTTAAAAATCAATAATAGTTTTATATATATTTATAAAGTTAGTTTTAAAAAGTATATTAAGCTTAAAAATTTTTATAATTTATATAATAATTTTAAAAATGTTAATTTTATTAATATTGTTTATTTAACTATAAAATTTAAAATAAAATTTAGCTTGTTAAATTAAAATAATATTATTATTAATATTTTTAAAAATTTAAAATTGTTTATAGATTATTTTAATATTAAGCGTAAATTTTTATAATTAAAATTATATTATTATAATAGTTAAATATTTAATATTAAAGCAAATAAAAGTTAGCTTATAGCTATTATTTATTATAGTTTTAATTTAAAAATAAATATATAAAGCTAGTTATTAAAATTAATTATTTAATGCTATTTAAACAAGTAAATAAACTATAACTAAATAGCTAAGCTTAAGCTTAACATATAGGCAGGATAGTAAAAAATAACACCTTTTTACCGCAAAAAAAAACAAGCTATATAAGCTATATATAGTTTAATTTTTTTTTTGTTATTATATATTTATTACTATATACTAGCAGCTATATATAGCTGCTAGCTAGTAATTAGTTTAACTGTTTAGCAGTATATATAATTACTAATAATTAAAACTTACTATGTTTAGCTATTTTACTACTTTGTTAATTGTTTTACTAAGCGTAATATAGCTATAAACGGGCTGCTAATATAAAAATATAAGCTGCTAATAGCTAGCAAAATATTAGCGTATTAGTTAATTTATAAAGCATAAAAAAAACTTTTTAACTATTTGTTTTTTATATAAAGCGCTATAATAAAATAATTTAAGCTAACTTTTTTTTTTTAAAAAACTTAAAAAAAGTTTAGTTTAAGTAGTTTTTATTATATATAGCCTATAAATATGCTATAAAGTTTTTTATAATATAGTTTTTTTTTTAAGTATTATTTTAAATAATAATAAAACTTAAAGTTTAACTATTAAAGTTAATTATTTAATATTATATTTAAGTTTATAAAAAAAATATTAAAAATTTTATTAGCTATAAAAGTATTAATGTTTGTTAGCTTTAATTAAAAAAACTTAAGTTTGTTATTTTTGTTATTATTAGCTAAAATATATTTATAGTTAATATAATATAAAAAAAAAACAATTTTATAATTAAACTATTGTTTATAAAAATAATACTAAAAAGTTTTTAGTTTTAAAATGTTGTTTTTAAGTTTTATAAAAATAGTTAAGTTTATAATATTATAAACAGTAAAGTAAAAATTAGCAATTTTATTTTTATTGCTTAAATATTTTATAAAAAAAAATTTTTTTATTGTTTTTATTAAACTAATCGATTATAATATATTTTTATATTATAAGTTTTAACTTTTATATTTTTAAATTATTATTATTAATTAATAATATTATTTTATTATTAATACTAATATAAATATTATTAAACAACTAAGCAAGTTAAATTTATTATTAATAAATTTAATAATATAAATATTAAGCTTAATAATATTTATTATTATTATAGTTTTATTTATAATAGTTATTATTTTGTTTGCAATAGTTATTATTTTAACGCTTATTATTATTGTTTTAATTATTATAATAGCTATAATAATATTTATAATTGCTTTTTAAATATTTATTATAATATTTATGTTTTTAGTTTATTAAATAAAAGCTATATTTTTAATATAGCTAGTTATAATTATAATGTTTTTTTAATAAGTTTTAATAATTAAGCTTTTTATAGTAAATATTAAATTAGCTAATAATTGCTTTAATAATAAAATTTATATTTTAATAGTTATAAAAAAATATAAATATAATATAAATAAATATATTTTTAAACTAAATAATATTATTTAATATACTTTTTATTTATTTTTAACGTAAATTAAAAAAGTATTTAATATTATTATAATAATAAGCTTAATATAAAGTTATTATAAGTTTAAATAAATTTAATTTTAAATATAAGCTATAAATTAAGCTTTAATAGTTAATTTTCGAGTTTATTACTGCTTAAAATAATATGTAAAAAAAAAACTATATTATAAAAAGCTTTATAGTATATTTATAGGCTATATATAATAAAAACCATTTAAACCTAAGCTTTTTTTAAGTTTTTAAAAAAAATAATAAATGCTAAATTACTTTATTATAGCGCTATAATACAATATATAGATAATTAAAAATGCTTTTTTGCGCTTTGCAAGTTAACTAACATATTAATATTTTGCTAGCTATTAGCAGCTTATATTTTTGCATTAGCAGCTTGTTTGCAGCTGTATTATATCCGGCAAAACAATTAGTAAAGCAATAAAATAGCCAATATATAATAATTTAGTTATTAACAGCTATATATACTGCTAAAAGCCGTACTAATAGCCGTTAATAGCTATTTATAGCTACTAGTATATAGTTATAAGTAATCGGTTATATAAAAAAAGCTAAACTATATATAGCTTATATATAGCTTGCCCTTTTTTTGTGCAAAAAGGTTGTTGCCTACTTTTTTACTTGCGTGCTAAGCTTTTAGCTTAGCTATTTAGTTGCAGTTTATTTACTTGCCTAAGTAAATTATAAATTAAGCTTTAATAATTAAGCTATAGTTTTAATAGTTTTATATTAAAATTATTATTTATATTTATATTAAAATGTTATTTATAATATTATTTTAGTTATAAAAGTTATTTAATATAGCTTAAAATATAATTATTATGTTTTATTTATATTTTTTTTTTTTTTTCGATTTTGTTAAATATAAAATTTAAATTAATATTTATAGCTAGTTTAGTTATATTATTTAAAACATTAATATATTATATTTAAGCTTTTTTTTATAAAAGTTAAAAAAAGTTATTTTATAAAATATTTTGTTTAATAAAGTTTTAAGCATATTAATATATAAATATTATAAATAAATAAATATTTTATTAATAAACGTTTTTATTAATAATAATATAGTTTTTTATTTTATAAATATTAAAAAAGTTTAAATTAAAATATTTAATAAATTAAATTTTTTAGTAAAACTATTAAATAATTAATATATTAGCTTATATTAATATTATATAAGCCGTTTTAAACACCTGTATGCTGTATTACAGCGCTGCAACAGGGCAATTCGGCACTTACCACCCCCCCTGGAGACCTGGAGAAGGCCTAGGTTTAGGTGGTTTTCACTATATACAGCCTGTAAATGCGCCGTAGGGCTCCCTGTAATATAGTTTCTTTCCTACGTACCACTTTAGGCAGCAATAAACTCGAAGATTAACCATTATATAAGCCGTTTTAAAAATATTATTTATTATTAATTTAATAATATAATTAGTTATAATAGTTTTAATTATAAAAGCTATTTTAAAAGCTTATTGCTATATTTTAATAATTAAAATTAAAATAGTTAAGTTTATAAAAGCTTAGTTATTAAAAAATACTAAGTTATTTTTTTAATTAATAATATTTTTAGCATTATTTTTAGCGTTAATATTTAAACTTTAAGTTAATATTTAATTAAATATTATATTTAATTAAATAAAATTAATTTTAAAAAAAAAGTTAAGTAAAAAAAATAATAATAATAATAATAAAATAAAAAATATTAATATATTTGTTAAAAAAGTTTTAAAATAATTTTTATATAGCAAAAAGCTTTTTATTATAATTATAGTTTAATTTTTATTAAAACGTTAAATATACAACGCTTGCTTTTTTTTTACACCTAGTTATTTTTATATAATAAAGTTAGTTATAAATATATAGTTATTGCTATATAGTTATTCACATAAGTAATACGAATATAATACAGATTTTTAACAACTCTACTAAAACTATCCCATATGGCCGTTACAACAAGCGCAGCTTTAAACTTTTAGCATATATGCTAAGCCAAACTTTCTTTTATTATACGCTTAATTGCTAAACTTTAGCTAAAAAAGTAGCAAAAAAATAGCCGTTTCAAGCTTACTAACCAAACCTTATTTAATACGCTACATATACTTAAATTTAAATAAAAATGCTACGAAAATAAAAAGTAAACAAAAGTTTTACTTATAAAGCAATTATTTTCTTTACCTTTTATTACTGCCATTATAACACTTTTATTACTATTACACCCCTTATAACAACTAGTGCAAAAGTCCTTTTTAGTAGCCTTTTTAAATATTATTATAGCTTTAAAAAAACTTTTTACTACTATTACTAATAATAACTATAGCAAAGCTTAAAAATACAGCTTTAGCTATAGCTATTTTTAAACTACTAAAAGTAGTTAAAAAATTAAGCCTATAAAACTTAAATAACTTTAACTATAACTATAAAATTTATTTTATTCTAATATATAACTTTGCATATTTAAACAATTATTAGTATTTAACAATTTTTAAGGCTGCAAAAAAGTATAAAATATAGTTAAAACAAATAAACAAAACTAGTATTAATATTATAAAAGTTAAAAAAAAAGTTTTTATTAAAGCACTTTAAAAAATTAACTAGTATATAAATTAGTTAACTTATCGCATAGCGGCAAGCTAAATAGCTTTAGCAAGCTAAATAGCTTAATAAATTTTAGCAAAAAACTTTTTAATATAATTAATATTTTTAATAGTTTTATTATAAAAAAAAATATTTTTTTATAACTAATTTATAAATAATATTAATTATTTTTTAAGCTTTAAATAAATTAATAATTTATTTTATAAAATAAAGCTAAATAAAAACTATAAATTATTTAGTTTATTAACTTTTTAAAAATAAAATTAAAAGCTTATATAAATAATAAAATTTTAACTTAAAACTAAATAGCTAACTAAATATATTTTAATTTAGCTTTTATACTTAAAATAAATAAATATAATTTTAAAAAAAATTTATTACTTAATAATAAAAATAATAGTTTTAATATTTAAACTTTAGGTTTATTATTATTTAAAACAATACTTAAAAAAAAAACTATATTATAAAAAGCTTTATAGTATATTTATAAGCTATATATAATAAAAACTATTTAAACTAAGCTTTTTTTAAATTTTTTAAAAAAGGTAATAAAATTTAATTGTTTTATTATAACGCTTTATATAAAAAACAAGTAGTTAAAAAGTTTTTTTTGTGCTTTATATATTAAATAATATATTAATTTATACTAGCTATTAGTAGCCTATATTTTTACATTAGCGGTTTGTTTATAATAGTATTATACCTAGCAAAATAATTAGTACAACAATAAAATAGCTATATATAATAAATTTTAATTATTAACAACTATATATATTATTAAATAGCTATATTAATTGTTTGCTAACAGCTATATATAGCTGCTAGTATATAGTTATTGCTAATTAGTTATATAAAAAAAGTTAAGCTATATATAGCTTGTATAGCTTGCTTTTTTTTTTATAATAAAAAGGTTATTACTTATTTTTTTATTTATATATTAAGCTTTAGCTTAGCTATTTAGTTATAGTTTATTTATTTGCTTAAGTAGTAAAAATAATAGTTTTAAAAATTATTTAATATTAAAAGTGCTATATTAATATTAGTTAATAAAAAATAAAAAAATATATAAAAAAAAAAAATTAAATTATATAAAAAAATTAAATTAAAAAATAATAAAAAATTATTAATTAAATAAATTTTGCTTATTTAATAGTTAAACTTTAGGTTTATTGCTGCCTAAAGCAATATATAAAAAGAAAACTATATTATAAAAAGCTTTAACAGTACATTTATAAGCTATATATAATAAAAACCACTTAAACTTAAGCTTTTTTTAAGTTTTTAAAAAAAGTAGTAAGTGCTAAATTGCTCTATTGTAGCACTTTATATATAAAAGAACAAATAGTTAAAAGTATTTTATTATACTTTATATATTAAATAATGTGCTAATTTATGCTAGCTGTTAGCAGCTTATATTTTTATATTAGCGGCCTATTTGCAATAGTATTATATTTAGCTAAGCAATTAGCAAAGTAGTAAAGTAGCTAATATATAATAAATTAGTTATTAATAGCTATATATACTGCTAAAAAGCTATATTAATAGCTATTTAGCGGTTATTTATAGCTGCTAATATATAATAATCGGTAATTAGTTATATAAACAGAAAGCTTAGCTATATGTAGCTTGTGTATAGCTTGCCCCCTATTTTTATATAAAAAGGTTGTTGTTTACTTTTTTGTTTGCTTGCTAAGCTTTAGCTTAGCTATTTGGTTGTAGTTTATTTACTTATTTAAATAAAAAATTTTGCTTATTTAAAAAACAAAATATTTAATAGTTATTTAAAGTAATAAAATTTACTAATATATATTAAAAGTTATATTAAAATTTAATATTTATATAAAATTTTTTAATTTAATTTAATTTAATTTAATAAAATTTAAAAAATAATATAAATATAAATTAATATAAAAGTTTTAAAGTTTTTAATAAAAATTAAATAAAGTTTAAATAATAATATAAAAAATATATAATATTTAAACTTTAAGTTTATTATTGCTTAAAATAATACTAAAAAAAAAACTATATTATAAAAAGCTTTATAGTATAATTATAAGCTATATATAATAAAAACTATTTAAATTAAGCTTTTTTTAAGTTTTTTTAAAAAAAATAGTAAAGTTTAATTATTTTATTATAATATTTTATATATAAAAAACAAATAGTTAAAAAGTTTTTTTTATACTTTATATATTAAATAATATATTAATTTATATTAGCTATTATAGTTTATTATAGTTTAATTTTTATTAAAATATTAAATATATAACGCTTGTTTTTTTTTTGCACTTAGTTATTTTTATACAATAAAGTTAGTTATAAATATATAATTATTGCTATATAGTTATTTTACTATATAAATAATATAAATATAATATAAATTTTTAATAACTTTAAACACTAAGCTTACTGCAGAAAAAATGCTATTTACAACTTTACTAAAACTATTTTATATAGCTGTTTATATAACAAATGCAGCTTTAAACTTTTAGCATATGCGTTAAACTAAACTTTTTTTTATTATAAATCGCCGGTAATATATAAAAAAAAAAACTAACATGTTTAATTGCTAAACTTTAGCTAAAAAAATAGCAAAAAAATAGCTATTTTAAGCTTGCTAACTAAACTTTATTTAATATGCTGCATATATTTAAATTTAAATAAAAATGCTATAAAAATAAAAAGTAAACAAAAAGCTTTGTTTATAGAGCAGTTATTTTTTTTACTTTTTATTGCTACTGTTATAACTATATTTTTATTACTATTATATGCTTTATAACAATACTATTATTATTATTAATAATATACTATAGTAAGCTTTTAAAGTAAAGTTTTAGTTAAAACTATTTTTAAATTGCTAAAAACAATTAAAAATTTTAATACTTAAAATATTAATAGGTTTAATAATATTTATAAACGCTATTTTATAGTTATTTAATTTTTTATATATTTAAATAATTGCTAATATTTAAAATTTTATAAAGCTATAATAAAAACTAAAATAAACTAAAGCAAAATAAATTAATATAAAACTAAAAATATTAAAAAAAAAGTTTTTATTAAAGCATTTTAAAAAGTTAACAAATATATAAATTTAAAGTATAGTTAAGCGCGGTTAACTTATTGTACAGCAGCAGGCTAAATAGCTTAATAGCTGCAGCTTAAAATAAAAGTACAACGGAGGCGTTTTTATGGCTGCTGTTTAAGGTTTAATTAAAGAGCGTTATTGCTATGCAAGGGAAAAAGCTATTTTTAGCGTTTTGGCTTTTGTTGTATTTGTATAAAAAAAAGGGCGTTAAGGGCGTTATTAGTCTAACTAACAAATTGCGGCTTAATAGAAAGCTTAGTAGGTTGGTTAGTTAGCAATAAATATTTAATTATACTGTAGTATATAAAACACAAATTACTAGGTGACTGTAAATAGGCTAAAGTCTTTATATTAGCTATTAATAGCTTATATTTTTTTATATTAGCAGTTTGTTTATAATAATATTATGTTTAATAAAATAATTAATAAAGCAGTAAAATAACTATATATAATAAATTTTAGTTATTAATAGCTATATATATTGCTAAGTAGCTATATTAATTACTTATTAATAGCTATATATAGCTATTAATATAAGCTTTAGCTTATTTATAATTATTTAATAATTTATGTTTTATATACTATAATATAATTAAATATTTATTATTAATTAATTAACTTATTAAGCTTTTTATTAAGCTATAATTTATTAGTTAGCTAAAGCTAAAATGCTAAAAATAGCTTTTTTTTTTGTAATAATGCCCTTTAATTAAGCCTTAAATAGCAGCTATAAAAATACTTTTATTATATTTTTATTTTAAGCCGCAAGCAAATTACTAAAACTTAACTATTAAACTATTTAGCTTGCTGCTATATAACAAGTTAACTATGCTTAACTATGCTTTAAATTTATATACTAGTTAATTTTCTAAAATATTTTAATAAAAATTTCTTTTTTAACTTTTATAAGCTTAATTTTTTTTACTGTATTTTAGTTTATTTTAGCTTTTTAGTTTATTTTAAATTTTATTATAGCTTTATTAAATTTTAAATATTTAAAATTATTTAAATATACTAATATATATATAACAAAAAAATCAAGCTTTTAATTATAGTTAAATTTATTTATATTTTAAATATTAAAATTTTTAATTGCTTTTAATAATTTAAAAATAGCTTTAGTTAAAGCTTTACTTTAAAAGCTTACTATAATATTTTATTAATAGTAATAATAATAATAGTATTATTATAAAGCATAAAATAATAATAAAAATATTATAATAGCAACAATAAAAAATAAAAAAAATAATTGCTTTATAAGTAAAGCTTTTGTTTATTTTTTATTTTTATAGCAATAAGCATTTTTATTTAAATTTAAATATATATAGCATATTAAATAAAGTTTAATTAATAAGCTTAAAACGGCTATTTTTTTGCTACTTTTTTTGCTAAAGTTTAATAATTAAACATATAATAAAAAAAAGTTTAGCTTAATATATATATTAGGTTTATTTTTATATTAACTTTAATGTTTTATTTTAATATAATAAACTTATTTATATTATAGTTAAAAGTTTAAAGCTATGTTTGTTATATAAATAACTATATAAAATAGTTTTAGTAAAGTTGTTAAAAATCTATATTATATTTGCGTTATTTATATAATAAAATAACTATATAGCAATAACTATATATTTATAACTAACTTTATTATATAAAAATAACTAAATATAAAAAAAAAGCAAGCATTATATATTTAACATTTTAATAAAAATCAAACTATAATATAGCTACTAATATATAGTTATTAATAATTAGTTATATAAAAAAAGTTAAACTATATATAACTTATATAGCTTGCTTTTTTTTTATAATAAAAAAGTTATTATTTATTTTTTTATTTATATACTAAGCTTTAGCTTAACTATTTAATTGTAGTTTATTTATTTACTTAAATAAAAATATAAAAAATATATAATATTTATTTAAAAAAATTATTATTATTATTTTAAACATATAAAAAAATAAAAAAAAATAAAAAGCAAAAATAAACAAAAAAATAATATAAAAAAAATAAAAAAACAAAAGCATTAGTTTTTAAAATAACTAAAAAATAAAGCAAAATTAAAAAATATTATAATATAAAAATGTTTAAATTAATAAAAAAAAATTTAAATAAACAAATAAAAATAAATATAAAAAATAAAGTAAAAAACAAAAAAGTATTAAAAAAAAAGTAAAAAAAAAAATATTAAAAAAAGTTTAAAATAAATAATATTAATAGTTTTAAACGTTAATAAAAAAAGCCGATTTTTTTTGTATAATATAAAAATAAAGCAAATTAACTTTAAAATAAATAAAAATTTACTAAAAAGCTAAACTTAAAAAAAAAAAAAAAACTTATAATTAAAGTTATTAACTATTAATTATAAAATTTTATATAAAGCAAAAATTTTTTTATTGTTTTTATTTTGTTAGCTATTTTTTAATAACAAGTAAAAACTAAATATAAAAGCTAAATATTTTTTTAAAAAAAGTATTTTTAAAAAGCTTTTATTAAAAAAACGTTATTAAAAAAGCTTTTAATAAAAGCTATTTTTAAAAAGCTATTATATAAAAGGTTTTATAAAAATATATAATAATAATATAAAAAAATTATAGTTATTATATTAAACATAAAAAAAAAAAACTAAAAAAAAACCTAAAAAAAAACTAAAAAAAAAAAAAAAAAGTTTATAATTAAAGTAATAAAAATAAAGCAAAATTATAATATAATATAAAAAAGTTTAAATTAATAAAATATAATTAAAATAAACTAAATTAAATAATAAAAATAAACAAAAAATATATTAAAAAAAATTATTAAAAAAAAAAGTTCGAAATAAATTATATAAACAATTTTAAGCATTAATAAAAAAGTTAATTTTTTTTATATAAAATATATAACAAATAAACTTTTAAATAAATAAAATTTGCTAAAAAGCTAATTTTAAAAAAAATAAATAAAAAAGTTTATAATTAAAATTATTAGCTATTAAATAATAAGCTTATATATAAAAATAAAATTATAGTTATTATTTTATAAAAAAAGCTATTTAAAAAGCCGTTCGAAAATAGCGTTTTTAAATACTATTAAAAATAATATTTTAAAATAATATTAAAAAATAAACTATTATATAAAAAAATAAAAAAATAAAAAAGTTTTATATTTTATAATAATATTATTATTATTATTAACTATAATAAAACTTAAAAATATAACTTTAACTATAGCTATTTTTAAATTATTAAAAATAATTAAAAAATTAAGCTTATAAAACTTAAATAACTTTAATTATAACTATAAAATTTATTTTATTTTTATATATAACTTTATATATTTAAATAATTATTAATATTTAATAATTATTAAAGCTATAAAAAATATAAAATATAATTAAAAAAAAGTAAATAAAACTAATATTAATATTATAAAAGTTAATAAAAAAGTTTTTATTAAAATATTTTAAAAAATAAACTAATATATAAATTAATCGATTTATTATATAGTAATAAATTAAATAACTTTAATAAGCTAAATAGCTTAATAAGTTTTAATAACTTATTTATAACTTAAAATAAAAATATAACAAAAGCGTTTTTATAGCTATTTAAAGCTTAATTAAAAAATATTATTATTTTTATTTTTAATAAATAAATTTATAAAATAAATAAAACAAAAGTTATTTATAGTTTTTAATTTTTTATTATTATTATTATTATAGTTTAATTAAAAAAAAAATTTTTATTTAAAAATAATATATTAATACTTTTTATTGTTTTATTTATTTATTTATTTTTTTATTTATAAACATAAGTTTTATAACAAATAAAAAATAAGCTTAAATTTTTTAAAAAACAGTTTTTTAAAAAGCGTTTAATATATTTTTAAAAAAAATTTATAAACAAAAAAAACAATAATATTAACGTTATTATTTTTGTTTATTTTTATATATATTAGCAAAAATATTTAATATAATAAACTAATATATATAATATTTAAATAGTTTATAAAATTTTTTAATTTTTTAATTAAATTAAAAATATTTTTAATTTTTAATATAATTTTTAAAAAATTTATTTAATAAAATAATATAATTATATAATTTATATTATAAGCTAATTTAAGTTATAATTTTGCTTATTAAAAGCTATATATAATATTATTAACATTTTAAAAAAAATTTAAAAAAAAAAAAAAATTTATATTTTAGTTATATTTTAATATATTATAACTATATTTTAATATATATTAACTATATTTTAATATATATTAATTATATTTTAATATATATTAGTTATATTTTAATATATTTTAATATATTTTAATTATTTTATATTATTTTATTGTTTATTTTATTATTATTTTAATATTTAATTTATTATTATTTTAATATATTTTAATATATATTTTAGCTAATTATAGCTATTAAAATTATTAAAAATAACTTATTATTAAAACTATAAAAAAAAAAAACCGTAAAAAAGTAAAAAAACATAAAAATAAAAGCTTTTTTACTTTTAATTATAAAAGTTTTTAATATAGTTTTTTTTTAATATTATTTTAAGTAATAATAAACTAAAATTAAACATTATTATTAAAGGTTTTTAGTTTAATTATTTTTATATAATAAAGTTAGTTATAAATATATAATTATTATTATATAGTTTAAAAAATATTAATATATTATTTTTAAATAAAAAAAATATATATTTTTTAATTAAGCTATAATAATAATATAATAATTTAAAATAAACTTACATTTAATAAATTATATAACTATATATATAATAAAAAAATAATAAAATAATCGCTTTATTAATAAACTTTGCATACTTTATTACGCATATATATAATTATATATATTTATGTATAGCTATAAGCCATTTTTATATTTTTTTTTTTTTTTAGCTTAAAATCTTTATTTATAAAATTAATAAATTAATATTTTGCTATATAATAATTATAATACTATTATGGTTTAATTTTTATTAAAACGTTAAATATATAATGTTTGCTTTTTTTTTACACCTAGTTATTTTTATATAATAAAATTAGTTATAAATATATAGTTATTGCTATATAGTTATTTTATTATATAAATAATACAAATATAATATAAATCTTTAACAACTTTAAACATTAAGCCTACTATAAAAAAAATGCTATTTATAACTTTATTAAAACTATTTTATATAGCTATTTATATAACAAGTATAGCTTTAAACTTTTAGCATACATACTAAGCTAAACTTTTTTTATTATATGTTTAATTGCTAAACTTTAGCTAAAAAAATAGTAAAAAAGTAGCTGTTTTAAGCTTGTTAACTAAACTTTATTTAATATATTATATATATTTAAATTTAAATAAAAATGCTATAAAAATAAAAAGTAAATAAAAAGCTTTACTTATAAAACAGTTATTTTTTTTACTTTTTTATTACTATTGTTATAATTGCACTTTTATTACTATTATATGCTTTATAACAACTAATAAAAAAGTTTTTTTTAATAGTTTTTTTAAATATTATTTTAGCTTTAAAAAAAAAACCTATTATTATTATTACTACTATTAATAACTATAGCAAGCCTTTAAAGCAAAACTTTAGCTAAAACTATTTTTAAATTATTAAAAGCAATTAAAAATTTTAATACTTAAAATGTAAACAAATTTAACTGCAATAAAAAGTTCGATTTTTTTGTTATATATATATTAGTATATTTAAACAATTTTAAATATACAAAATTTAATAAAGCTATAATAAAACTTAAAATAAACTAAAAAGCTAAAATAAACTAAAATATAGTAAAAAAAGTTAAGCTTATAAAAGTTAAAAAAAAAGTTTTTATTAAAATATTTTAAAAAATCGACTAGTATATAAATTTAAAGCATAGTTAAACGCTAATAGCATGGTTAATTTATTGTACAGCAGTAAGCTAAATGGCTTAATAGCTGCGGCTTAAAATAAAAACGCAACAAAGGTATTTTTACGGCTGTTTAAAGCTTAATTAAAAGGTGTTATTATAAAAAAGAAAGCTATTTTTAGCGTTTTAGCTTTTTGTATAAAAAAAAAGGCGTTAAAGGTATTATTAAAAATTGTAGCTTAATAAAAAGCCTAGTAAGTTGGTTAGTTAGCAATAAACATTCGATTATACTATAGTATATAAAACATAAATCATTAGGTAACTATAAATAGGCCGAAGCCTAATAATTATAATACTATTTTAAGCTTTAAAACTTATTTATTAATAAATGTTTAATTAAATATACATTTTTTATTATTTTATATAACTAATAAAATATAAATTAATTATGCTTTTGTTTTTAATAAATAAGTTTATAAAATAAATAAAACAAAAGTTATTTATATTTATAAAATTTTCGTTAGCATTATTATAGCCTAATTAAGAAATGCCTTTTTCCTATTTCGGAAAAGGTTTTAGCGCTAAGCCCTCCAACTGCCTGCCGACCTGCCTGCCACCCGTACGGCCAGGGACCCCCCCCTGATCCACCTGCCCACCTGCCGGCAGACCTGCCTGCCAGCCGACCTGCCAGTCGACCTGCCAACCAACCTGCCCTGCCAACCAACCTGCCCTGCCAACCAACCTGCCCTGCCAACCAACCTGCCCTGCCAACCAACCTGCGTATTGGCAGACCAGTCTGCCCACCACCTTGTTGGCAGACCTGCCTGCCGACCTGCCTGCCACCCTGCCGCCAGCCGTACGGCCAACCGTACGGCCACCTATACTGCCAAAGACCCCCCTTTGGTCACCTGCCGACCTGCCGGCAGACCTGCCAGCCAACTGACCTAGGGCTAGAAGGACTGAATTAAAAGGGGTCTAGAGAACCCAAGGGACCTGGGAGGACTAGGCTGGAGTGGCTGAAGTGGCTGAGCTGTGTGGCTAGGGCTCGAAGGACTGAATTGGAAGGGGACCCAGGGGACCTGAAAGGACTGGGCTGAAGTGGCTAAAGTGGCTAAGCTGTGTGGCTAGGGCTAAAAGGACTGAATTGGAAGGGGTCTAGAGGACCTAGGTCCTAGGGGACCCAGGAGGACCTGAGAGGACTAGGGTGGAGTGGCTGAAGTGGCTGGGCTGTGTGGCTAGGTTGTACGGCTTCTATTGAGGGCTGCCAGGGCTGCCAGGACCTTTTTCCTCTCACACCCTGGCAGACCTGGTGGCCCTGGCAGGTCCTGGCAGTGCTGGCGGCCCTGGCAGTCCTGGCAGGTCCTGGCAGTCCTGGTGGCCCTGGCAGGTCCTGGCAGTCCTGGTGGCCCTGGCAGTCCTGGTGGCCCCTCCAATTCAGTCCTTCTAGCCCTGGCCACAAGGTCAGTTGGCTGGAGGGTCTGCCGGCAGGTTGGCAGGTGACCAAGGGGGGGTCCCTGGCAGTACAGGTGGCCGTACGGTTAGCAGGCAGGTCGGCAGGCAGGTCGGCAGGCAGGTCGGCAGGTGACCAAGGGGGGGGGGGGTAAGAACCTTGGAAACGAGGGTTTCCTTGCCCCCAGGCGCGGGGGCCTTTAGTTTTAATAATTATAACTTTAACTTAACTATAATTATAACTTTTACTTTAATAACTATAATTTTAACTTTAATTATAATTATAACTTTAAATTTTGCTAAACTTTATATTTAACTAACAATTTAGCGCTAAGTTATTTATAAAAAAAACGATTTATAATAGTTATAAATAAATTAAATAAACGGCTAATAATTTATTTGTTTTTATTAAAACTAAAAAAAAAAAGTTTTATAAAGCTTTAACTTTTTATAATAAAAGCAAAAAAGTTTAAATTAATATTATTAATAATAACTTTAAAATAAAGTAACTTAAAAAAATATTTTATTAAAATTAACTAATAAAAATAATATAATAAATTAAACTATTATTTAGCTAACAGCTAACAAAAATAAAAAATTAATTAGCTTTAAAATAAAGCTATTTATTTTATAATAAAAAATTTAAAAATTATATAAAATATTAAATTAATAAACTTTTGTTTTTAAAAAATATATAAATAATATATTTTTAAAAAACATTAATGCTATTTTTTATATTAAAAAAATAGCTATATAGTTAATATTTTAATTATTAATAGTTTATAAAAATAAATAGCATTAATAATATAAAAATAAAACAAAATTTAAAGCTAAATATTTAAGTAAGTTTAATAGCAATAAAAATAAATTTAATATTTAAATATATAAGCTAATAAATAAATTTAAAAAAAACAAACTAATGTTTTATAATAAAAAAAGCTAAATAAAATATTTATTATTTTAGCTAAAAAAAAACTTTTTAATTAATTAAAATTTAATATTAGTTAACTTTATAACTTTTTAATAATATAATTAAAATAATTTAAGTTTTAATTATTATTTATTATAATTTTAATTAAACTATTATTATTTAATAAGCTTTAAATAAATATTAATATAAACTTTTAAATAACTTTAATATTTATAACTTTATTTTAACTTTTAATAGTTTAGCTTAAAAAATAATAACATTTAAATTTAAATAATTTTAATTATTATAAAAATATTTATATATAAATTAAAATATTAAACTTTTTAAAGCTAATATTAATTAAATAATATTTTATAAACAATTTTATAATAAAATAATTAAAGCTATTTATAACTATTAATATTTTTATTAATAAAGCTAAAAAAATAAAAATAAAGCTTTAATAGTTTATTAAAACTAAAATAATAATAAAGCTGTTTTAAAAAAATAAAATATTTTTTATGCTATAAAAGTTAACTAAAATAATAAAATTAAAAAGTTAACTAAAAAATAAAAAAAAGTTTATTAAGCTAATAATATTTATTTTAATTATAATAAAATAAATTATATAATAAAAAACTATTTAAAAAATTAAAATATTATTATTATATTTATTTAAATTTTATTTAATAAAAAAAGTTAAATAAAACTTTAAGCTTTAATAATTTAAAAATTTAAAAAAACTAGTAAAAAACTTTTTATTAGTTTAATTATTTATTATAATTAATATAAATAGTTTAAAAAAATTATTTAAATTTATATTATTTATATAAATATAAAATAATAAAAAAAATATAATAAAATTTATTATTTTATATAATATTAAAGCTTAAACTAATTTTTTAATTAATTAAAGTTTAATAAAAAAATTAAAATAATAAAAATAAACAAAAATAATTTAGCTAAAAAAACTAATATTATTAACTAATTATTATAAGCGTATAATTAAAAAAGTAAAAAAAAATTTTATTATTATATTAATAGTAAATAATTAAAAGTTTTTTAATTAAAAGTTTAAAATTATAAAAATAATTTATAATATTATTATTAGTTTTTATTAGTTAATAGCTTAAAAAATATTTTTTAACTATAAAAAAAATTATTAATTATTATTTAATTTAAAAAAAAACTATTTAATTTTTAAATAATTTATAAAAATATTTTATAGCAAAAAACTAAAAGTATATAAATAAAAACTTAAATAATTAATAATTTAAAATAACTAAACGGTTATTAAACGTTTAAAAAAAAACTATTAAATTAATTTAAATTATAAATAATAAAAAAAAATAAAGCTTTTTATTATATTAATTTTTATAAAGTATATTAATTTTTATATAAAAAAAACAAAAAAAGTTATTAGTATATAAGTTTTTTTAAAAAAAAACTAAAAAATTTTTAATAATTAACCAATATTATTTTTTGCTAATAAAAATTTTAAATATATTAAGCTAATAAAATAATTAATTTTAAAAAAATTAGTTTATTTAAAAAGCTTTTTTTTAAAAAAGTATTTTGTTAAATTATTATTATTTAAATTAAATTATAATATAATTTTAAAATTAATTTATATAATTAGCTTTTTTTTTTTATTATAGTTTGATTTTTATTAAAACGTCGAATATATAACGCTTGCTTTTTTTTTACATTTAGTTATTTTTATACAATAAAGTCGGTTATAAATATATAGTTATTGCTATATAGTTATATATAACTAGCTTTTTTAAATATAAAATTTTTATATAGTATATATTATTAAAAAAAAAAAAAAATTAAAAATTTTTTTTAAATAAATTTTATTAAGCTTTATATAAATTTAAATATAGCATTAGTTTTTTTTATACTAAAACTTTATTTTTTTAAATAATAATTTTATATTAATTTTTAATAATAAAATTAATTTTTAAAAAATTAACTAATATAAATTTTTAATTTAAATAATATTATATATAATTATTATAATATAATAATTTATTTAAAAATTAATATTATTTAAGTTTTTAATTAATTAAAGCTTAAATTATAATTTATTTAGCCAAGTAAATAAATTATAACTAAATAGCTAAGCTAAAGCTTAGCAAGCAAACAAAAAAGTAAGCAATAACTTTTTTGTACAAAAAAAAAAGCAAGCTATATATAAGCTATATATAGCTTAGCTTTTTTTTATATAATTAATTTTTAATAACTATATATTAGCAGCTATAAATAGCTATTAATAGCTATTAATATAGCTTTTAGCAATATATGCAGCTGCTAACAACTAACTTATTATATTCGGCTATTTTATTGTTTTGCTAATTGTTTTACTAAACATAATATTAATATAAACAAACTACTAACGCAAAAATATAAGCTGCTAATAGCTAACATAAATTAGCATATTATTTAATATATAAAGCGTAAAAAAATTTTTTTAATTATTTGTTTTTTATATAAAATGCTATAATAAAGCAATTAAATTTTACTATTTTTTTTAGAAAACTTAAAAAAAGCTTAAGTTTAAGTAGTTTTTATTATATACAGCTTTATAAATATGCTATTAAAGCTTTTTATAATATAGTTTTTTTTTTATATACTGCTTTAAGCAGCAATAAACTTAAAGTTTAACTATTAAAAAAAAAAGCTTAAATTATAATTTTATTATTTAATTATATTTTATATTTATTTAAATATATATTAATAAAAAGTTTTATTATTTAATTTTAAAATTAAATTAGCTTAATAATAAAAGTTTATTAATATTTAATTATATAAATTATTTAATTAATTTATTAATATTTATATAAATAATATATTAATTTATTTAAATAAATAAATAAATTATTAAAAATAATATAAAAAAATAATTTTTTAATTAAATAAAATAAATTTATAAAAAAATATTAAAAAGTTTTATTTTAATATTATTATAATAAACTATTTAAAAATAGTTTTAAAAATTAATAAAAGTATTTAAATTAATTTTTATAAAATAAAAATAATTATAAATTAAAAATTTAAAAACTTAAAAAGTTTAATATTTATTTAATTATTTTTAAAATTATATAATTTTATATAAATATTTATTTATTATATTAGTAAAATAGCAAAACTTTTAAATTAACTATTAAAAAAATTAATATTATAAAAGCTAAAATTTAAATATTAAAAAGTTTTTAAAACTTTAAAAAAACTAATAAATATTATTTTAATAATTATGTTTTTTAAATTTAATATAAACATTTAAATTAAAATAAATAGTTTAAAAAATATTATTAAAAATATTATTTAATAAAAACAAAAAAAAATAAAAAATAAAAGTTTATAAACTATTTTTTTAAAATAATAATAATATTTAAAAAAGTTTATTTAATATTATAGTTATAGTTTAATTTTTATTAAAACGTTAAATGTGTAACGCTTGTTTTTTTTTTGCACCTAATTATTTTTATATAATAAAATCGGTTATAAATATATAATTATTACTATATAGTTAAAAGTTTATTTAATATAAAACTAAAAACTACTAATAATAGTTTAAACTTTAAAATATTATTATTTTAAATTAATAAATATAAAATTTTAAATAATTACTAATTATTAAATATTAATTTATTAGTTTATAAAAAAAATATTATTTATTTAATAAATAAAATAAATAAACTTTTTAAATAATTTTAATATTATTTTTTAATATTAACTAAATAAAAAAAATATAATTATAAATATATTGTTTTATAAAACTATTAATTTTTTAATAATAAAAGCTAAAAAAAATATATATATATATATATTTATTTTAATTAAACTAAAATAAATTAAAAATTTAATTTTATTAATAAAAGTTATTAAAATAATTAAAAAATTAAATATTAATTTTATTTTTAAAAAAGTTAATTTAGTAAATTTAATTGTTTAAAAAAATAAATAATAAAAGCTTAAAAATTATAAAAATAAATTATAAATATTTAAGCTAAATTAAAATAAAAATTTTTTTTTACGAACTGTTTTATTATAAAAAGCTTATAAACTAGTTTTAATAATATATTAAAGCTAAAATAAGCTTATTAAAGTTATAAAAAAAACTTATTATTAGTTTTTTTTAAAATATAATATATATTATTATATAAATAATTATTATAACTATTATAAAAACAAACAATTAAAAAATAAAACTTTAAAGTTGTTATATTTTATATTAATATTTTAAAACGTTTAAAAATATATAATAATAAATAGTAAAAATATATTATTAAATAAATATAAATATAATTATATATAACTATATAATAATAATTATATATTTATAACTAACTTTATTATATAAAAATAACTAAGTGCAAAAAAAAAACAAGCATTATATATTTAACGTTTTAATAAAAATTAAACTATAATAAATATAATTATATATAAATATTTATTAATAAGTTTAATAAAATAATTATAATTTTATTAAAATATAAAACTAATATAAAAAATTTTTTTACTATTTAATATTATTAATTAATATATTAATTTTTTAAAATATTTAAAGTATAGTTTTTAAATAATATAAAGCTTTTTATTTTTAAGTTTATAAAAATATTAAACTATTTAACTAGTATAAAATATAAATAAAAAAATATTTATTATTTTTAAATATAAAAAACAATTAAAAAAACAAATTATAACTTTAATTAAAAACTATAATTTTATATTAATAAATATTAAAATAACTAAAATATTTATTTATTAGCTTTAAATTTTATATATAATGTTTTATAATATTTAATAATTAATATAACATTAATAAAAATAGCTATAAAAATTAAGCTAAAAAACTATTTAATTATTAATATTATAAAAAAAATATTTAATAATAAATAAATAAAAAAAATAGTTAAACTAATAAAATAAATAAAAAAATATAAAGGTTAAGTTTTATATTTAATTATAATAGCTTTATAAAATAATATGCTAATTTTAAAAAGTAATATTAAAAGATTATTTTTATTTAAAAAATTAATTTTATATAAAATTTTAATTAAATATAGCTTTTAGCTAATATTTAAAATACGTTTATAAAATATTTAGCATATATAGCTTATACGGTTTGTTTTTTTATACTATTTTTTTTTTTTTTTAGTATTAGTTTTTAATACTATTTAAAATATTGTTAATTTTTTTAGCGCAATAAATACTTAAATATTATAAAGTTATAATTTAACGTTTAATTATTAGTTAGTTATTAAATAATAATTATATTATATATGTATATATAAACATAAAATATTTAATATATTTATTTTAGATTTATTTTGCTATTTAGTTTTTTTATTTTTTTTGTTTATATTGTAAAATTATTTTTGTTTTTTTAGTTTTGTTTTAAATTTTTTTTATTTTTGCTATACTATTTTTTATTTTTTTTTAACTATTTGCTAACTATTATTATAATTTTTTATAAAAAGTTTTTAAAAAAATACTAATTTAATAAAAAAAAAATAAGCATACTTTAACTATATATATATTATTAATAATTTTAATATTAAAAAAAAAATAATTAAAGCTTTTATATTTTATATAGCTTGTTATATAAAAATATATTTAAATTTTAATAGTTAAACTTTAGGTTTATTGCTACTTAAAGCAGTATATAAAAAAAAAACTATATTATAAAAAGCTTTAATAGCACATTTATAAACTATATATAATAAAAACCACTTAAACTAAAGCCTTTTTTAGGTTTTTTAAAAAAGTAGTAAAGTTTAATTGTTTTATTGCAGCATTTTATATATAAAAAATAAATAGTTAAAAGGTTTTTTTTTGTGCTTTATATATTAAATAATATATTAATTTATGCTAGCTGTTAGCAGCCTATATTTTTACGTTAGCGGCCTATTTTGCGTTAGTATTGCAGCTTAGCAAAATAATTAGCAGAGCAGCAAAATAGCCGAACATAATAAATTGGTTGTTAGCAATTACACATACTGCTAGGCAGCTATACCAATTGCTTGCTAGCAGCTGTGTGTAGCTGCTAATATATAGTAATCAGTAATTAGTTACGTAAAAAAGGGTTAAGCCATATATAGCTTATGTGGCTTGCTTTTTTTTTTGTAAATATATTTAAATTTTTATGCTTGTTATATATATTTATAAAAAAATGTTTTTAAAAATATAAAATATATATTATATATTAAAAACTATTTAGCTTATTTTATTATATATTATTTTTTTTATTTTCGGTTAATTATTAATTAGTATTATTAATTTTTTTAGCTATTTTTTAGCTTATTAAACATAGTTTAAATTATTATTTTTTTTGCTATAATTATATTAAAAAGTGCTTTTTAATTATATACTAAATAAAATAATAAAGCTTTAGCTTATTTATAGTTACCTAGTAATTTATGTTTTATATACTATAGTATAATTAGATATTTATTACTAACTAATTAACCTAATAAGCTTTACTGTTAATACTTTACATTTTTACACTTATTAAAACATTTTGTTTTTAAAACTAACCGCTAAATTAAAACCTTAAGCTAAGCTTTTTGTTAAGCTACAATTTTTAATAATGCTTTTAACGCTTTTTTTTTTATATAAAAAGCTAAAACGCTAAAAATAGCTTTTTTTTTTACATAGCAATAACGTTTTTTAATTAAGCTTTAAATAGCAGCCATAAAAATACCTTTATTGCGCTTTTATTTTAAGCTATAGTTAGCTATTAAGCTATTTAGCTTGCTACTATGCAATAAGTCGACTAATTTATATACTAGTCGATTTTTTAAAGTGCTTTAATAAAAACTTTTTTTTTAATTTTTATAAGCTTAACTTTTTTTATTATATTTTAGTTTATTTTAGCTTTTTAGTTTATTTTAAGTTTTATTATAGCTTTATTAAATTTTAAATATTTAAAATTATTTAAATATACTAATATATATATAATAAAAAAATTAAGTTTTTAATTATAGTTAAATTTGTTTATATTTTAAATATTAAAACTTTTAATTGTTTTTAGCAATTTAAAAATAGCTTTAGTTAAAATTTTGCTTTAAAAGCTTGCTATAATTGTTAAGTTTAAACATTTTAGTTATTAGTAATAATAGTAAGTTTTTTTTTTAAAGCTAAAATAATATTTAAAAAAGCTATTAAAAAAAACTTTTCTATTAGTTATTATAAAGCGTATAATAATAATAAAAGTAGTAACAATTATAATAATAATAATAAAAAATAAAAAAAAATAACTGCTTTATAAATAAAGCTTTTGTTTATTTTTTATTTTTATAGTTAACATTTTTATTTAAATTTAAATATATATAGTATATTAAATAAAATTTAATTAGCAAGCTTAAAACGGCTACTTTTTTATTATTTTTTTTGCTAAAGTTTAATAATTAAGCGTATAATAAAAAAAAGTTTAGCTTAGCATATATACTAAAAGTTTAAAGCTATGTTTATTATATAAACAGCTATATAAAATAGTTTTAGTAAAGTTATAAATAGTATTTTTTTTGCAATAAGCTTAGTATTTAAAGTTGTTAAAAATTTATATTATATTTGTGTTATTTATATAAATAACTATATAGCAATAATTGTATATTTACAACCGACTTTATTGTATAAAAATAACTAGGTGTAAAAAAAAAGCAAGTATTGTATATTTAATATTTTAATAAAAATTAAACTATAATAAAAACTATAATACTAAATAAAATAATAATAATTATTATATTATTAAAAAAAAAGCTGTTATTTAAAGCTATTATATATATGTTTTAATAAAAACTAGCTTAGCTTTTTAAAAAGCTATTATTAAAAAATAGCATATTATACTATTTATTTTTAATTTTAAGCGTTTAGTTATTATTTAAGCTAAAATTATTATAATTTGCTATTTTTTAAGTTTTTAGTTAAAAATATTTATTATATATACTATTTTTTTTTTTTTATTTGCTAATTGTTTGCTAACTAATATTTTTTTTAGTATATTATTATTAATATTTTTATGCTAAAAAAAAACATTTAATATGCTTTAGTTGTTATTTAATTAAAATATATTTATAATTTAGTTATTTATATTTATTTTAATTTTGCTTTTTAAGTTTTTTATATATGTTTTAATAAAAAATAACTATAAAATATTAATTATTATATTAAATTTAAATAAATTAGTTATATTAAATTTTTAAGTTTAAATATATAGTTTTAAAAAAATATTATTATTATTTTAAAGTTTTTAGCAAACATTTTTTTTAATTTTGTTTTTTATATACTTTAAAAAACTATTAAATATATTTATAATAATTTTAAAAAATAATATTTTTTGTTAATTTAATAAAAGTAAATTTTTAGCTATTTAGTAATTAATATTTATGTTTAATTTAATTTATATATTTTTATAGTTTAGCAATTTTAGTTTATTAAAACTTTAATATATATTAAAAAATAATATTAATTTATTAAAATTTAAATATATATTAAAAAATAATACTAGTTTATTAAAATTTAAACGTATATAAAAAAATAATTTTTTTTTTATTATAGTTTATTTATTATTTATTATTTATATTATAGTTATTTATTAATAACTATTAAAGTTTTATATATTTATTATTTTATTTTTGTAGTTTTATATATTTAAATTTTTTTTTTGTTTATATTATAGTTATTTGCTAATAATTATTAAAGTTTTATATATTTAATATTTTATTTTTATAGTTTTATACTTTTAAAATTTTTTTTTATATATTTATAATTAGCTTTAAATTATTATTTAATTTTTAATTTATATTTAAAAACTATTTTATAGTTTTTAATATTTATAATTAATTAATTTTTTTATTTTTGTTATATTTTAACTAAGTTTTTATATAATTTTTTAATTAAAGCTTTATTATTAAATATTTTATATATTAATAACTTTAATTATTTTATTTTATTTAATATATAAACGTTTTGCTTTTTTTTTATATTTTATTAAAAAACTTTTTATATTTTTTAAATATTTTTTAAATTTTTATATATTATATTTTATAAGCTATTTTTTTATTTAATAAAGTATTTAATTTTTTTTTTGTTTTAATAATATTTAATTATATTTTTTATTATTTATTTTTTTTATTTATTTTTTAACGTTAGTAATATTAGTTAAGCTTTATTTATTTAATATTTTATTTATAGTTTTAATAAAAATATAAAAAATATATTATATATTTTAAAATATTATTTTAAAAGTTTAATTTAATATGTTTAAAAACTAACTTTTTTTATAATTTTAATTTTAATATATATTAAAATTAATTTTTGTTTATATTTAAATTAAAAATAAACTATTAATAAGCTAGCAACTTTTTTTATTTAGTATTTTTTTAAAGTATATTTTTTATTACAATTTTTTTTTATAGTTTTTATTATTTTTATTTAATGTTTATTAAACGTTTTTAAAACTACTATAATATATTATAGCTTTTTTTTAACTTTTTATATTTTAAATTAAAATTGTTTAAATATAAAGTTAATTATTTAAAAATAAAATTTATATAATATTTTAAACAACAAACATTTTATAATAATATATATATTATTATTATATATAAATTTAACTTTAAATAGTACTTTAGCTTATATATATAGCTTTTATATAATATATATTTATAAATATTTTTTTAAAGTTTAATATATTTTTTTAGTTTATTTATTAGTTTAAAAATATTAAACAATTAATAGCTAATATTTAACTTTTTTTTTATTATAAAATTTTTTTTAAAACTAGCTTATAATTAGCTTGTTTTTATTGTTTATAATTTTTTTTAAAAAGCTAAACTAATATTTAATTTGTTTATATAATAGCTATATTAATTTTATTATATTAAACATTTTTATTATAAAAAAAAATAATGTTATTTTTATAAACCAGTTAATAATTATTAAAATTATATTATATTTTATACTATTAGCTTTATTATATAAAAGTAGCTTTATTATAAAATTTAAATTAATTTTTTAAAATAGCTAATTTAATAATAAAAAAAATTATAGTTTTTTATATAATTTATATTTTAGCTTTTTTATATTATTATAAGCTTAATATTTAGCAATATAATTATAAATATTTTATTTAAGTTTTTTTTAATAAAATTTTTTTTTAATTAATTTTATAGTTTTATTTTTTTTTATATAATTAGCTTTAAAGTTATTATAATATTAACTAATAATTTATTTAATTAATATTTTTTAGCTTAAAATTATTAATTAGTTTTTAAACAAAAAAGTTTTTTTTTAATTTATATAATATTTTTTATAAATATTAGCTTATTAGCTAATAATTTTTATTAAAGCTATAAAATTAAAGTTTTTAGCTTATAGTTTTTTAATTATTTTATAAAACTTTTTAAAAACTTTTAAATAAAATGCTATTTTATTTTTAGCTAACTTTTTAGCTATAAAATATAAAATATATTAGTTATAAATAATAATTTTAATATTAATTATTTATAATATAATTATAGTTTAGTTAGCTTACTTTTAAGCTAATTTAGTTATTATTAATATATATATTAATATAGCTATATATATTTTATAAGCTAAATATTTATAATAATATTTTTTGCTTTTTGTTTTTTAAAAATAATTTATAGCTATATAACAAAAATATAAGTTTTTATAAGCTTTTAAATTAATTATTTAAGCTTTAGTTATTAAAAATTTATTTAAATAATATTTACTAAATATTTTTTATAAAGTTTAAATTAACTAATTTAAAGCTTTTTGCTTTTTTTTTGTTTAAAATATTATAATAATAATTTATTATATTTTTAATAGCAGATTTTTTATTAATTATAGCTTTTTTTTTAGCATTAAAATTATATTGCTATATTAAATTTTGTTTGCTATATAATTAAAACATTTTAATATATTATTAGTTTAATTAATAGTTTTTAATTAATATTATATTTTAAAATTAAATTATACTAGTTAATAAATTTATTATATTAATTATTTATAAAAGTTTTATGCTAAAAAGTTAACTATATTTTAAAAAGCTATATAGTTAATTTATATTATAAATATATATATAGTTTTTTTTAAATATTAATATTAGTATTTATAATTTTTTATAATTATAAATAGCTTTTATTAGCTTGTTGTTTATTTTATTTTAATATTTGTTAGTTTTTATAACTAATATATAACTAGTTATTAATTAGTATTATATAGCTAAAATAATATATTTAATATTGTTTTAATAAATATGTTTGTTTTTATATATATTTTTAATTAGTTATTTTAATAGCAAAATATAGTTATTATTATAAAAGCTTTTTTAATTTTTTAAAAAGTTTTATTAGTTTTTTTTATTTAATAAAATATTATAAGTTTTTTAATAAAGCTTTTTTTAAATAAAGTTATAATTAATATTATAATTTATAAATATTTTATAATAAACTTTTAATAAAAGTTTATAAATTTTAAAAATATTTAAATATTATATATTAATTATAATATTTTTTATTTTTTAATTATATTTATTTTATAAAAATTTATTTTAATTTTTTTAATATTAATAATAAACTTTAAAAATTTATATTTAAATAGCTTAATAAAAAGCTAATATTATTTTAAACGTTTATAAATTAATTAAAAATAAGTTTTATATTTTTTTTTTTATTTTTAAAAAAATAACTATATTATTTAAATATATTATATAAATATAATTTATTAAACTTATAAATATTTTATATATTATAGTTTAATTTTTATTAAAATGTTAAATATATAATGTTTACTTTTTTTTTGCATTTAGTTATTTTTATATAATAAAGTTAATTATAAATATATAGTTATTATTATATAGTTATTTATATAAGTAATATAAATATAATATAAATTTTTAATAACTTTAAACACTAAACCTATTATAAAAAAAATGCTATTTATAATTTTACTAAAACTATTTTATATAGCTATTATAATAAGTATAGCTTTAAATTTTTAGCATATGTGCTAAGCTAAACTTTTTTTTATTATATGCTTAATTACTAAACTTTAGCAAAAAAAATAGCAAGAAAATAGCTGTTTTAAGCTTATTAACCAAACTTTATTTAATATATTATATATATTTAAATTATAGCTTATAGTTAAGTATATATATAAATAAAAATGCTATAAAAATAAAAAATAAATAAAAGCTTTATTTATAAAGCAATTATTTTTTTTATTTTTTATTGCTATTATTATAATATTTTTATTATTATTATATACTTTATAATAATATTATTATTATTACTATTATTATTAATAACTATAGTAAGCTTTTAAAATAAAACTTTAGCTAAAGTTATTTTTAAATTGCTAAAAGCAATTAAAAATTTTAATATTTAAAATATAAACAAATTTAACTATAATTAAAAGTTTAATTTTTTTATTATATATATATTAATATATTTAAATAATTTTAAATATTTAAAATTTAATAAAGCTATAATAAAACTTAAAATAAACTAAAAAGCTAAAATAAACTAAAATGTAATAAAAAAAGTTAAACTTGCAAAAATTAAAAAAGAAGTTTTTATTAAAGCATTTTAAAAAATCGATCAATATATAAATCGGTTAACTTATTATATAGCAGTAAACTAAATAGCTTAATAGCTAAGTTTTAGTAACTTGTTTACGGTTTAAAATAAAAATATAACGGAGGCATTTTTGCGGCTGCTATTTAAAGCTTAATTAAAAAGTATTATTGTAAAAAAAAAAGCTATTTTTAGCGTTTCGGTTTTTTGTATAAAAAAAAAGGTATTAAAAGCGTTATTAGTAACTAGCTAACTAACAAATTGCAACTTAACAAAAAGCTTAATAGGTTAGTTAGTTAGCAATAAACATTTAATTATACTATAGTATATAAAACATAAATTACTAAATAACTATAAATAAGCTAAAGCCTATAAACACTTTATATATATATATTTAAAAAGTTGCTAAAATATTAGTTAGCTTAAATAATATTATTATATATTTAAAATAATTATATTTTGTTTAAAAAATAGTTTTTTATTTATTTTTTAGTTTAATTTATATATAATAATATATATTTTTTAAGTTTAGCTTAAAAAATATTTTTGTAAACTTTAATTAGTTTATAATTTTTAAAATTAATAGCAATTATAGTTTAATTTTTATTAAAACGTTAAATATGCAACACTTGCTTTTTTTTTATATTTAGTTATTTTTATATAATAAAGTTAGTTATAAATATATAGTTATTATTATATAGTTATTTATATAAATAATATAAATATAATATAAATTTTTAATAATTTTACTAAAACTATCCTATATAGCTATTTATATAATAAGCGCAGCTTTAAACTTTTAGCATATATGCTAAGCTAAACTTTTTTTTATTATTTGCTAGCGCTTAATTGCTAAACTTTAACGGAAAAAGTAGCAAAAAAATAGCTATTTTAAGCTTACCGATTAAACTTTATTTAATATGCTATATATATTTAAATTGCAGCCTACAGTTAAGCATATATATAAATAAAAATGCTAACTATAAAAATAAAAAGTAAGCAAAAGCTTTGTTTATAGAGTAGTTATTTTTTTTACTTTTTATTGCTACTGTTATAATTATACTTTTATTACTATTATATGTTTTATAATAATATTACTATTATTATTACTATTAATAACTATAGTAAGCTTTTAAAGCAAAGCTTTAACTAAAGCTATTTTTAAATTGCTAAAAGCAATTAAAAGTTTTAATACCTAAAACATAAACAAATTTAACTATAATTAAAAGCTTAATTTTTTTGTTATATATATATTAGTATATTTAAATAATTTTAAATATTTAAAATTTAATAAAGCTATAATAAAACTTAAAATAAACTAAAAAGCTAAAATAAACTAAAACATAATAAAAAAAGTTAAGCTTATAAAAATCGAAAAAAAAGTTTTTATTAAAGCACTTTAAAAAATCGACTAGTATATAAATTTAAAGCGTGGTTAAATACTAACAGCACGGTTAATTTGTTGTATAGCAGCAAGCTAAATAGCTTAATAGGTTTTAGTAATTTATCTACAGCTTAAAATAAAAGCACAACAAAGGCATTTTTGCGGCTGCTATCTAAGGCTTAATTAAAAAGCATTATTGCAAAGAAAAAAGCTATTTTTGGCGTTTCGGCTTTTGTTATATTTGTATAAAAAAAAAGGCGTTAAAGGCGTTATTAGTAACTAGCTAACTAACAAATTGCAGCTTAACAGAAAACTAGGTTAGTTAGTTAACAATAAATATCCGATTGTACTATAGTACATAAAACATAAATCACCAAGTGACTATAAATAGGCCGAAGCCTAAAATTAATAGCAATAAATACTAGTTTTTTATAGTAATTTTATTTAATTTTTTATAATTAATATATAGTTATATTATTTTATTTTTTTTAAATACAAATAAAATAAATATTTTAGCGTTTGTTTTAAAATAATATATTTATTTTAAACATTAGTTTTTTTTTAAGTATTTTTTAAGCATTTTTTATTAAGCTTTTATAATTAAATATATTAGTTTAAAAAATACTTTTGCTTTTTTAATTAAATTTATTATATATTTTGCTTTTTATAATATTAAAAAAACTTTTATACTTTATTTAAAATATATATAATAAAATTTTTTTAAGTATTAAAATAGGTTTATTTTAGTTATTTTTATTTTAAAGTTATTATTTACTTTTTTAAAAAATAGTTTTTTTTTAAGTTTTATATAAGTAAAATTAATAATAAACGTTTGTTTTTTGCTAATTATTATATTAATAAACTTTTTAAAGTTTAATTTTTTAAATTTTTTAAAATATTATTAATTAAATATAGTATTTAAAGTAATATTTAATTAGTTTATTTTTAGCTAAAACAAAAAAAACTTAAGCGCTAATTAATTATGTTTAATTATAAAAAATATTTATATAAATATTTTATTAATTTTTTTAATATTAATTATTTTTAAAATAGCTTTATATATTTTTTAATATTTAAATATTTTGCTGCTTGGTTTAAAAAAGTATAAAATTAATACGTTTATTATATAAAGCTTTTTTTTTATTAGATTTTTATATACTATATTTATTTAAATTTTTATATTTAAATTTATAATAATATTTTTTAGTAATTAAATATTGTTTAGTTATAATATAATTAGTATTTAAAACGGTTTATTTATATTAAACGCTTTAAAATTTTTAGCTAAAATAAATTAAATATATTAAACTATTTTAGTTTGCTTTTTAGCTTTTTTTTAGTATTAAATTAAGCTATTTTTATTATATTTTAAATATATTTTAGTTATTTTAGTACTAATAATTATATTTTTTATACTTAATAATTGCTTTTTAATTATTGCTTTTTTTATTTTTTATAGTATTTTTTTGCTATATATTTTAGTTTGTTATAATAATAATAAATTATTAAATTAAAATTATTTATTTATTATAATTTATTATAATTATTATTTTATTACTGTTTGTTTTATTTATAAGCTTAATTTTAAAAACTTTTTATTTAAATATTATTTATAAAAACGTTATTTTTTGCTAAGTTATTAGTATATAGTTTTTTTATAAATAGCTTAGTTTTTTTGTTTTATTACTAAATATTTTATTGTTTTTTTATTTTATAAAATATAGTTATAATATTTTTAAATAAAACTTATTATTAAATAAACATTTTTTTATTGTTTTTTTGTAGTTTGTACTAATAATTAAACGTTAATTTAAAATTATTTTTAAATTAGCATTTTTTTTTTAGCTTGTATACTAAAATTTGCTATTTTAAAAAATTTTTTTAAAAAGCTTTATTTTTTTTTTGCTATAATTTTATAAGTTATATATAAAAAATATATTTAAATAGTTTAAAATTTATGTTTTTTTTTTAATAAACTTTTAAAAGTTAGCTAATATAGTTTATAACTTTAGTTTTAAATAATTTAATATATTATAATATAATTTTTAATTAGTTTAAATATTAAATATAGTTTAGCTTAATATTTATATAATTTAAATAGTATTATTATATTTTAGCTTTTATTAGTTGTTTTTTTTAATAGCTAATATTTAATTTTTAATTTTAGCTATTATAGTTTTTTAAATAAGTTTTTTATAATTATAAATAAGCTTTTTAATATTATTTTCAGTTATTTTTTAACCGGTTATTAAGTTTAATAATTTTACTAATTATATGTTTAGCTATACGTTTTAGCTTATTAATTATATAGCTTATTATAGCATTTTTTTTATTATAAGCGCTTTTTAACTACTAAATAACTGTTTGCTTTTAGAACTTTTTTGTAATAATAGTTATTTTAGTTTAAAATAGCTTAAAAAGTTATTTAAATTATTTTTATTTAATAGATTTTTTTTTTAATTTAATAAATAAAAGTTATTTTTAAGTTTATTATAGTTATTTTTTAGCTATTTAAATATTACATTATAAATTATATATATAAAAATAAAAAAGTATAAAAGTTAAGTTTTATATTTAATTATAATAGTTTTATAAAATAATATGCTAATTTTAAAAAGTAATATTAAAAGGTTATTTTTATTTAAAAAATTAATTTTATATAAAATTTTAACTAAGTATAGCTTTTAGCTAATATTTAAAATATATTTATAAAGCGTTTAGCGCGTATAGCTTATATAGTTTGCTTTTTTATAAAAAAGTTTAAAAAGCAGTTTATTAAATAATTATAATAGTTTAAAAAAAAACAAAAATTATAAACAAATAAAAAATATAAGCTTATAAACTTTATTATAACTAATAAAGTTTTTTTAAGCAAAAGAAATTTATTTATAATAATATTAATTATATAATTAAACTTATAATTTATAAAATTATTTATTATATTAAAATAATATAAATATAACTATATATTAAATATATTTAATATTTATAAAAAAAAAACTTGTTTTATGTTAATTAACTATAAAAAACAAACAATAATTTATTATTTTAATAAATATAAAAAAAACTATTATTTAAAAAAATTAATAAAAAACTTAAATATAAAATTAATTAAATAAAAAAAGCTAAAATATTTAGCTGTTTTAAAAAATTATAATACTAAGTTTTTTAAAAAAGCTATAATTTTAATAATATTTAATATTTAGCTAGCAATTTTAAAAATATACTTATAGCTTTAAATAAATTTTATTAAAAATGCTTAAAAAATTTAAACTTTTAATATATTTATAAAAATAAATATATATAGCTATAGTAAATAAATTTGCTAAAAACTATAAAAATAACAATTATATTAAAAAATTTAGCATTAAAAAACTAAAAATATATTACTATAAATAATAAACTTTAATTTAGCTTTTAACTAAAGTTTTAGTTTTAATAAAAAATAATATAACAATTTAAAACAAACTTATACTTAATAAATTATATAATTATATATATAATAAAAAAATAATAAAACAATTATATTATTAATAAGCTTTGTACATTTTATTATATATATATAATTATATATATTTATGTATAGTTGTAAGCCATTTTTATATTTTTTTTTCCTTTTTTTTTTAGCTTAAAATCTTCATTTATAAAATCAATAAACTAGCATTCCGCTATATGACGATCGTAACAAATAGCAGCAGAAAATCAAGGACTATAAGTAACCTTTGTTTTACTTATTTCGTACTTTATTCGTTAAAAACGAAGGCCTTGTTAAACTTCCAAGAACTCCAGTATCCTTTTAACGGCCCTAAAATCACCCTCCACAGTCCCATTCAACTCGTGACTCACCCAACCCTCCGTCCATCCACCCCCAAAGTCGACGATCCAAACATCATCCGTATCGCGGTGGATCAGGACGTTGGCGGCCTTACCATCACCCCACGTAACGCCGATCTGGTGCAATAACTGAACAGTCTCTTGAATTTGCAACGCCCACTTTTCCCTGCGAGCCTTGACAATCGAAGAAACCGATTCGATGTTTCGCAGCGTCGATAGCTCCCAGGTATCCGAGCAGGGCACGTACTCTTGTAGCAGTCCGATGATTCTCCCGTCGTCAGCAGCTTCGATCAGACCGAGGAGCTTTGGCACGCGAAGGGCGGCTGCGTGCTGAGAGGTACTGATTGTCAAAAGACAGGATAATTCTCTTTGCAGGGCGTCGGCACGCCAGTCGTCGCCGACTTTGCAACACATCTCTCGGCCACCCGCTGAGACGCGGGCGATATAACCGTCTCCAAGCAGCTTCTGGAGGACATGGATGTCTCTGGTTGAGAACCTAGGTAGGACTAGGTCTTGATCGGCTGGAGGCTGGTATTTCAGGTCGAATGCCTCGTGCGTTATCGTGTACTCGTTTCCTCTGGCGATTAATTCGGCCATGTTAGTTTCCACGTTCGTGCGGAAAAGGAATGAAAATTCTCTCGGGAAGATGAGAGAATGGAGATCTACTGGGCTGGAAGCGTCTGGGGCAGGAGGCGGGGCAAGCCGATCAAACAATGACCTCCCGGCCTCGACGATAGCGTCCAAAATCTGGTCAGATATCATATCCACTTTCTCCTCATCTTTATCCTCCACTGCGGCGTTGTATTTCTCAGTGAGGGAATCTTGTATTGTGTCGCGTGTAGGAGAAGGGCCGAGTTCCACCTCTATCCGCGCGTTGTTCCAACGAATTGACAAGTTGACGGGGTCTCCGCGGCCACTAGTTACACTCTCGATATAGTGAAAGCTCATTATGTTCCTGTCTCTTTGAAGAAGAAAAAAACCACAAAAAGCTTGAGGCGTAATTTGTTTAGGGACGTGCTGCAAATAAAAGAAAAGGTGGTGGGAGAAGGGCAAGGTATAATAATTGTTAGTAAATGTAGTTAAGATGGCCCATTTTTATATATCAGGCCAGATATATAAATACAGTCCACTTTCGTGTTGGCCGTTGTTTGCTTCGCCACTACTGCGCCATCCAACCGCCACCTTAAATCCACCTGAGAATATGAAGAGTTGATAGGGACATTCCACTAATACAGCAGCCGCATACCTATATGTGCACCCACGGGGTTTGAATTAATTGTGGGAATGTGCAGCCCCTAAGCAAAACAAAAATTGGTCATTTATAATGGTTTGATCCTTATCAAGATGTCTAGTGCGCGACGCTTGCCCTTTCCTTGCACCCAGTTATACGTACACAATAGAGTCAGTAATAGCTACACAGTTAAAAAATTGGTCATCTATAGCTCGTAGATATAGTTGGGAGGCTTTAATACGTCGTGGATGATAGGGTTATCCGGGCGGCTCAACTCCTTTAGTCAATGAGAGTCTTAATCACAGCCTTTATTTAGGCCAATAGCTTTTGGAGCGTTGAAATCAAGGCGTAAATACCGGAACTAGGACAAGCCAGGGAGCCAGGTGTAAAGAAGGCAGCCGTGCGCCGAGGAATTGACTCCATCCAAGTCTCGAACGGAAAACCCGCCGAATGTGATCCGGTCTAATGACCGGTGTCCTAGAGCTTCACAAAACGGGCGTCATAAAAAGTTACAGAGTGCCCCGTATACTGGTTGCTAGCCATGGCTCGCATACCAACAACAGTTAAACAAGTTTACCATCCAATAAGTAAATCCGGTGTTGTTTAGCACTTGGTCCTGGAGCGTAATGGCTCCAAGATCAACGGGACTGGGCCTCTCACTAAACGACGATGTGAAGGCTATGCCCCTCTGTTGGTTCATGCAGAAGTCTTCGTGCCCGTGAGAAGGCCTTGCTATACCCCAGAATTCGTCACCCTCTCCTATAGAAAACATAGACGCACTGACCAGAGCAATGTTGGTCCTTGGAGGAGGCCAAGTGCCCTGGGGAATACTGAAATCTAACAAGAGGATCATTATCACGAGTCTGAAGATAGAGTATAACCAATATAATGGCCCATTGTAATGATATTGCCATCAGCCTCCATTCGGTGCCCTACCATCATACCAGACAAAATGGGAGTCTCTAGCTCTATTTTCTTTTCCTTTTGGAATGATGTGCAAAGCAGTATGGGTCACACGCACTAGGTCGATGTGGACATGGAACTCGCAGACCGAACTACTGTCGCAACGCCACCATAGATGCCGTCAGTAATCGGTGGCACACGTGCTGGAATCGCTAGCAAACTAGAAGCGCCATGGTGGGTTCTCTATGTCGGAGACGAGGTTACTAACTTAGTTGGGTTTACGTCCACTGGTGTTGTTGCCGATGTGGCAATGGTCCCAACCGACACTAGACATGCAACTGTGCAATCGGACAGGGTGGGAGGAACTATGCATATCCCCACGAAGTCTGCTAGACGTATGAATATTTCGTCGGTATGTGTCGGGCTCGAAACCAGGTGTCTCCGGTTTGTAGCTGAAGTTAATCCTGCGTCACAGCCTAAAGACACACTTTTTATTAACCTCTTGCTTTAAGAAAAATTTTAGGTTTAAAATATAAAGTTATTTATTCTTAATTTATTTTATATTTTAGTAAAATAATAAATAAATTAATATAATTATATAAAAAAACGTTATATATTAAATGTTTTTATAAAAAATTAATTTAAAATTTTTATTTATTTTTATTTATTTTATTTTACGTAAACTATTATTTTAACTATAAATATTTTATATTAACTTAACACTTTTAATATTTTATATATATTTATGCACAACGGCAACTTTTCCCTTAGTACTTAAGTAGCTACTACCTGTGCCCCGCCTCTGCTTATGTTGCATTCTTTACCCTGTGCTCAATCTGTCTAGGTCCATGATTACGTATTCTCCTTGTCTCTATTTAATTGTCCCTATGTACCTAAGGCATGGATGTATCCCTCCCAGCTCAATTCCTAGATAGCGTTACCTTCTTATACCTCCTTCGTTTGCCTTTACCTACCTGCCGTTCCCAACAACGAATCAACTACCTACCGAACGGTCCAAGAGGCAGATCCCCATCTCCACCACAACCGCGCTTCGGCCATGTTTTATACCTTCACCTCCGGTTCGCCGTCTGGGGGGGCAGCGTCGCAACGCAACGCCAAGCGCTATAAAGTGACCCGTGCCTGTGATTATTGCCGAAAGCATCGAGTGCGATGTGACACTGAAACCCCCTGTTCTAGGTGTGTGGCCAACAATGTCGAGTGTGTCTTTTCACCTCCAGCGGGCCGGACCATCGAGTCTCGCACAGAGTCCAGCCCAGCATTGGAGACGCCTTGTCGCGGGCGGGCGGGCTCTATCGCCACCACTGTCATCACTACCGCCACGCATGCTGCTAGTAGTGCCGGCACTGTCGGTAGTGTTGGTGGTACTTCCAGCAGTGCCAGTGCTGATGCCGGCGGCTCCTCCGCAGGCGCCTCTTCGGTTCTCACTCCATCGACACCGGCTTCCTCTGCCCCTACCATGTCAGGTATAGCAACGCCTATATCCCGGCTAGAGGGCATGGAATCGACCGTAGGGTTCATGTCGAGGATCAGCGCTTTTTGCTCCTCCATCTCACACCTATCCCCAAATTTCCCCGACGAATCACCACCGTCGTACGGCTCGCTCTCGCGCCCCTTGGCCTTTAATATAGCTCGGGAAGGGGAGCCCCCCGCGGAGCTCTCCAAATCCCAGGTCCTCCAGCTGCTTGACATGTACTGGCAAAGATGGCACGCACTCGCACCCATCCTCAGCCGTCCACACATAGAGGCTCTTTACCCCACCCTATGGTCTCCCGCCGGCCTGGAGCAGCGAGGCGCGCCCTTGGTAGACGGGATCCTCGCGTTAAGCTTGCTTCGTCTTCATAGCGCTGGTTTGAACCGTCGGTTGCTTGGTCTGCACTCGGAGCGTGGAGATTGTTCTCTCGCCTACTTTCGTCGTTGCTATGCTTCGACTAGCCAATTTGATGCATTTGCGCAGCCGTCGCTGGGGCATGTGCAATGTTACATCCTCATGGCCCTCTACATGCTCGACGTTGGTGAGTACCAGGGCGCATATAACATGATTGGTTTGGCCATGCGCGCCGGCCACACCCTGAACTTGCACCATGGGTTACCAGAGACCGACCCTGATACTCCGTTGGCTCGTCGCGTGTGGTGGACTGTTGTCCACCTAGATTTTCGGTGCGCTCGACTTCTCGGCCGTCCTGTCGGCGTCCAACTCGCCGACGTAAACTGTCCACTACCCCCCGTCGACCAATTTATTTATCACGGCCAGTTCGTTCGTCTCACATGGACGGCGCTAACCGTCATCGACGCATGTTCCCGCCGCCCACTCCGTCCCGGCACTGATCATATTGCAGACGTCGAGTCGCGTGCTGCGTTGCTAACCGCGAAGCTTGTCCAGCTTCGAGAATGGAGAGATCAGGAACTACGTCCACTCATCCGGCGCCCCTTGCACGTAGACCACAAGCGGGCTCCTGACTGGATACATGTGGTCACAGACACCAGCCCATCAAAACTGTTTCACGGCGTGCTTTTGGAACTGCAATATTATGAAGAAATCATTGGGCTACATAGGCCTTTCGTAAGTACCTTCTTTTCTTTCCTGAATCTTGATTGTTGCCTCTATATATGCCCCATAAGGTGGAACTTCCGCTCTCGCTTAACCCCAGGTCTTCTGGTTAGGTCCTAACTGTAAATACATGAAAGATCTGCTTTCCCAGCGGATCTCTGGTCCCACAGCGTAGCCCGCAGGCCGATGCACATGCGACGACTGCGCTGAACCACGCAATGGCAACGATTGACTTGGTGCACCGCGTCATGTCGGCCACCGATATGCTCTATGGGTGCAGCGAGGTTTACCAGTGGCAGTGGAACGCTCTGCTTACTCTTGTGGGTTTCCTCATGGCATACCCCCTCTGCGACTACGCCCCAAACGCCCGCCGCCACGTGCAGCTAGCGCTTGACATATTCAGCGCCGCGGATCGCCGGAACACAGTAGCCGCCAAGGCCGCAGCGTTAACGCGTTCCCTTACCCTGAAGGTGGACAGCTTAGTCAAGATACTTAAGCCGGATACTCAAGGGGCTCTTTCCCCGGATGCAACTAAGATTAGAAACACCGAGTGGCACGATATGAATGTTACAATGGACCCGTCGCAGCTCAATAGTGATGCCTTGTGGTCTTGGACAGGCTGGACAAACCCGGACGTCTGGTCGGCTTATAGCGACGGGATTACGGGAGTACTCGCCGATTTTCCGAGCCTCCCGTTTGGCAGCGATAGTTTCTTTACTATGCCCTGAGATGGCTGCGCTCATTTCACTCACTTTCCATATGATAGAATGGGCAAATCTTGAAGTCAATTTTTACGACATGATGTGATCAAGGCAGAAACTGCCCCGCTACCTTATCAACACGGAAGCGTAAGCCCCAACGTGAGTAGATTGGAACGTTCAATCTCCTCTTTGCGAGCCTCCAATTCCGTCACGTCCCAATTGACGCACAAATGCCGACCCTTTAGATAGGGCGGCTGTTTAGCGGATAGATACACGGTGACAGAGCCCACCAAAGCCGCTAGCACCGACAGCGACATCGCAAGTCAGCAGGAGCACTCTCTAACATTCATCATAATAGATACGGCAAACCTGAGGGAAGGACAACATACCGGTGTCTTTGGCATAGGGCATGAAAGCCTCTAGGGTAGCATCGGTACGGACGAGCCCTGGGTTGACGGTGTAAGCTGCTAAACCAGGGTTCTCGACCTGCATGACCTCGGTAAACTTCATGAGGGCAGCTTTGCTGCTAAAATAGCTACTTAGGTTCGGAGGCTTGAGCCCTATGTTGGACACGATGTTGATAATCGAGGGCCGTGTAACGGAGTTCTCGGCTGTAAAGCGGAGAAACGCTGCGCAGACGTGAAAGGCCCCCTTCACATTTACGTCGAAATCATTCCACCAGACCCTAGTGGAAACTTTCTCAACGGTGGCTAGTGGGCTTCGTACAAGTGTTAGTCTCACAGGCTAGTTGGGGGACAGGCAGGTAGGCGGAAACACCTACGTGCTGATGACTCCAGCATTATTGACCAGTGTTTCAGCACCCCCAAAGGTTTCTCTAACCCTGATAAACAGTTCATTGACGGATGCTTCATTAGTTACGTCGGCGGCCAAGGCAAGCACCTTGACAGCGGGATACTCTGCCTCGATTGATTGTTTAACCTTCTCGACATTGCCTAGAGAGCGGGCAACGAGAACCAGCCCCCGAACACCTGATCTCGCATGAGCGGTAGCTATTCCCTGTGCACAGTATATAAGTACATATTTATGCTAGACGACCAGTGATAGGTCCCGAGAATTATCTACGAGTAAGGGTAACATACAACCCCAATTCCCCTTCCCGCACCTGTAACGATTGTGACCTTGCTTCCCTGAGACAGATCGGGTCGAGTCGGGTCTACGGCGGGATAAACGTCACGGTAGTACGACTTAGTGATAACACCAGCCTTGGTATAGATATCCGGATCGAAGGGCTGGTCGGACATGGTGAATGTGTGGCACCAGACAATGGAAAGGGGGCGGTTTGGAGTGAACCAAATAGTTGAGACTCCTATTGCTATATGTTACCTAGTCCCCCTAGCCGATTGATAGAAAGCAGATGATAATCTCAGTATAATATTATGACCACAGCACTCCGCACGAATCCTCATGTGATCTCTATGTAGCCGGACCTGCGACCGGCAGTAGATAAGCTTTGATTAGATAGCGTTGCCGAAAAAAATGAAAGTAAAATAATAGGTACGATGTAGATCAAACATGGAATTGGTCAGCAGCTGCTTCTAAGCGTCCTCCTTCGGGACCTAAGGATGTTTTGTCTAGTTAAGATAGGGCAGAAATAGGTTACCCAGTGCTGGTGCAGTTCCGAGCTGAAAGGGGACGGCCTCCTTTAGGCTAGCCTCCGACGAACAGGACAGGGACAGTGGGGCTCTGCATGCATTGGGACCCACTGAGCTTGTGCTCCGAAGGAAGCTAGCCGTTTCCATAGCCCAAGCGAGAAACACGAAGATTACGGACGGTTCTGGTTTTGTATGTTGATAGATAGACCAGCACGCATGGGGGGAGTACTATAGTACCACGCATAGGTAGGATATGAAGGCCTACCTAGTAGGAAATTAGTGAAGCTGTAGATTGATAAGCGAAAAGTCTGTACTAGAAGTGGCCTGTGCGTCTCTACTCATAGCAGACCTGGTCGATCGTTCCTATTGTTGTTTAGGAGCCTTACTTACGATTAGTTGTTTAGCCTCGCCCCTGAGACCTTGGACATCTTTTAAGCAGAGCGTGGCCTCTGACTTTCACTTGATTTACCTAGAGCTTGCCTAGACCGCATGCCTTAGCATCTGACAACAACGCGTAGTCATCATGCCTCTCGACTCCCTCGACTTACACGAGGGAGACCTCGCCACCGAGGAGAAGAATGAGATCAAGGATTTGGTAACGGCTTTTGTGAATCACTCACCAGTGGGTGTTTCGGTACAGTCCCGCGATGTAGTCTTTCGAGACTTAACAGTTCGAGGCGCCGGAATAGGCGTACGGATTCTCCATTCCCTCGTGCTGACCTGAATCTGACCATGCTAACTCCCTATCGCAGCATCAGGAAGCTCCAACGGTCACTACAGCATTAAGAAATTACCCCCAGAAGCTAAACCCTGCTGCTTACTTATCTAACAAGCCAGGGCCGTCGAGGGTGCTTCTACAGCCCATGTCGGGGGCTTTGCGCGGTGGGGAGATGCTAATGGTCATTGGCAAACCCGGAAGCGGTTGCACAACTTTTCTGAAGACTCTGGCTAACATGCGGGAGGAATATGCTGCCGTGGGCGGGAATGTCTGGTATGGGGGTGTGGACGCCGAAGCCATCAAGACTCGGCGGCCTGGCGAGGTTGCCTTTGCTGGTAAGATCGAGGAAGTGAATTCTACCTAGTCGGCTATGATACTGACGAGGGGGGATTTTAACAGGGGAGGACGATGTTCATTTCCACAGCCTCTCAGTGGAAACTACGCTGCGGTTTGCTCTAAACGCGCGAATGCCAGTTAATTTGCCTAACAGGTCTCAACGCCTCGAGGAAGATCTGCAGACCATCCTGAAGCTGTTTGGCCTTGCACATGTTGCTGATGTGCCTGTGGGAAACGATTACGTGCGCGGAGTGAGCGGTGGCCAGAGGCATCGCGTGACACTAGCGGAGGCCTTTTGCACACGAGCAGGGTACGGGATGTTCCGCAAACGTGAACGAGATGATCTTGCTAACCCACGTATTTAGTGTTCTATGCTTCGACAATCCTACCCGTGGCCTCGATTCTTCGACGGCGGTTCGTGTAGCGAAGCTCCTGCGAGAGTATACTACGCAGAGCCAGTGTTGTACGGCCATGTCTCTTTACCAGGCAAGTGATGCTATCGCCGATTGCTTCGATAAGGTCCTGGTGCTGAACGAGGGGCGCGTTGCTTATTTCGGGCCGACAAGCGAGTCAAAGGCCTACTTCGAAAACATGGGGTTTGAGTGCTCGCCCCAGACCTCACTGACGGATTTCCTCACTTCTATGTCTGGGGACCCTGATTCACGCCACGTCGCATCCCGCCTGTCCGGCCCGCCGGTTCCCATCACCCCACGGGATTTTGAAGTGCGCTTCCGAGATAGCGAATACCATGCAAAGCAAACAGTCGCAGCGTCCAAGGTAGAGGAGTCGCCGGCGCCCACGGCTTTGAGCTATCATCTGCCACTGTACCGACAGATCTATGAGTGCACAATCCGACATTACCGCATACATTTCACCGATAGGAGCACCTGGGTAGCTGAAGCGGCTGGTACCATCGTACAGGCATTGACACTGGGAACCCTGTTCCGAGACCAGAAAGCAGTCACTCAAGGCATTTATACGCGGTCGTCGGCCCTTTTCTTCTGTGTTCTCATCATGTGCCTTCAGGCGACGGCAGAGTTTGGCAATACCTTTGCGCAACGTCCAATCCTCCTCAAACAGCGGGCGCTCTGCTTTTACAGACCCGGTGCTTACGGCCTGGGGCAAATTCTAGCAGACATACCATGGAAAGCTATATTCATCATTTATAACCTGCCCATCTACTTCCTTGTCAACTTTAAGCGAGAGCCTGGCCCGTTCTTTATCTGGTATTTTGTTAACTATGTTGCCTTGATATCCATGGGCGTAATGTTTCGCACTATTGCTGTATTCACAACAACACAGACCAGAGCAGTGCTGCCGGTGGGAATCTTGATGAACTCATTGATCATCTACACCGGGTTTTACATCAACCCGCCGAGCATGAAGGTGTGGCTGGGCTGGCTTCGGTATCTAAATGTATGGGACTATCTATGTTGGAAGCTGCTTTTTGTATGAGTTGCTGACCCCATGATTTTAGCCTATGTACTATGCTTTCGAATCCGTCATGCTGAATGAGTTTGGGTCAAGCGGATACCAGTGCAGCTCGCTTGACACAGTTCCCAGAGGCTCAGGTTACACCGATATAGCTTTTCAGACCTGCGCTGTGCAGAGTTCGGTTGCTGGTGACTTAGTTCTCTCTGGCCGACGATATCTCGAGACCGTGTACGAGTTTTTCCAGAGCAACTTGTGGCGAGACGTCGGGATTAACGCCTCCTTTTGGGCTTTCTTTTCTATTCTTGTCGCGTAAGTGAAACTCAAAATTGAGTCATGTGGTTGACTATTGAACTTACCTCTGCAGTATCGGAATGGAGCGATTCAAGACTCCCGCCGGCCGCATGTCTACTATATTCTATAGTACTGGCACAGTAGAGAAACGGGCTATAGCAGCTTCCACTTCAAACTCAGACGAGGAGAAATCAGCCGTTCCAGATTCGGACACTAGTAATGTTATCGTTCAAAACCCCCGGGCTGTAGCAGCTGATACAATTCAATCATCGAAGCGTCGATTTGCATGGAAGGATATCTCTCTGGATATTGAGGTGGGCGGCGAACACCGCCGTCTACTTGATAATGTCTCCGGTAAGGTCACGTCTCGTAATAATAGCGAGTGATTAGAGCTAAGAGGTAATAGGGTGGCTGGAACCTGGCGCCATGACTGCGTTGATGGGAGTTTCGGGCGCCGGAAAGGTATGTTCGAGGCTCTGACCGCTATAGCGATAGCGCATCACTAACCAGATCCCCGTTGAAGACGACACTTCTGGATACATTGGCGCAGAGGACATCTATTGGGGTTGTCACCGGAGGACTTTATCTTGATAACCAGCCTCTCCCGCGGTCGATGAATCGTCGTTCGGGGTTTGTCCAACAGCAAGACGTCCATCTTAGCACATCCACGGTTCGTGAAGCGCTGCGGCTCACGGCACGACTGCGACAGCCCGAATCAGTCCCTATCTCAGAAAAGTACGACTACGTTGAGACCGTCATTTCCATGCTCGACATGGGGGACGTGGCAGATGCTCTAATTGGTACGCCAGGTTCGGGCCTCAGTCTCGAAAAACGAAAGAGAGTGAGCATTGGTGTCGAACTCGCCGCTAAACCAGATATTCTGCTTTTCTTGGATGAGCCTACTTCGGGCCTTGACGGAGACTCAGCTTTCTCTATTATCCACCTCATGCGTAAGCTTGCAGATGCGGGGCAAACAATACTCTGTACTATTCATCAGCCATCCTTCGAGCTCATTGAGCAATTCGACTCCCTACTCCTGCTGATCCCAGGTGGGAAGACAGCGTACTTCGGTCCCTTGGGCCATAAATGCCAGACGCTCGTCGACTATTTTGGTAGACTCACTCGTCCGTGTGGACCAACCGAGAACCCGGCAGACTATGTGCTCGAATCGTCAGCTAGCGACTCGGTGGACTGGGCGTCGGCATGGAACCGGTCTGACGAATGTAAGGCGTCGCGGCAACGCCTCGAGGAGATTCTCTCGGGGCAGGTATCAGCATCACAAGAGAAGAGCGAAGACGCAGGTCACGAAGATGGCTCGACTTACGCCGGCTCCCCAGTAGAACAGATACGGGTGGTCGTTCGCCGTGCGTTCCTCAATTACTGGCGGGACCCCGACTATGTAATCGGCAAGATGCAACTTAACATCTTCATGGGCCTCGTTAACGCGCTCACATTTTTGCAACTCGGGGATGACCTGACCGACTCGCGTAATCGTATCTTCTCCATATTCATCGGTATCATCACGGGGCCTGTGCTCACATTGCAGATCGAACCACGCTTCATCCTCCTCCGAGACCAGTTTCTCGCTCGCGAGAAGGAGTCCAACGTATACCACTGGTCTGTCTTTACTCTCAGCGCCTTTCTTGTCGAGATCCCCTTCACCTTAATAGGTGCACTAATCTACTGGCTACTCTGGTATTACTCGGCGGGGTACTTCTACGCTAGTGACCGCGCCGGCTACGCCTTTATCATGTACGAGCTTTACCATATTTTCGTAGCTAGCATTGCGTGTCTGATTGCGTCTGTGTTCCCTACGGTCAATGGCGCCCAGGTTGCCACGGGATTTGTCTGGCTCATCATCAACACGTTCAACGGGCCTCTCTCACCTCCTCCTCTAACCCCAACCGGATGGCGTTGGTTTTACAATGTGTCGCCGCTCTTCTATTTCGTCGAGAGTCTCTCGACAAACGCGATGCATGGTCTCGATATCCGGTGCTCTAAGTCGGAGCTATCCATTTTCCGCGCGCCGGATGGCCAGACGTGCGGCGATTACGCCGCGGCTTTCTTTAATTCGTCATCTGGTCGAGGGTACTTGGTTGATCCGAGTGCTATGGGTAATTGTTCGTATTGCCCATATGCGAATGGTGATGAATATGTAAGTATACACTAGCGTGTCTTGCACCGAGTTGCAAATTGCCCCTTCCCCCCCCCCCAGTAGCGCTAACGCGGAGGCTCAATCAGGTAACGCAATATGACTTCAACTACAGCGACCGCGCAAACAACGTTGGTATCTTCATCGGCTTCATCCTCTTTAACTACACAGTCGCTGCGCTCATGACGTACCTCATCTTCATCGCCAAGTGGAAGAAGCCAAGTTTTAAGAAATGAAGAGACGGCGATGGGAGAGGGCCAACTAGACAAGCCAGTAGGTATTCATTGGAATTATAATGGGTTTGGGGAAAGAAGGTTTTAAGAGAATAGATTGCATACTTCTAAATTCCTTCGGTATACTAGAATTATAAATTATAGCTTGTAGTAAACTCAGATTAGCGTAACTAATCACACCTTTCTTTCACGACCCAGTCATTTATTTTATGTGACTTTTAGACTCTTCGTCATATCATTCGTATACGTTCTATCCATTAACTGACTACATTTGCGATAACACTAGATGGTTTCATAATACTTGGCATTGTTTGCATAGGAATCTAATGAATTGTGTGTCGGCTTTGCTATTCGGTTGTATAGGTACATTTCGCGCACCCGAATTTAGTCTCGCTAGTTCTCTAACTTGTTATCCCTTCATTTCCGCTGCACCTGATTATCTGAGCCTTGTCGAAATTTAATGAACTACTAAGTAGCAGCAGATTGGTTATTGGCTCTATTCGATACATAGTTGTCATGGAATAAAATTATTATAATATTACAGTACGACAATACTGAAAGAAGAGAAATTCTTGCCAAACTTAAGACCTTTATCATTTGTAGTTGATCGTAATATGGTATCAGGATAATAGCCTCCATGAGGACGTCCAATGACATGGCTTGCAATCAACTAGAGTGCATTATTGGCAATACCCGTACTGATAGAATTTATTCTGAGGATGTAGGTAGGTGCTAATTTGGTAACCCTAGATATTCAAATTCTAGTAGCGACTGGAAAGCCCCTGCCTCAGTTCCTGACGTAACTCCAACCAGCCTAAACGCTGCGGGACTAACTTGATCGAAAAGAGATACAAAGTCTGCTACGCTCCGTTCATGTGCGTTGTGCGCTGCCAACATGAACATGTCTTCAATTCTGCATCGCCCCTTAGGTCAGTCCTCTTGCAAGGGCCATTATCACGAGAGATTTAGATTCTACTCACCGGATCATCTTGGTAGCTAGCGTGTTGAGGCGCTTGGCTGGCGGCGCGGGGATGATACCTTCGCTGATCAAGACCCTCGCGCCTGACTTGAGGGCTGGCAAAAGGGATGATAGAATCCTGACAGAATCTGCATCGTTCCAGTCGTGCAAGATATGCCGGTAGATATAGATATTGGCCGCGACTGGTTGTGGGGTGAAGAAGTCATACTCTTGGAACCTAATACGAGAGCTTAATGAAGGATCCCCGGCCGAGCTTTCTACGGCGCGGCGGCCCATATCTAACGCGGACGTATTGCTGTCCTGGACTATGAAATTGGCCGTGGGCATCAATGATGCTAGATACTGAACTGTGTGCCCACTAGAGCCGCCAACCTAATATGAAGAATGTTAGTGCCACTAGACCTGGAATTACTAAGGTGATAGACATTACATCAACAACCGTGACGTCTCCCTTCGATGACCAGGGGAAAGCTGCACGAAGCCGGTCAACGGACCACAACGGCGTATTAACGCGCCCCGCGAGATACTCATGGTACTTAGTGTTGAGGTCTTGGTTCTTCTGAAACAGAGAGAATAGAGACTCGTCTGTGCGGTAAGCTATGTTGAAAGCCGCGTCTGGAGCATGATCAGGGTCATCACGTTTAGACACAACGGTTTCGGGCACTTTCAACAGGATGTTGCCTAGGAACTCCGTGCCAAAGTGCACGATGTTGCTTAGGTGTGGGTTTTTCACTAATGCTGCCGAAGACGCCGAATGTCCGATGTAGCCCGGTTTCTCCTCGACAAAAATTCCATTCCCTATCGCATAGCGGACAACACGCGCCAGTAGGTTCTCGGGAACCCGGACCACTCGAGACAGCTCGTCTAGTGATATAGATGAACCTAGTGGCACACTCTGGGGGATTCTGAGGCGGGTAACGAGATCTATGTTTGCGGTGTCCGCAGCCTGTCAAAGACATGGAGTTTCATATGAGCTGGATGTACTCGAGATCATAAGATGAGAGGTAGACTGACAGACCAAGCCAAACTAAGAATCTGTTCCGTGGGGCCCCTCACTAGCTGCAACAAATCTTGTGTAGCGTCGAGAAGAGCACTTCGAGCCGCCCGCAGCGCGCTCCCTGTAGGTGTATCGGTTTCGTGACTGAAATCGCCGAAACCGGTTTCCTCAAATGTAGGCGCGGGTGATCCTGCTTCCTTCAACAAGGCCGATAACTTCTCTACTTTGTCGGCGATGGTCGCGGCGAGAGTCTCAATGGAAGCCATATTGGCGACATGAGTTTTCAAACCTGTCCAGTAATGACTTCATCTTGTGACTTGGCCTACGGTCAAACATTCACACTCTTATAGCTATCTTATGCCATGACGTACGAGGCATGAAGGCCTGCCATTTGACTACGCGAGATGCTCTCGATCCAGCCCCTCAGGAGACGTTGAAGGGAACCCGAATATCGGAGGAGTAATAAAGCGCCGCTGCATAGTCCGCAACCTGGGGTGAAGAAGAAAGACACCGAACGGTGACTCGAATAGGATGGTGACGTGCTTGCAACGGCGACGATCCAAGGTCTGTTGCTGAGTGGGCACTGCATTAAGAGGATGATATTGTAGAAGATGGCATCGCTCGAGTCTTCCTCCTAGGAGGAGTGAAAGACTGCTACTGATTGGACTGGGCGGTTCAATATGCCCGTGTTGCTAAGAGTAGGGGTGAACCGAACTCCTTGCGGCTGCGCGCTACCTAGTGGCACTTGCTTGGCTTCTGGTTCGGGGAAGTGTGTGTGTACTATATGTGGATCGTGCATGGAAGCGGATATGGATATGGTCGATAGGAACGAGGTTCCTGGGTGCCGTCGCGGATCGCCCCGCCTTGGTTGCATCCCGCTACGGTACATCTTCAGGGTGATGACAAAACATGTCGGCTTCTGAACGGCTATCTATCTAGATAGGGCCCGGTACGACCACCTAGATGCAGGGGGTAGTAGAAAAAAGCTGACAAAAGGAGGATATCTCGTAGTTAGACGTGGTCTCTTTATTACATAAAGCACCGGAGTTATATCATAATATGCACTTCTTAAAGTACGATTACTGTGTGTAGACGATGTGGTTTTGCGTTCCGAGCAGATGAAGTCTGAAACTGGCAAGGCTTCCGAACCTTCGGGAGACAGTGCACTTAGAGTTAAGCCATGTGATCGATAGGCGTAGTAGCTACCTATACGCGATATACATGAAGATATCTAGAATCTATACGTAATCCGTCACGGCATTACATGTAGGTATGCACCCCCCGCCCTGAATCCTTTATTACTCAGTATATAGAAGGGGGGGCAGGACTCATGGATAACCTTCAGGCACCGGCATACATGGCTGTATCAGGTTACAGTCCAGGTGAGACAATAATAAGCGCTAAGGCAGACGGATCGACTCCCGTTATGCAAAATTCCAAGAGAAGGATGCCGCTCCCGTCTCGATTATATCATCAGTATTCTGATTATTCTACGCTTCCCCTTCTCGTTGCCTCAACCATGTCAATCGAAGACCGAGTAGCGAAACGCTCCAGCCTAACTAGCTATTGGCCGGATGGTGTCAGCCGTCTCATATACGGGCGGTACATCGATGATGTGATTAAGTGCCTTAAAAAGCTATCCAAGGTCATACATAAGCAGCAAGACGGTTACGTTTCACCACAGACGGGTAATTCTGTTGTCGATCTTTTGATAAGGCTGATCGTTGGATACGTACCTACTTAAGTAAGCAATTATGTTCGTACCGGATACGAGAAGACCCGGGGAGGACATTTCTTTCTGATATAAACGGGGTAATAAAAAAAACTTATCAAAAACTTATCTAGGTAAACGCGCAACAGCTTTGTCCTTTATACACATTAAATATCAAATTATCTAATCCAAGTTCCTACCTTGCCTTTCGGGCTATACCTGTTGTGATTTAAGAAACTATTCAAGCTATTCTTGGTTAGCAAGCTTTACCCTGTAATTCTAGACTGCTAGTGATGTAAGCGGTTAGTTTCTAGGTTCTGTTCTAGGTAAATGCACATGTCAAATGTCGTATTTGCTTACATAGCATCGTCGATGAAGCATCGCCGATCTCCCCATAAGCGTACATGGTAATAGAGAAGGCGAATGGTGTACCTGTACTATGTATGAGTGAAAGCTTCGCGAAGGGTTTCCCTATGCTCTATCTTGGTACCTTGGTATGTCACCATGTATCTAGGTAGGTTAAGCTTTCAGTTTAATTATGGATCTGGACTAACTCCGTAGAGACTTACTTATCTAATAGTTATTAGTGAGCGGCCGCTAAGGCATGATCGGCAACACCCTGGTCTACCTAGTAAGCGGACGTATAGTATTCATTAATTAATTATACTGCATACCTATTATACTACATACACAGTAGTATGGTAGACTCACTGAGCTAGGGCTGTGATGTGCAGGAGCCGTCAGATGAAACGAATGCGCAAGTAGGATGGTTGGCTGAGGCCGGAAATAACCGTGCGCGCGACTATGTTCAATGTGACGCTAGGTAGGTGGTGGAAAATGCAGTACATATTGTATTGTCTTATCTTGCGTTTGCCTTTGCGCGCGTGGGGTGGCAATAGGTAATATCTGGCACGGCAGGGAATAGGGATCTCGTCATTGATACACTGCACGTCGCGGCGGTCTCGGGTATCTAATAAATCAATAGATGTATGCTGGTTGCCGTTCTCAATAGTGTCTAGGTCTGTCCACGCGTCGTACCTCTCTCATGCCCGGTTGAACGGAGAAACTTTGCTGTTGCTAACATCCGGGAAAAAGGTCTTAACCCCTCTGGGTTTCTCATCTCCTTGAACTCAGTGCTACTTGCGTCCAGAGCATCTTACGCTCATCCGTCTCCGTTGGCTCTTCATAAGCTTGCACTATGTTTACTACATTCTCGGCTCAGATGAGTCCTGTCCCTTTGGCAACATCTACAACGCCTCCGAATGGGACCAACGGGAAGCGGAGGAAAGTTGCGCGAGCCTGCGACTCGTGTCGGCTCAATAGAGTAAGATGCGACGACGACCGCCCGTGCGAGAACTGTCGCACCAGAGGAGAGAAGTGCACGAACACAATGCCATGGGAAGCACATTCCCTGCCAGCAGCGAAACGGTATGTGTTATCCCTTTTAGCAGCTCAAGCCTTCCTCCATCGCAATAGGACATATAATGCTTTGCGAAGATAGTCCTCGGACTTAGCTAACGTACTATAGAGAGATCGAGCGACTACAGGACAGATTAAAGCAACTACAAAATCAGCAGTTAACAGCCACGGCAAATACAGCGCCGTCACCGCCAACGCCTCCAGATGTTCCCATCAGTGGGAGTAACCCGAAGGCCACTGTACTCCAACAAGGCAGCAATCAATCAATCCTCAATACCAACGATAATGCGGGCCAAGCAACTCGTGGACAAGACAGCCCCTGGGGAAGTTACAGTAACTCGTCTTCTTCTTCAGCTACGCCGGCCCTAGTTCACCGTAGCGGATACCATGCTGAACTGGATCAGTCATCTTCGGAACGGGGGAAGCCAACTTCGGATAGACGCAATGAGAGCCAGACAACGTTCTCTCGCAGCAAGGAGAGACAATTTCTGAGTCTATTTTGGAAAGGGTTTCCCTGGCTGCACCCAATACTAGATATGGAGGATATTTACCGCCACCATGATTCCCTTTGGAATGAGATACTACCGGGAGAACAACAAACGCGTTCGCCGTCAGCTCTAATCGACGTACTCCTAGCATTATCTATGCAATACGGTAGTACGTTCCTCTTGCGCGATAGCCCGGATAATAGCACGCAGTGGATTCTAAACTCGAGGAGCGGAAACGCTAGCTTGGCAGGACAAAGCTTTTGCCAGAGGTCACACCGTCTGCATCTGGAAAGATCACAGAGTTCCACATTGGAGTCGGTACAGTGCTGTATCCTCTCTTCTGTGTATTTCCTGAACGCAGGCTCGTTAGACAAAGCCAACATGGCGCTTGCTGAAGGCATTCGAATGGCACAGATCCTGGGATTACATGAACATCCCCCATTCACTAGCTCAGACCCAAAGTACAGACGACTCCAATCCAACATATGGAGATTACTGATTGTACTAGATGGCCACTATGCTATACTGCTAGGTCTTCCGCCATTAATACAACCGGTTGCCGAAGAAAGGCTAGCCATGGATTTTTGGCAATGCACTGTCCTTGATGATACGAACAATAACCATGACTCAAGCAGGGCGTGGGAGTCTTATCATACATACCACATGAAGCTCACTTTTGCTGCGCATTCGGTACACGCCCACTTCCTACAAAGAAAAGGAGAGCTCCTACGCCAGGGCTATGGTGGCGACTTACAATCGCCGCTGCTCTTGGAATCGTTCGCGGAATCTATGAACCAGAAGCTTGAAATCATGCGCAAATGGACGGAAACCGTCCCACCGGCTCTGACAATCCCCAGGCCAGGTGGAGGAGGTCCGTTCTCTGCTGTTTGGGCCTCGGTCCTTGATCTTGATTCTCAGGCTCCGCTCCATGTCCAGCAGCAACGCCTTTCTCTCGAACTTATATATCATCATCTAAGTCTACTTCTTATAAGAGAATTCGTGTGCTTCGTGCATAAACATCAGAATTTTCCTCAGACGAAACAAGTAGACATCCTTTTTATGAGTGGGCTTAAGCACGCTATCTCTATCATCAGTGTCATGAACCAAGCTCTCTCAAACGAAGACGCCATTACCGGGTGGCTTTTCTTCTTTGGATGTCAGTGGGACGCTACATTGTACCTATTGAACTACATCACCGTCTATCCTGCTGGGTCATTCGTCAGGGATACTCGAAGATCACTTGGCACTGCTATGGAAACCCTTATCCTTATGGGCAAGTACCTGAATGTGGCTAAAAATGCCCAAGGAATTGTTAAAGGGGCTCTTGGACGCGATGTCACACATCCTAGTAGGGAACCCAACAACCACCCGGCAAATGACCCTCGGGTTTTTGATCCGATGGGTTCCGTAGATACGGGATCTGCATTTCCTTTGTCATCCTTCTTAGAGGAGGATCGAACTGTACCTTGGAATGACTACCGAACTATTTTGGTGCCTAACAAGGAATTCTCTTGGGGTAGTACGACCAGCACAGTCCAGCCGGATCCCTTTGGGTCATTAACTACCCCTAGAACGGCATCTAACCCTACTTTATTCAGAGATCCATTTCTCTTAGATAGTAACTTAAACCAAAGTCCGTTAGCACACCAAGACTTGGACGATATGGTAGACATATATTCTTTTTTAGGTGATTGGCAACCAGCACCCTTTAACTTATAGAGATAGGACCACCGAGTATGATATGGGCGTGGGAAGGGTAAAGAGCGACACGGCTTTCCTTCCTGGTATCATACAGAGAATATCTATTAAGACATAAAGTCCAGTGAGCTCTAAATAAACAATTTGATGCTAAGCCATGTTTACAACAAACTCCACGCGAAAATCAACTTGTAGACAAATTATTAGAAAAAGATGTCTCCAACTCAAATGACACCCTCTTGATAGCGTTAGTAACTGTATCCACGTTCGCCCTATCAAAGACACGGAAGTGATCTCCAGGGATATCTTCCCATAGGACCCGAGATTGAGACATTTGCTCCCATCCTTCTACTGACATTCGGGGGTTAGAGCGGTCTTGTATCCAGACGTCGGTTATAGCATGACAGTCGTTTGGGTATTTCCAACCTTCACGAGACCTTAGGAAATATAAGTTGGGCGCAGGGAGTTCATCAATCGCGTAAGGAGAAAACCCCCTAAGGAGACTTGCGCATGCTGTAAAGCTACGACGTACCAAGGCCTGGATAGCCTTGCCAGTTTCGGTGCTGGGTTGCCTGTCCTGTTCCACCACGGCATCTATGAGACGTGAGGAAAGCGGCTGGTGATTTATAGGGGGAGGGGCATCAATCAGAACGGCCCCAATCACTGCATGTCCCAATTTCTTAAGTCGACGAGCCACCTCAAACGCCACGACGCCCCCGAAAGACCAACCGCCAAGCAGATAAGGGCCTCGAGTAGTGGACGTAATAATGCGACAATACTCTTTAACCATATCGTCTATCTTGGCCCACGAAGCAAAGGGATCAATGAACTTCGGGTCATGCAAGGCGTAGACTGGCCGGCCTAGAGGGCCAAGGCGGCGGTAATGCGTACAGATACCACTACCATCATGAATGAGGAAAAGGGGGGCACGTGAAGCGTCGTGCAACTCGCTTTGTATAACTTCGGGTTGTTGTTCAAGTTTGAGGATCTGAGCTACCCTTCCTATAATGTGGGGATTTAAAAATGTCGCAATGCTGGGCGAAAATGAGTGTGATGGTATAGGCGTTGGAACAGCCGTCTGGCTCGTAGACTCAAATGGAGATGTACTGCCCATCGATGGGCTCGGTAAAGTGGTAAGACCATTCTCGGTACGCCGCAGCCGTTTGTCCTTAAAAGACACCTACAGTGAACCAAACGTATGAGCAGTCTAACCAATAGCTATAAGCATTGAAAGTGATGAGGGGGACCTTTAGAAAGGACATGGGAATCCCCTTGCAGCTTAGCAGTTACCATAGAAGGTACCTACCAGCTTTTCAACGTCGCCAACTGTAAGGCATTCTGCTAACTCAGCAGTTGAGATGGTGATACGTTTACTGATCTTTGTGAGACTAGATTCGAGTTCAAAAACCATCAGCGAATCTATACCTAGCGCTGAAAGCTCCGAACTAGATGTGATGGTATTGATGTCTCCGCTACAGGTTTCGGCGATGACTGTGCGCGTGAGTTGTTGGATATCGGGCACGCCGTCATCAGAGGTAGCTTCACTTGTGTCTAGTCCATTAATCAAGCTTGGGGGAGTGTTTGATATTTGTCCAAGGGCTAGATTTTCAATATCTGCAATGGTCTCGCAGTCAGGGAGAGCGCCGATGTCTAGTTGTGGAAATGCTGACAGGAGTTGGGCTTCTAGTTCAATTTGGAGAAGGGAGTCAAAACCAAGCTCTTTCAAAGTTGTGGTTCCGGCAGAAGGAGCGTCGACACCGAGGCCGCAGGCTTCAGCGACGAGCCTTCTAATAATGTGACCGGTTTCTTCGACTGGTGGCGCTGGGACTGGCGATGCTATGGTGTGTGAGAGGCCACCGGGACCTAGCTTCTGGACTGCTGATATAGTGTTCCGAGATGGTAAATATGAGGATGTATCTTGTGTCTTCTTTGATTGCAAGCTGAAAGCCCGGTTGATACCACTCAGTTTTGCTCGTTGAAATATCATGCCCTTGAAAACAGCCATAATGCCATGCTTATCAACTGCTTTGGCATCAGCCACGATGCCAGACTTGTCGGGTAGAGTGAATAGGCTGCAATGGACATCGAAATATGCCCCTTCCACTGCAGGCTGCCGCAGAACCAAGGCAGATGACACCTCTTTACAGATCCCAACCTCGTCGGATTCAACTGTTAGGTTTGCCACGAACCCGGCTACGTGCAGTAATACATCCATGAATATCGAACCTGCCTCTTCCTGGTTGTGTACGAGTCCGCCAAATTTGCATCTCGCATATGCTTCGTCATATTCTGGACTTATGCGTATGGATTGGACTTGCTGATATATTCCTGAATAGGTTACGACACGGGTGAAGACATGACTGTACATGGCTTTCGTCGAGAATGTCTCCATGAGGATACTCGGTTCAGGTTGGATGAAGCGATTGATCTGGCGTTCAAGGATACGCTCCGTGAGAAGAGCTTTATGTAATACCGACTTCTTAGGTTTGCGCTTGATGTGGCCCTTGCAGTGTGTGACACTACGGAGGTCCGGATCACTGCCGTCAATGTATGAGGAGATGGTAAAATTGTATCCCCCTTGCGAGCTTAGAGAAACATGAGTTCGAATCAAGTTGTTTGATTGTGCCATGTATAGTAATGGCGTAACATAAGACACATTTGTGAGAGCAAAAGCAAAGTCGCCCACAGATTGTGCTTCGGCCTGCTGCACGGCGGACAAAGCCATCTGGTGGTATACTGATGCTGGGCAAAGTGCATAGCCACAAACTATATGCCCTGTAATAAGATCCCGTAGGGGCTGTATCGCTGTCTCATGGATGCTAGAAAATCGATTAGATTTACTCGGAAGCTGTATTGGTTGACCAAGGAACATGCGAGTAGAAGTTGGCACTGGAGCATCATTTTTGGGCTCCATGGGCTCCTCATGAGGGTAACCTGCTACAAACTCAGACTGGTGGAATGGCAAAATTGGGAGATCTGTCAGGTTAGGGCGCCAGGTGAAGGCAAAAACCTGGCGCCAATTGATCAATGACGATGACAGATAAAAATGACTCAAGAGCTGTGATAATGTTGAGGACGGCGAAACTCCCTTTCGTAGACATGGGAGCAGCCTCGACTTTGCTTGAGGGGCCTGAGAAGCAATCATTGAAAGCAGTGAAGCATGTGGCCCGACTTCTATCCAATGCGCAGTAGCTGAGTCTCGAAAACTGCACAAGAAATGACCTAGACCTTCTTGAAAAGCTACAGTTTGGCGTGAGTGGCTGGCAAAATAGCTGGCATTGAAAACATCCTCTCCTGCTGAGACTGCCCTCCCAAAGACGTTGGAAATCACGGTGAGCGTTGGCTTTCTAAGGTGTAGCGTAGCTGCATATTGTGTCAGGTCGTCCATGATCGGGTCCATCGCCTCGGTGTGGTATGCCAGCGGGACGTCGAGGAACTTGCTCCTAGTGCCGCCATGTTTTGTGAGGTGGTCTTTCAGAGCTTCAAGGGATGGGACGGGGCCGCCGATCACGCAATCTCCGGGACTGTTATCGCACGCAATGGCGAGTGATATGAAGCGCTTGTCGCTTTCAATAATAGCTCGAGCATCGGCAGCTCCAATATTCGCAGCCAACATAGAGGTCGAGCCAACATCACAATTGCGCATCATTAGTTGAGCCCGATGAGCAACAAGGAGTAGACCACTATCTAAGTCCAGGACACCAGCAGTAACTAGGGCGGCATACTCTCCGAGACTAAGATGATACGATTAGCAATAAGAACTAGTGACAATGGAGTATAATAGCAAGATGAAACAAATTAATATACCTGTGGCCTATAACGGCTTGTGGTAAAATATTCCAGGATATGAGTAGCTGGCTAAGTGCAACCTCTAAGGCAAAAATCGCTGACTGGAATGACTGCAGTTGCAGCAAGTCCTCTGGGTCGGGTAACATGGCCTCTTCCAACTGTATGATGTCTAGACACCCTGGAAACCCGTTGGATCTGAGGATTCGATCGCACCGATGAATAGTGTCTGAAAAAAGGGGGTACATTGACAGAAGCTGACGACCCATTCCGAGATACTGTGAAAACGCATTTAGCCATCAAATAAAACGTATATAAGGAAGATAATATTACCTGAGCCCCTTGTCCCGAGAAAACAAAAACTATGGGAGGATCGGCTTTCTTCGACATCTGAAGGCGGCTGGCTTCTGCAACCTTGAGGTTTTGAGCCAGCTCTGGTATAGTGGCTGCGGTGACTGAAAGTCGGTAATCATAAAGCTGTCGCCGAGCCGTTGCGGTATAACAAACGTCGCCCATCGAAATCGATACCGAAAGGGGCCCAACCAACATGGCGACTAAATCTTGCCGGAGCTTTTCGAGGCTCTTACTACTCTTTGCAGACAGGCCAAGAACATAAGTCTGCGAATCAGTCCGATGACGCCTATTATTTTCGCCAGTATGCCGAGGGACATGTTCTTGCAGTATCAAAGCAGCATTGGATCCCGCTGCTCCGAAGTTGTTAATAAGCGCTAACTTTGGTTGTTTGTTTGGTTGAACCCATTGCGTAGCAACGGTGTCAATCACCGCGCCATCGGTACCAAGCTCCTATTATTTATTACGCCAGAGTCAATAATTTTCACTTATGGTAAAATTTGCTCAAGGTTCCGGGGGGCTGCGGGAGTATCAGGAGCAGGAAGTACCCCTGAAGTCAATTTATGACTCTCAGACATTCCAAGAGGGGGAATAAAAAAACTCTAGGGAACTAACCTGAATCCTAGGGTTCAGAGTAGTAAGGGAAATCTGCGGTGGTATTGTCTCATGTTTCATCATGAGAACTATCTTGGCTAGGGCTGCAAGACCAGATGCAGCCTCACAATGGCCAATATTTGCTTTTATTGAGGTGAAGTGCACTACGTTTTGTGGGTCACGGTTGTCACATACTACACGGCGTAGGCTTGCAACTTCGTTGGGGTCTCCGGCTTGAGTCCTATATGGAGACCTCAGTATTGTGTTTCCAATCGACTATCCCCTTTGACCGTAGAACCAGCATTGAATTGGAGGTACTTACCCTGTACCATGTGTCTCTACAACCGTAATCTGCAAAAACCATCATCAATGAATTGCTCCTGTCTGGTTCATTCGGATAACATACCTTATGAGGATTGACCTTCGTTTTTGCCAATAGTTTACGAAATAACTGTTCTTGCGTTGGTGCGTGTGGATGTGTCTAGAGCACTCGGAGTTAGTTGTTACCATCTTGAGTCCGATTTGCGAGGATATTGGAAGTTTCTAGGAACAATTTTCACCAAAAGGCAAAATCTATACTCTAGAAATAGCCCCGAGGAATACTCACAATGGAGTGAGCATTGCCGCTTTGGTTCACCTCGATGCCTTTGATGATGCCATGGATACGATCGCCTTCAGCTAGCGCATCCCGCATGGTCTTCACGATGAAGACACCGCAACCCTCTGACCGAGAATATCCGTCGGCAGAGGCATCAAAAGCTTTGCATTGACCTGTAGGGCTAAGAAAATGCGCACGGTCTAAGCCGAGATACATCTAAACGGAGTCAGAACCTCTAGGGACTTTGTATAGAAGGAAAATCACGAACATCTGGACTTGTAATGACGTTAACGCCACCAACCAGAGCAGCGCGGCAATCCCCCGACTGCACTAGAACACTCGGAGTTAGTTATTACCATATTGAGTATGATTTGAGAGGATATTGGAAGTTTCTAGGCACAACTTCTACCAAAGAGGAAAGTTTCTGCTCTAGAAATCGCTAAAACAGGAAGGAAATAGCCCTGAGATATACTTACGGGCTCGTGCAGCTTGATGCATAGCGACCATCGATGAAGAACAAGCTGTGTCGAGCGTCATAGAAGGCCCACTCCATCCGAAGTAGTACGATATGCGTCCGCTTTGGAATGCTCGAAGAGTTCCTGGGGAATCTAATTAGACGGTACTGACGAAATGTAGAAGGAAGCCACTCCTACCTGGGCTGTAATACACATCAATGTCTGAGCGTAAGTTGTCTACATAGTCTAGAGTGGCGTTTCCGACAAAACAGCCAAAGGTGTCACGAGCAAACGAAGGCGTTGAATCAGGAACATATCCCGCATTCTCGAGGGCACGGTAAGCCGTTTGGAGTAATACCCGCTGCTGAGGGTCAATAGACTTGGCCTCGCGCGGTGAGATATCGAATAGCTCATTATCAAAGAGAAACGGGTTCCTCAGAAAGTTACCATAGCGAGTACCTATTGATCGCTTAGCTTTGCCGCCGTCCTCATTCTCTTTGAGATAAAAGTCGTCTATGTAGAATCTGGTCGATGGGATCTAGAGAGAATATTAGTAATGCTTGATGGCCCCGGGAAAACTTTTATAGTCACATGCCTCTGAGCATGAGTTTACACCATTGAGAAGGTTCTCCCATAACTCGAGGGCGTCTTGTGCGTCGGGGAGCTCGACGGCTAGTCCCACTATCGCTATATCATCCGGAGATGCCGGGGAGGAGTCGCCTGTGCCCTGTAATCTTGATGTGCTAGCAGCAGATACGTCACGGATTTCAAGAAGCTTGGGCATGGGCTCTGAAAACCGTGAGATTCCGTAACCCGGGCCGAAGTTTAAGATACTGGATGGTGCCGACGTGATTTGGCGTGTGTAATTCAAGACCGAATCTTGCACTTTCACCCAGTCCACGGGTTCCAACAGCATCATTTCCAATAGCTTAGTGACCAATTCTCCAAGCGTGTTTCTCATTTTGGAGTGACCAGAAAATCCCATAGGCTCCCCTGTCCTTGTAGAGAAGAGTGGCGCGCTCGACGTAACGACAACATCTAACCCGAGGGACATCTCACGCTTAATATCGTTAAGTGTCTGCTGAAACACAGAATGTAAGATTTCTCGGTGATGATACAAAGTGAGAACGTTGGTTGGGCGCGTCCTGCATTGTGAAGGGAGGGTCTTGCTGGCAAACGTTGCAAGGTGATCCCCCCTTCCACTTAGTGTGATACATGAGACTGAGTTTTTCGCGCTGACGTAAACTAAAGCACTACCATTCTTGGATCCCGTTAGCACGGACGAATGAGGACATATTAGATGTTGTAGGACAATTAAATAGGGAATACGGGCGATAATAATTCTCTCATACTTACTGATTCGGAGCTAGCCGTAATTAGGCTGGCGATATTTTCTTTGGAAAGCCGGTCTACAACGATAGCCCATGGGAGTTCGGGATCACACCCACTGCGAAGGATCTCATTCCTTCTGTAAAGGTCTGAGTTCATACCAGCCCAGAATGCCACGATGAATAATTCTTGAACACGCTGTAGAAATCCAATAGTGTTCGATGTCGTAGAAACAGCTGCGGCAGGTAAGAGACCGGTACAGAAGCCAACAGCACCCTGTATACGTAGAGACTGATACCCGTGACCAATATATCGCAAGATTTGTAGAAGGTAGATTGTCGTGTGCTGTATCACCACGTTCTGATGATAGCTTGGATGTGGTTGCAAGAGCGCATCCGGCCGTAGAAAATCGGTTAAATCTATGGCTAACGCTGAAGGATGGTCTCGCTCTGTGGCTTTCTTAATTTGCTCGCGGAAAATGGCATAGCATGCCTCCAGTACTATTTGCGATTCTGGTAATGAAGCGTCTCGTATAGCTTGTTCCGAAGTGCTAGGTGTGAAGAGCGTATCTGAGCCAAGCCCTGCAAACACCGGGATATGATACATTTCGAAAGACTTTCCAAGAGCTTGTAATTGCTGTTTAGAAGGAGTCTTGTTCACCTGTTGAAGGTTAATTGATAAGATGGCCTCTAATTTGACAACCCGAAACACCTTGCTTCACTTGTAACTACAGACGTATGATGACAGGATCGCAGAGGAATGGTTCGAGAGATTGAGTATTATTTCACAGCCACCTTGAAGAGCATATTTTACATATCATCACCGGAATTTCCGACGTGGGATATTTTCATTGTCTAACATTGTACCGCTTAGCGGGAAAGGAGCTCTAGGTCTGTAAAGACACCCCAAAGGAGAAGCATGAAGCTTAATGTCTTAATTCAAAAGGATGCTATACTCCGTAGTTTCCATGGTGCATAAAAGCTCCGTGAGGAACTCTCCGAGGGGTTATATAAACTATTGCTCCTTACGGCAAGTTGGGAGTGGAGTCAAGATCTGGAAGCATGTTTCCCCCTTTGAGTAAGAATGCTTCTAGGAAGCGATCCATAAACGTAATGCGACCCATATTAATTGCCAACTGATGTTCGTGATTTTTATAGATTTGAAAATTTAGTCAATTTTACTATCGCGAGATGACAGCGTAGACTGTGCACGAGGCGGGAGAAAAGAAGAACCCAGCTATCATTTCATTCAAGTCGTATTATTGAATTGCTACCAACTAACAGGGTAACGCACTTTTGTGGAGGCTGGAAAGGCGTCTCTCGCACTGACGAACGCGACTCTCGTGGAACCTACTACAGCTTCTCAGTCGAGCATTTAGGATTCGTTAATAGAAGACATCCTAGCTATGACGGTCACCCAAGCACAAAACGGCGTCAACGGCTCGAAATATCATTTGCATTTAATTGTTGTTGGTGCTGGTTTAGCGGGCTTGGCTGCGGCCATTAGCACTCAGCTCGAAGGTCATCAAGTCACCGTGCTAGAAAAGGCTCCCGAGTTGGGAGAAGTTGGTGCTGGGCTACAGCTGACCCCCAATGCAACTCGTATCTTTCACCACTGGGGGGTGTTCGATGAGTTACGGACTAAGGCTGCTATTCCGTCGTATCTAGCTGTGCGACGATACGACGGAACGCGGCTATTGGCTTACGAAGACCGTTTCCAGGAAAAGATGCTACAGAGATATGGCTCCCCATTCTGGGACATTCACCGGGCTGATTTGCAAGCGTCTCTCGTTCGCCGTGCGATCTCGCTCGGGGTTGCTATTGAAACCGGATGCGAAATTATTTCCGTTGACTTTAGCCAAGCTGTTGTTACGGCGCAAGATGGAAGAACGTTCCACGGCGACGTAATTCTTGGTGCAGATGGCCTATGGTCGCGCACGAGAAGTCTCATGTTGCAGAAGGAAATATCGCCTCAGCCGACTGGAGACTTGGCCTACAGGATAATATTGGACCTCAAAGATATCAGAGATCCAGAACTTAGGCAGCTTGTATCAAACCCTTCTGTCAATTTCTGGATAGGACCCAGCGCTCATGCGGTCGGGTACTCGGTGAGGCAAGGTCGCACATACAATCTTGTACTCTTACGACCGGACGACCTACCAGCGGACGTAAGCCGTGCGTCTGCAAATGTGGAAGAAATGCGAAAACTATTCCAAGATTGGGACCCAACGTAGGTAAACGCCACAAGACGCTATCTGTCTGATTCTGATATTATATTACAGCCTTACCAAGTTACTCGCCTGCGTGGACCAGGTAGATAAATGGCGACTAATGCATTGTAAGTTAACCAATAGCAAGCATGGTATACTGTTAATGGAGAGCGTAGCTTAACATCTATTTCGAAACGAACAGTGCACCCCCTCACTCGCTGGGGCCATAAAGACGGAAGATTTGTTATGTCGTAAGACTTTTTTTATAGTACTGTTCGTTCTTGACGTTAGTGACACAATTGACTCCTTTCTCCCGTCTAGCGGCGATGCTTGCCACCCTATGCTGCCTTATCTTGCGCAGGGAGCGAACTCTTCTCTGGAAGACGGTGCGGTTCTAGGTCGCCTACTTGGTTGTGTGACAAACTGCGACGAAATTGCTCCTACTTTGGATTTATACGAGAAGGTTAGAAAGATTCGAGGCGAGAGTATCGCTAAAGAAGCCCTGGGACAGGTTAGTCACTCCTTAATTACAATTTCTCTTTAGGAACTGAAAGGTTTTGGCTAATGTCAAGAAAAGAGGGTATCATTCCATCTCGATGACGGGCCTCTACAGGAAGAAAGGGACACAATTTTCCTCGGCAGCCTTGGCAAAGAGCCTAAGTCACCGTTTCCAAGTCGATGGTAAGTGTATCTAAGACGCGAAATCAAATTGGCTGTTCAAAAGTATTAATGTTCTCAATAAAAGGAGTTGCCCTGTAGTACAAACATGGCTCTATGGCTATAATGCCTTAGCTGAAGCCGAAAAGGCAAACCGGGAGTATAGTGTGGGCTGAATTACATGGACTAGTATTGGGGCATGGCTGGCATGTCGCCTAGCCTCTTACTTGACGATGATGCAAGTGTCCGGCGCAGAGAAACCGAGCCTGGCAGGCTTGTTTATTAGTCTCTTAGTGCCTCGTTAATATCCAAGCATGAATTAGACACCGACAAGTTCGATATTCAACCCCTTTTTGCATCCATGAATATTACTATCATTTGGTTATTATGTCAGTGTCAGAACCCCTATTGGGCCAGGGCTACACGTACTCACATCTCTTCCCCCCTTGGGGTACAAGACAAAGAGACCTTTTTGTATATAGATGCCTGCCTTTTGGAAGTAGCAGTTAGGGCTCCTCGTGCGTCAACAAGTATTCAGGACCTACCTATACGTTGATACCCGTACCGTAGAGATCGTGACAGTCAGTGAGGATGATTGGTCCCCTGGGGAACTAGACTGACTCAAGAGCTTAATTTTTCGTGTCGAGTTTATATAAATATCTACTGTGTTCTGGCTTAGGTATTTTCCCTAGCTAGCTAGAGGCTCTTTGCCCCTTCACCACCCTCTAATTTCAATACACCTCGCTTGGGCTATTTTCACTATTCAGTCAAACCCCCAGAAGTTTTACATGGAGAAGTTTTGGATGTCCTAATTCACGCGTTCCGCTTTACTATGCACACTTTATGGTTTTTGTATAGTTTATGCGTATGTAGGTGAAAGCAGTAAAACCAGCATGGCGAGTGGCAATATAGATATAGAGATAAAAATAAAAGAACATAGCGGCTTGCATATAGCCTTAGAGATTCAGACCAGAGTAATATGCGCACTTCGCTGCTCTTACCTAGTCTACGGTGTGCTTGGAAGTAAGTTTGATTGGTTGGGTGCTAGTGGAGTGCCGTCTCCAAGTGACGCCAATACTACATCCTGTTATTAATGGCTAGATGGGGCCGAGGAAGGAAAAGAATAACTCTTGTAATTTGTAGTGAATTGATATAGCCCGCAGAAAAAGAGGCTTGTGCGCCAGTTGCCCTATACCGTCACATCATATTACCTTATTCATGGCTCCCAATAGTACATAAATTCAAGGACTTGAGTCGGCCGTATTATAAATAACCCGTGTACAACCTGCCTTTGTAACCCTATTTCCATCAGATTGACTTCTTGGAAGCACCATTCACTTGCTTTCTGGGCAGCATATGTTCAGTACCACCACCGTGTTCCCATTGAACCAGGCGATTGTCGAGCTCTCGCCAGGGCAGCGCCACTTTATGAGTCTCATCGACCAGCCGACGTCCCCAGAATGATGTTTTCATCTTTGCCACCGCAAGATCCCAGTCTGTAGTATATTCCTTAAAGAACGGCTTGTAGCCTAACATGCCACCTATCCACCGGCCTACAATAACGCCGGTCCAGTACCCTGTCCAAATTTGGAGTCCACGTGGAAGCCAGGACGGCCCCGGCAGATATGCATCCCCTGCATCATAAGTCTACCCTAGGTGCGTTAGATGAGTAATATTAACTGGAAAGCGCAAATTTGAGGTATCATATGGAGTGGCTTACGCATAGCAGTTGGATAAGATCCATCTTGCCATCTTCATGAACTAGATAGTCGTGCCATAGGCCGTACCAGTTCTCAAAGAAAACACGGTCGAGTTGGAAATCAAGGCCGGGATCCGAGCCAGAAATTATAGCAACCATGTCTTCGGTGCTATCAGGTGAAATGAAAAATCGGTGGATCGACCCGGCCCTACCAAAGACCTCACCGTCTTCAGGAGTTAGGGTCTTGAGGACGCCATCAATCTCAACGCACATGCGCCCTGACTCGACGCGGTACCATTCATTTTGGTACGGGTGGAAATGCGTTGGGGGCCCTGAAGGGTGATTGAGAGTCTCGAGCAATTTTGACGCCTGGGCATCGTTCTCAAGCTCGGGCGGCAGCTTCCAGCGGTAGCGCTGGCGGAAGCAAAATGACCTCCCAGGAGGAGGTTCAATAAACTCAGTAACAAGCATGCCACCGAACCTACCAATTCGTGTTAACTAATTACCTATCATTCATACGCTTTCTGCGCTGGTTTTGGAGGAGCTTACTTGGTAATGGGGTTACTCCCCGCGGAAACGTGGTACGGGATTAGGGGAGGCATATTCACAACTCGATAACGATCTAACTGGTCGCAACTCTCTCTTTCACGAACTACGCACCCTACATAATAAATACATTGAAATCAACAAGATGCCTTGAAAGTGGGTATGAAGGATCCCAGCCCTGGACTCCTTAACCGAATCCGCTCCGGGACCCATACCAGGAATGTCCTTGAATCTTTCCTAAACGAGGCATTAGTCAATCGGAAGCCAGCCTCAGCGCTTTCTATCTACATGCATTCGTTTAGTCTTGGTCCCGGACCAGGATCGCACATCAGCAGATAATCGCTTTTGTCAGCATTATTTGAGCGATGATGTATGACTGGGAAGAGCTGCTCCTTAAGATGGAGTTGTCAGTCAATCAGTCGATTGTCTGTTCATCGAATCATGCAATTTCTCTATCGAGTCTAGAGCTGTCACGATGAGGACGCAACGCCCCGGGGTGCATAGGATTCGAACGAGCTGCGACATTTGCTATAGGGGAAAGATGAAGTGCTCTAGAGGAAATCCCTGTGATACATGCGCCCGACTGGGGCACAGCTGTTCCTATAGCCCGTCGAATCGACTTGGTCGGCCACCAAAGGGACAGGCCAGAAAGGGCAAGGTCAGGGCCACCACCGACGACGCCGCGGCCAAATCGTCCCAGTCGCCGGATCAGTCAACTATAGCGATGTCACCCACGCGGGATGATACCACGCCAGAGGACTTACCTACGCTTGATGACATGTTCATGGATGTGTCCTTAGATCCATTACCTTATGGCCAAGCACTTCCCCATGGAGGAGCTTCTAGTAATGCTCCTTACGATACTAACGTAAGCTTGTTTGTGCTGATCGAATGACTAATAATATTCGTCTGGCTGATCATTATTCTACGCCTAGACTGTTCTGCTGCCCTTCTCGGGTGTGTTCAGTCAATTGGCTGAGTCACTCCAGGGCTTTGGAACGTCCGATGGACACTATGGCAGTTCTCAGTCATCAAGTAGGGACGACATCTTCCCTCACCCCGGTCGGGGCTGTTGCAATTGCCTCCAGCAACACAGTCAGTTCTTATGTGAGCTTAAGAGCTTAGATAATGAACACCACTCCATTACCCTGGATGCAGCAAGGGATTTTCTCAAGTTATGGCATACCCATCTTCGTTGTATATCATGTTGGAACGACGAGGACAAAGGTGCCTTGATGTTATCAATGACAAGCCTTGCAGTCGTGGTAGAACGACTAGTAAGTTCCCTGGAGTCATTATTTTCCTCTTTTGGCAGGTTTCGGGACTCATTGCTCCTGCATGCTCCCGACACTTGAGCTGAAATCTTACTCTTTTTGGTAATTACTAACCCCAGCGTGTAAACAGAGGCGCTTCATTGGCAGCCTTAGGCTTCAAGTATCGCCGCAAGAGTTCTCTTCGTGCGATGTACAAGAATTCTCAGCTGTGGCACCAAACATATTCGCATCAGGAACGACTAGCAGGCAGTCATCAACAAAAATAAGCGGATCAATAAGACGAAGTTCCATAGCTTTTCCAATGGATTCAATGTCAAGCTTGAATCTCGTGGAGCTTAGCATCCCAGAGGAAGACCATAGGGCTGTGGCCAGTATGCTGATCATGCGAATACTTGGAAGGATCAGGAATGGACTATCTGAAGTACGGCAAAGGCTGAATAACACGACACAGGACCCTAGGCAAGGGAGCCAAGCCTGTCTGCTTCTAGGCACATTAGGTCCTACAGTGGTCGAGAGCCTAGACAATACTGTGGAACATCTAGAGCAGTCTGTGAGGAGTCTACTATTGGATCCAAAGGAGCCCTAGCGTAGCATCGTTGATTTATTCTGTTTAGTTTAATCTTTCTGTTCTTATGACGAAGTGATATCCGTTAGCTGGTGACATAAAATAGCCTACGATGGAAACAAGAAAAAATAAATAAATAAAACCTCAATTAATTCCATTACGAAGCAAAAATCCTGCTCAAGACCCAACTCATAGATGAACCACGAACGGTTGAATGAACGCCCTTAGCCTCATTTTCTGAGATAAAGCCAAATGGTTTCCATTGCTTCAGTACATTAACTTATGTTTTGAAAATCCGGCGTTGATGATACCAAGGCGAGGTTAGCCGATGTATCCAACATTCATTGACTCCCCTCCCTTTTATCAAAGAGCCCGAGCGACGCTCCAGCTTCCCAATTAGTGTCCAGTATCAACCTTGAGATCTTCCAGTAGTTATCCCCGCCATTTTGCACGCGGCGAAAGGTGAAGTAGTAATAACCGCCGACCATGAAGTGCTTCGACAAGTCAGTCTGGTCGCTCCCATGGGTGCAGATGCACGATGTCCTGCCGTGTGCAACGTCGTCTGACTCGAATGTCACGGTGAAATTTGATTGAAGATGCTAATGTCGGCTATGAGATACCTTCAACTATAGTTATGGCAAGACTTTTTGCCTACCTGCATTCGATAAAATCTCGTCTCAGCCGTCATACCCCATTCGGCGAGCCCCTTTCTCCCCTTATGGGTACCAAAAGGGTAGGTCGCCTCACCATCCTCGGTGAACAGCGATGACCACGCGTCGGCTACATCGACATCAACAGAGGTAGAATCTAGCGTATACGAGTATTCGTTGAGCAGGTCAATGATACGCTGGTGTTCATACAAGTAGAGGAGTTTATCTTCTGTCGTTTTGGGATTGGCTAGAGAAGATGCGGAGGACGCTAGTTTGGTGTATCCAGGTTGCGGGTTAACTTTAGAACTGTGGTGCCCTAAGGAATTTGGGAATGACAAGGGGTGGTCAAACGGAATTAGAGCTGGCCGGGTCATCTTGCTATGATGGGCGACAATGGGATAGAAAGCAAGCTTTTAGCAATCGCAAAAGTCAGGGAGGATGCTTCTAGAGCTAATATGTAGGCGGCTATAAGGGCCTCGATGAAATACGGTGTATGGGAAGTTAATCAAATCGTGCATAGAAAATTACAGGCTATGCTGTTTAAGCCTCCGAAGCACACCGGTTCACACAGAATCCCCCGAGTAAGGGCCTCTATGATATCGCCTATCCTCAATGAACTATGATTTTCACCCCGAGCGGCCGTCTAGATAAACCTAGGTTCCATATTTGGTCCTACTCCTTCGGGGTGATCTGCAGCGCACATCCCGCAGAACCTGGGGTAGCGCACCCCTGTCTACGATTCCCCACGAATAACAACACCATCGATACATCAGAGATGAGAACGAGATAATGACCGAAAAATTAGGCTTCAAGCTTGCAAATGTCATTCTACTCTACGAGTCTCACTCACCAAGTCTCGAGAATAGCTATGTTCAGGCAGCAAGTTAGGGATTTGTCAATAAGCTGTCTAATCGATACCTTATTCGTCTTCGAATGCTGATAATACGAAGTGAGTCTAGCCTCAACGTAGGTGATATCGGTGTAGATGCAATGCAACATGGTGGGGACCTATGAGGGGGTAGATAATCGCCGGGTTGGTTGTATCCAACGAACATCATTTTGAATACAGGGTGATTGGACTACATACTGTAGATGTAGAGTAAGTATAAAGTACGAAGCTCGCCAAGTCCTCGCCTCGATTATATAGGTGATGGCGATACACGTTACCGTAACAACCCTCAAAATCCCGCCTCAACATACGGAAAAATGGCTATGTTTGAGCTACGGGGCAACGCTCTCACCTGGGCAATCACGCTCTGCTCGACGAGTGCTTTCTTCCTAATCGGCTACGACCAGGGCGTCATGGGAAGCAGTGAGTATATCTCGGGGCTATTTTCTTCCCGTTTTGGCGATTTCTAGAGCTGAGACTTTCCTTTTTGGTGAAACTCGTGTCTAGAGGCTTCGAAAATCCTCACAAATAATGCTCTAGATGGCAATAACTAACTCCAAGTTCTCTAGTCATCTCGACGCCGTATTTCCTGAACACTTTACATATTGACGCAAATGACGCCAACACTATCTCGAATATCGTGTCTCTCTATGATATCGGCAACATCGGCGGATGTGTCTTGGCCATATTCCTTGGTGGGAATTTGGGGCGAAAGAATAGTAAGTCATCCGTGGGGTGATTCTATTCTTGCTGAGGCCAAAAAGTCGAAAGGCATTCTATTGTTTCAAAAGAAAATGGCGACTACTAATACAGAGAATCGCAGTGATTCATATCGGCTGTTGCATTCTCATTGTCGGGGCTGTCATTCAAGCCGCATCTTACAGCGTTGCGCAGATCATCGTTGGCCGTATCGTAGCTGGCATTGGGAATGGAATCAATACGGCAACCATCCCGACCTGGGTCGCTGAAACTTCGCAGGCGGAGCAAAGAGGTCGGTTGATCGCAACTCAACTATCAATGACAGCCCTAGGTGCTACGCTCGCCTATTTCGTCAACTACGGCTTCTATCATCTTTCCGGCCAGATCGTCTGGCGTTTTCCCATCGCCTTTCAAATTGTTTTTGCCTTGGCCACTCTCTTGTGTCTCCCATTCCTCCCGGAAAGCCCCAGATTTCTATATGCTAAGGGCCGCCTTAGCGAAGCTGACGCCGTAATGGCGGCCCTTAAAGGCCAGGATGCTAGTAGCGAGGTGGTACAGTATGAGCGGGCTACTATCTTAACTGCTATTGCCGACGAGGATATCGCAGGCGAATACAATCTTAAGACCATTTTCTATGATAAATCAGGGCAGCAAATTCCGCGAAGGATGGCTCTGGTAGTAGTCATTCAAGTGATCCAAGAGTTATCAGGGGTGCGTTTAACTATCTTGGTAGCCCGCAAATTTTTACTAACGTGTCATTAGACTAACATCATCGTGAACTATGCCTCAAATATCCTGATCGATATTGGGCTAAGTCATGACTTGTCACTTCTTCTCGGTGGCGTTGTTACTCTGTTTTTCTGGCTAGGCTCTCTCCTGGGCATATACCTCATTGAGAAAGTAGGGAGAAAAAAGCTACTCTACTCGGGAACTATCCCCATGTTCGTGGGATATATCATATATACGCTAATGGTTAAGGATGGGAGACCCGAGCACCTCTGGGTTGCCTTCGCCTTTCTCTCGCTTATCATTGCGTCGTTTGGGTGGAGCTGGTTATCTGTGTGCGTATATGATCAATTTTCTTTTTTGAAACTTTACCCTAGACTGACTATCAATGTCTAGTGCGTGGGTTCTGGGACCCGAATTGGTCCCTGTGCGTTATCGTCATGTCGGCGGCGCATTAAATGCTTTATCAAATTGGACATTCGTCTTCGTCACGGGTAAATGAAACCCTTGCCCAATGTTATTATGAAATACTAACGAGTAACTAAAGTCAAGATTGGCCCAATCGGCCTTGCTAATCTTGGCTGGCGATTCTACATCATCTTCATCGTCTTTACTATTCTCCAATTCCCAATAGGTAGGCCCTTACCTTTCGGAGAACCGTGCGAGTCTCTAACTAGCTCATAGTCTACTTCTTCATCCCCGAGACTAAAGGCCTATCGCTCGAAGATATAGATGTATTATTTGTAAAGTCTCTAGACCACGAACAAACACTTGGGAAGCACGAAGATCTTGAAACGAAAGAAATAGAGACGGTTTCGGTGATAGGGGTTTCATCTTGAGAATGCAAATTAACATAGCATTGTGTATGTTTACAGAAATTAATAGACGCTGATGAGAGGAAGCTTATAATCATTGATCGATTAGTCTCCCGTTGCACAACTAGCTACATAAGTTATTATAAATTGGGGATCATATCTATAGAAAATCTCAAGCTGAGTATATCATATATCTAACGCTAGTGAGTCTATCTTACGATTAGTCTATATTTCTAGTAACTTAACAAGTGACGCTTGCCCGCCTAGTTGACATAGATCTACGGATTTGGTGATCCTCCTCTTCAACCCTATGCATTTCATCACCGGGTAGGCGCACGGCTCTATCGAGCGCAACCGGGAGTCCCCTATGGCGCCCCCTCAGCATGACCGCACATAAGACAAGCTTTGACCCAGGATAGAGGCCACCGCTGAAGCTGTACGCCTGGTTAGGAAGTCCAATGCTGATACCTACGCAGCCATACGCGGAGACGACCTCGAATACGACGTTGAAGACCGAGACTATGAGAGATGGCATTAGTTCACTCCTTCAGCGGTATCGTGCTCACGTAGCTTATAGTAAAGTTGAGCTGGATAGAGAGCTCCCCCGATCAAATGAAATGAAGCAGAGGAATCAAATGACTGAGAGGAAAAAGCGAAAATAACTTACAGGTAACAGGGTCTTCAAGAAAGTGACGAGTTTCAATAATCATGATAAGAAGGACGGCCAGTACAAGCCACCAGAGATCATGGGAAAGTTGACCGCGAATCTGGTGGCTGATGAAGCTGATTCGACTCTGATCCAGGTCGCCATGTTCTGCGTGGTGGCGATTCGACACAGCGCCCACTCCATGCCACTCTGACAGTGTGCGACGTAGCAAGCTGCCAAAGAACTGACCTCTTCCTTCGGTACGGCTGCGCGACGATGGGCGGCTTAGGAACTCGTTGTCATATTCGTCCGAGCTATCGTAAATGCCAAGTGATCGTTCCTCGTACACGTTGGAATGTCTCATGGTGATTACAACTGGGTAAACTGAGATATACATCATAATAACATAGAGGACTTGGAGGCCGATGTAAAGAGTTGGGATCGAGACCACGCTAAACCATTTAGAGTCAGCTATTGTAATTGCAATTGTAACAAGCTTCTAGAGCGTGTTTTTGACCTAAAAGAATCCTATATGATACGCAATGTACCTGGCCGAGGGAGAGAGAGACTCTAAAAATTACTCACTAGAATCCGCCAGATCGCACGGCTGCCAAGCAAGTTAGTATCGTCGTTCATCCTCTAGATTGGGCCTATTAGCTGCTTACCGACTGCTTGGAAAAGGCCGTCGATGACTCGGGGCCCTGTGCGGATCTCGCTAAGGGCTGGGTTGCCGAGATTAAGGATCTCAAACGCGACCCAGTCGGTGCCGTTAAGCACGAATAACATGAAAACAAGCCACCATGTCTGTCGTTGTGGGAAAAGATTGGTATACACCCGCCGCGGGTATTTGAGGATGTATTCGAGCGTCGCTTTCCATTCAACGAAATCGTGCGCGTACGACACGTGATTCAAGATATTGAGGCTGCACCAGATACACAGTCTTAGGAATACTGGATACGCTGTGTTTCCGGCCAAGATCATTGCTCCCATGACAATGAGAACAAAATAACTGCTACCATAGGGGATCATATTCAAATCCAGCACGCTCACTAGCAAAATGGCATTAGTCAAGCTCCTATAGAGTCGGTCGGTTCGAGGCGGTAGTGCCGAGAACAAAAAGACGAATACTATTTGGGACGTCCCATCCTATCGCGTGTCGCAAAGGCTTGAGTTTGAGGGTTATGGAAGAAGTAACACGTACTACCACTGTTGTTGAATGCAGACACACCGTTGAAGATGCCGTTCCACCAAGGTGATATAGCGTTATCCAAAGCGGGTTGAGGTTGGTTGTTTGCAATCCAAGCACCGAGGGCTACGCTGCCGAAAAATTGCCAAGAGAAGAAGTATATTGGGACAATGGCAGATAGTAGCCTAAGAGCTCGATATTCTGTGCCGCCGAGTTTCTCGCGCTCCTCGCTCGTGAGCCCATGGAATTGGGCGTTCCGTCCGACCTTATGAGCTCCACGATAATGGCCTTCACCTGCCGTCGTGGAGGGGGAGGGATTGGGAATAGAGGCATCAGCATTCGAAGGATGTCTTTGCACAACAACAGGCATATGTTGTACGGATGATGAGACGGCTCTCTGGAGTGGCTCGTCTACGAAGGTAACATGTTCGGATGTCCTGGAGGGAGCGTAGTTACTGCGGTCTCTTCCCGTTGCGTCGTCATCGGCCACTGGACGGCGGCCTTCCCCTTCTGCTTCGGAGACTGGGCGTTGAGGAACGACAGCGGATATCAGCCGCCCGTTGGTAGGGCTGGATATGGGGAGTAAGGCGGCACCTTTACGGTGACGAGGGCCAAATTCGGACCGAGGAGTCGGAGCTGACGAAACCGTGGCTGAGGCATTCCTGCTTCTTCCCAAGGACTTGAACCTCTGGGCGATGGGCAGTAGCGTGATGCTCGTGTTCCGGCGCTCCTGACTGCGCTGACGTTCCCTTTTCACGATCTCCTCAAAACGGCGCTCGAAAGCGTGCTTGCGTACGACGACTGTCCAGATGCTGACCCAAATCGAACTACCGATGATAATCAATAGCCAAAGTAAGACTTGCTGCCATGTCGTCATCTGGCTCAGGTTGACGGTATTCAACCCGGCTTCTGTCATAGCAGACACGACCAGGAATAAGCTATCTACGTAAGAGATGCTAAGTCGGGGGCTAGACGAGCCCCAGAACACAAGCGAGGCCACCAACGAGACGACGATGAAGTAGGCATCTACTAGCAATAAGTGGCCTGTCCGTCACAACAAAGGTGTGGTGATTCTGCGAGCTCTTCTATCCCCCGTACATCGTGAGGCGCTCTCTGGGACTCCCGGTGAAAGACGAAACAAAGGCTGCTTATGTAGGGTACGTACTGAGAATTGAAAAGGGTCAGTCTACGCGCACACGAATTGGCGAGGGCTTATCGGCTATGTGAGCAAGGCAAAAAGTAGACAGACTAACCAGTGTATTGTGATAAAATTTAGAGGCGGCAGAACTGAGCGAAAGGAGCGCATGGTATAAGAGGGCCTGGCCAATCCGTGTCGTAAAGCGGTAGAATAAATAAACGGGAAGTGTCACAGCTAGGATAGCCGCCGACTCGCACGCCTACTCGGCAAACGCGTATATCGTATATCAGGAGACGTTTATGCTCATTCAAAAGGCGCGGTATTCTTGTTATCGTTATGGCTCTTGGATTGTTCAATTTGGCAGAGCGATTTTACAAGTAGGTTTGTTTAATTGCCTCATGACATGACCATGAGTTATCCCTAGATAGCCTTCGGGTCGTAAATGAGTGAATGAATACATACACCCACTGGACTTGGGCTGGGGAGGAAAACTCGACAGAGGAAGCAAACTATGTATGTACCTACTAGTAGGTAAGTAGATAGGTAGGGTTCCTAAACATGCTCCAGTCTTTAGGTATGGGTAAAGGACCTATACAGTAGCTAGGTAGGTATTTAGATAAGGACTACCTAACCTATAACAAAGGAGTGGTGGAGCTCGGAACACGCCGTGTACAAGGTTATGCATAGCATATTAGCTTCAGTGTTACAAACATACTCCGGTAGTTTATTTGTTAGCGCTATAACCGTGGGGCTAACACCGAGGTAGCGGGAAGCCTAGGTTATGTACATAATAGAGCTTACCTTAATATTTGGTACCTAGTATGGGGTTGCAAACGGAAGCAAGGACATAGGGATAATGGAGACCACTTTCCTTTAGTACTGAACCTACCTACACAGTACCATCATCACATTTCTAGGTAGCTGTCTAGAAAGGGCTCTCCCTACCTAGTCGACTATACAAGTATGTCATACGCTCCTTTGCCCCTATCATGAGTAGCCCTCTCAGTACCTACCTAGGTACTTAAGTAGGTACCTATATTTCAGATGCCTTCTCATGTATGGAGTAGGGGTTCTCCAAGGTCATCGCCGTCATCACCATCACTGCCAGGGTTTCTTATTCTTACGCGCCGCTAGATAACGGATGAGCATTTATACTCAGCAGTCTCCAACGCTACCCTGTCGATTCTACCCCGCAGGTGGTCGCCTAAGTCATATCACGCACTCTAGTCGCTGACACGCACGTATCAAAGTACTTATATTACCTTAGGTTGCTCTGGGATGGGATCAGCGAACTGGTTGTATGCAAGTCCGCCTCCATATTGATACACCTCCATATTGGTAGGCTGCCGGCGACCCCGTGCTTGAATACGTCCCGTACACAGTAAAGGGCGGATTAGGGCCGTCGCTAGTCCGGTAGATGAGTTGTCAACAACGAAGCTGTCCCCACTGATTGAGATGGGAGAGCCCAGAGAGGCCATGTCGTTCTGCATCGCACGAACGTTGCACAGGTTGTATGCGCGACATTTTGAGGTAACCTCCTGCGCGACTTGTCCTTTTACCTCGACCCTACAGTTCATTGTGTTCTTGGGTATCGTCCGAGTCGGCCAATACGGTGCCAATAACCTCAGCAGCTTCCTCCACTTTCTTGGCAATCTTCTCAGCAGTGCCTGTACCCGTCTCCGTGGCGCTCTCATCGCTGCTAGCCGTGGCCTTGGTTACGATGGACTCGGGTTTGGGGACACCTTTGATGCCCATAAGCTCGGTCTCGAAGACTAGCACCATGTTAGACGCGTAACCAGTGTTCCACCTTTGGTATCAATCGGAGTGCCTACCCAGCGTAGAGCCAGCGGGGATAGGGCCCATTCCACGGTTTCCATAACCCAATTCAGGCGGGATAGTCAAGGTCCTGCATGAGACGGTCAGACCACGTCGAGGCTTCGCACCGCCTTGCTTTGTGGTGTTTAGTGTAGGAGGCCGTCGAGAGTTGCTCACCTCTTCTCGCCGATGCACATGTCTAGGAGTCCTTCGTCCCATCTAGGGGGTTACGTAAATCAGTACGTCTAAATCAGCCAGCCAATGGGGGTGAATGGGGATTCGGAATGTGCCATTACCCCTTGATGACTCGGCCGGCGCCGAGCTGGAAGCCGAAGGGCGTGCCGCGATCGTAACTGGCATCGAACTTATTGCCATTGGCAGCTAGCGTGCCTCGATAATGAACCTCAATCGAGTCGCCCTTCTGAGTCTTGCGATCGCATTCGACGGGGAGGGTTACATCGATCTTGAGGTCGGAGGCCAAGGCGCCAACTGCGGCAGACGCGAGGAGCGTGAGGGAGCAGAGGAGACGATACATATTTGCGCGCGTGTGACGACGACGGCAGCAATGATGATGATGCCGATGAGGATGACGATAATGATAATAATAGCAGTGGTTAGGATACGATGCAATACGAGAATGCAACGTCTGGCGGGTTGAATTCTTATTTGTCGCCAAGTGCTGTTTTCTCTGCCCCTCTACTAGTAGGTTGGTTGGTTGTCCCAGCCAGTCCGAGTCGTTGACATAAGGCGGTGAAATTGAGCTGAGAACACGTAACCGTCTTGAATGGATGGATAGGATGGTTGATCAATTGATCGATCTGCCTGGTTGGGAGAGAAGGTCCACAGAGAGGGGTACAAAAAAGGGGGTATATGGATACCTATCCTAAAATCAAGTACTTTAGGTACCTAACTGTCTGTAGTACCTATCTTGTTCCTGGTGCGTGTGTATGATGGGTATGTGTAGGTAGGTATGTGTATGTGTATGTGTATGTAAGGGGTAAGTGGGGGTGTTCACAATGGTATCGATAAGCTAAAACAGAATAAACAATCCCTCTTGGTCGTGCGTCACATGGATTCTTCAACATTTTGGCAGCAACTTTGAAATTTGCCCAAGTGCGCCAATAAAGCAAGACATTCTCACCGAAAAAAACGGGTAACGATGAATCTTCGACTCTTATGTAATACGTGGCTATGTTCGCGCTGTCGAATTACGCCAACTCGAGTTTGTGCGCAGCTAGACCTCCGGGCGCCTGCGCTTCCAGGTATCTATCGCGTCTCGTTTTTTTTTTGTTCTTCAGCCCCCAAGATCCATAGTCCTACACCGAACTAAGCCACATATAGTACCTAAGTAGCGTCCTCGCAAGGAGACGAATGCGCGGTATGCACGAGAAAAGGAATTACGCATAGGCATCTGGGTTAACTATGCGAGAATATCCGTCGCGTGCCGATTGCCATCATTAGGTGCTGGTGTTCCACGGTTCTACGGATCCACCAACCCTTGCTCTCTGCTCTGCTTACATACGCTGTACGTTCGCATACCTACATACCTACCTACCTTACATATACATAGGTAAGTAGTTCGCCCAGGCAGCCGCCCCATCCCGTGACATGGACGACAAATCAAGTAGACGATTCTGCCCCGGTGGCAAACTTCGAAATTTTGGCTTCTCTGCGCTGCCTATCCCATGCCAACCTAACCCACGCTGACGCCCCCCTGCCCCCCCCCTCTGGTTCGGTTCGGACGCCAACTCTGTCGTGTCTATCTGGCATGTGCGTGCCTTGGACGCTGCCCACCAGTTCTGACCGATGGGCCTATGAGATTGCTATGACTGGGAACCGCTTGATCGGTATATCGGTATCTTCCGGGTAGGGGATGGTTTTGCAGGGTGCTGTGCTTTTTGCAACCTACATCGCTGAAATTGTCACCGAAATGTCGTACTGGCGCAGTCAGTTTTCACGGTCATCTCTCTACTTTCCTTCGGTCAACTCTCTGAATCACAGCCTAACTTCTCTGGCCCCTTGGGACGTTGGGATATCTGCCTAGTCGTTGATTCTCATGGTATCACTTCGCCCCAGCGCGTACCCACCCCGTCACCACCTTGGCCTGGCTTCTGCCCGCTGCTGCCTCGCAACCTCAGGCCTGTCTAGTCAAACATCCGCCTCTGATGCCTCGAGCCTTTGACTCATCTATCCAATTCGTGCTTGTGATTCGTCATTGGTCTAATTGTTCTCGTTTCGCCTAAAGCTATGCCTAGGGCATTGATCGTGGCTCCGCCGCCGCCGTCGCCGCTCAACATATTGCTGCCGTAGTATCTTAGTCATTCATATGTCCATGGCCAAAGTTGTCGTGTCTGCGCCATGTAGTAAACCACACGTAGTGTACTGACCGTACTCACGGTACTAGGCTAGTGTAAGCAACTAGAGGTATATAAAGAGACAGGATCCCTCAATGACAATTCCCATTCAGAACATTTGTAGCAGAACATTTGTAGCAGACCAGTTCTCTTTGCCATCACGAGACATTACCCAGTTCGGAATTTCCAAAGTTGCTATTCTACGCCCTCATCTATAATCCACCCCGTCATCTAGCTGACTCCTTATTCCTCTTCCTTTCCACTACTTTCTTACTAAACACACGAGAAGCATGGCGTCCCTTGATAGTTCTAACGGCTCTTCCCACTACGCCAACGTACAGACCTTTAGAGCATTCAAGTCAAGTATGTGTCGCACGAGTAATCACCGCTATAAATAATTTAGAGACTAATATGTATTTCAGAGGATCATCAGGGCGAGAGCGTCGAACGGGCCAATACCGATAGGATGCCGTCGATCACCTACAACCACCGCGCGAGGGCCTACGAACCGAATGCCCCAAGCCCAAGATAGTGCGTGGCGCCCCAGGATAACATCCGGTATTCGTCTTCCTGTCAGAATGGTGCTAATAATTCATTACCTTTAGTACCGATTCATCCTCCTACAAGCCAAAGAAGAATAATAGATGATCGGCCCCAAATCGAGCTATGGAGCTGCGCGTCTCCTCGGTCTCCCGCCTCTTGCCTTTTCATCTCTAGTTGTGCGGCAGCTTGTTCACCGGGCGTGATGATGCCTAGGCATGACGGCAAAAGGATATGGCGTTAATAGACGGAATGGTTCGGGCTTTCTTGTTTTCTAATGGAACTAAAGGGCTGTATTATGGGCGTATTAGGCGGTGGGACGGGTTCTTTTCGAAATTTCATTTCCAACGTATTTCCAATGCCTGGGCTGGGATCATTACATAGGTAGACTCGTGTTACTCGGTTGTGGGATTGACACAGAAAACGCCAATCCTGCCTCGCAGACTCACTAGACTCATAGAAGGAGCAATACCAATCTCAATATCAACCTCGATATCAAATGCCAATTACCTCAGCTAGTTAAAGCCGCTTCGCGCTCGTAATAATGATTCGATTGTCAAATCATTGACCCCGCCGAGCCTCGGCGCTATTGGCTCAGGTTCTTCTAAGACAATCTCAGGTACCTGCAGCGAGTGTGTGGAGGACGTCTTAGACGATCGAGATAGCTATATGCAGATAGGTAGTCGCCGAGATCCAATCACGATCACAGCATCAGAGAGGGGTCGCCTATCAATGCAACCGACCTAATGGCACGGAGACATGCAAGCCTTCCACCACCACGTGGGGATTCGTCCATCTAGGAATCGTCCATCTAGGAATCGTCCATCTAGGTTAGGTAGGAGCCTCGATGCATGGCATTCCGCGTGGCATTCCGCGTGGTATTCCCACGTCCCCAGATCGTCGCAAGGAAGGAAGCGAAAGGCGCTCGGCTCCATAGATCCTTCGTTGAAGGCCTGCATAATGACCCGTGCCTTGAAAGCCCTTGCGTCCAAGCGAGACGAATAAACAAGCGAATATACACCTATGCGCACATTCAATTTTGCGCTCTTGTCCTTGTCCTTACCCATACGCAGAGCGAAGGGAGCTAGCTATACCCACGAGGTCAGACGATTTGTATATACTGCGTCGATCTGCGAAAAGAACGAGTACCATGCTACTATTTCAGACTGAAGTTGACAACAAAATTCGAATAAGAAGGCCAGGTCTAAGTCCTATTCTAGCAACCAAAAACCTGGGGGTATAAATCAACATCCTCATATTTTAGACTCGGCGCCATATCTCAGTAGAAGGAAGGATAGTATCCTTTCTATTTCTACCCAAGACGACCCAGCGTGGAGCAACCCCTCATCGCCTCAACCACGATGATACGAGTCCCGCTCCTCCTCAAAGTAGTTTGACATCTCAATCCCCGAGTTATGATACCCGCATTTACCATAGAACGGTTCATTCCGCGGCCCGCAGTTCAAGATAGTCTTATAACAGCCCACGGCGACAGCCACAGATTCTAGGGCCCGCATCATCATCAAGCCAAGCCCCTTGCCTTGGTGCTCCTTAGCCACTTCACGCTCGTAGTTAGCGTTCTCTTCCTAGCCTTCACTGAAAAGCGGAGGGATAGGTATATAGCAAAATCCTTTTCTTTACCCTATTCGAATAGGGAAGAAAGAAAGGGAAAAAAAAAAAAAAAAAAGAAAAACGTATAATTCAGTAAATCCACCTACCAGCGATCTCCTCAACATGTCCACACTTGCTATGATTATGTATGCTGCGAGCACTGTTAGACGGCCAAAACAGTAGAAAGGAAATATGAGTATAGAAAAAACAAAATAGAGAAACAAGGTAGCACGGAATGTCATCATACAATTTCTTTTCCGCAACTAGACATCCAGTCCCAACAATGCGGTCCTGATACTCAACGACGGCGAAGAAGTAAGTGCCTCTCGCACTGACCATCTCATCGAAGCGCCCCTGGAACTCGGTCTCAGTGGGGTTGCCAACCCAGGTGAGGACGCGGAGGCACTCGTAGAACCCCTTGTTGTAATCGTTCCTTGCTAGCGGGCGAATAGTGAAGCCGTCGGGTAAGCTGTCTTGTACCGATGCGGGGATCAACGACGCCGAGAAGAGACTTTGCGTGTCTGCCATTTCGTCGTCAACTCATACGGCTTGGCGCAGGAATTGAGTATGATTACTTTTCCTGAATCTGAATGCGGTAGGTATGCTATACGCAAGTATTACATAAACATGGTCTTGAACACATGCCTTAGGTACTTAAGGTATGCCTTCAGCATGTTGAGGTAGGCATGACTTCCTTTGCAAGCACACACGGGACAATCCGGACAAAGTCGCCATTAAATGCATAATATGCGCGATTTGCTTAGGGCGTATTGTGCATTATGGAGTAAAGGGGGTATCTCGAGTCTAGTTGAGAAGCAGTTTTAGTCTGGTCTATCTACAGCTCATCAAAATTGAAACGTGGGGCGTAAGATCATTTACTTCATGAACAGCACCTCTTCATAATACACATTTTCATCGTATTTCAGCTAAATGAAAGCTTTTTCTGTCTAGGATCGTCTGACCCAGCGGAGCGCCCTCGCTTCTTCTCTCCGCTGCCCTTGATTTTCTTTAATGCAGGTGTCTCAGATAGTAGCGGCGGACTCTGTGTAGTATCTCTTTGTACAGCATCACGGATTGTCTGTCGCGAGAGGCACGAGTCGAGATGGTCATTGAAGCGTCGCTCATCCGCGACCTGAGGTCTCCCACAGATAGGGCAGTCCCACCACTGTTCTGCAGTCTCCAAATTATTAACCATGTCAGATGCGCTATTCTTGGTGTTCCCGACCTCGGCGCTATCCAGTAGTGCTTGAAGCTCTTCATCTCCACCGCGCGCCTCGAAATCAAACAGATCAACATCTTCGAGCTCGGTATCTCCATTAGCCATCTCCTCGGCTTTCCGCTTAGTGTGTTTGTGAGACGTATCATCCTCGGCCCTTAGAGGTTGCAATCCAAAAAACGCCCGGGTATCCGGTTTCTTTGTACTCACGAGATGTGTACACCGGAGTCCCATTAGCCGTAGCTTCATATGTGGCACTATGATAGATTAGCCAGTCTCTTTCATAACAAGCTCTAGGGTGCTTCAGGTAGTAGTATCGAGATAAAAGCCCTGATATAGCGGACTGAATAATGGAACACTTACTTTCATGTTGCAGTTTCGTCAGGATAGGTAGGGAATATTGATACAGATCATCTGCCTGATAAATAGCTTTTGGCAGGACAACCTGGCGAGTGAAGACTTCGTAAGTATGTAACTTGACCTTGAGGACCAGCGTTCGCCCTTTGCACTCGGCTCTTTGCATGTCCTTCTCCAATTCTTCGGCTGTCCATCGGAGCTTGTCTCTAAGTTCTGCGGGATCCGAGATGTCTCGGAACGTGCTTTCGGTGCCAACGGATTTCCGTTCATACTCTTCGGCTGGCTGGACCTGAGTCCGCCCAAGACCCAAGTGACATGCTATGAGGAAGTGATAGGCCTTCTCGCCGAAGAGTTGACGCAAGAGATGTCGATGTGGGTATATTTCCCCGCAAGTCTTAATACCAATTTCTTGAAGCTCTCGTTCCAAGACACGGCCAATACCGTTCACCTTTCTCGTCGGTAGATCGCGCATAAAGGTCACGATAGCGTTTCGATCATTAGGCAAAGAGTATTGACCATTGGGCTTGTTGAAGTTGGAGCAAATCTTGGCCAATTTTGCATTAGCGGCAATACCTGCGGACACAGTGACCTTGGTTTTCTCGTGGATCTCTTCCCGCATTTGCTGCACGGCTTCTTCGGCCGTCATGTCATGACGGGCACAGTACTCTGTAATATTGAGGTAGGCTTCGTCAATACTGGCGCTCTCGAATCTCGGGTCATAATCGGCAAGGATATCTCGAACTTCATGGGCTTTCGCCGTGTATTTCTCGAAATTGGGGCGGACTAGAATGATGAGCGCGTCGGTCAGCGGCCCGAGGTGAAGTAGAGGGAGGACGATGACATCTTGCCAAAGATGTCAGGCGTGTTGAACATACTAAGAAGTAGCTCTGGACAGAGTTTCTTTGCGACGAAGCCAGCCATGCCGCTCCGACAACCGAACTTGCGGGCAACATAATTACAAGTGGTTAGAACACCAGCACCGACGGCAAAGGGGACGTCTTTCAGTTCGGGACGATCGAGTTGTTCGACGGCGGCATAGAAAGCATCACAATCGATATGCACAATGCGCTGGGTCAAGTCACGGGAAGCCTCGAGCTCAGCGATGAGTTGATCGGCAGCGCGAGACTCGCGGCTAAGATCGAGTTTCTCGAGACGTCGCTTCTTTGTTAAGATCTGCTCGATCTTCTGAGTTAGGACCTTGTCCTTGGCCTCCTCGCGGTTGAAAAACTTGGACCCCTTGGAGGCATTGTAGATGATCTCGGAGACTTTGGATTGGTCGACGGAATCTTGGCCGGCTTTTGTCAGCGAGGGCCCGAGTAGGTGGTATTTGAGTGTCTGGTGTTGGCCCGACTCTGCAGATTCTGGTTCCGTGGCGTTGTCATTTTCCTCTGCCATGTCGGCTCGTCTCTCAGGTAGGCCTAAACGCCAACTAGACCATCAATAGTCACATGATACTTGGGATGGCGTGGGATGGGCGGATGGGCGGATGGCACGGATCGTTCTAGCATCTGATAGCAACAGCCGCCTGTGAGACACGTTTGAAAGAACAAGAGGGGCATTTTCGATTCAGGACGCGTTCGTTTCAATCACGACATCACGTGATGCAAGGGGAGTCCCACAAAGCTACCTAGGTACATATACACCTATGAGAGGTAGGTATGTACATAAATAACCTCGTTACACTGTTTATGTAGATATCGGTTTACCAAAAGCTAGCTACATAAAGTGCCCAGTCTTCGCCTCAAGTAGCACTAGGTACCTTACATATGCAGGTAATCCTATCGCCAGTCAACCTACATGTACCTAAGTCAAGCACTTATTTCTTAGGTATTCGATTTATGTTTAGGTAGTTAGGTCGATGTTTCATTTTGATTGGAAAATGAGTAACTTTTAATTGTAGTATAGGTAGCCAAGACAAGCGCAATTCTCTCTTTAGGCTAGCCGCCCTACCACTGTCGTCTAACAGCCCCACGTCTTCCTTTTGTCTCTAAAACTGCGACGCTGAGATTTGGCATGTTGAACGAAAACGTGCCATTGGTATTCGATTTGACAGTCGTCTTGGTCGTCTTCACAACATTGACGCCAGTGAAGGGGTTGTTGACCCCGTACGGATCCTCGGGGCCCGTGAGCACCGTCAACTCCGCCGTCGTTCCGGCGGCCACGCCATCGAACGTAAGGCTGACGGGGACATCGGCGCTGTTGGTCGAGTTGTACACGGCAGCCTTGAAGATGTGTGACTGCGTCTTCTCGTTCTTGCCCGTAACGTAGTAGAGCGGGCCAAAGCCGCCGCTAGCCGGGAGGGTTGCGGTTATTGGATGAGCCGCCATCAACTATTACACCGAGTATTAGACCAATCTGCTCTTCCAAAGTCCTGCGCTCGTGTAACACTCACCTCCCACGCATACCAGCTCGTCGAACGAGTGGTCATGGCAGGGTCCGCTGCAAACTGTAGCATCGTGATCGACCACTGCCACCTGTTCATATTACGGAGAATAGGCGCCTGTGGAAATGTGAGTAACGACACCAGCAAGAGCTCGGCCAACTGATGGTACACACATATAATGCTCCGATGATTCTATCTGCATTTCGCTCGTAGCCTATAAGAGCGATTGCTTCTCCGACAGCACCTTGCCACCTACCCGGACCCCCGGATTAGCAAGAAAGGCCTGATGAGAACGTGGGATGACGTACCAGGGAAACGGCCTTAGCACACCACTGTCCCAGCCGGTTCCACCATTCGGAAACGTGGATGCCATTTCTCCTATAAGGTGTGGTGTCTCGATATTATCGAACTTCCCGAACTCGGCTACCCATGTATCTGGCGTGGTGTACAAGTGGTAGTCGCCAGCGCCTGGGGTTGGGATATCATATCCGTCATATACCGAGCCAGATGAAATAACCTGGATGTCTGGGTCTATAATAAAGTGAAAGTTAGGTACTCAGGTCGAAGCATTCCTTCCCATCGAATTGTTTTGATCTAGCCCGTCACGTTTTGAACCGATGAACCGAATACCATCCACTTACTTGAGAAGAGTCAGCTACAGGTATAGACACTACCGAGATATGGAGTCTCGTTTAGCGTAAATGGGGAGGACTAATACGGACCATGCTTTATTAATCGCTTCGAGGAACTTGGGAAACCTATAGTCTTTATAGGTCGCCCAACCTTCAGGGGCACCAGCGAGCCAGTCTTCGTTACCAACCTCGACGTACTCCAATTTCCATGGTGCAGGATGGCCGAGCTGAGCCCTCACAGCTCCCCACTTGGAGTCGGGGGGGCCCCGAATGAATTCTATCTCATCCAAAGCATTGTCGATGAATTGTTGTAGTTGGTCTTCTGGTGTGACGTCTCCATTCAGAGACAGGCCAGCGTACACCGCTAAGACTATAGCTATGTTAAGACTAGGCCCTCACAAGCAAACAAAGATTAACTTACTCAGCTCCATCCCTAGATCTTCAGCAAACTGAAGATACTCAAGCACTATGACACAGAAAATTAGCGCGAGCAAGATGGAAAGCAATGTCATCTAGAAAAATCTTCTCCGAGGATATTGATAAAGTTTGCTGGGGAACCAGATATGAATGTTGTATAGCAGGGGAAACTCACAGCCTAGCCCATGAGTCTGCTGATAGCCCCAGACTCCTGAGAATCCGGGTCGGTCCTTGAGCGGTCCAATCGAGTCTTTCCAATTCCACCACGACGTATTAGTGCTTCCTTCGAGCATATTTCCACCAGGAAGGCGGAATAGAGTCTATAATGGAAAAGTCAATAACTTGTTGCCAAGTTGAAGCGAATACCCTCACAGGATGGAATTGTTCCAGGGCGTCGACAATGTCGACTCGCATCCCGTTCTTGCGACCCTTAAAAGTAGGAGGGAACAGACTAATGAGGTTGAAATCGAGAGATGCAGACTTAAGATCCTAGAATTAGTTAGCATATGCCTAGATTTACGATGACTCCGTTGTCTCACCGCGGCTTCGAACGTAATAGCGAAAGTGTTGTTTGAGTTAGGCGCATTCTTGTTTGGTGTCAAGGCAAATTCATGTTCAACCCATTTGTCGGCTTGGGACCGAGACTTAATCTTAGCTAAGCCGAACCGCTCCCCGGTGATATTAGACTGCAGAGAGGCAGTGAAATAGCCGCTGTAGTCGCCACGAACCCAGAATGAACCTTGGTACGTCTGAGTTTTCACATCCATCCCCCAATAACCGTCATTAAAGAATCCAACCTGTCCATGGGTGGAGGCTGACGCAACATTCATGGAAGTGGAAAGGGCCTTGGATAAGGGCGCCTCGAGAGTTTTAAGAGACAACTGTGTGCCATTGATCGGGTACCACCCACTCAAAGAGGACGGGTATCTCTCACTCGACTGGAACGCTCTGTTGCGAATCAGCTCGGCATAGAGACCGCCATCGCCAGAGTTGTCGATATCCTAGGAGCTTGTCAGTCAGGGGTTGCATTCGACTCCCTCTCTAGAAAAGGCATTCCGTCACAAATCACAAACCTCGTGCAAAAGGCCATAATGGAATCCACCTGTGGCGTTGCCTCCTTTAGAGCTAACGTTGATATTAATAGCCGAGACTACTGTCGTGGCCAACAGGCCGAGGAGTACTCGTTTCATAATTGCCATCATACATATGCTCTCCCTTTTCGCTCCTGTCCTACTCACGACGAAACTCGCGCCACAGACGAGACTATAAATACTTGTGAGGCCTGTCGTTCAGCACTTGCATGAATGAATACGATCTAGCTAAGCTATGAGCCGCCACCGAGTAAACCGAGGGCCTAAGGCCCTGCAAGGAAGCGAAAACACCGACATGATGCCCATTTTTGAAAACGGACAGCCAAAAGAATACAGATATCGTCATTATTTTTCTAAGCGGTCCTATCAGATAACTTCACCGTATGCAGGAAACTCGGGGTAAGGAGGCCAGAGAGAGAGAGAAAGGTTTAGCTAGGTCTTGGCTTTGGCCTCGGTTTCCGCTTAGTCGTAACCTTTCGCAACGAAAAATAAAGCTTGGGAGCACGGTCCTAATTCTCATTTGCGCGGCTCCGACTGGTGGAATGGTCAAGCTCCCACAATAATTTGGAGAAATCTGGTTAACACTTAGTCTTGTTGTGCGGGGAACCGACAACCAAGACTATGTCTATGCAGATTAGTCTAGACTTAATAATAGGAACCTTACGATTCCCTAGAAATATTTAGACGGATCAATGAGCAGCTGCCGCTTCTATACCTAGCTTCCCAACCCATACCATTTCAACAGAGTATAAAAGCTAATTAGCCAAGTCCTCATACTGAATCTTAACTTCTTAGAGAGGATATGGCTCTCTTTGGATAAGGTAATGGATACCGAAGGTAGTTTCATACGACTTCACAGGTTTGGAGAGAGATTGATTCCAAGGTATACCGCCAATTGTAAAATACATAAGAGGACAAAAAAAAAACAGCAGGAGAAACATGGGGCCGGGGGCCGATTGAAACATGACCTTCGCTTTGGACGTTCGACACATTCATTCCGATATGTTATACACTTCTCGACAAGACCACAGTAGCACAACGTGCGCAACCAGCCAATCCGCTTCATGTGAGTGACTACATCTGTCCGGTCCATTCCCTATTTATAGCCAGCAACAGATCAAGCGCCGCCCTCTCTCTTCGCGTACTCCTCCTCGATGGCCTCGGCGTACTTCTCATCAGGGGATCGCGGGTCGTCATGCAACACGCCATTCTTCAACAGCTGCTCAGGCGAGGGCCGATGGGAGATCTTGTCATTGAGAGAATCGGCACGCATGTGCTTTGCAAGCTGCGCCGTCTCATTTAGCTTCTCTTTCCTTCATTGCAGAGCCGACAACAGGACAAATAAATATGTGAAGAAGAGAGAAAGGGAGGGGCGGGGAAACAAACCTCCTTCTGCTTCTCTTGCAGACTCGGAGCGGCAGTAGACTCGGGGAGAATGTTCTTGTCCACGAGCTCGTGTCTATCTGGCCGTTGCTTCAAGTGTTGTTCCAGCGACATCTTGCGGCCGCGGGAGCCAGAGACGGGGGATATAGGCGTCTCATCAATGACTGGGGTTTGGTTTTCCTGAGTAGCCATGGTGACTGTTTAATTGGTCTCTGTCTTGGTGGAGTGACTTGACTGTACTGTAAATTGATTGGATGCAATTGATCAATCACCCTCAGTCTCTATTGGTTTGTGTAGGTTTATTTGCTTTGGATAGGCTGCTGGCGGTGATCTTACAAACGCACGAATTTCAAGAGCTTGGACTCGTGAACAAACAAAGGGAGAGCGGGGGGGAGAGACATGAAGCAATTGGATTCCATTGTGTTTTGACGTAATGATGGTGCTTTGTTTACTTGCTTAGCGTGCGGGGTAGCGCCGGCTATGGGTAGCGCACATGCCATGCCCCAGACTCTACCTACTGACAATGCCCCAGAAGCCACAACAATCCCCGCCAACGCTCATCGGCAATATGCGGTGTAGATAGGTACCTACATCACATTGGATGCTGCAAGCAGCATCAAGCATTCCACCAGAACAGCCAAAAAAAAAAAAGGCTTAGGGGCAATTACAGACCGTACCTCATAAGGACAGATAGTTTGGAGCTTCTAATAATAGTCGCTAAGCACTACTATTTAAATGTTTTAGAGCGTGCTAGCTAATAAGCTTCAGTATCAGATACGCTATTATACCTAGGGACGGGTGTAGTAACGTTTGCAAAAAACATTCCTACTCTTTTGGTTGTCAGTCCATCAGCGGCTGCAAGCATATGATTATCAGGGTTTTATCATCCTAGAGATCGCATGATTACTTCTCGTCCTACTACCTATCTAGGTAGAGATAGACAAACATGGCGTCTCGGTCGGAGAGCTTAGGCTAGGCATTACTTTAAGCTTCGTTGAAACTCTCCTAAGTGTTATTTTGGGCTAGCAAGGCTATTCATGATATTGACAAGACAAACGTAGGCTGTGTCGCACTAAGGCCGGCAAGTTGTGCAACAGTTCAAAAGAATTATCGAGGCGGTAAACTTTTTAAAAACTTGATCTAGCACCTATAAAATGCAAAGGCACTTAAATCGCTTTGTATTTTCGCTGTCTATACTCGGGTTGCGTAGCTCCTGTGTTTGTACTCGTCTAGATACTTGAACAAGACGGGTTTCGACATAGGTACTGTCGTCCGTTTTAGGCGGAGGATCTCGTAAGTGTGCGACTGGCAGCGAAATGTAATATTTAATAAGTGGCAGTGCACTCGATTTCAACGTCCACGTTGAGGGGTAGAGTCTTGACGGCAACACAGCTGTGCGACAGTGAGTAAGTATGTGCTCGCATTGTAGGTATCATAGGGGAAATTTATGCATGGCACACGCACGTTCTGCAAGGTTTTACGTCGCCCCAGTACTGACTATAGACCTCGTTCATGGAGGCAAAGTCATCCATATTAGCGAGGAAGACATTCACCTTGACGACCTTAAGGATGTCGGATCCTGCCGCCTCCAAAATGGCTGTGAGGTTCTTGATGCATTGGTGCTATGGAAACGGTTAGACAGTCTATCTACTGTAGATATCTAGCTTGGTGTGGCTTGTCATGGGCATGTTGGCTTACAGTGTGTGCCTGGATGTCGCCGGGGATAATCTCGCCCGACTCAGCATCCATAGGGACAGCCCCCGAGACGAAAACAAAGCCGTTCGCCTTGATGGCCTGGCTGTAAATGCCTGGCAGGGCTTTAGGGGCCTTATCGGTCACGACGGGGGTCTTCTCGGTCATCCTGGGCGAAGTGGAGGGTTGTTTAATGAGTGATGGGCTGAGGTGAGATTATGTATATGGTTAGCCTAACGGACTGATAGGGTAGGGCTAGGCTATCCAGCCTAAGTAGTCTTAAATCTACCAACCTAAGAAGTCTTGAAGGGCATACCTGTTTCCTATCTTTTTTTTCCCTTCTATTTTTTTAGGTAGACAGAGGAGTTAAGTGAAATAGGTAGTGTTGGGGATTGAGAATTTGTGGGACAGAAGAGGAGAGGGGGTTGCTCAATACGAGTTGGATATATCAATCTAGATAATAGATACTATAACTATAAGAGCATATACTCTGCACCCGATAGCTTTTTAGTTATATATATTTACCCAAAGTGATAAACTAGAGCATTTCTATTATATAATTGAATATACCTAATCATTAACAGAACTTTGTAGTGGATAGACAGTTGGGTATGTGTCGTATCACCCGCCAAGCAGAGATGCTCGTACGCACAACCCGAACCCCGCCCGCGACCGGTAGAGATAGGAACTCCCCAGCTTCTGGCTTCTGTCCCGGCACTAGCGAGTCGGCAAGGGCGCTGTATACAGGGGACCCGGCACTGAAAACACGCTATACGACTAGCGCTGTTAGTGTCATGGCACTACTATCCTCTGAGGTAGGTACTATCTTATTCCTATCTACCTCTCCCCCACTCATGGAATGGGCTTTATCTCACCTAATAACTAATACATGATAACAAAACAAAGGCAGCATACGAGATTACATAGGTACATGGTAGAGTAGGTGGTAGGTGGTAGGTAAGGAGAGGTAGGTACAATGGATCAAACTGCGAAGGCTACTTACCTCGTATATACCCTAGACACTACCTACCTACCTACCTACCTACCTATGTACTTACTTACTGTAGAACAGATTCAGTACTGTGATTCCATCCATACATACTTATAGGTAGCACATGTAATAGCCTACTTACTACATACATAGGTTACCCAGACCCCAGCCTTTTGTTTTCCTCTCCGCTTCGTTATGGTGTCGGATTCCTGCCTCTCTTTCGCTGGGTAGGTAGAAGAAATATAGAAACATCATTCGAATTGCCGCGTCCTCTTTCGCTGGCATCGGACCTGTTATCGCAATGGCAGACCCCGTACTTCCGCCAGACTCCCGGAATCAGCCCGCCAATGATGATGCTGCTTCGTGCATCAAGAAGGTCGCCGACGATGCTGAAAGCAGCCGTGAAAACGTTGCTGAAGAAACAGCCCACATCGTGGACGCTGCAGCCGAGAGAGCTCTGTGTCGCAAGTTTGACTTCCGACTATTGCCCATCTTGGCCGTCATGGTCCGTCCCATCTAATAATCCTCATTCCCCTCTTCATGACCACTACCTTTGACATAGAGAAGAGAAGACCGTTTATACGGATAAAACAAACAAAAAGAGAATACAAGCAATACACACGATTCTAACATCTAATTAGTATCTATTCAATGCCCTCGACAAGGGCAACCTCGGTAATGCACAGACAGCTGGCCTATCAGAAGGTACTCTCACTCACTAAAAACCCCGAACTTCTGGGTGGTGCTTCGTGACCACTGACATGACATGGCAGATCTCAACTTCGCACCTGGCCAGTACAACCTGATAGTGGGCAGTGAGTTTCCCTATTCTGCCCTCTGTTAAACGCAAAGTTCCCCTCGCCTAGTATGGCCTATGCCCCTGTGGCTCTACATATATAGGCCTTGGAGTTGTTTATACTCTCTCTAAAGGAGCAGATAGCTAACCCTTGATGCTCAAGTCTTCTTCGTCCCTTACGGTATGTAGCCCGCTGTATAATACGGTGTTTTAATTCGCATCTTCAACCCACGCCTCACCTTGATCCACCATATATCCCTGTATTATACGTATATACAGACTACACTACATCTCCATCTTCCCAGATTGACAGCGTGTTTACTAATATCTGAGAAAATAGTATGTTCAATCCAAAACATATCCCCCTATTTCGTCGTCACTAGATATACTACAATGTTGAGCGTTTGGCGCTCAGGCTTCTACCCATCTACGCAAATGAGGATGGTATGATATTAACTTAGGTCAAGGTTGTATTCGCTCCTCCCCTAGCCTTGCTAGGCAAGAAAGTCGGACCGTCTCGAATGCTTCCAATTATGATGTTTAGCTTCGGCTCGTTCACTTGTAAGTAGGCATCTCTTCTATGCACCTAGGCGGGCTGGATAAAACTACAAACCTTCTTCATATTCGAGTTAGGATGCATGTAGATCGCTAATCATGAATGCATAAGTACTCACGGCGGCAACTCGTAACTTTAGCGGCATCTTCGCCTTACGGTTCTTCCTTGGAGCTGTGGAAAGCGCTTTCTTCCCATTAGTCATCTTTTATCTTACTACATTCTACAGACGCAGCGAATTGGCTCGCCGCTTAGCCATATTCTACGCGGCATCAAATATAGCTAATGCCTTCAGTGGACTGCTTGCATTCGGGGTTTTTCAGATCAAGTCCCATCTAGTAGATCACCCCTGGAGGTGGCTGTTTATCATTGAAGGAGCTCTCACCGTTCTCTTTTCTATATTCGTTTTCTTCCACCTGCCGAAGAGTGCAGCCGAGGCTACATTTCTAAATGAAGACGAAAAGGCCCTCGCGTATCATCGAATTCATGTTGACAGTTCTTCTGTTGTCAATGAAACATTTAATCTCAAAGAATCTCTAAAAATATTCAAGCGGCCTTCTACGTACGGCTTTCTCTTGATTGAAATTGCTCGTATGTACAAAAACCCATGAGTCCCGCTTGTCCTTCAATTTCGTTCTAGAACCAAGCCTCTATATTCTAGCTACTATATCAGCTCCAACACCTCAATCCGCCGTAGAGTGTTTCCCAGCGATGAAAAAGGATACCGCTAATCGTGGAGATGACAGTGGGTGTTCCACTCCAATCTGTTTCGCTTTTCCTGCCACAGATTGTTCAGCGAATTGTAAAGGATACCGTCAGAGTAAACCTCTACACCGTAGCACCAAACATTACAGTAAGGCAGATCTATCTCGCACTTTTACAATTGCTAATAATTTCGGTAGGGAGCTGTCAGCTTGCTGATCTTAGCTTTCTCTTCGGATTTACTTCGAATCCGGTTTCCATTCATTTGTCTGGGGTTCGCCCTTACCTTCACTGGGTTTATTATTTACGCTGCCATCAGTGACCTCGAGCGTCAGATAAAGCTCGCTTAGTAAGTAACCCCTTTATCATTTCCTTCTCGTCCGAATCGTCCCAGGAACTATAACTCTCATTTCGGGTCATCCCCAATATGGCGGCAATTACTAACAATGAGTTTTGCAGCTATGCTACATTTATGATGACCTGGGGGACGTCTGCCCCTTCTGTCTTACTAAGTACTGTAAGTGAATAAGACATCGCATCCTATCCTTCTCTTCCAAAATCATACTCGTAAATCAAGTTGCTGCAGTGCTAACCCAAATCATCGAATAGTGGTATAACAACAACGTAGCACACGAGGGCCAACGGCTAGCTTTAACATCAGTCGGGGTGCCCTTGGCCAATTTAATGGGATTGGTAGCGAGTAACGTTTTCCGTGAGCAGGACAAGCCGAAGTACGAACCGGCACTTATCACAACGGCGAGTTTCGGTGGCTTTGGGTTCCTCGTTGCGGCGTGCTTGGGGTTGTACATGGCTTTCGACAATAGACGCCGTAATCGCCGACAAGGAGTAAAGCTCTCCGCACGCGATGTTCCCACTTCTCGATTGAGGGATGGCCCTAAGGTGGACGATTTTAGGTGGTTCTTGTAGAATTATCTCCGATCCCCCTATACCGCTTTAACTCGACAATTCACATGAAAGCAGTATTTAACGGTATACGAGCTAGGTGTGAAGTGCTAGTCTATCTCTTAACTTACCACCTGTGTGATTCGATACACTTGCTAAGCCCTGGATGGAGCCTACTAGATTATGCGCATTAATATAGTAGTTCAAATAACCATTGTTGTGAATATGAACAAAATAGGAGTGAGTTTATCAAATGCCAACCCTCCACTGAGCTTTATTTCTACCGGATACCCCGTCCTTTGCATACTTCAAGTCACTTCACCGTATATAGGGCAGATGCCGCCATTTAAATGATACCCAAACCAGCGTACGACTTGACCATGCTGCAAATGCAGCTCGCCGGGTTAAGCCTATGAGTTTTCAGTCAGTCCACCGCCCACTAAGTAAAGGCAAAATAGAGTAAAAAGTGAGTACGCCTAGAATAAAACTTACGTGTAGCTGTAAGGAGGTGTCAAGGAGCCGACCTGTGTGATCTCCGTCGTGCTGTCGACGAAGATGTTGTTTCTATCAACAGCGTATCCGTCCTCGTCACTGTCGAGGTCTGTAACGATAGCGAGCTTAGTGGAGCTGAAGTAGTTCTGCTCGACCAGGAGCTGGGCGCCCATTCGGCTGTTGATACCTGAGGTTGGATTGTTCTCGAAGCAAGAACTGAAGACGTGGCCGGTGCCGAAGCGGAACGAGGGCAGACGTGAGTTGACGTTGTTCCAGTAGTTGTGGTGGTACGTGATGTGTAGCTTGCCCTGATCCTCACTGGCGTTGCTGTCGCTGTGGCCGACGAGGGAGCCCTTCCACTGTGAGGGAAACGAGAGTTAGACTAGGCACCGCAGGTTCTCGTTCTATAGCAGAGCCAGAGAAAGGGGCGCTATGGGGCCGGGCAGTAGAAAGAAAACGTCGAAGGTGGAGAGGTACTTACGTGATCGTGGAACTTATTCCACGAGACGGTGACGAAGTCGCTTCCGTGCGTGATGTCTAGCAGACCATCGTAATAGTCCTTGTCACCAGTGAGGCCCTCGGTGGAGAACTATAAAAAGGGGAATCAGCCCAACTTTCTAGCCAGTGGAGCCTGTGGAGCTAGGAAGACGTTTATATGAAACAGCTTACATCGCTATGGTCGACCCAGACGTTGGACGAAGACTGGATTTCAACGAGATCCTTGCCCTCAGGGGGGTCGTGGAAGTACATGTTTCTGATGATAACATTCGATACGCCCTTGACGCGGAGACCGCCGTTCGTCAGACCGGAGCGAGATCCGGATCCGATGATGGTTGTACCGCCGACCAAGTCAATTACTATGATATCTCAAGTTAGCGACTTCTTGGCCGAATCGACCACGGAAGGAACAAGACTCACCGCCGCAGCCGTCCAAGACGCCCGAGACAGTAATAACACCTCCCTTTGCAGCCGCGGATGAGAGAGCTGAGCAGGATGTCACAGTTGTGCCGCTGCCACTTCCTCCACCAGTCGTGCTAGCACCATAACCCTGGAGACTGTAATTCGGCGAGCCGCAGTCGCCAGTGCTACCACCACCACTTCCCGTGGTTGTCTTGGTGCTGGTGGTTAGGGTAGTGCTCGTGGTCTTGGTCGTCGTTGTCGTTGCGCCGCCTCCGCCAGTGAAGGCACAGGAGCATTCCTATGAGATAGCCCCTGTGAATAACCGTTCTCCGCGAAGAAGATGTAGCAAAGGCTTCAGTCCCTCACCTTAGAGAGAGCGGAAGGCTTGTTCGAGCAAGCAGTCGCCCATGCTGGCAACCCCGCGGTAGCGGTGACCGCCGATTGCGTGAAAGTTGCGCAGAAGGCTGAGGCCGTAGCAGCCTGGGCGGTCATAAAGGAGGCACACGCATCGGTGTCCGGATTGGTGCTATCATAACCATGTTAAAAATAGAACAAGGTACGATGGGATGTTTGCTGATCATTACCATGCCCTCACGAAGGGGAGAAGAGCCAGGAGAGCGTAGTACAGCATCATGATAGGCGGACGATTGCAAGCTCAGTGATGGTAGAAGACCGAGATCTCTGCTGCAGAAGGAAAAGATCATCTGTCCATCTTGCCTCTGATCCCCCCTTTATACTCGTTGTCTCTCGAGCATGTCCTAGAGCGGAACTAGGGCACTAAGCTAGGAACCGTGAGGAAACTCTCATGAGCCGTTAGTCGATCAGAATAGGGTTCATAGCAATTCAGCTCTTCTAATTTCCACCAGTAGCATATAGACTCTCATACCGAGTCCTTCCATCCTCTTTCGAAGAGGATCTTGGCGTTCAAGGACAAGCATGTATGGGAGGTAGTAAATCAAGTCGTTTGCGTAAGAGTTGTCAATAGTGTTCAGTGTTCAGGTAGAATACAACATTGCCATGACGGCAGCATACTCCAAATATGTATTAGTTGATGTCATTGGCGGAAATGACAGGATGAGTTAAGCGGCGTGGTGTTTGAAGCTATCTCCGAACTAGGATTAGGTTCACGATTGGTGGAAGATCGTGAGATTATTCCACTACTACTCAGGTATTATTCGTTCCTAAGCCCTTTAAAAAAGTTGCCGCTTTCGAATATTCGCTTGTATCTATCTAAGTAGTACACTTAATTGCCCAAGACCAAAACTATCCAATGTTGCCAAAGTAGTACCCATTCCATCTTTGAAAAGAAAAGCATCCGTTGTTTCGGAGAAACAATAGTATAGCCTGGGCAAAAACTACTGGACCCCGGTCGTAGCAGGTATTTCCACAAGGTCCTTCCCAAGATTGATAAAACAGAGATCCTCCCGTAAAACCCCTTTCCAATCGCCATGATAATGGTACGGGAACGGCGCCGTCTCTCCAGTCAGCTGGTACCCCTTGCCCTTGTACCAAGCGATCAGCTCAGCGCGCGTATTCACGACGTCAAACTCCATCCTCACCGAACCCTGGTGGCGCGCGTATTGCTCAGCCCACGTGAGCACCCGGGCGCCGATACCCTGCTTCTGGGAGTTGACATCCACGGCCAACATGCCGAACCAGGCGCGCTTGTCGTCCATCTTGCGCACTGAGGCGTGAGCCACGATAGAACCAGTTGACGAGTCCGTGACGGCCAGGACCGCACAGTCAGCTTGGTTTATCTTGGTGATGATGGTATTAATGTCAGTGACATTGACGCGCTCATGATCGGCCGACAGAAACACCTGCGTGGTTTTGTCGTCGCGAAACGCTGTGTTGATGAGGCGCTCGAGTGAGACTGCGTCCTCCGCCGTCGCAAGACGAAAGTTGAGATTGTCGGGAGTCATAGTATTGGGATAAGTAGGCTATGAGAGCTCTTTGGTGGTGTAATTTCAGTCTATAGCCACTATAATAAACACATAGAAATCTTGAACCAAATAAATACTCGAAAACACACAATCCTTCAATCCTTCAGAGCCTTGTGAAGGGCGCATGAGTGTAATACGAAGGGCGCGCTCTTCATTGGTCAAATGAAACGTTTCTTAAGCAGCATCTTGAATACAATGTCAGCTGAGTTACTTTCTTCATCAGGAGAATGGCAATAAAAAGATTATGTAAATATTGTTTTGAAATTCTCGTCGGCCTTACCTAACAGCGTGATCCCTACGGTTTTGTCCAACTACATACATAGGAGGTATCTTATCTAGATTAGGTAGTGAAAACTGCCAAGCCTTTTAGAAAGTACCACCTCTCACCTCACACACGGCGCTTAGGAATTCATGATGATGATGGAGCTAATTTGTTTACTCCCCTTTCCTAGATACGTTATACAATGCTTCAGGCATAGCTCATTCCGATAGAATTAACTAGGATTAGATATGCCACATAATATATCAAATACTAGCTGGTCAGCGTTTTAACCCGTTCGCTAGCCGTACCAATTCATGCAACTACATTCCCCAGAGCATTATTATAGTGAACACTTAGCTAGTCGCTTAAGTATTGAAAGGGGGGTGGGTTCGAATAATGCGTGGATATTAACCACAGCTAGCTAGAATGAGTGCATGAAAGCAAGTTAAAAATAATGGTCATGTAAAGTCAACACAACCATTCAACCAGTGGGCGCCCATAAGAAATTCCCCATCATTACTCTTAACCCAAATGGGCCAAGATTCACCGGTCCGTCCCGTTGTGGAGATGAAATACTTACAGTATGCGTAATCACACAATACATTAGTCATTTATACAATTTATTTATCCACTCAATATGCATCTTGTATATAGACTATTGGTTGACGACTTCTTTTGCAGAGGCTGTCTTGATATTGTATATAATTAAATCAAATTTTGAGATGAACCTACGAAGCCTCCTACATAAGAGGTATTCAAAAATACAGAAGCGGCCTATCAGTTAGCGGTGAGCGATTCATCCCTCCTACTCCGTGGTTCCAGCTACTAGCCCTTTCAGCAGGCTTGCATCTTTATAACACCTGATTTGTGAGAGAGAGAACGTCCTCATTCTGTTCGTGCCGCCTAGACCTTGTTGATATCTAGATAAATAGGCACTGTTCCCAAGTAACCTCTCTAAATGACTGCAATTCATATTGAAGTGATTAACAGTATATGGTTAGGATGATGACAGCTATTTTTGAGGACAGATGAAGATACTCTGGAGAAGTAACAGGTAGACTCTTAAAAGTAATGCCAATAACCCCACGACAACCCAAAACCGTAAACATGAAACATGCATCATTGTTGTAGCCTTTTGCAGTGTCCAACGTGCGGAGATTATTAAAGAGCTAAGCGACAGAATCGAGGCTATCATGCAAAAGTTGACAGCTTCCACTGGTACTGAAACGGCTCGGATTATCGAGCTGTACTCTAGAGGCCTGGCCAACGCCATCTGAACCACCTAGAAATTTCACAAAAGAAATGAAGTCAAAATGTAAGGAAAAAGAGCGTAGTATTGTCCGTGATGAACAGCCTGACGGCTGTAATCTAAAAATAGGGGGTAGGCTATTTATATGAAAATCAACGAATTTTGGCTTGAATCCTCCTTACCTAATCAATCTAACCCCCCTGGCCAGACTGCTTGCACCGTATCAATACCACTAGAGATGACATATAAAGCAACCAATAGGACTATATTCTACACTAATATCGTAATATTCACCTCGGCAACTGCCGGGGCGGCACAGACAGGAGAGTTTGTAGACATCTTTGATCGAGAAGCAATCGGGAAGACTAGGTTTTTAGGCTAGTGACGTGACAGCGTCTTCCCGCGAGGTTTCTTAAAGGAGGCGTCTCAAAGATGTCTTCTTGGTGAAAGAGTTTTACAACAATATTATATACAGCGACCGTCGTATTCGCTAACTTTATCCTGCCTGATGACCCTATTTTATATTATACCAATACTAACTTATATAAGAACGTCAATTTATATTTCTAGAGTATTGTGTTGGAAGTCCTTAGGAAAATAGTACCTTACAATTGTATTAACCATTGCCCTCGAGCCTCCAACTACTCCCATTGACCCAGAGGGCCCAATCAACGATTCTGGGATAAAAATAGATTTAATACCGAGAAACGTCGGATCCACAGGAATATAAGGTGATAGCGTTGGACAACACGCAGACTTTAGGAGACTTTAGGAAACAGCTGCTTGCATTTACCCTTGACAGCAAGTGATCTTAATTACGTAGAGGGTATTAATGGATTAAAGTCTTGTGTTTAATCTCGACTTTTGTTTACAGGCTCGACATGCGTAGTAAATATAGTTAAACACCGTTGTCTATCAATACAAGAATAAGCTAGATGCTCATACACGGAGAAGAACCAATTGTGGGGATCCATAATCTGGGAACTTGCGGCGAAACTATTCTCGTCGAAGTAATTAGAAAATGACAAACTTGGTGATTCGTCCGGCGAGCGCTCCTGCTAAGAGCATGGGGGCTATAGATGATTCTCAAAACTAGGATGAAGCGGGCGAGAATAAAGATAGTGATGGCGGCCTGCCCTATCAATTTCGAGGGTGAATTTTTTGAAATATCGAGATACTGACGTTTTGCACGTTCTTACCACCCCTGGTCGTATAACTTGTCGCCGCATCGAAGTCCGGTGCCTCTTAAACCATTACGCAAGCTGTTGTTACCACCATCGCTCTATTCTATTAACCTAATACTTGGTACCTGATAAAATAAATATTCATTTCCGACATATAATGAAAACCATACTAACTGTATAGCAATAACTGTATATCTACGACCGACTTGATTGTGTAAAAATAACTGGGTGCAAGGAAAGGGCAAGCGTCGCGCATTCGACGTCTTGATAAGGATTAAATCATTATTAAATCATTATAATGAAAACCATACTTTTCTTAGAACCCATAAGGCCACCCATGTCTCCATTGAAACGCTTGATGCTACCGCCTTTCTAGCAGCTCCCTGTCCGGTTCTCCAAAGATCTATAAGGCAAAAGTAGAGTTTTAGGCAGTGGGTAATATTTTTAACGATTGCCATTTTACAATGTGTTCGCTGTTTGCCTATGAATATAAGAGGCATACTCTATCAGCCTCTCAAATTCTACTAGCGGCGAAGATAGTGCTCATTATTTGAACTAGTATTCGGGGTATGTGCTGGTGTAGGACTTAATTAACTAGACAACTTCAACCCTGATTTCTAGCCAATCGGATTAGACCATGGGTTAACGAGCTGATGTGGTTCGGTCGGGAAGCTCTCTGCATAGGATGGCTCTGCGGAAGAGACTAGTAGAGCGGTCCCCGTATAATTAGCGATATGCTACCGCGACTTTTGAAAGGACCAACAATCGTACCAGTCTATCGGGTTATTATTTATAGCAAACCAACCTAAATAAGAGATCCCTGTCGATAATCAGCAAGTAGAGTCGTGAGATCCTGCGTAAGAGCCCTCTAATTCAAGCAGGGTTTAATTTATACGACCCACGATACGACCGACTAATTCTCTTAGCGTCGTGGGATACCTCGACTTATTACGGTTAGAATGGCCACTGGATACTACCACTGGTAGGCATGACGTGTGATTATGGAGTGAAATACTACCTACATACGTGTAAGACACAACCATCCCGGGGAGCTAAGGGTTCAAGGTTTAAAATGTGTCTTGATTGGATTGGTAAGCGTATATTCGGTGTCCCTCGCATGACAATATTCCTTGTCGAAATTACAACATCAGCCGAGTCCTAGCGATCCTTTGTTCGTAGCATTTATAGTTGGATATTCCTCTATTTGACTCGAGATCAACTGGTCTTTCTTTGTAAAACATCGAGATAGTTAAAGTCTCTATGTATCAATGATGTCGCGTCTCATCGATAGACTTCCTGCACCCAAGCAGGTGCGCGAGAAGAAAGTGATCGTCCTTAGCCGAAGCCGGTGGGTCTCTTGTCGCTAACTATTTAGCTGGCTTACACTGAGTGCTAACGTGCTTATACAACACAGCGTTGGGACCTTCTCACTATACCAGGCGTTGGGTATGCTTGGTTATAAAGCCTATCACATGGCTGAGGTAGTGACGAGCGGTCTAACTCATATGAATCTGTTTGAAGAGGCGCTGAGATGCAAGTATCTGGGAGCTGGCAAGCCATACGGCAAAGCCGAGTTCGACAAGTGGTTCGCCGACTATGATGGTACGTATTGTAGGAGGTCAAGAGAAAGACTGGCCTCTGTATAAAAGTCCCTACTATTGACGACATATTGCTAATTTTCTCACAGTGAGTACCTAGCACTTTTGTCATTCCACTCAAGCCTTTTAAAATATTGTTAGTCTTAACAATAGACCCCAATTCATAGGCGATCGTAGAGATACCGCAGTTCTTTACCGAGGAATTCATCCAGTTCTACCCCAACGCGCGTTTCATCCTTACAGAACGTAGCTTGGAGTCCTGGACGAGATCGATGAACAACACGGCAATAGGCATGTTTACGGCGACAAGGAGCTTTCCCTTATCGGCGATACGTAAGGTCGATTCCTTCGTCGAAGCATTCTGCTCGCTCCACAATGCGCTCGAGACGGTGACCTACCATGGCAAGACGTGCCAAGACGCGGAGGGTGTCAAGGCGTCGGAGCGTGACACGATGCAACTGTGAGGCTACCATGAACGAGGTACTCAAGATGGTACGAGGCATAATCTAACACGTGCATAGGGCGGCAATAGCGAAGGCGAAGGCGCCTAAGGACCGGCTCCTCGTGGTGAGATTAGAGGACGGGTTCGGCTGGGAGCAGATCTGTCCGTTCCTCGGCCATCCGATCCCAGAGACCCGCTACCCGAGGGGGAATGCACCACAAGAGTTTAAGAAGATGGGAGACGAGATTCTGGTGCCTCGGATCGTGAGGGCTGGGCTGATGGCAGTTTCGGCTGTAGTGATCCCGATGCTGAGCATCGGTGCTTGGTATTACGTCAAAGTAGTGAGAAGACCATAATGTTGGCGATTCTATGGCGATCCAAGGCCTTATAAACTAATTTTCAAATATGTTAAATAGCGTCTGAATTGGTAGATACCGAGAATGAAAATGTGTATGAAGCGGGTATTGACATGAACCAAGAAGCTTTGTCACATAAATAAACTCGATATATGCATATCAGGCAGCCGTGTGTTACATCCTATTGGTACAGCAGATACCTACTTAACCTACATGTAGGTGCCTACTACTAAGGTAGTAGCGCTTAGATACTACCTACTAGGTAGGTACCGCAGCAAGTAAGTAGGTATCTCGTAGCTTACATAGTTCGACCGAAAGCAGTCCTGAGCTTACTTATGCTTTACGTCACGGCATAACCGCATGTTACAGCAAGTTTCATCTCAGATCGAACGAATTTAAGCTTGACCTTTATGGACGTGCTTTCTTACAAGATAATCTCCGTTGCGCTACAAATGACAGATAAAACGACTCGGTAATATTGGCATGGCTCACAACCCTCACAGACTACGACATCATGGGCCAAACCCCATCGCATGAAGCTGTGCATGCCTCCAAGGCAGAACTTACAGCACATCTAGTATGCCGAATAATCCGTCTACTTGTCTTGTTTTGGCCAGATTCCAGATTCCGGGTAGCTAATATAGTTTCCCAGGCCGACAGGTTCGCACGGAGATGCTATGAGCCTCTAGAGCTGTACTCATTCAAAGACAACTTCAGGTCTCTCGCTGACCGTGAGGGTGATGTGCGCTATCTGAAGGAAGACACCATTGCGCGGTTCCTGGAGTTGCCCGATATCTTAGCCGTGTCGCCTGTCATCTTTCACATGCTTTCCTTCATCGGCGCCTTTCCTTTTCTCCGGGATGCTCCTGTTATTTTAAGCTTTGAGCAGATGATTATGGTCGTTGCTATTATGACCGAGCGTTACACTAAAGTCTTGGCCAAGGGCGCTACAAACCGAAGGAAGTTGTTATTCAAGAGTCTCGCTGTATACGACCGTAAACTGTCCGAGATTGAGAGCCAGACACTTATTGCGGACACAGATCCCAGCCGTGCAGTGGCTAGGAGCCATGTGCCTGGTTTCGCCGTCGACCAAGCCGGTGACGACGTCGATGATGACGCCGCCGCGGATGATGATGAGCTAGTTATGGCCGCGTTAGACTCACTTGATATTAATGACGCTTTTATAACCGGCGACTCTCACGCTGCTACTACGCGTGGTGCTATGATACCGGCCGATAACTTTCGAAGATTGATCATGTTGTTACTGCTCACCTCCCCGCTCAGCCCCCACGAGAGCTTATCAGCCTATGCCGATAGGGTTACGGGTTCCGCCCTGGAAAGTCTCCGAGCTACAGCTGAAAACGTACTGTCGGCTTTCATTGACGTAGAGAAGTCTCCCGGCATCACATTCTCTCAGTTTCGGGAGGTGCTGCCTATTAGTCTTCCGTATCTCTTCAACGGCTTGAGCCCCCTGTTTGAGCACTTCCTCTTCTCTAAGAATCTAGATCTCTCGAAGCGTAAAGACGGCATGGCTGCGCCAAGCCCTGCTGCTATCGCACTGCCGCCCCTTCTGCAAGATAAAGGCCAAATATTGAACCTAGACATTCTTTCACAGCTGTCGTTCTTTATAGATGGAGCTGATCTTTTCCGGCGTCTGCGACTTCTGTACTCGGGCGCTGATGCTGGCTACTCTATGGGTAGTTTTGAGACTAAAGTATTTAACTGGCGTGCCCCTACCATCCTACTCATATCAGGAACCCGGCTAGACAATGCGGAATCAAGAAGAGGGTCGGAAAGCGTCTTTTACGATTCGTTACCTCCACAGCGGTTCCCCAACGGAAGCACCCCCGATCGCGATCGACTGGTTTTCGGGGCTCTAATAAGGCAGCCATGGCGGGTGACCAACAAGGAATGTTTTGGGGGGGATGACATGGTCTTATTCCAGCTCGCCCCAACCCATGACGTCTTCTCTGCCTCAAGTATGAACAAGAACTACGCAGCCTTCAGCAAGCCCCCGGTGGTCAATCCCGGCATCAGTTTCGGCTCCGCACCCCCTCCCACGAGCTCGTCCTCGCGGCACGCTTCACTTAGACACCTAGGACCGGTCTCGCTCATGCTCGATTCAAGTTTTGAATTTGGTGTCTTCAACCACGATCACACGTCCCGCGGCGGCGCTTTCTCAACCAGTGCCTCGCGTAAGTTCGACTTCCAGGAGCGCTTCTCTATTGACGACATTGAGGTCTGGGGCTGCGGCGGTGACGAAGAGGCAAGGATCCAGAGGGAGCGCTGGGAGTGGGAAGCACGTGAAGCTGAGGCTAGAAGACGTGTTAACCTGGGCACCGGCGATATCGCCGCTGATCGAGCTCTTCTCGAAATGGCCGGGCTCATTGGGGGTAATCGAAGTGGAGGCTCAATGGGCTAAGTTTCTTTGTTTCAATCCTCACTCGGGATGATAGGCGTTCTGGGGGCTAGCGATTCGTTCACGGCGTTTGGGTTAGCTAGATACATGGTGGCGTGTACAACTAGGCAATGTGTTGCCGTAGCCCATTCTCATAAGAGTAAATACTCGACTCATACATAGATAACTCACGTTCAATCACATATTACCAGCTAAACGATCATACCGGAATGAGGTGCTTGCCCCCTTACCGGTGTGGATCCGCGGTGCAGGCCGAGCCCGGCATGCTATTTGTTTCTTTTTTTGACAATACTACAATATGAAGGGCGTATATACAGGTAAAGCGGGGGTGTTGGTTGTTCCAAATGATGCACCCTATCGGATATCCCCGCGATAGGAAATGTTCGTCGTAGAAATACAATATTCTTGTGGCATCCGCCCTGGCTAGGGTATGGAAGAGTTGCGGGAGAAATGTGAGTTTACTTCTTTTGTACTTCCGCATCTGTTTTATTTTCCTCGGTAGGCGATTTCTTCCTACCGAACCAACCCCCAGCACTCGACAGCGCACCGAGTACACTCGACCCCCCCGTTGTCTCCTTTGAAGGGGCACTATTCTTGCCCTCTGTGCCAGCGGTAGCAGCCGCCGTGGTCGTCGTAGTCGCCGATGCGGTAGCGATCTTCGGCTCGTGGCCACCCTCCTGCTCCTCGGCACGCTTCTGCTCGAGGCGCTCACGCTTCCTCTTTATGGCGGCTTGGAGTTTCTTGTCCTCCTCGTCTCTGACCTCGAGCTCGTGCAGCCACTTCTGGTTCCGCTCCTCGGCGCGCTTCTGGGCCTCGAGCTTGATAAGCTCCCTTCGCTTCTCGCGGTCGGCACCGTAGTATGCGCCACCGGCGACCATAGCTATCACGGTGAAGGCTTGGGCGCCGATACGTGCGCGGAACATGCGCTGTACGCCAGCGTGGTCGCCGCGGCGATTGGCGCGGAAGGCATTATATAGGGCGAGGCAGGTGAGGGCGGTGCCTGTTCATAGCCGTAGAAGAGGTCATGATTAGCGATTGGATCTTTGATTGCCTCGTGTGGGTTATGCACGTATGTCATGTCTAATGATGATTCGCGGCGAGGGAGTCGTCCGGGAGCAGTCGGCCGCGGCATAGTGCGTGCGAAGTGGCAGAGGCGTACCTAGGGGGATGAGAGGCTCTTCTCGCAATTTGCGGGCGATCTTCTGGAAACCGGTCTCCTGGTATTCTCTAGACAGCGAGAATAAAGGTAAGTCTTGTATAGGTAAGAAGCGAAAATGAGACAAGGGTAGGAAAACCATACTGGTTGTCGTCGAAAGACGAGGGTAGTGGTCGATCGGACATGGTGTTTTGCTTGCTGAGTTCCGGGCTTGATTGGAAGATGTTAAAATACGGATTAGTGTTTTGGGCGCTGCGAAGAGGCTTATAGATTGAGCAAGAGCTTCGATGATGCCATGGATAAAACCTATGTACCCCAGATGGCAAAAACCCATATTCGATAGTGGAATATCGGTACTTTGAGCTACATTATGTATGTAGTTAAGACCTCAATGTGTAGCGGGTACGTTCATGTTCAGATGTCCTTTTAGGCAGGTGGGGTGTCCCTTGACGTGTGATTGAGGAGGGAGGTACCCATAGACCACATGCGTAGGTACCCGGATACCCACGGTACCCTAAACTATGAGTGTTTGTACTTGGAAGATGGTGTCACTCCCGACCTCTTATACATACGATCCTCCTTGTATCTCAAATCAAGCCCGAGAGTTTCAACGTGCATATATACATAGTACCAAGCGGTTTTTGGCATTCCGATCTGAACCTCCACAGTTCATATATAATCCATGATCTTTCTGCTATTAATGGTAATGGCTCTGGGAGAATTGGCTACTATGGCTCGAAGTCCAATAGATGTACTCCCTATTGAACGTACGACATGATGGCAAGCTCCATATGTCAGTACCCTTTATCTACAAGGATGTGAACCCGACATCGGTCGACCAAATGTCACCGACTCAAGCTCCCGCCCCACCATAAAAGTTACTGCATCATACGGCCTACCGCGAGCCTCACTCAGTCGGTCATCATCACCATTCTCTCTTCTCTCCACGGGATAAGTAGCCTTATCTTTCTCGATTGCGCCTGGACAATATGCCCAGCGCAACGCCCGTCGAGGGAGAAACCCCTACCATGACCAATGGCTCGCAGAACGGCGTCAATGGCCATGTTTCTCGCACTCCCTCCCTCTCCGGCCTCTCTCTCACCGAGTACAGCGCAAACCCGACGCCCGCCTCCGATACGCCTTCGAGTCGCGTAACTGACATCATCCCCCCGGAATTCATCCTGCCGAATGGTCATCCTGATGTTGGTCCTTCTTTGTTCACTGTTCCCTGCTATTGATCATCATAATAGCTCGCTAACCTATGGCCGGCTGACTGGTAATACAGTATCTACGTTTGATCCTCACCTCTCGCGTTTATGAAGCCTGCAAGGAGACTTCCCTGGCAACTGCTACGAACCTGTCGAACCGACTCGAGTGCAATGTACTTCTCAAGAGAGAAGATGAGCAACCCGTCTTCAGCTTCAAGCTACGGGGAGCCTACAACAAGATGGCCCATCTGGACCGGGAGCTGAGCTGGAAGGGCGTCGTGGCCTGCAGTGCCGGGAATCACGCCCAGGGAGTCGCCTATTCCGCCCGCCTACTCAAGATCCCCGCCACCATCGTGATGCCCCAAGGCACACCCAGCATTAAGCACAAGAACGTCTCGAGAATGGGTGGCTGTGTCGTGCTTCACGGCCAAGACTTTGACGCTGCTAAAGAAGAATGCGCGAGGCTGGAAGAACAACACGGGCTCATCAATATCCCTCCATTTGACGATCCCTACGTGATTGCAGGCCAGGGCACCATTGGTATGGAGCTCTTGCGGCAGACCAACATCCAGAAGCTCGAAGCTATATTTTGCTGTGTCGGCGGCGGTGGCCTTATCGCCGGTATTGGTGTCTACGTCAAGAGGATAGCACCCCACGTCAAGATCATTGGCGTCGAGACGGAAGATGCTAATGCCATGGTCCAATCACTGCAGCGAGGCAAGCGAGTTGTCCTCAGGGAAGTGGGTCTCTTTGCTGACGGAGCCGCGGTCAAGACTGTGGGCGAGGAGACTTTCCGTATATGCCAAGAGGTCATCGACGAGGTCATCCAGGTCAATACGGATGAGACGTGCGCCGCCATCAAAGATGTCTTTGAGGACACTCGCTCCATCGTTGAACCGGCAGGTGCTTTGTCGCTGGCGGGCTTAAAGAAATGGGTTGCTGCTAATCCGTCGAGCGACCCGTCTCGAAGCGTCATTGCCATCACGAGTGGCGCTAACATGAACTTTGACCGACTTCGTTTCGTCGCAGAGCGCGCCACCCTAGGTGAGGGCAAGGAAGCCTTGTTATGCGTGAGCATTCCAGAGCGTCCAGGATCATTTGCCGAACTAATCAACAACATCATGCCACACGCCGTCACTGAATTCTCATATCGCTATGCGACGGACGAGGTAGCCAATATATTAATGGGCATCTCTCTATCGGCGGTATCTGACAGGGTACGGGAGCTCCAGGCACTTATGGAACGTATCACAACTTCTGGGATGACGGTGGCAGATCTCTCGGGCGACGAACTAGCAAAATCCCACATTCGATATCTCGTTGGTGGACGGTCTGACGTACCCAATGAACGGTTATACATGTTTAACTTCCCCGAACGGCCTGGGGCCTTGGAGAAATTTCTACAAACCTTACGACTCAAGTTCAACATCAGCCTATTCCAGTACCGCAATGGCGGGAGTGACGTGGGTAAAGTCTTAACGGGCATCCAGTGCCCGGATGATGAGGTGGCAGATTTGGAAAAGTCACTCAAGGAAATTGGATATCCCTGGGAAGATTGTAGCCAAAGCCAGGTATTCAAGACGTTTCTCCGAAACTGAAATGTAATATCATGATAGGGGCAAAGAGGGAAAGGGCACACTGGTCATGGCGTTGCGGCGAATCGAGGCGTACGAACAGCATGAACCGCTGATATGTGACAGCATATAGCTGCAGCTAGGTGGGATGCCGATGCCAGCTTGATTTTCAAACCATAGGAAAAGCGGTGAATTGAGAAAATAGAATTGTAATAGATTCCAATGGTTTCATACATTTTCACGGGTGTCTCTGCTCTCAGCATTAATACAGTCTTCAACAGCTGCTTCACACTTAGCAGGTTGTATAGAATGTAAAAAAATGAAGGCGCTATGAGTGATAGATGAAGCTAAAGTGAGTTGATATGATCATAAGGGCAGAACACCAACAGAAGCAACGAAATACTTGGTAGCATTTGTATTTCGCAACAATTAACTATCATAACAAGGTTCTTGAGCCCATTTCTAGTATTGTATCGACTACATAATGGTAGGTAGGTACCTTAGGTACACAAGCTGCGAGTTTACGATGTTGGTACGACATAGACCCACTTTTCCAAGGCTAGGTTTGGCAGGGTCCGATTTTCTACCTATCGTTCAATGTTACCTATTCTGCATCTACCAAGGTACCTAACCTGAGTTCGTGCCCTGCGTTCCGATATACGACTTCACACGGAATAGCGAACACTGCACCCGCGTGAGAAGATGCCTGCTTCACTCACCTCTTCACTCAGGGCTCTGTCCCTTCGCACCAAGCCCGCCTCCCGTGTGCTCCCAACGCTATGTCGGCGACAGCCCGCCATTCGATCCATCTCCCAGAGCGCTCTTGCTCCCGCGCACGCACAACGGCCAGCGATCACAAGACCTACAACGGCGATACCGGCGGCGCCGACGCAGCAGCAGACCCGGGGTATGAAAGTACACAGCTCTGTTAAGAAGCGATGTGAACATTGCAAGGTCAGCCAGCTCCCTATCTATAGCGCACTTCGAAACGGCATACGAATGATAAATTGGAACACGCCTGGGCGCATCGCATGGCGTACTCCCACCCCGGAGTTGTCTAAACCATTTTCATGTGTAACCTAAATTTACTAAATTGTGTGTCTGAACAGGTTGTGCGAAGGAAAGCCGGCAAGCGACACCGAGGTTATCTGTACATCATCTGCAGCGCAAACCCAAGACATAAGCAGCGTCAAGGCTAAGGCAACGACGAGTACCGAATAACGTCACATGGACAAAATAGAGCACTTCTTGTTGAGGCGGCACACTACAACGGCAGTCCCCTCAATTCGCACTCTAGCATCCTTGTTTCGTGAGATGCATTTTTGTTACGACCGACCTACGCATCCAAATGGAAACTGGGCTGGGACTTGTACAATAAAGAAGTAGAGTAGGCGGGTAGGCACCACAGACCGAGGGATCGATGTACGCGATGAAGAACACAGCCGAACACAGATAGGCACAGACGGATAGAAAGCTAGTGAAGCAGCGATCAACTATACGATGAAAGTGCCGGGGAAGAACCGCAGCCACCGGTAGCTAGCTATCCTATTTTAGTTACAAGCCACCAATATACCGCTCCATGCTCTCCCATTCGGTCTTGCCCGTAGATAGGAGGTAACGTATGTGATCCAGGTCCGTGACGCCGCGATGGCGCTCGAACTCAGCGCGCGCAAACCCGCGGGTCTCAGAGCGGGTGGCCGGGTCACCGATTTGTCGTGTGCCACGCAGGACTGTGCGGTACAGGGCGAGGACACGTGCGCGCTGGAGGAACTGTGGAAATGGAAACTGATATTTAAGCATGCATCATTCGTTGCTAGGTGGGTGTTGCTCAACAAGTAGACTACTAACATGCTCTAGACTTAGGGTTGGCCGTAGCCGGCTCTTGGGTGGCGTGCTAGTCGCATATCTTCGGAGAGCTGTCGCGGGGCACGGTTGAATCGTGCGAAGTAATACCATCAGGTATGTATCAATTGGTGTGAAATTGCTACGGCTGCATTGGACTGGTTCGGTAAGATAATGCTCCAATGAAAAGTGTAGTCGTTGGGCAAAGAGCAGTAAAAACGATTGTGTAGGAACCTTCAGGACGGGACTTACAATAACATCTATCAGTAGTATCTAGGTATCTAGAAGCTGGTTATCTGCGTTTCCGATCCGGTAAACAGCAACCCGACAACTGGAGACAGCCGTGGGGGTTGGAGGTACCTCCAAGATGGGTTTTACTAGGTACCTATTCTAAATCGGAATGGGAATCTAACCTGAACCACGCCGCTTTAAGCCTAAGACTGAGCCCTGTACTTGGCTAGACCTGCTTTTCCATCACCCAAAATAAACGTCAGTTGATCTGATCGCTCGATCATAAAGACATCGATCGACCTGAAAAGGAAATCTGGAGAACAAGAAGCTGGATACGGTCGGGATCGAACCGACATCTCCGGGGGCCAGGTGATGAGACCCGGGCTGTTACCAGTTACACCACGTACCCTTGAAGTATACAAGAATCCAAACAGAGCGCTCTCTGTGCGTGTATATGTTATCTCATGAATAAGCTGCTTTGAATATTCGCCCACGACAGTTCAATATAAAACGCGAATAATTTTTGCGCAAGACTGCTAGACGCAGCTGTCCATTCGCTTATTATCTCTTATTTTAGATTTACAATCGCCATAAGGGGGTGTCTCATCTTCAACCAAGCGCGTATAAATTCCTCCTACTTCACTTTAACTTTACGCTGTATACTTCGCCTCCCAGCTGGATGAGCATGACTACCTCAAAGGAGAATGCAAAGCGGAAACGCATTGCTACGGATCCCATAGAAATAGTCAATAAGAAGAACGACGACCAGTTTATCAGAGAGCATCTATGTCCCAGGTACGATACAAATCCACCACCCATCATAAACTCGCATCTCCCACCCTTGCCCCATCTTATCCAGGCTGGTCTAAGTGTCCCTTTTCTGACTGACGAAAACTCCCAACACAGTGATCCCTCGTGGACTTCATGGACACATCCCCGCACGAACATCAGCTACTCGCTCGCCTTAATCAGTGCAGGCAGCCTGAGTAGCGTAGACTTGGAGGCCTGCTATCGCCTCATTGAGGAAACTAGCCGTGCCGACTACGAGGCTTCCACTACCGGCTGGAAGCCTGTTAAAAAGATGGCCGAGATGAAGTCGCCTGAGCTAAGATATATCCTCGTTAAAAGCCCTCAAGGAGATGTCCGCGGTTTTACCTCTTTGATGGCGACGTATGAGGAAGGAGAACCAGTCGTCTATTGTTACGAAATCCACCTAAAGCCAGACCTCCAAAGGTGCGTACACTACAGTATCTTAATCAATCCCACGCTTCCGTCCCGTCATTATTACAGTCATAAAGTAAAAAAGAATTGTCATTGCCTGATTAACAATTCTTTAGGACTGGTCTAGGACGGTTATTGATGAGCTTCCTCGAGAGTGTAGCCGCACACACTCCTCCTATTGAAAAGATTATGTTGACCTGTTTCCTAAGAAACAAGAAAGCCCTGGCGTTTTATAAATCATTTGGGTTCACTCAAGACCCGATCTCCCCAGTGCCTAAGAAGCTAAGGTATGGTCGGGAGTTTATTCCTGACTACGTTATTATGAGTAAAAATGTCAAAAGAGAGGCCATAGTAGACACAGCTTCTCGATGATTTAATCCCTCATGTATAAGAAGACAGAAGCCCGGCGATAAATTTATATTTAGCCCTTAATTACATTCGCATTCTAATTACTAGATAAAGCCTCAGTGCCGACGCTCGAACTTGATCATAGTGCGCTCTCGACGCTTCTACGGTTGACCAATACCGAGATATCACGACCTTGGGCTACACTTTACGTTTTCTTGATCACTATACGTGCTAGGGGTGTCTAGTAAATACGAATATAGAAGTGGCTCATCAGATCTAGATGGTACCTACAACCTATAATCATCATCTCTAGCGTTTATGCATATCTAGTAGGTACTGTCTTGGGAATGCATACTGGAAGGCGCTCTGCACGGCCATGCTCCTTGCCTACTGCATTAGCTAGGTACTGCGTCCTACCCATAGCTTTTCGAGAGTCATAGAATATCTTCTAGACTTGGGATCTCTTCGTATCGTTATGTGTTTTCGCTTCTCTAGTTTATGTAATCGTCCTCTACCTTGACACATATCCTGCGTCAGATGTGTTCTTCTAGTCGCGATTGCGTCTCTTAGAATTTCTTAAAAATCCAGAGGCCTGCGACAATACCACCCAATCATCCACCATGGCAGGAGTGGTTTTTAGTGGGATTTCGCAGACGACACAGGGGATACCCGGTGCCGAGCGCCTTCAACAACTCCAGAATCTATCTCTCGGAGACATGGGCGATGACTAGAAGTCCAAACTCTTCGACTGCTGTCCCTGCACCAGTTGTGCATTAGGTTTCTTCGTTCCTTGCCTCAGTATGCCTCATCCTTCCGCCATAGCTCCTAACCCTTAGAACTTGAATATCGGGCTAACAGTACTTAGTGGTTGGCCAAACTTCGAATCGCTTACTCGATCCTACGGCTCTATTTCCCGCGATGCTCAATGTCGATTGCCTGACTCACGGCGCATTACAGTGTGTTTGCGGTCTCGGGTGGATGTACGTTACCCTCACACAACTGTAATCTCTTGATCTGCCTTTGCTTAAGTTAAGCTTACTGTCTTATTTAGTTGGACTATGTTAAAGCGCGAACAGATCCGAGCACGTTTCGCCATCCCTGGGACCTCGCTAGATGACTGTTGCATCAGTTTCTAGTGCCAAGTACGCCTCAACGTGAGCGTATTAACGCGGTGCTTGTTATGATGTCGCCCTCCCAATCTTCATTGCACTAGCTAGCCCACCTACTATATACATATGTCGCAACCCCCCAATATTACGCTTACATCAGGTTATTATGACTAACTCGCGATGACGATCCAGTGCTGTGCCATCATCCAGCACGATAACGAGGTAGCAACACGAATGCCGAAGCCGCTAGACCTTCTGAAGAAACAGCCCTTACCGATGCCCGAGATGAGCAGTAAGAACCACTCACTCTAGAGCTTCGCTGACCGTCGACTTCTTCCTGACCAGGGTTGTTAATAGTGCCTACCTCATCCTAGCCTAGATACATGTACCTTTGTCACCAACCCTACTAAGTCTCATGACGAAAGACGGAGAATAACTCCTAATAAACCACTTGACAGAGTAGTGATAGCATGGCAGGTACAGCTCGCCTTAATGAGAGATATTAATATTTTATCGATTTTCATGCGAGGGGGTCTCATGAAAACACATTAATATTGATTGCAGCGTCGAGCTACAGTATGTATCTCGTATCGTGCGTGTTATTATATATATATGTGTGTGTATGTATGTATTACAGAATAGTAAGTATAATAAGTGGTTTGGTTCGTCAAATGCTCCAGGAAATATATGAGACCTATGAAACTCCAAGGCAGTTATAATCATGCTCAAGCGTCAAAGACTGCACCTTCATACACTCATTTCATCGTTCCCTAGTTGCTATCTTCTCAAAGCAGCAAGCATCGGATTCCCATTTTGGTCCAATAGGCCCTCCCGATAATGAGACTTTTATCTAGAACGCTCCTCTTTAAGTAGCGCCAACAGAAAATCCGCCGTCTTAGCGCTCGTAGCAGCCCGAGGCGACTACGCCGTTAATAGCGATATCCACGCGCATCGCTCGACCTCCGTCTCCCGTCCGAGTAATACGCAGCAGGCGGCGCGCGCGGACTCCTCCCGCGCGAACCGTAGCCGACGGGCTGCACGACTTCAACATCGACACGCCTGGGGCTGCGGGAGTGATGGTGGTGATGATGGTGGTGTCCCGAATGCGAGTTGCGACGACGGGAGGTCTCGGGATGATGGTACGACGAGGGCTTCTCCCTCGCCGGCTCATAGGCGTCGCCCCAAGTGCTAGGCCGGCGCATGATTCCGCACGAGCGCACGATCCACCATAGCAGGAGAAACCCCGCGATGGACCCGATCACGATGCCTGCGATGGCGCCGCCGCTGAGCACGCTGCCGCCGGATGTGCTGCCATCTGTGACGACTGTGGTCGTTGCTTGCCGCGCTGGGAGGACTTTTGTTATGGCTTCGGGTAAGGTCCTCGTTGCCTTAATCGTGGATAGAAGGACGGCTGTTGGGGCCATTGGTTGGTTGGGCTGTATAGGTGCGCTATCTGTCTACTTGCTCCTAACGAAAGAATCTAAGAGATTCACAGATGTACATGCGACGAACTTCGTCATAAACGGTTTCAATATGAAGGTATCGACCGTAAAATAAATACTACCAAAGTGGTCTAAGACAGGCCAGTTTCAACTATATATATAGGAAAGAAACGCTCACGGATAAGGAGCATGGGATACACGAACACACGAAACTTGGTGACGCCATGGCTACGAAATGATACTTGCTATGGTAGCAGTCTGTGATATGGTACAAGGAACAAAAAATGGGTTGGGGAGGACAGAAGAGGAGGATAGGGAAATGGCCTCGTAGATCACGGATCTTCTTGATGCTCGGTTGCGTTACTGGCTGGTTAAAGCTAGGTAGTTCGGTGTGTACCAGGAAGTTGTGGTGGTGGGTGCTCGAGTGGATGCAGAAGTAGTGCTAACTACATATTAACCGAGTTGCTGAATCCCGGTTACAATAGATGCTTGGATAGCCTCTAAAAGTTAGTTAGGGCGATTGTGCATGATGATTGGCTGATGTCTATTATGCCCTGGCAACTTAAGTGGTCGACAAGAACGGCGACGTCATGATGAGCGAACAGGTGCAACTACACCAAGTCTGTACTCCAGGATAGAATGCTTTTGATTCCTCCTTTGACTTGTCTATATCTCTATTCTGCATGCAGTATGAAGTATGTACCGAATTGAGAAGTTGATGAGGTACTTGATGAAGAAACCCCCGGAATACCTACAGATTAGTGGCGCCTAGGGTCTATGTATTGAACTAATCACCTACATTACACGCCTCAATGCAAGACATTTCAAATCCAAGTCCTATAACATCTATAACATACCTACTTAGGTATACTGCATGCATTCTATGTATGTATGATCCCTACATACAATATCTAGGTGGTTGACATGTGATAAAATGGCTGCCGGGTTATATGGAGAGAGGGGAAGCGGCATCTCACGTGATAGCGCGATCTCAGCCATGTTAGTGCAACCAGGAAACCCCTTGAGCCATTCTAATCCGTTTAATCTTTACGCGCTTGTCGGCTCCTCCAACGCGCGTCTACCTGAGCAACCGCTCCACTTCGTCTTACCTACCTACCACTTTATATTCATCCCGCTTCAATTGAAGCGGACATGAACAATCACAGCTCATAGTCGACAGAACAAACAGTGTTGTTGTATACATGCGCATAGCAACAGAATGTGGATTCTCGAGAACGAAGGCGAAGCCCTCGGCCGTGAGTTTACCCATTCATTCATCGTCTCTCATTCCGTCTCACATCGGCCCCCACTGTCGCAACCTCTTATCTCGATGACTAACCAACTTGTCACACCTCACAGGCAAACGAGTATGGCTTCGCCCAGGGAAACGATATCTTTTCGGTCGTACCGTCGCCGAACGTACGTTATTGCCCTCGCCACCGTTGGTCCTCTGCACATCGCCCCGCCTGCTAACTAAATTCCAGCCGGCCAGCTTGCTATAAGGGGTCCCGGTGCCGAGAAAGTCTCACGGAAGCATGTAACAATAACCGTGGATAAGGTGGAAGATGGCCATGCGGTGCGTCTTTTTAGTAAACTAGCCTATGCCGACCGCGCCACAGTAGCTGACCTTGTCCTACCTACTAGGAAGTTATGGAAAGCCGCTCTAAGGTCACCATTCAGGATCTCGGGTCTAAAGGCGGCACCAAAGTAAACGGCCAGAAGTATCGCAGCGAGACATGCATTTTATCACAGGATTCAAATACCATTCAGATGGGTTCATTCCCACCCCTCTTTCGGTCTGCCAATCCCCATATCCCTGCGCAACTCTTAAGCGACCACTCTGACTGACGAGGCGCTATATTGACTTTAGCATCACCTGGTTTCCCGTTGTCCTGAGCTTTTCATTTACGAGTACCCAACTTCGTGCGAACCCGTTCGCCCGCTTACGCCAGAGTCTTGAACAGCTCGACATTAAGCTTCTGTCCACCTACGACGTTCAACTTACTACCCATGTCGTTTCGAAAAAGCGCAACACGCCAAAGGGACTACAGGCCCTCATCAACGGCAAATACATCGTTAACGACGGTTTTGTAGATGCCATAGTCAATGCCGCCTCGACCGGGACACCTGACGACGGAGTTACGCCGTGCTCGCTCGAGCAAGATTTCGATGATAACTGGCCTGACCCCATGCGCTTCCTCCCACCACCAGGTGAAGAGCCGGTCCCTAGACAACCAGAGTCCTTCGCACCCAACGCCGCACGAGCAGAGCTCTTCGACGGCTATACTTTCATATTCTACGAAAAGAAACAGTACGACAGTCTACTCGCGCCAATTACAAATGGCAAGGGAAAAGCCCTCCTGAACGTAGTGGTGGCAGGGGAGACACAAATCGATGATTTCATCCGTTACGTGAAAGGAGTTGCGGGTGAAAAAGGGTTAGGTGAGTTTGAGGACGGTAGTGAGGGCAAGGGCGTCGTTGTAGTCAAATGGATGCCTAGCTCAGATGAGAATGCGGCTTGGTTTGCCGATTTCTTTAGATCTATATCTTTGCGCCTGGACCATCGCCTCATTGACCAGAAGGACTTCCTCGATGCGATATTGAGTAATGACGCAAGTGGGCTACGGCGACCCCTAGAGTTCGAATCACAACCAACCACTTCACAAGCAGAACAACCACCGCCGTCTGCTGGACAACAACCGATGGAAGTTGACTCGGTAGAGGAACCTGCTCCACAGCCCCGGGGGGCGTCTGCTCGGAGAAGGGGACGGGGACCTGTTAAAAGCCGGTTTCGGGGGTTCGCGATTTCTCTCGCGGACGAAGACGGCGCAGACGAACCGCCAGCTACGCCCGTCGAGAACGCTGATAGCACACCGGCCACTGCTGCGTCCCAAGGTCTTTTTGTGTCACAAGATACATCTATACCTGAACCAGAGTACATTGTCCACGTCGACCAACCCTCGCAACGATCACAACGCAAACGGCCGGCCTCACCACTACCGGAACCTGAAGACATGATGGATGCCTTAGCCCCAACAGCTGCAAAAATTAAACGTCGCAGGATTGCAGCGGGCGAGGAGCCAGTCCCTCGTCGCGAGGCAACACCACCGCCCGTAGTAGAAAAAGCCGTGGTCGTTGAGAAGTCTCCCAAGATCAAACAGGAGGTTGACATCCTCGAATTAGCGCGGCAGCATCGGGAAGAAGCCGAGAGGCGTGCCAAAATGGAGCGTGAAGAACTCGAAGCCGAACCGGGGGATCTAGACCTAGCCGAGATCCGGCGCCTACACATCGAGGAACCCATGCCACTGCGGGAGGCGCCACTAGTACGGACACGCGACCAGGATATAGCCGAGGGGAGGTGGGATCCGGCGTGGAACGGACGGAAAAACTTCAAGAAATTCCGGCAACGTGGCGCGGTGCAAGGACGGAAGGTGGAGAAAATCATCGTGGCGCTCGAGGAGGTTAAGTCCAAGGGCTTCGGCATCGGCGACGACTACTGGCTCGAGGACAGCAACATCAGCCAGCCTCGGTCTAACAGACCAGACGACCGGTCTCAGTCGCGAAGCCAATCGCACAGGCAGGTGACGAACAATAATAACAATAGTAAAACTAATAGCACAGCAAAAGAATCTAGGAGAGGGAAAAAGCAGATCGAAGAGAATCTGCAGCCCGTGGATAGCAGTGGGGAGGAGTCCATTACTATGGAAAATGGACACGAGGCAGAAGAAAATAATGATGAGGACGATGAGGACGACGACGACGTTGTCATCACATCAAGCTCACGCGCACGCGCGACCAGGTCGTCAGCAAACACGACGCAGTCACAGTCGCGAGCGACGGAGAGTACGCTGGATAAGGCGCAGCCAGCCCGACGAACGGGCAAGCGACCGGCAGCAGCACCGCCGGCCAAGGAGCAGCCAGCCAAGCGGGCGAGGGGACGAGGTTTCCATAAAGACAGCGATGAAGAGAGCGATGATGACGATCTTCGCTTCAAGTTTGGTAGGCGGCGGAAGTAGTGTGAATCCATATCATATGCATTTAAGCCGCATGCACACACCAACACAAGAGAAAGAGAGATAAAGCATTTTACTGTATTTAGATACTGTCTGCTTGCTTATCGAGCTAAACACAACCGGAATAAAATATCCGACGGGGGTATCATATCTATCTCTCTGTCTTAGATCTATAACACTTTCGTCTTCGGCTTCGTCTTAGCCGTGCTCATCTATAGCGGTTAAGAGTAGGGGTGATGGTGAGGATGATGGATGAGCGTAGAAAGTGTGAGCAGCCCTGCTTGTCAGCAAGCCACTCGCCATAGCCCCTAAAGCCATTTCTCGTATGCAGCGACCGCCTTCATCGATGAAAACAGCAGCTCTCTCCTCGTAGGCCATTATATCAAAACAATCGCTATGCGAACGCCGTTTGTATCCTATGCTCTCTGGCCTTGGCTCTGGCCGTATCCTTGACCTCAATACGTCCCGGCGGTTCTAGACAAGTCGTGACCCATTCTATCCCCATATATCCCATGCAGCAGAAATTCATACCATGGTGGGCCAGATGACGCGCTCCATCTCAGTCCATAGCCTCCATGTCGCCATTACTCTGCACCTCAGCCTCATCAACCAAGAGACCAATAAGACAGCTACTCAGCATAGTCTCGTAATTCACCCAGGGGTGAATCTCCCCGAACAGCCTAGTGCCATCGCGGCCGGCGGCGCGCAGCAGCTCGGGCTCGCCGCCGGGGTGGAAGGGCAAGTACGGCGAGATGTTGTAGACGCGGCCGCCGAGGGCGGTCCAGGCGTCCTTGCCGCGGCGCCCCGTCTGCCGCCGCAGCATGCTGGGGGTCACGCGCAGGTACGCGCTACCCGCCCCCGGGCCGAGGTTCCGCAGGTCGGCGGTGGGGTGGTTCGCCAGACGCGCCCAGTCCAGCGGCGAGTGGCCCGGGTCGAGGGTCACCTTGCGCGACGGCTTGCTGGGCTTGCTCGAATGCGTCGGGGGCGGCGCGAGGGTGGAGGTCCCGGGCTGCCGGTCGTACTGAGCTTGCCGGTTTGGGAGGGGCGAGGGGCGGGTTGGTGGCGCGGCGAGGAGGGAGGATGGGGAGGCGGAGATTGGGGGGGTGAAGTTATTGTTGGTGGTGTTGTTGAGTGTGGGCGGACGCGAAAGCCGTGGTGGCGGTGGAGGCATCGACATTGCTGGCGCCGAGAGCGTTGGGACTTTTATTACAGAGGGTCCCGCGGTCCCGCGCGCAACTGCGGCTGCCGAGGCCGGGGGGTCCGTTATTGAAGGCGAGAGTGAGAAGGAGGGGATCGACCCGTTTGCTACGGCCGTAGCTGTCGTCGCCGTGGCTTTCGGTGTTGTCTGCGGCGACGGCGAGGACGGCGGCGAGGATGCGATTGTGACTACCGGTATGTCGACATCGGCCGGCTTGTTTGTCACTCCATCTCCCTCCGACGCGGGCCGAGATGCGCTCTTTGGTATAGGAGGATTGCGATCGACCTCGGCCTCAACCTCTACCTTCACCTCAGCTCTTCTCACCGGCGCATCCTGGCGGTCAAGAGATATGGCGCTCGAGTTCCCCCGACCGGTGGCGTCGTCTATATTAGTCGTACGGGACAGTGGACGAGTAGATGGTGGCTGCTGTATCCTAGGAGAGCCAGAGAGCAGAGCGATGAGGGTCTCGACGAAAGGCGGTCTTCGGATAGCGATGTACACGACAGAGGCCAGGATGAGTGACCAGCCGAGCAGGGCCATTCCGTGCGTTCGTTGTTAGCTGCAACTGGGTCTCGACCGCGCCGTCTACGTGAGCTCTATTATCAAATAAGAGGACGTGAGCCGGTAATTTAAGTAGGTAGGTACTTAGTATCGAGTACTGTATTGTTTGAAGATGAAGATTCCGGATTTGTTGGTCAGCAGAAAGATTGATTGGTAGGCACCCTAGACAGAACCCTAGACAGCGCTAAACTAGTGGCGCGCTAGTGGTGGGGTGACCGACAGCTAGGTAATCTTACCATGGGTCTGCCATAGGTATCACAAGTGTATAAAGTTGAGTACTTGTAAGTTGCTACCTACAGACTTCATGATATTTCCAAGATTTAATGATAATATAAATTTCCTGTTTTCGTGTTCACTAGTACAGCTCATCCCTCAATCATTTGCGTTTAGACCGTATTTAATCCGATTTACCTAAGCTGACCGTCGACAAGTTTGTCGAACAGATCCTCGCAAACCACAGGCTCGGACTGCTCCCCCGGAGAGAGATCTTGATGTATCTTCAGAGCTGCTTCGAGGAGGCTCTTTTGCTTTTCAATATCTGCCTTGCCTGTTAAGGAGGCCATCGACAACGAGAGCATGTATTTAACCCGTGCGAGCTCGCAAGATGGCGACTCTCTCAACTCATGAATATCGTGACTCTGCTGCAGATGAGTTCTACTCATTATGAGCTCTCTATTCTCATGGTCGTCCAAGAATTTAAACTTGTCACTGAAAGATATCTTACCTAGCTGCCTCGTGATCCCCTATTTGGTAGCATATGCAACCAATCTTGTAAAGACAGGCAGCCTGAAGCAGAGGTTCAGAGTGTGTCCCCTCTTCGATTGCTTTAATGCAGCCCTCGAATCCTTCGATGGCGGGCTCGAAGTGGCCTTGAGCGCGAAGTAAGAGGCATCGATGGTAATTGATACTAATAGTTCGCATAATTTTAGGGGTTGTTGAATATTTCATACGGCCCAGGGTATACGGAAACTTACTGTATCCTCATGATGGGCTTGTCATCATTAAGCCTGTCAGCTTCATCAATCAATGCTTTCGCCTCCAAGAACTGTCCAAGTACTGTCAGTGTTCTTCCACGATTTAGCTTGTTCATCTTCAACACATGTTTTTTAGTGGATGCCTCGTCCGGGAACAGTGAGGCACACTCTTCATGCGTTTTAAGCGCCTTCATAGGATCCCCTATACTCAAGTAGAGGTTCCCGAGATTATTGATAGCGCTCCAGACATCCTTCCCGATCCTTTCTCGAATGACTCTACACTCTTCCGAAAACTCCAAGGCCTTGGAGAAATTTCCCTTCTGAGCCCAAAGCCGCGAGGCGCAGTTACATAACTGCGCATAGTGTCTCGGCTCACGGTCCGCGAAACCGGTTTCTTTCGCCGCCTTCATAGCAATCGTGACTGTAGGCTCTAACTCTTTCGTCAAATGGACCTCGACGCAATACCATGATGCGTTCCTCATCAAGACACAGAAATCATCTGACGGCGTCATAGGGCTGCCCCGAGGCAACCCTGCTAGATTGTCCCGGAGAGCGAACACGTGGTGAATATACCGGGCACACTCAGCGACTCTCTCCCCGTACCTCTCGTCAATTTGCTTCGGGAAAGCCGCGCACAAGGTGTATGTTGCTAGGTCATAATACTTCTGGAGATCCTTGTTATCGTAGTAGTACCTACATTCTGACTGGACCAAGCGGTGAATAGAAAATCCGTCGCTATCGAGCGTCCGACGGATTAGGGACAGATCTAAGAGCTCTTGGATATATTTAGATACGCTGGGGATGTCAGCTTCATCAAATATTCGTGAAACGAGGGTCAACCCAACACTCACTCAAACTCATCGAGCAGGAAGTTCAGTGTATCCGGTAGATCTTCTAGGTTCTTAGCAGAGAACATACTCTCAGGTATGCCATTAGGATCGTAAAAGGACATAATCGAGAGAATCGTCAAGGATTGCGGAGACAACTCTTTAAAGGACAATTGAAATGCAGTGCGCATAGATAGACTGTAACCAGCATGTAAAAGCTCGGGACTAATCTCTTCCCTTACTCGCCGCGGATCCCGTTGGTAGAATTCCAGGAGTTGCGTCATGTTCCAATGTCTCTTGAGCCCAATAGAAGCTACTTGAGTTAGAGCCAGCGGCCAGCCTCCCATCATCTCAGATAGTGTCCTTGCGGTCTGTAACTCCTGGTCACTAGTTTCCATTGCGATGTTCATGTTCGCGGAACCTTCCCCATAAATTGTTTCCGGCTTTCCTCGCAGGTATCTTATGAGATAATCCCCCCCGGTGTCAGTGGTGAAGGGAAGGATTTCGAGCCCATCTTTAGCGAGTGGACCGGCAAAGACTGACTTGCGCGAAGTCATTAGAATTTGCCCTCGAGTTGAGATCGGCCAGTATTGATTGAGCACAGCAAGGGATTCGGCGTTATCGTAGACAATCAACCATTTCGCTGCTATATGTCCATGTCTAATCTTAGCTAGTCTTCTTCATGTTTATATGCTTCCCTCGAGTACGTACTTGTCGTTTGGAGCCAAAACAGAACGTTCCTTCGATTGTTAATGTGATCCTCCCCATTGTTATGCAATTGCAGGTGGACGGCCGCGTGGCTAAAGCTCGACCGGAGACTGCTCTCGGTCTCTGCGTGAAACCACAGCACTGCATCAAAATCATCCAAATGATTCAACGCATAGTGAAGCGCAATCTGAGTTTTTCCAACCCCGCCGAAGCCGTAGATTACTACCGAGGCAGTTTGATCTCTCGTCGATTGTTGAGCCATCTTCAATTCCACTTCACTCAATTCCCCGTCTCTTCCATAGAAGGCGGGATTTCTTGTAGCAGGAAGGAAGTGACAGGGAAACGTCATTTTTTTATCAATCGACATAGTTTGCTGAACTCTCTCGGAAAGCTCTATCTTCTCGCTAGCCCGAAGGGTCGCTGAAAGTTCGACAATATTCTTCACTCTATTCACAGACAGATCAAATCAGCCGATATATTATTCGAGCTTGTCAATGATACCGAGGAGCTTAGTCGTGGATGAACCTCTGGGAACGTCCCTATGTACCGTGAGCACACCAAGCTGCAGTTGCACCAACTCTCCGTGAACCTAGTATATTAATTCTTTAACAAAGCCTTCTTTCTGAGCGACTGTACTCATTCAAGTACTCTGGCTTATTTATCTATCAGAAGGAGTGGATGTCATACAAGCTTAGTAATAGGATATTTAGGGTAATCAGAGGAAGAAGAATACCTAGAGCCTGGGACACGGGGAAGATCCATACTATATAGTACACATAGCCGGACTCATTGTGGACAGATCACAATAAGCATGCATATGATACGCCGAGGCTGTAGGCGGCCACATGTATACGTCCTAACTCCCCAATCCCTTACATGTCACCCTCAAAGTAAGGGGGCCTCAGCGATTGGATGCCTTCCCCCCTCAATCTTGCAGCAGGCATATCCGTGAAGAAACCAGCGACCACCTCTATACATCTGGTTCTAAAGCACATAGAAATATGCCGGATAAGAACGTAGCGCTTGTCATCGGTACGTTAAATACAATTATGTCAAGAATTGAAGTTTATCTGATAGGGTGACAAGGTGCAAATCGAGGGGTCGGGCTAGCTCTCGTTAAGGCCCTTGTTAAATCTGGATATCAAGTTTGGGGAAGTGTTCGCCCTCAAACCATGGACGATGCAACCGTTGAAGATGTAAGATATACTGCGGAGATTCATGGCGGATAGCTATGGTCCTTTCTCACCTCACGGAGACAGCTACGCAAGACAGGTGCCCAAATTGTTAAAATCGACTACACCCACGAGGAAACAATTTCCCATGCGGTGGAAGTTTTGGGAAAGTCCGAGGGTCATCTCAATCTACTCGTGAACTGTGGTGGTAATGCTATAATTCCACCGGGGGGTGAGCCGTGAGGCTAATAGGATTTAGGAGTCAATACAAAGCCGCGCGAATGGCACGACGGTGAGACGGCCAGCCTTGTTCTAGACAAGTTCAAAATAATGGCCCTGGTATGTTATATAGATGTTGGGGTGGCCGATTCTAATAACGCTACAGGGTCCGTTTCTAGCAACATTACGCTTCCTTCCACTTCTCAAGAAGTGCGAGCTAGGGAAGGTCTTGAACATCTCTTCAGACCTAGCATCTATTGCAAGTATGATTCTTACCCGCAACTCAAGGCACAGAGAGCCCTTTGTTTATTTAGTACAGATACGGACGGCGGGCGCCTAAGCTATCGGATGGCTAAGGCTGCCCTAAATCAACAGACGGCTTCACTAGCCGCCGACTTCAAGAAGGGAGGGATCAACGTGGCACTTGTGACTGTGCATCCGGGTCGAGTGCCAACACGAATGAGCGGAAATGACGGGACTGATAACTTGATGGGGTCTGCCTATGGTATGGTCAAGATCGTAAAAGAACTGAACATGCAGACGTCTGGGCGATACCTTAAGTATGACGGTAGTGAACTCCCTTGGTAGCTCTTTGAATATTATGTCTGAACTTCACTATTACCTGCAGATGAGATATATCCGTAACTTGAAAGTATGAAGTTGAAGTAGTTGTAAAAATATCAAGCCACAAGAATGGCCTTCGTATATCGTAAAATTAGCTCCTAACTAGAACTTTCCTAACTTGAAGTAAAACAACATATAAAACAAAAGGGCGTTCTTGTGGGTATATTAACGCCACGAGCTAACTATTAATTTATCTTTCCTGAAAGCTGCCGTGACGAACCCAAGTCCGGCACTGATAGCGGAGCCAGTACTACTCCTAGATGGCTTTTGACCCTGCCAGAAAATCCCCGTTGCTTGACGAGAAATCTGCCCGTTCTAGCATGAGTTTGTCGGCAGATTAGACCTCATAAGAATCACGACGTCAACTTCCCCGAGTGTGGTTACAATATTGTGCTCTGATCCGGGTTTCGAGCAAAAAATTACGATGGAGCCGCACGTGGTATCAGCCGCGTCGAGGGCGACAATGCTGTCCTCAACAAGATAGGTATGCCATATTAGAGGATGATTCTAAGTCAATGGTTAGTTTACCTAAACTAATATGACACGGTGGCATCGAATTACCTTCGCCTCCCTTTCTCCTTTCTCTCCAAACCCAAATTCTTAGAAATAATTCTAGCAACTGTATCTGGTTGGATGACGGCATGGGAATGGTTATCGACTTCCTAAACTCTGGCTTGATACGCTCGCACTAATTGCGTGGCAAAGTGAAGACAACTTTGCCAAGACCTTCTGTACTGTCTTTAGGGGTCGCGTTTAGCAATATTCGGACTCCAAGTAATGAAGAGACTCTTTTTATAGGTATGTTGAACTAGATATTTGTGACAACGATGAAACTGGTTGGGGACTGTGAGGTGTGCAGGCAGCGTGGAAACCTCGGTGCTAAGTAAAGGAAAGGGAAAGGAGAAAGGCACTTGCGTAGGGCTTAGGCCGACGTAGCATGTACTAATAATAAGAATCTTCTTAAATTCATGTTTTATCTCATATATGATACATCATTACTAGCTATTAAACGATGAGAGTGATCAAACGCCACACATCTACTAACACCCGAAATACGCTCTACGGGAAAGGCTATAGACGATAATGTTATATGAAAAATTTATTCCCCCAGGGAAATTTACGCCGGGAGCAGACCAGTCTACTTGTCCAGAATGACGTGTAACATGCATCTATTCTGAGTGAATACAGTTCTCCTTAAATAATTACCATATTAGAGTGAAGCCTCCATAGGTCTCTTATCGTGCTGGTAGTGAGAGCAAGCTTGGGCCTTACTCTGAGGGAAGAGAACTCCCCAGTGATACCGGTGAGCTTATCGAATATACCTGATATGAGCGCTGATAATATGCCTGCGAGGGATATTCAAAGATACCTAGTACAGGACAATTCAAGTGCCATGTGAAAAATGAGCCGTCGATTTTTGTATGGATCCAATGCGCCTAAACTAAGCCCAAGTTTCGTACAGACCTCAAAGTATCCTCATTGGGCTACATTTCCACGCCATCGGCTTTCCCTAGTGGGAAATCCTGTACTTCCAGAGCTATATATACATGCGATAGTTGTCGATATTATAAGCTGTTAACAATGCTACTAGGACGGGGTGCCGCGGGCTAGAGAATTTCTACGTAATTGTGCTTGATATCAAGGATGAGTCCCATCCTCATAAATCAAAGGAAAACGGCTAGGACAGTCACGATTTGTAGGCGGGTTATGGGCCGCGACACGTCAAAGCTTGATTCGCAATCGGTAGTGTGTCGTTGATTCCTGATAGTACAGTACGGCCTCGGAAGGCTTGTTGTAGCTTGCTTACCTAAGGAACGGAGAAGAATATCCGAGTGAATTGTGTATCGGCTTCCAATTACTTTTTTTATTATTATTATTTTTTTTTTTTTATGGTGCTAACACGTTGATCTTCATCTTGTCGCCTCGTCTTTCTTAATTGCTTTCTTTGCTCCAATTAGTCTCGCCTCCCATTGCATTCACTTGTGTCAAATCTGCAGAATAACGTTGGAGTCGTGTGAAAGCATAGGTAATGCTAGCGAGTACTTGAGAGTATTTTCTGATTGCTGACAAGGCATCCGTCATATTGTAAAAGAAGCCATCTAGTTTGGGTTAAAGGATCAGATAGGTACCCGCCCGACTGGTGCGCTGGCCGCGATCCCGGTTTGAGCCGTTGGTGGTGGGGAGACACATGCTGAAGTTAACCATCCTCTCGATTCTTATTGAATGTTCTCTCTCATTAAAACCCTGTCTGTAGGTTTACAGTATATGTTTTTTATAGGCTGTCTAGTTTATGTAGGCAGATAAGAAGGTAGTTGTTATCTGGTGGTCTGCACCTACGAAAAAAGCTCTCGGCCGTAGTCAAGGTTTTATACATTAAGTAGATACCGACTAAGAGGTATGTAGTTGCGGTGGGCTGATGTACTGGCAAAATGCGGTGTGCATGAAGACATAATCTCATGCTTGTCGGTGCATACCGAGGAATGCTTCCCCCCCACACGTGTTTTTTTTCATTTTAAGTGGCATTCGTTTTTATTCTTATTTTGGAACAGATGAAATGACGTGGTTGTTTATTTCGTAAGAAACGATTCGTTCTCTCCATCCATTCAATCCACCGAACCTAACACTTGGAAGTTCACTGGCAGCATCATTGGGCCGTCACCAATATTCTTTACATACGCATACAGGTACCCAACCAACCAACAGCGGACACTCTGACCCTATCGGTACCTTACCACGCAGATGTAGGTACATATGTACTTACATACTTAGGGCAGCAGATCTGTATGTCCTGCTGTACTGTACCTGCTTTGGGCACCTAGCCGAGTGAACCTTATAGGGGAAGGGGGTTGGTTGGTGACACTGACCACTGACACGGGCCTTGACACGGGAGAACGGACAAACAACAGCCGCCCTCTCATAGGTTCAACGGGGTTGAGCAGGGTTATAGCCAGTATCTACTATACGCCTACTATACCCCTTATAGTCATGGGTTCGATGCGCCTTGGCAGCCAAAACACAACAGCTCCAACACCCGCCTGCACCAATGACAGCTCCAAACCCCAAAAATTTTCGACAAGAAACAAAACAAACGCATCCCCGTCTCTATTGAAGAAGAATATCAACAATAACAACAACGACAACTACGACCACAACTACAACGGCAAAAACCATAGCGACGAAACGACAACCTCGGCAAGACAGAAAGCGGCTCGGGCAACGACAAGAGAGCGGGGACAGGCAATTCTACGTACCACTAAAATCCCCGCCAAGAAACCCCCCCATATTACGACAATCTCGACGACCCGTAATACTAGCGGAGGTAGCAGTGGTAGTCGCAGTGTTAGTGGGAATACTACCAGCAGCATAACAGCACTAACACCAACTGTACCTACACTATCAATACCGACACTGTCAGTACCACCACCACTAGCAGTGCACACCACAAATCCCTCGACCGACGAAAACGGTAGCTCATTAGCATCATCGCTGTCACTATCGCCATCACCATCACCACCGATTCCAACCCCGATACCAATAATCATAACCACCTCCGCTACTACTACAACAATAGAAACAGCAACAAAAGCAACACGCTCACGCTCTAGGCCACGGCCGCTCCCACTAACCCCCCGTGCCACCAGACGATCACTCCCTTTAAAGCTGCGTGACCAAAATGTTGCTCCCGTGCTCGCGCCCGTTTTGAAGGAAAACAGAAAGATGGGCCACGAAACCTCCCTTAATCTCTCCACCACAAACAGCCCCAATGCTATTGCTACTACTACCACCACCACGGCGACCAATCATACTCAACCACAAATGCCCTCGCTCAGCGCCGCCGCGGCGAGGGGTATGAATCGAGCTCCCTTGACCCCTAAGATAGCCTCCGTCTCCAGGCCGTCCCAACCTCAGACCCCGAGTCTTGCTACCGCCAACGGCACAACGACGCCTCTGCCTAGACGCACACAGCAACGTCCCGTCTCTACCATTGTTGCTACCACCAGCTCTTCTAACTTTGTCCCCTACGACGACCCAACCACCTTCAGCCCCCATCTAAATAGCAATGTCACTCCTCGCTCCGGATCCAGACAGAGTCGCGTTGACAGCGCAAACAGCACCCCTAATGGCACTCCGAGCCATAATCGCTCCGACTCCTGGGATGCTAGATCGGGCTTCCCCTTCACGAGCCCACTAAACCATGGAGACCCGTCGCGAAAGCCGTTGGTCACCTTCAGTGCTATTAGTCCTGAGAGGAATCTCTCACGGAAGCAAGATGCTGCCAATCTCCGCGACTCCAAATTCTTCCACGCTAGCGATGCGAAGACATCGCGGCCCGCAAGCGCCTCCAAAATGGTGTCCCCGAAGAACCCGACCTTCTTCTATGCCAATGGTAACGGCATTACGGGCAAATCAGCCAGCCCTACCACCCTGTCACCACCGTTGTCGCCCGGGTCAAACTGGAGCCAGGAGAATGTAGCAAGCAAATTCATGTATGCGAATGGCACACCCGAGCTACGGCCCACGCCCCCGCCTACGGTATCTCACGGGTCGGGAGCCCCCGTGGCAACTACTTCGAAAGGCTCATCTGGCCGTTCGAGCGCGGCTTCAACGCGACCCGCCTCGCCGAGCAAGCTGCCTCTACATTCCCCGACCTACAGAAATAGCACCGGTTCTCAAGCCGCTGTTGCGAGTGCTGCTGCTGCCATTGCCCTCCCCACTCGCGTCCCGGTTTCTCCTCCACCACCGTTATCGTCAGCCCCTGCACTACGACGATCTGGTACTGGCACTTCGCGGTCTAGCGGTCATTCACGGTCTGGCAGTTTAGCCAAGGTGGAGGCCATCCCCGATCCTTCGAAGCCCGTAGCATCCCCTACTACGGGCCTCTTCCCTCCCGTCAATCTCTCTCCTACGAACCCTCCGCCACTGACTTTGGCCTCCATCATCCAAGCCGCCGAAGAGTTTACCGAGGCCCAGGCCGAAAATGACGCCTTGCCCGACGAACAATCGCTGCTCCAGAGCCCCTCAAAATCAACCACCTCATCCGTAGACCCGGTAACCGACTTAATCGCTAATGCGCGACGGGAGCGGAAGGTTCAGGATCTGCAGATTAGAAATACTTCTCTCGAAGCGATCAACCGGACCTTAGAGCGCCAACTTCGAAAACAGACAGCCGAGTTGCGAAGTTATCGGCGTCTTTCGCGCTCTGGCCACTTGTCCTTGGCTTCCACAACCGTGTCTAGCCGTGTGACATCTGGAACCATGTCGGAGCTGGAATTAGCGTCCTCGCCGTTATCAGACCTTAGTGAAGAGGAAGTATCTACGGAGCACGTAGAGGAGGAGTCGTTTTCAGATAGCGATTCCGCAGCATCCGACGTAAGCTCTAGTGTCCGCGCAGAACGTGACGCAAAACACCGCCATCGAGATGAGGAACGGCTGAAGCTTGACCTCTCCAAGCATCAGCAAATCCTCGTCGATTCGCAGAAGATCAATCAGAGCATTAAAAGATGCCTTGACTGGACAGAAGAGCTGATCAAAGATGGAAAGAAAGCTCTCGAATATAAAGTAAGAGTCAGTGACATACAATTGGGCGGTAGAGTATTAGACCCGTTAGATGATGAAGAGGACAATTCCAGGTTATTGCCCTCCGATAGCACGGCCGCACTTGACCTTAGGCCTATAGAAGAAATCCTCGAAAAAGCGACGGTTTGGGGTGCGGAGCCCCAAGACCGAGACAGCGGCATAGAGCTTCCCAAAGACGGAGACTAGGGAAATAGGAGGATGAAGTCGCGCAAACCAATCACCGCTCATTAGGACCGACGTCTTCTTTGTTTTCCAAAATCATACAGGATGGGATGGGCGCATAGGCATAAACGATGGCAGCGAATGGCGTTATATATACCTTGGGATGGCAAGCTTCATGATGGGCGCGCCCAAGGTCTCTTTGGTTTGATCTCCTTGGACTATACATCCCCTTTTTTTTTCTTTGTCGCAACTGTACTAGCATGCCACACCACACCACCACTACTATGGATTGGAGTCCGCATTGCCGACTCATCCTCACCTTGGCCGTCTAATGTCTTTTCCTAGATTTTTTGTAATGATACCCCATTTCCAGCTGGCCAGAGAGTCGGTCGAGCAACATATAGAGCCCCCAACCCAAAGGGGCAAGTTGCCAGAAATAACTAAAAGCCACCCTGGGCTCACGGCGTGCAAAAGTGTACATAGGCGGATACTTTGCATACACATATAAACCTAGGCTTTTCTATACCCATGTGGCCTGGTAGAGGACTCAATCCATAGGACATCATCAACTAGCTGAGGCAGCAAGTAAAATATAACATTCAAGCTGCTTTCTACTCATCAATGTAGTGATTCACTCTGTATAGAGATAACCAATTACGTTCGATCTCGTTAGTGACATGAAGAGAAAGCCCGACACTGGAGGGTTTTGAAGGCTCTCTGCTTCTATTTACGAACTTGTCGGGCTAGTTTGAGATTTGTTGATATAGAACTCGATACCATCGACAAGCGTAAAGACTTCATGTAAGCATCCTCATGGGGTCTTATTTGCGATTGATAAAAATAAATCCAATTATATGTGAAGGTGTTTCGCCTCCCCTCTGACTCATGGTGATACTACCCCGAGTTTTCGTGGATATGACGCAAAGATCTGAGATCGCCACCCCCGACCTCACTTATATCATATAGATGAAAATAACTTCAATCGACCCAAGTTCCAACCTGAGGAATTAAGCAACTCACCATCAACTACATTTAGCGTTTAGCTGCCGTAGAAGAATATATCTAATAACTCTCCAAAGCCAGAACAAAACCCGATGGTCTTCGGACTGGGAAGGAAGATGGCTCGAGACTTGCGAAACGTCATAAAGAGCGCCGCAAGAGAGCTCCCGGATATCAGCGACAGCTCCTTTGGCTCGTATTTCGACCAGTTCGGCAGCTCCCGTCTGGTACTCATAGGCGATGCAAGGCACGTTCTTTCTTCTCTTTCTTCATTCTCAGCCCTCAGTTTATCCTGTGTGGTTCACACTCATTCACTTATACGTCTCTTGACAGCGCTAAGTATCTATAATGCCAACAACATTCCCCTTTAATTCTACCCTACTACATCTCAGCCTATAGATATATATACACACTGCCCAAGCAACCCAACCCAGCTCTCAAAATCCCCAAATAACAAAAGCATGGGTGCGAAAACAGTCACGGGACCTCCGAGTTCTACAGGGCTCGCGCGGCCATCACGCAGCGGCTGATCTCGGAGCACGGGTTCAACACGGTGTGCATAGAGGGCGACTGGCCGGACGCGCGGCGGATCGACCACTACACGCGGTTGCATCCCCGGCCGTCGTCGGGGTCGGACGTGCACACGATGCGCGTCTTCGATCACTTCCCACTCTGGATGTGGCGTAATACCGAGACACAGGCGTTCGTTGACTGGCTGCGCGAGCACAACGCCCGCCTGCCCATGCACCAGCGCACCTCGTTCAACGGGCTTGATTTGTATAGCATGGGGGCGTCGATGCGGGCTGTTGTAGAGTATTTGGATCGTGTATGTTCCGGCTTTTATTCTTGACTGTCTGTTGCTTGTTTATGGGATAGAGTAATGCCCTTCTTGTTTCCCCTATCTCATCACTATGGGGTGGAAGAAAACCTTGGGCCATACCCCATATCTCAAATCTCAAACATATAAATACGTAAGTCGGGGAACCACGAAAGTAACTAACACCTCCACTCAACTATCAAGGCCGACCCAGCCTTAGCCAAGGCTGCTCGCCGGAGGTACGGCCGTCTGGAGCGATGGCTCGACGACCCGTCTGAATACGGGCTTGCAACTCTGCGCTCCTCCAGCGCGTCCTGTGAAGCAAGCGTCGTGCGGATGCTGCAGGATCTGCTCTCGGCGCGTCTCGGTACGCAATTACGGGTGTTATGCTGTCCCCGATACGCAACATGCTACGTGATACGCCCTCTCTAGACAATATCTCTCAACCCCCCTTCCCCAACCCCCTTTTTCACAAATTGGGAATGCACCTTAAATAACAAACTAACCCTCAGCGTTGCGTCACAACACCAGACCTAGCCACGCGCCCTTCAACCAACGAATCCTTCCTCGACGCCGAGATGAACGCGCGTGTAGTCCGTGACGCAGAAGCGTACTACCGCGCTCTCTACCACGCCGACCGGTCCTCCTGGAATTTGCGGGACACGCATATGTTCGCAGTGCTCTCGCGCCTGCTCAAGCTACGCCCCGGCTCCAAGGCTGTGGTCTGGGCGCACAACTCGCACGTGGGCGACGCGCAGGCCTCCGTCTCAGCCTCCCGGCGCGGCGAGGTGAATCTCGGGCAGCTGTGCCGCGAGGGCTTCCCTACCACCGGAGAGGTCAGCATCATCGGGTGCGGCACGCACACGGGGACCGTGGCGGCCGCGGACGAGTGGGATAGTGAGATGCGCGTGATCCCCGTGACGCCGTCGCGTGCTGATAGCTACGAGCGCGTGTTCCACGACGTCGGGATCCCGTCCTTCGTTGTCTCGCTGCCTTTGCAACAGCATGCCTCTTCACCTTCTCCCTCTGTTTCTCCGTCAAGGATAGAGAACAAGGGAGAAAATGAGGATAAGGGTGAGGATGAGAGAGGGAACGAGATGCCCGCGCCGAGGCTCCTCCAGCGCTTCATTGGCGTGGTCTACCGCCCGGACACGGAACGCCAGAGCCACTATGTTGAGTGCGTGCTACCGCACCAGTACGACGCCTTCGTGTGGTTTGATCGGACCGAGGCGCTGCGGCCGTTCGAGACGGCGCAGCCGAAGGAGCCGCTGGCGATGGGGGAGACGTATCCTTTTGGGTTGTAGGGGCAGGAAGGGAGGGAAGGGGGCAGAGCGGTGCGTATCTGTGGTCCGTATTGGTAGTCCCGAGAGTAGGATAAGTATGCTTAGGTACCTAGTTATTTAGTTTAGTACAATCTGAAAATATCATAGGTTAGTAACTAAAGATGTGTTCCGCATTAAACTCCCATATTCCATTCCCTCATCCCTCCTCCTCGCCCCTCACGCAAACAAACCGGGGGCTAGAAATAATATTTGTCTAATTGACTAATTTAAGGGGGTGATTAAATCGCTATGTCGAAACCTTAGGTTGTATCTCCTCTTTCCGCCCGCTTCCTCCCTTTACCGGCGAGGCGGGAGTCCCATATCTCGGATGTGTCTGTCTATCGAGTATCCCAAAAAGAAACTGCGCTCGCATCAAATGCTGCCCGCAAAACGAAAGTATGTTTCCGCACATCCGGGTCCCTGGCCCGACCGTATCTCTACAGTCTTAGCCCTCTTGACGAGGGCTGTACGAAGCTCTACTTCCCACAATTGCTTTGCTAGAGTCTGCCTTACATCTCTGCCCTTATGCGTGAACTAATCGGACAATCGCCCATCTAAATTTCAGCTTGACATGGCCTAGCTCGAGAAAAGCACACCCACCCACCATGTGGATAAATTAACGCCCCTTAGACACACATGTGCCATTAAGTATGCCACGTAAGGCTTCTGTTTCAGGTCCTCGCGCATCTAAGCCGAGGCCTCGCTGCCCTTCTTCTTCCCCTCCTTATCCTTGCCCTTCTTTTTATTCTCTTTCTTCACGGCTGCCTCAGCAACGAGCTGCTCAAACGCCATATAGTCGCCTTCTTCTTCAGGTGATCTCTGAGCCTGTAGGTATATGGTAATTAGTAATCATCATATGAAGTTGGGGTATGAGGAGAGAAAGTATGAGAAAGAAACATTGTAGTCATTAGGATTCGTACCTTAGATAGAATCTCGGCAATAAGCACGAGAGCCTGAGCGCGCTCGAGACGCTTATTCAGAGGCACCTTCTTGTCATAGAGCACATTATCGCAAACCTCGCGCAAGACTCCCTGGATTTCGTACTTGCTGCCGCGCCAGGCAGCATTGAGGATTTTGCCCGTGACCTTTCGCTCATACTCCATCTTCTTCTCATCCGTCCAGTCCTCGCCCCCAGCCTCCTCCATGCGGGCCATTTCCTCCATGGTCTGCTGCGCGTCGATGGCCGAAGAAATAGTGTTCCAGGTCTCTTTGAAGAACGTACCCTTGTCTTTGACACGACTAAAGAATCCGCTAATTCCAAGGAACTTCTGAGACTTAAGCAGGGCAGTAGCCTTGGAAAAGTACACGGCGCCGATAGCATGCAGGATATCGAGCCCAAAACTTTCTATCTTGAGGTTTTCGACCTCGAGGGCTGTCTTGTCCTGGAAGGCCTTGGTGACATCGGGTCCTTTGTCAGTCTCGGTCCAAACAGATACCCTGTCGATTAACTTGCGGACAAGAGTATCGATACGCTCTTGACGAATTCGAGCCCTCTCAGCCTCATAAGCAGCCAATTTCTCACGTTGTTCCTTGGTCAAGCCCGCCTTCTTCTTCTCTTTCTTCCGCAATTCCTTCTCTTCCTCGGTCTGCCCCTCTAGCTGCGAATCGTCGGACGGGCGATCCATGAGTGCGGGTCGGATAGGTATAGCATATTTGGAAGGAGTGGAGGTGCCGGAGGCGCTGGGGGAAGGTGAGGGCTGTCGGAGCGGGACAGATTTCTCGTCTGGCTTTACCGCACCATCGTGGGCCTCTCCAGCTTTCGTCTCTGTGCCAGTTGGCTTCTCCGGCTCATCTTCGACGACAACAGTGGGCGTGGGGGCCTTATTAGCGGCTGCGGCCTCCTTAGCGCTTTCATCTATAGCATCTTTCGTGCCGGGAAATTCGACATCGTCCTGGTCTTCCGTTGTGATCTCCATGGCAGTGTTTATATCCTTCATGAGACTGATCTCGCCAATCCAGTCCACGAAGGCCTCACCACCGAAGATGCTACTGAAGAATTCGGCCGGGTCGACGAAACCTTCTCCGGGCTTTGCGCTCTCCTTTCCATATTTATCGTAGGCTGATCGCAAGTCTTTGTCAGATAATACTTGGTAGGCCTCGCCGATGGTCTGGAATTTCTCGTGTGCCGTAGGATCGTTAGGGTTCTTGTCTGCATGGCACCGACGTGGTTAGCTATTAGATCGCAAATAAGTTAGGCGTCTACACACTCCCATGGAGTGGAATACAGTGCAATGCAATGCAATGCGATGCGCACCTGGGTGATGAACGATGGCAAGCTTCCGGTACGCCTTTTTTATTTCAATCTCGGTAGCATTCGGTTTGACGCCGAGGGCATCATAGTAGGTGGTGTCGACAACCATATTTACAATGTTGTTTTGTTTTCGTTTATTTGTTTGTTTGTTGTTTCTATATCACCTTATGTTGGAGTGTGTGTTTCTGGTTTCTGTCGAGATATGGTACTGGTAAGGCGTGTGTGTGTATGTGTGAAATGGGGGGGCGCCCGAACTATTTTATTTTCTTGGAGGGGTACTGTTTGCACTGGTTATGTACAAGAAATAGTACGCTTTGTAGTCGCGGACCCAATCAAGCAAGGCCGCAGCAAGTATCAGAGAAGCGAAGGGTATCTGAGGGCCTGCGCGGATGGGGAAATGCGATGTTGGAAAATAAGTGAATACGAAGTCCAAGAGGGAGAGAAAGTCAGTTCAATGATGTAGATATCTATGTTGATAAGGTATGACGACTTCCTGCCTAGTTACCTACCTAAGGACCTAAGGGCAGGGAAGAATGAGGTAAGTACGCATACGTAGGCTCGGTATTGGCTGCGTTCGGTTCTTGAAGAACCTGCGCCACAACAACTAGCCACATCACTGTTTCTACTGTTACTCTCACATGTTAATACTAGGTATCCAGGCCACGATAAGGCACAACTCTAGAGAGAAGTGTGATGCGATTTGCATATAGGACTAAGATTCAGAGCCTAAACACCATCTAGAGACTTAATTAGATGCAGCCTTGCAGTCGCTAAGTAACATGCTGTATATAAATCATGTCCCAAACTCCTCCTACTAGGTAGTACACCATGCGACAGGATATAGCTAGCTTTTCTACTTGCAACTCAGCCTAGCCCTCTAGAGATAAACTCGATAACGAGTTTTCTCCTTCGCCTTCCTAGTAGGAACTCGAAATCTATGAAGAACGTTTTGCTGCCTTTCAATTGAGCCGACCGTACATTTTCATTTTTCGGGTGTAGAATAATCGTACAAGTTGGAACCATCATCTCTATTTCACCCCCGCAGCTTTCATCCTCTCGAAGCACTGCCTATAAGCCTCATGTATTTCGGATACTGCATACCCATACTCCTTGAGCTTGTTCTCTAGCTTTGTTGTATCCAGCAGGCAGTTGCTGCGACCGGCTTTGATCACTTTGGCCTGTTCCTCGACGGTGAAATTCTTCCACGTGAAGTCGGGGCGAACGATTTCCTTAAAGAGGGACAGTACTTCATTATGGCTGATGGCGCCGGGATTTGTGAAGTTGTAGATGCCTGTTTCCTTATGCTCGGCCATCAGGATCGATGCAGGCAATAGATCGGTCAGGATGGTGTTGCTATTGGGTATATCAACCACCCGTTCATACTTGCTAATCTTGGTGACAAAGTTGCGTGGGTGTAGATCATCCGAGACGGGCATACGTAGGCGCAGAATCAGACAATTAGTGTAATTTTTCATGATCTACCAAGAAGGGTTAGTTGAGACTGGTTAGTACTGAGTGGATTGCATTGGTAGGAGTTGAAGACCGGGAGCAGCTCACCTCTTCGACGTGGCCCTTTGTCTCAGAGTAGAAGCTGCCTTTGAAATTGGCCGGGTCCGTCTCCGTATACCCCGGACCGCCGACCGGGTGGGCCTCGTCATAGTGGTAGATGCAGCCGGTGGCAAAGACGGTGCAATGAATGCCGGCGAGGGAACAGCAGTCCGTTAGGTTAAGGGTGCCAATAGCGTTGGACCGCATAGTCTCTTCCTTGTGGTCCTCGCACCAGTCAACATTAGGACGGCCGGTGCAGCCAGCGCAGTTCAGGACATGGGTGGGCTTGATCTTGTCTAGCTCGCCCCTGACAGCTTCGCGGTCCTCCATGCGCACAGTGGTCATGTAAACTTCCTTGCCTTGACTTTTCAAAATGGCTTCGAGGTGGCCGGCCACCCAGCCCCTACCTCCCCAAATAAGAAAGCGATTAGCTGCCATAGCGAATGATTCTTCAATACAATCAATGAGTCTGGGAGGATTGGAGGCGACGGTGGCCAGAAGGAGACCCTACGAGCAGAGCAGTGATGGTGGCGGCGTTTGTTTCTAGTGATGGCGGGGTATGCCGTAAGGTAAGCTTATGACAGACAGCGTTGGGAAAAGAAGACAATTGGTGATGAGTAAGGGAGAAAAATGGAAATCATCAGGCGACGGGAGGGACGATGAATGGACACATATACGCATCACCGGACAGAAGGTACGCAAGTCTTAGATTACATACAATGGCAATGGCATCCATGCCGTCTGGGGCGAAGAAACTACCTGCTGGAAGCTGCCTCCCTCTCCTTACCCATTATGAAAGATGGCCGACCCATTTGGAGGGGCACAAACCAGCAATCGCGCGGCACAAGCAATCTTAATTGTCTTGGGATCTTGCCATGTACCCTTCCTCAACTCCCGCCCCAACATCTCTATTTTCTTCGGTAGGTACTTGTCATGAATTGGACGTGCTAAACTTCAAGCCATTATGATAATATGCACATAGAGCAAGGTGTATTGACCAGAAAATCTAACTTGATGTCTCAAGCACGCCACGCTCACGCTACTATACGTATGTATGTACCTACCTATACTTAATGCTTAGTTGCCATTCCACCAATAAACTTATTCATCCCACTCAAACAGCTATAGCAATTCTCTTCCCTATAAGCCAAATGATTTGATCCCTATCCTAGTCTCCTATCACGGGCTTTTCAATTGAAACTAAATAAATCAAGGTAATTATCAGGTTATAATGGCCCAACGCAATTCTGAAGTTAAGCAGCTCTTCAAGTGAGGTAGGTACCTACGCAGAGCTATACGACGTCGCTCAACGTCTCCTTTCCCCACACTCGGCTAACGGCACCTTCTCTATGGGATTATACAACGCTTAGAGACAAGGCATCACTCACCGTTGTGCTACGGAGTACAAATAGATGTCAAAAAGAATTGTACAACAGATGCACGTGCATCTAACTGTAAGATATCCATTCATCTTCTTCATAGATCGCGTTTTCAATAGGTATTACATCGAGCTCGAGGCAAAAAAGGATGTTCAGTTATTTAGTACGCCAACACAGACTCGGCACGAAGACGGGACCAGGCTTGGGTCACCGACTTGCCTGTGTCCGGCTCCTGGTGGTGGAAAGCTCCCGACGCCGGAAACATCAGTCTATCTCTTGGCAGTAAGCCAGATGGAATAGCGACAAAGTTTAAAAGTAATTACCTACCATAGTATCTTTCACTATACTTTATACGATACCAACTACACAACTATTCACATGATAAATAAAAGTTATTTTACATAGCGATGAATTCGAAAATTTAGGCTTTACTAACCTAAATAGAGGAAGTGGCTAATATATCGTTGCTCTAGGATTACCTAGGCCTTGTCTATTACAAGAGAGTCCTAAAGTTAGATGCTCGTGAGTTTTGCGCTATTGTATCTCTGTACTTTAGATATCCTTTATCTCTAAAGGAAATAGGTTAGCGCATTCTGCAGGGGGAGAACTAAGATCGAGGCTCTGTGCACTCAGTACTGTACATAAGAGGTAATAGATGAAGAAGGAATGACGGCACATCGTGGTTCGGCCCGTAAAATAGTTACTTTTGGTACGCGATGTTGCCGGGTCATCCCGCACGCAATGACCATGTGGTCTAGACATTGTATCCTACGTTGACATACCTACCTATCGGGCGAAGGACGAAATAAATAAGCTATAAAGTTTACGGAAAGACATACATTCGTCAATAATACTTATCTACTTAACCTAGATATGTAAGTACGCCTACAAAGTTATACTAGCATATCTACCTACTAGGTAGCTAGCGAGCTATCCACGAATAGGCTACCTAATTTATTCAATACCTAACAGTGCTCCCTCAAACTTTTTCTATACTATCTATAGACGATAATTACCCCAAATTTTCCCAGCCGATGCAAGAGAGTCAACGGTTTATGTCATAAGTATATATCTACTTACCTAGCGCTATGTACTTTAGCGGTCGGCGAGAATACGTTCAAACCCCCTAAAAAGCTAATAGGATCTTGAAGCGGTTCTAAATCCCTAAGGCTTATATATGTTTATCACCGCAGTTACTAACGAAACCAGACTTATGGATCCTCAATGTCATAGACAGGAAAGAGAGAAAGTAGGCAGAGGGTTAGTGGTTAGATAAGAGCGCCAGTAGTTCACCAACTCGCCAAACCAAAACATCTTTCTCGCCATTAGAACCCCAACTGGGCAAGTAAATCGTACTAGAAGCCGAAGTCTCTGCGTATTTCTTTAGATACATAGATGCGAGACAGCTACTAGTGTACATGGCTAACATTCGTGAGATCGGTTCTTGAGAAGGTTGCGGGGGGCAGACGGAATCATATCCCCCGCTGGACACTAGTGATTAGTGCGCAAGGAGATGAACTACCTAATGTATCTGAATGAGTATCACCAAATCACTCTAGTCTCGACAATATGATTCTTACCTACCCCTTCGAACATTGTACCAATTGTCGTATACGACTTCCAAACCAAGACGTATTCAAAGTAGACAGAAGAAGTCCAGCTTTCAAAGTTCACACATAAGTTAACATACCAATTACGCCGAAAGGGATAAGCAGAAATAAGTTTCCTGTTATTTCTTAAATGGAAAGCTTCTTTTCAAAAAGCACTCTCAGGTGTAGACGCAAGTTGCGATTATAAGTCTGAAAAGGAAAAGGGGAAATGACTTAAGTCAATTAGTCAACGAACCAAGGATTGTTATATCCAGCTGAAATAGTCTCTAGGTATCTGTCTTCAGTAGGTGCCGAAGCTTTGCTCCTTTTCTTGTTAGCGAAATACCAACATACTTAGACGATTAGCGCTATAACCGTCGCTCGATATTACGACTATATCCACCGGCGAAAGATGGGCATAAGACCAAATAAGATCATCTGTTCCCTATTCCCCTTGCGCTGGGTATAAAAACCTTGCAGGGTCTCGGAACGGTCTACCGGTTGGGGAATTTGAAATTGCCGGGCTAGTGCTAGTGTATAGTAACATATCGTACGTCAGTACATACCTACATGATAGTTCTTTGGTGCGTTCTTGGTTCTAGGGTATAATCCCATTCCTCCCAAAACTATTAACAGGTTGGAGTCGTTGCCCTCACGTGCATAAAAGGAGCGGAAATCTAGAGTAACTCGACAGCAAACAGCTGCATACCAAGAGGTAAAGATAAAAGTCTACATGCACTGATCCCTGCATAAGTAGAAGTAAGGTCGGGTGTATGCATGTATGTACATAAGACGCGGTGTAGCCACGAAGTTTTTATTCCTAGCCGTGTATACAGTACATGGGCTGAGGTGTGTGGTGTGTTAGCTAGGGCAGTGCTATGGGGGCGATAGGCAGTGTACACTATACCTCGATACGCTAAATCCCGTCCCCTGCTTGGCGTTATTTTTTTGTGGTAGGCGATGGGCTTTACCTGATTCGTATTCGTATCGGTACAATTACAATTTTAAGAACTACATACTTACCTTCAGATTGCCCCCAAGACCCAACTCCCTCTACAGTACTTGCTACCTCTAGACAAGCTACACTAGAGAAGTCAAAAGTAATCCACTGCGGAGAGGGGGCTTGGTAGGTATTATTGTACATAAGAGCATGAAGTTTGCGGATATGCCAATGACATGGTAATAAGCAATCTTGGTCAGCGCCCACCTCCTATCCGCCCTTAAGTTCAACCATCATCCTCGTTATCATCCTCGTTCGACACCATTCGAACCCAACCACCTAAACTCCGACCTGTATTCTTTTTTTGCGCAGCCAGTCACTAAATTCACGAGCGGTAAAGGAATCTTCGCGAGATCAATTGAAAAAATAAAATATCTCTATTCGTGGTCGCACTGACCAGTTTTTGAACCGACCCTACTTTTTTTTTTCTCTCCCTTCCCCCATCTCTCTCCAAAAATGGGGGGTCTCAAAGAAGTCCTCTATTATATGTTCCACCCCAATCAGCTTCGTGCTATTATTCAGTGGTAAGTCAATTAGCTGTTGAATTCTTTGTTTTTTGTTTTGTTGGTTTTTTATAGATCGCACTCCTGTTCTTATTCTGTCATATCCTAACATCTCCTCAACGACGCCAAACTAAACACTACGACAGGAAAGTATGGCACGAACCCGTTTACCAACGCGACCCCTCCAAGGAGGCGCCAACGCTGCAATCCTGCTTCAAATTCCTCAACATGACGAGCCGTAGTTTCGCCGCCGTCATTCAAGAACTAAACCACGACATGCTCGTCCCCGTTGCCCTCTTCTACCTCGCTCTGCGCGGTCTCGACACCATCGAGGATGACATGACCATTCCCGTCTCCGTCAAGGAGCCCATGTTACGCGACTTCTACAAGTACATGAAGATAGATGGCTGGACATTCGACGGCAATGGTCCCGACGAGAAGGACCGCGAGTTGCTCGTACACTTTGACGAGGTTATCGTCGAGATGAAGAAGATAAAGCCACATTACTACGACATTATCGAGGATATTACTATTAAGATGGGCAACGGTATGGCCGACTACGCGATCAATGCCCAGTTTCTAGCTGGTGTTGTAACCGTTGCAGAGTACGAGAAGTACTGTCATTATGTCGCCGGTCTTGTCGGCGATGGGTTGACACGACTCTTTGTCGCAGGCGGCCACGCAAATCCTGCTCTTCTCGAGCGTATGGAGCTTACCGAGAGCATGGGTCAGTTCTTGCAGAAGGTCAATATTATTCGTGATGTACACGAGGATTTCGAGGACAACCGTCGGTTCTGGCCTAAAGACATCTGGAGCAAGTACGTAGACAACTGGGAGGACATCTTCGACCCCAAGAATCGCACCCAGGCTCTCCACTGCACTTCCGAGATGGTCCTCAACGCCCTAAAACACGCCGACGAGTGCCTTCTATACATGGCCGGTATCAAGGAGCAAAGTGTCTTCAACTTCATCGCCATCCCCCAGACCATGGCTATTGCTACTCTGGACCTCGTCTTCCAGAATCCCAAGATCTTCTCCAGTCACATCAAAATCACCAAGGGCGATGCCTGTCATTTGATGACACAGTCAACTCAGAACTTGCGCATAGTATGCGAAGTTTTCAGGAAATATGCGAGACGGATAGCTCAGAAAAATGACCCAAGAGATCCCAACTACCTAGAGATCAGCATGGCACTTGGCAAGGTTGGTTACTCCTAATACTATTCCTAGGTCAAAATGAATACTAATATTTTAAACACAGATCGAACAATTCATCGAAACATTATTCCCGTCACAAAACGTGAAGCATGTGAAGGCGTTGCACGCCGAAAAGGTCAACGATTCAGCATCTTCAGGCGAGTTCTGGGAATCGCTGATGTTAGTCGCCGCTGTCCTTTTCTTCTTATTATTAATATCAGCTTTAATGGTAAGCATACGGCCTTGCCCCTGACTCCTCCCGCATCTCTTAGTTTCAAAACTTGCTCACCATCACAACAGCTTGGTGCCGCCTGGGCTATGGGAGCTCGGTGGGACACGATCCTAAGCACAGGGCCCGCCTCCAGTATCGAAGAAGCGGCTAAGATAACAGCTAAGATAACTCACGGAGAGTTATAATGGCGCTATCCTTGTACTATTACCGGGCTTATTTGCCCTCTTACTCATGATGACGAAGTATCTGCGAAAACAACAGGAAATTGGCAACGGGCGCTGGGACGGGCGCTGTTGCATTCGGGACCTTAACGAGGTGGCATCGGTCAGGGGAATAGACCAGGGGAGAACGCTTTTCTCAATGCCTCCAGCTTCTGCTTATGACCTAGCCAACAGCAGGCAGTATTCATAATTACTAATTTTACCATTTCGGCGTCGTTTCTTTTTTTTTTAGTGGTTGTCTCATACCCCGCCGTGTGGCAATATCGAACCCTGTGAAACCGCGAGAAACATGAAATGTACTGGAAATGCACGGATGTCAAATTACAGTTCAGTCTCTTTCAATGACTGCGACTGTGCCGAGAAGTGCTGATATCAAACTAACCCATGGCGAGGAGTACCGAGTCCAACTGTGGCTCGTCGGCACTCGATGGTTAAGAGCCCGCTCTTTGCCGTAACAAGCGGGCTTTGCCATCGAGGATCGCGAACATATATCTAGACTTCCCCCCAATCCCTTTCCCTATGTTTCTCATTACATGCCTTCAAATCTTCATTGCCTAGCGCTTACTATGTAGGTAGTTGATGTGGTTCAGCATTCTTGAGGTTATACACATCATGTAGAAGAGTACGTATGTAAGCCAGAATGGAGAACATAATGCCTACATACGAATGCGAATACGGACCGTTACATGAGGTAACGTCATGGCATACCTACATGATATGTATGATATGCTTGATAGGTATCGGACGGTCGTGAGTAAAGTACCTTGGATGGTTTGGCTACTTGAGGTAAATTTGTCACGGCCATTCTCGCGTGATATTTTACATTTCGTCTTGTTCCGCGCGGCCTGCAACTAATGACCTCATAGAGAAGAAGCAGGTTTTATCATAATGCACCCAATTGGGATGCTGACCTTAGCCACGCCGCCTTTAGATAGATACCTAGCCTGAGGCAAGCCTGGACCAGCCAAACCCCCCTGTCAGTCTGCATAAGCCCATCACACCTCGACATCATCGCAGACAGACCCATAATCGTAACCAGTAGCTCTGTATTTTCTCTATACAGCATTAAGTGAATAGTTCTACGTGAGACGGTCTAAATGCCTTGTTTACGTTCAACCCAATATATATAGTCTCGGTATCCTGTATCTCCATCTAATACTATAAACCTTTGTCGGTAACTAACACATAAATTGTACGCCAGGTTCCCTGGTCAAAATAACATGCCGAAAGAGAGCACATCAGATTAAGAACCAACCCTAATAGACAGCAAGAAGCTCATCTACTATTTATAGCAAGGATGGTTGGTATTCAGATGAAAATGGGCACCGAGTAAGACCAGAAACTCTATTGACGACCGTAAAGCGGGTTGGTATCTCTATAGTGGTTTTGGGATGTACCCGAAAAGTGTAAACTAAAACGCCATAAGAATAGAGACTTCAGATGCTAGTTTCGGTGTGAGCTACCAGAGTTAAGCCTTGTACACGAATGGACTCGAGGTGCCCGGCGCAAAGACAGCAAATTTCAATGTAGAGGAAGACGGCCTTACCATAAAGCTGAATTATAAGCAAGAGAAAAACGCTAAAAGATGGTCCCATCAATTCTAGCCCGCCGTGGTTGAAAGAAGCAGGTGGTTTTCGCCTTCTCTGCTATGGTTCCATGCGCTCAAACCTCAAAGTCCAGTCCGACCGGAATGTAGTAGTATGTGGACATCCCTTCTTCTTGGTTCTTTAGTTACATTTGAGGCCCTAATCCAATCTCTTATTTTCTACGTACGCGTGACCGTATACACTCCGCGCCGTGTGCGCTACCCTTAGTCTAGAGGTCCTGATATTTTCCGCGCTGCCATGCTCAATTCAGTCTCCCAAGCCTCTCGCATGCCTCAAAATCAAACCCAGGAGACAATCTTAGTATTGGTATCCCTGTAATCATCATTAAATAGTAATCATCGTGGTCCGTATGCGGAGTCAGAGAGGCAACAGCCAGGAAACCAGAGATGAGAAAGGACCTATAAACCTAAGTTCTACGATTCTCTAAGACGTGGCCTCAACCCTTCCTACAGCCCTCTCAAGTTTCACTTGCCATTGATAGGCTGCCTCGTGAGATGTTTGAAAACGATGGTGTTAGGGAATGCTACTTGGAGTAGTATCATGAGTATGTTAATTCAATTCTTCTCTTTCGCCCACAGGGTTCTTCACAGTGGAGAACTTATTTTTGACTGATATTTGGGTAAACTAGACCAAATTGACTGTAACTCAAAATATAAAAACAGTTCTAACGACGGGACTGGGAAGCATATACACAGGTTGGGCCGGGTTGCTAGAGCTGGACTCTTGTGGCTGTCATTGTATTACTAAGGTGGACAGGCCTCCCCTTGTGGCGTAACTTTATCTATATATCACCTTCCATCCCTGTCCTATAGTTCCTTTAAGGCTATGAGAAGAAGTAGTTAAGTTTATCAACAATTATGTTGATCGCTTCCAAAACAAAGTAATGTAGAAATCCAAGCACATTCGGCTGTCTTTCAAGTCTCCCTTTCCTTCACGCAATAGAGCTTAATGGAATGAGAAGAGAGAAATGCTAGAGCAATTAGAAGTGAGGCAACTACAAATCTATAGATGCCCAACTTAAAAGTAACCCTGAATACTCGGTACCGAGGCCGCTACAGGTTTGTGGTAGCGGCGCCATGATCCTACCAGCTCTACCCCCTCTACCCTGGTAGGCTAAACGCCCTCGCGCCAGCGTCTTTACTCTACCAGAACGCCGTGTCAGGGGAGACGAGGCTGTTAGGTCTCCAGGATAGCTCTTTTATTTTCCTCGAGGCGATTTTTTATATAAAAATATTATTACCCGCTATCATTTTTTGGTCGTTTTCTAAACACCGTAGGTCTACCAACATTCGATTTTCTATATAAGCTGCAAGTAGTTGCGGAGCAGTTCAAACAGTGCCGAGGAGTATCGGAATCTGCAAGAGCTTAACTTACCTGTACCTAATTATTCTAATGCGTTGTTTACATAGACAATACAGTAACGGGGTGTCGAGTACATCACACGCTCTCTAAAAGTTCATTACCGCGGTAGTCGAAAGAGGAGCCATGCAGTAATTACGCCACCAAAATAAAGAGACCCAATCACAACGCTATGTGCTTTGGATTGCATGGTATCATCATGAGCACGCCGGGGCAGTGTCCTTCGAAGCCAGGCTGTAACGTCTTTACAATCAGCCCCTTTCCTATGCGCCTACGTATGCGCCCAACCAAATAGTTGAACTACTCACGGTCCTCCTAAAATGGTACGCAACGACGACGTCAAACACCATGTTAGCCCTTGTAGTACCCCATACGGGGCGCCCACCCTCCCTCTGCTTTAGCCCCCAACAACACACCCTTCGCCCTAAACTCCTAGGGCATAGGAGGCCTGAAAGGAGGGAAATAAGAATATATGGTATAGTAAAGACTTTGCTTTCTATAATTATTATATGTGTAATAGGAAACATTAGCATGTCTCATCGCTATCGAGAGTTCAAGATTCCATAGCCGCCGCTTCAAATGTTAACACTATTAATCCATCAATCAACAAATCTATGCGTACACCATGCCGAAAGAACAATTAGCTCTGCTTTATTGGCTCTTTTTGTTTGCTATTATTCACGCTGCGATTGGTGCACTCAGCATACAGCAGAGTACTCCTACTCCCCGTACTACTACCCCTCCTATTCAAGGGCGAGATTCAGTTCAGATACTCGGTTTTATAAGCGGCAATCCATGTACGTTGTACCATCATAGATTACTAGGGTGTGGAAATTGAGATTAATAACTGTTGATTTTCTCGTAGACCACCCGCTGTTTTGCGATGGCGCGTCGACGCTTAGCATAACATCTAACAACGTGTTTGGATGCTGCGATGGTGATGATTGCTGGCTTCCGGCTACCTGTGTAACGAGCGACTCGCCAATCTGTAGCACCGAATGCCCTTACGCACAAATTACACGGTGGTAAGCGTTCTTGCTTTCCCTTGTCGTCAATATATGGTGGTCAGCTAAGGTTGATGCGTGGCATGTAATTAGCAATGACAAGGCTTCCCCTTCATGCGCCGAATACATTCTCCAGACAGCCGAAGATGACACAAACTCTTATACCAACTATTTGTGCCTCCCGATCGCGTCAATTATCCACGTCCTCGCCAGTCCGACCGTCGCCGGCGACTCTGACTCTTTTGGGGTCCGTTCCTCAGGTGTCCCTCTAGTAAGTGGCATACCTTCAAACGATAACGGCGGTGGCGATAGCAGCGGAAATAGCGGTAGCGATAGCGGCGGCTTAAGCAAGGACCAAAAGATTGCTCTAGGGCTCGGCCTTAGCGTACCTGTAGTGGCACTGATCGTGTCCCTTTTAGCATGGCTGTGGCCGCGGCAGCGCCGCCGAAGATACGTTTGCAAACTCTGGTGTTGAAATAGAAAAGTAAAAGGCAATAGGTTTGGCTGTATTCCTACTCAGTTGGCTAAATGGGAATTGTATAAGGCTGATTACAAAAGTGGCAGACACCTACGATCAATAAAGGCAGTGATAGGGACGGAGGCGGCCATCGAATAGAAGTACTTCTAGAGATCGAATTTAGAATGATATAGACCTTAATATGTATGTAAATTTTCAATAGACGTTCCCGGAAGGACCTCAATGGTTTAGCGATAAAAAGTCGGTAGGAAAAACACCTGTGTTAGAGGTAGGGCCATGGGGGGTTAGGGGTTTTCTGGTCTAGGTATGCTGAGTAATTAGTTCTTAACCCCTGCGATTCTATATATACATAGCTTTCCGGGTGGCTGAAGCTCAAATCCTAGAACCTTGACTCTTAAAAGTCTGTTACACTAGCTATACATCAAAGAAACTAGAACTATGTGTAACAGTCCTTAACTCCCAGCCATATTATTTTTACATTGAATCTTTTCAAGTAAAAGCAAATCAACATTTATTAAAATATTATAAAGCAAACTGAAGGCGTAACTGGTGTATAGTAGCAAGTACAGCTATAAAATATACGTAGTTAAGATTTAATGTTTTTTTCTATCAAGCTCCACTAGAAAATTATGATCCCTTATAGTTATTGCTATATCTTGTCATTGTTATTAGAGTACTGTCACCTCCAACAGCTATACTACACTTCACGAAAAAAGCTACATAAGAGGACAATAGATATACAACGCTCAGTAATACTTTGGTGTTCCTTGTATACAGGAATCGCAGAATTTCTTGCATTATGTCAAATGGCAACAAAATTAAAGTTGCTTATATCACATACGCCTCGCATGGTAAAGGGAACGTTGTAGTTTTTAGTTAAGAAAAAAATCATTCGAGAAGGATTAGGAGTGGCTTGAATGGAGGGGGAAGTTAAGGCTCATCGTGATATGGAGGTTACACCCAAACGAAGTGGCCCCCTTTGTGTACTACAACGCTTCCTTCTCTAGCCGCGGCAATATATGTTACTTCATTCTCTCCTTTTAGACTTCAATCAAGATTGTGCTGTAAGTGTACAGAGCCCTTGGCCGTGGAAAACAGCTTCAGTGAAGAAAATTCTCCGACCTTCGATACTACCACATATACGCCTGGTATCTTCTGCCAAAAGCCTCATTTCTGATTAGTGCCATAAGGGTTGTAACGGGCTGGGTGTGAAGGGTCTTGGTGTTCCACCGTGCCGAGGGTTTAATATGTTTTACCTTTACTCACATCCATCACTATTCATCTATATCTCCTAATTCCCTGTCCTCAAGAATGTGTACCTGACTAAGCTCAACTTTTCCGTTGTCTGTGCGCCTAGCGTTTTGTACGTGCTGAAGACCAGCTATTTCGGTTTGGCTGCCATGCCTTTGATACCCATACCACGAAGGTCTGACAGGATGGTGTAGTCCCAGTGTAGATTCTTGCTCTTTACCGAATATGCGCATCCACAACTTAGGAAATGCCGGCGCACATGAAGCTATGACAACAAAGTCTATCTCGAGGCTGATGTAGTAAGGTTAGCTAGGGCTCAAGAAATAGCAAGCTCAAAACACAGACGTGAATGTAATATAAAGCCAAAATATGTCATAAGGTGCGTCGGGCGAATTCTGTTTCGGAAGCTGCGAGGTCTTTGCGATCGCCGCAATCATGGCACTGTAGAGGAGCATTAATAAGAAGTTCACAGCGGTTTTATACCATATAACTTACAAAAAACCCAGGGCCATGATCGTTATAACGGTGATTTTACGCGAGGTTTTCATTTGCAGGTTCCAAAGAAACACGGCCGGAGCAACAGCCGGAGTTAGATCGGTAAAGGCGGACCATGCTGTATATTAGCTGTTTAGCGAGGTATCCGGGGTCGGGACGATTCATAGGGAATCGTTGTTACTGACCACTTGCCAAGGTGGTGATGATATCATAGACTCGGGTGGGCACACATCGTGTCGATAGGGACGGATGCAATACATGATCTCGAGGATTGCATTCTAGAAAAATGACGAAAATAGACAGAATAGCTGTTATAAAAAGAACTGCGATAACGCCATATAAGAACCAGATACCGCGCTTTGTAGTGCCCATTAACTTTCTTATAAGGATAACGATGGCAAGTTTTGGCAAAGAGTAAGCCACGATCCCAAAGCTTTCCAGAATAGGGTTATAGTAGGTAATAATATTAGAATTGCTGCTAGATAGGTAGTATTTATGTCGACCAATGCCATGGGCTACTAAAACGGAAATAAACGCTCTGGAAGAGATATTTAGCAGCACGGTGAACCCAATAATGGCGTCATCCCAGCCAGGACGTCGAATTATAAATATACGGCTGTAGATTCGTAACGCGACGCAGATGGTGGAAATAGCACCCCCGACCCAGGCTATAATGTTGATGATATAGCCTCGACTTACGTCGGGAGGTAGTTCCGAGATTTGTCTTATTGTAGACTCCATGGTTTGCGGAATAGGCCTGTGAGATATTGCAGAGCGAATGCTGTGATAAAATTAATCAGCTTAGCATTTACCGGAATAAAAATTCGAGACAATGATGGGATTAGGATTAAGATTGGGAAACATGTGGAAAGGGAGATAGTGATAGTATAAAGTATAAGCATAGGTTGTGTGGCGTATATATACCGTTATTCCTGGATGGGGGATAACGGCGTCGTTTTTCCTCCGTCACAGGTTGCTTCTGCCATATTTGGGGGCCACTAGGGAATCGAGTCAACGAATGTCGAGAGGAAATTTACAAGTCATTGTGGCCAAGAGATAGAGAATTGTAGGTGGTGTATGATGCTGCGACCTTGGTGTAGTGGTATCACAACCGTTCGTAAGCTATTGTGACCCTCTTGTGTAACATTCTAGGACATATGCTTAATTATAGGCCATACCGCATGCATGAAAAGATGACTGACGATGTTGAATGTAGATCCCAGCTTTATTTAGTAGCTGCCATTCGCTGTGGCCAAATGGTTTTTTCGACTAGAGATCCTTCCCAACGAAATTTCGACCTGTCAGAGACCCTGTCCTTGGGGTAGGTAGTAGATGCTTGTTGTTGCGCAAACGTCTTCTAAAGCCTCCTTTACTAGATGTTACCTGGGCGTAAACAGGTTGGGTCTCTTCGCCTACGTGCATTTTGAAAGAGCTGCCTTCCTGTCTATAGGTACGCTTCTGTACGTGGTTGTGTCTTGTAACACAACCACTAGGATTCAAATGCGAATACAATACAATGTACACTAAATATCAAACGCTACTGGTTGTCTATATACGTAAGTATGTACTAGGAGTTGAGCATACCACTTGCTACCCCAAAATATACACGCATAGGTAGTTGTGGTAAGGTGAATATGGTATAATGTGATAAGGTAAGGAGCTGTAAGCCTGTCTTGCAAGGTGGCCGGCCAATAAATCCCAAACCAATGAACATTATTCAGACCGGTTCTCTTATCAATCATCACTCTCTAATTGTTCCTCTAGGTTCTTTATATATCAAAAAAGCATATCCGAAAAAGGTCGCTTTCGGGAGCATCCCGATGTCTCCTATTCGCTATATGATCGGTTCGGATCCGACGTCGGCGGTCAAAAAAAAAATCAAGATCCAAATCGCTATATTTACTTTCCCTGCCAACTGTCGCGTGATTTCAACAGTGCTAGGGCTTCCTTCCCCAAATGAGTGGGGGGACGGGAAATGATAAATGCATGCTTTGCGTGAGATTTCGTTTAATCTGAATTTTCTTCTTTTATAGATTTCCGTTGTTGGCGATGGCGCTTGTAGTGCCCCTGACGTTCTTCACAACGGTCGCGCCGGTGGCGGCGGCGAGAGACTTCATGCGCTGTGCGACGCCGGCAGCAGTCGTGAGATCCTCTAGGCTCATGAGGTAGGCAGCGAGGCCAGCAACATGTGGTGAAGCTGCCAGGTTAAGTTAGCGTAATTCTTTTACATTCAACGGTCACCACCACGAGAACGTATTTGATAGATAGCCTAAAGGTCGCGCAAACTTACCCATCGAGGTACCGCTGAGCGTCTCGGTATCAGTGTTGCTCTTAATGCCGACGCTTAGAACGTCAACGCCAGGCGCATAGATATCGACAACATCGCCGAAGTTGCTGAAGTCGGCCCGCTCGTCGGTGGTAGCGTCTAGCGCGCCAACGGTGATGGCATTAGGGGCGCTAGCAGGACTCGTGTTAGCTGCATCCTGTGCTTCGTTTCCGGCCGCCACGACGGGCACGACTCCCGCGTCAACGAGGGCCTCAATGGCCTTGTTAATAGCTTGCGATAGCCCGCCGCCTAGAGACATGTTCATGACGGCTTTGCCCTGAATCTTCTTATCTTGGACGTCGCTCTCTACGAAGTTTAGGCCGTCGAGAACGTCAGCGTTGGTGCCGCCGCCGCTGGCATCCAACACCTTAACGCCGACTAGCTTGACATTCTTGGCGACGCCAAACGTAGCGCCACCGATGGTGCCGGAGACGTGAGACCCATGGCCGTTCTCGTCAGTGTTCTAGTTACGATGTAAGCATCTGAGATGGGATATTACCCCTTGACGAGGTATGGGCGAGAGGGTTTTAATAAAACTTACAGCAGAGCCTTCAATGGCGTTGAAAGCGAGCGTGGCACGTCCTTGGAATTCCTCATGGGTAGTTAATATACCTGTGTCTACCACGTATGCTGTGATGCCTTGACCGGATGAGTTGTCGAAAACGTAGCTATCCTTGCCGACGTCGGCATGGCTGATGCGAACTAGACCCGGGGGTGCGTTGGCCTGCGCCACTAGTGCTGAGACCTGAACATACTGGTTGGCCTCGACGTAGGATACCATATCCATCTGGTTGACCTGGGAGGCGAAGTCCTCGTCACTTTCCATAGCTGTGGCCCGCCAGCCATTAGCCATAGAGAAAGAGCGGATCCTCGTTGATAATAACCGGCCCGAGGCATCACGCTTGCTAAGGTTGCGCTTCTGGATGGTTGTCCGGATGGACGCTTCTTGGGCGTCAATGTCATCTGTGGTGAACGAGGACGAGTTGTATACCACGATATATGAGTTGGGGACGATATTCTTAGCATTTGGATTGCTAACAAAGGCGCTCACTTTGGAAACTGATTCGACGCTGGAGTGGAAGCTGGGAAGGGGACCAGCTAGTGCACCCAAGGGAGCGAGTGAAAGGAGACTCGTAAGAAGAGTAGAGAATTTAGGAGCCATGTTGACTAGATTTCAGAAGAAGCCGAGTTTGAGTTTCCGGGAGTGAGGCTGTCTTCGGCCGTTGTCACGAACGGGTTCAAGAGGCCGATGAGAAGATCTATAAGTGACTGAAAAGATAGAAGCTCGAGTGAGAAAAACTGCCGGCGTGTGGAAAATGCCGAGAAGCAGACACAAAAAGGGCCCCGGACACGATGAGAGGGATCGTAAGTGGTCGGGTCGAGACGGAGCGTGAGAAGGTTATATAATGCGACCAAGAATCGAAAGAGTGGATGAACGACAATCAATGGCGGACGACGTAAATGATGGACTGGAGAGGGACGAGAGGCTCGATATCTCAACACTCTACTTAACGGTCCCGTGTCTATCAAAGACCCTCCGGAGTTTCAAACAAAGAGCGGGAAAGAAATGAAGAAAGAGGAGAAATAAGGTAGGAAGAGGGGGTAGAAAGACAAGAGAAGAATAGATATGGAAGATCAAGCAATCAAGAAGCTTGTCTGGCGGCCTGATGGTGTGGTCTTTATTAAAAAAGCCCTGTTGAAGCTGGTCTTGGCTCACCTCGATTGGGGGCCCTTCATCCATACAGTCCATACAGTCTATACAGTCTATACGCAGGACTACCACACGACCATAACACAACCAACCACTGACAAGTCACAACCTACCTACATACAGTAGGTACCTTGTGGACAATCCACAATCCCACAATATCCATTGTTCCAACAAACAGGAACACACCTGGCTATCCTACCCTTGCATGGTCTTGGTCTTGTGGTTACGCACCTACAGAACAGCATATTTACCGGGGTTAATTGTTAATTTGGCATAGACCGCGACATTGCCTCCAGCGAGAATGCGAGAGAGAGAGAGAGAGAGAAAGACGAAGCACATGACGTGGGAACGTGGGACGCGATGGGATGGGCGTTTGAAGCGTATGAATCGAGGCAACGCCGTTCCCCATATTTGCAGCATATAGCCAGAGTTGGTCGCCCACTCGGAGGCTCATGTCGCAGAGGCGCGTACGTGGGCTGAGGTTGCGAGAGCTTTGCCGCCAAGTCAAACGATTGGCTAGCAAGCCTCCCCCCTGGTTAACCCCTATTGAGCTTAATTCCTTTGTGCTTTGCTCTCTACGTGCCCTTAGTAGGACCTTAGTGCTCTTAGCAGTGTTGGTACAGTGCGTCTCTGCGCTAAAAGCCGCGTAGATCTGCCCCGCTGAGTGGTGAAAATCCAACAAGGGTCTGCGACAAGCTAACTGGGGAAATAACAGGGGGTTTCACGACATGGCCTAGACAGGCCTTAGACAGATTCAAGTTCCGAATGTTTGGTGCTAGCCGACCTACGCTACGCACCTGCCGTACCCTACCTACGCATATGTACATCACATACCCTACACAACACCTACCTAACCTAAGGCATTTAATGTACCTCCCTCCGCAACCCGCCCTGTTGGGCAAGCGGGAACACCGCTTGGGTAACACCCGTTGGAAGCAGTGTTGACTGACGGCATCATTGGTAGGCGCATGTCTCTTTGAAATAGCATCTTCGGTGGCGTTTAACACGGATAACGGGAACTCGCTTCTCCCTGCAGCGGAATGAATGCATATCCGATCATTTCGCCATCGCCGTGTTCACGACTTCCCATCGTAGCATTCGGGCAAACGACCACGTTGATTCGAGTAATCCTATCATCACCAGGAGAGCATGGTGTGCCTATCTATTACTGAAACATGGAAGAGCCGTATTTGTGTGATTTGACTGTCCCATATACTACCTGACTCCCTCATCCCGACTTTCTAAACCATCAAGGCTGTGACATCTGGAAATCCGATTAGGTAGGTGGAATTCGAAGCACCCGAATGGAATCACGGAGCTACCGATGTTATATTCAGACTGCGTATATGCCTACGAGGTAGCATGCGTTCGTCGGGGTGTGTCTGGTAGTAACACAGCATCAAACTATCAGCTCAGCTGCGCTATTCGTCGAAAGGGGAGGGGGAAAAAGTCGGTTACAGGCCGAATTTTTGTTTACTAGAGGGGGGAAAGGGATATCTCGCTGACATACTAAAGTCTATAAGGGATATCTGTAATCCCTCAACGGCAATGTAGATATCTCTCGACTATCTACCTAAGCACCTCATTTTTCGTAACTTGGAGTGTCTACTAAGATGATGCTAACCGTAGCTGTACCTACCTACCTCCTTTCACCGAAGCTATAGCCGGCGTTGTATGTGTTTTTTCCCGGTTTATATGACCGAGAGAATCACATCGACTAAGCAGGTAAGCTACAGTGCCTACATGATGCATGAGGCAGGCGTTAATGTACGCTAAAATTAAAACAAAACAACTGACGACGAATCCCAGGAGCGATCTCAAACGATCGTTCGGCGCCAAGGCTTCGTGGCGTCTCGGGTTTAGTATAACAAGCCAAGCCTCATCGCTTACCTAGCTGGTTGGATCCTCGCCTTGCGTGCTCACTTATGCCGCACTAAGTGTTGTTTCTATTTGATATAATAAATGAGTTGTTCAAACATGACGGCGATTTCGAGAACTGGAAAGAGATTATAGACGATGGAGACTATATTGAGTTTGTGGATAGAGCATTTATTTACCGAAGCGGAGAGCCAAGTAGTAACATCTGTAATCGTGGAGAGCGGTCCGGCGAACGGTGACTATTGGTTGATTGAATGCAACTTGGGAGTTTTGTCGAGAATCATGTCGCAGCACTGTCAGTGCGTAACCGTAGAAAGAGATCGCGAACGTCAGCTGCCTGGTTCCCTTTCACTCGTATTTTCTAAGATGTGAAATTTCGTAAGGACCGAGGGCAATATTTACCAGTTAACTCGCCAAGAAAGCCGTCGTTTCTTTTCTGCGTAACCCAGTACTCCCTTATATGCCACGGTCGGAGATTTGTGACGAACTTTCGTTACGATTAGTCAACGAAACCGAGTATTAAAAGCTATTATATTATGCGAGATCAACAGCCCCCTTATGGGTACATACTAGGTATACCTGTTGTTGCCATGCATGATTGGAGGCGTGCCTAATTATCGTCGTAATAGGAAATAGCATAGTTCTAAGTATGTGCATAATGATAGGTAATTTATAATTAATTTGCGCATTTCGTCAGTTAGTCACCCATTGAAGGTTCGTCGAGGCCGCAGTCCGACTGGGCATCTAGTTGGCGACTACTCCTCTCCAGTAAGTAATAGGGTTAAAGGATAGCAGCTCCGGAGAATGATATGGGATGTGTTTTAGTTTTATGGCATAGGTATGGAGTATGGTGTATAGCATAATAGGTTCGCCTTAACTCCGGAAATCACGTGCACATGTTTATAGTAGATTAGGTACTGTCGAAATAGTAATGTAAAATGAGAGGCGTCGTGGCTCATTTTCGGGTCTCGAAAATACCATAGGTACGAACTATGAACTATGAACTATGCGTGAAAAGATTGGGTTTCTGCATCTAGTCATCACCAGTACGGTATGACGAGATCGACCAAGTTCTTTTCTTCTCCCCCTTTTTTTCTTCGCCCTTCCTTCGTCTTATCTCATCTCCGAGGCTGAGGCTAGAACACTGGGTAATCAAAGACCGGGGTGCAACTGGCTGCATTACCTACGTAGGTAGGTATGTTGATGTTGTAACTCGTGTGGGATATAAGTCGTGTGAGACGAACCGGACAGAAGAAGATGAGAAAGAATATGTCACAAGTTGTCTGTACACTAGATAGTACTTGCTCTGAATTTTGGGTTGAAGGCCTTTATATATAGTGGGTTCGTGATATATATATAATATTATATATGTAAGGTAAGTGGTAGTATGGGATGAGGAGGCTAGCTTAGCTACTTCTCGGTAATCACAATCGATTACAGACCGTTACATTTACAAGGAAGGTTATACCTAATATACTCTACATACAGTAGCGTAAAAGGACAAGAAAGCTTAAAATGGGAGTAGGTATGCAGCGGATTCGTGGCCTTCGGGAATTTCTTGTTGGCTGTAAAGCCTAATGGAGATTGGGATTCCTAAACTGAGGCATGTGGGAAATTGCCAAAATAGCATTCGACGATGCGACTTCAACAATTACCAGTGTTGGGATGGAAAATGATGCGTTCTCTGATAAGGAATGTGTACCCGGACTCTACCTCCCTTTACAAGCACATTTAGGTAGAGCCGAGCCGACGAGATGAAGTACTTACCTACTTACCTTGCAGGTAGGAGGTTAGCGCCTGCATGCTAGATGACTACCTGCCTGAGGTATGTCTAATGTGCGACTTGTAGAAGTATCGACCTATCTTCAACTGGGAGGCTCCTACCTCAAACTAGCACCATTTGTTAACTAGTGGTAGGCTAGTACATTATCTAAGTAGGTAGGTAGGTACTTCTTTGGGAGACTGACTACTACAATGTGGTCCCCCCTCCAGATTGTCTAGAGCCCGTCTCGATAGGGTCGTCCACCAACGAAGTCCCACCTCCACGGCAAATCAGCCCAGTTTGATCAATTTCCTGCATCCCGACAGAGACGGGCTTGACACGACATCACACGCCCGCTGGTGTTGTCAGCGCATGTGCCCGTTCCTTACTCGCTGAGCGACGACTGTGGAATCCGACCTGAAAATTTCTTTGCCTTTGCCATATCCGCCATCCTGCAACCCGTACATGGAGAGCACGCACTACCACGACTATCACGACCTCCACCGCCAACCAACGTCCCAACCAACTGGGTACTGTACATCATACCTATCCATATCGCACTACTACTCATCCACTCCTCGACCTTATCTCCCCATCTTCCGCCCGTCAGTCCACACCCTCGCAGGACACGCGACCAGCAAGTCGACGACCCTGATCGCCCCCGACCCGGCCCCCGACCCAAGGACACACTACCATCACCAACAAATAGATACATCCATTACATATCGCCGCCGTTCGGCCCAGCCCAACCTTATCGATTGGCATCACCTGTATATTCTCCTCTTCTTCACCACCGCCGCCGCCACTACACTGTTACTACATAGCCACTACCACGACTATCAACCAGCCCACTGTCCTCTTGTCTAGATCTCCTACGAACAACTGTCTTCTTCAACCCGCGGCGTACTGTACACTTCCGTCACTTTCACCTTATCCACCCCGACGACGGGGATACCAGGCCGGTGCTGCCTCCTTCATTATCCCGCCCGCAACAACGCCGGTCATGCCCGGGGGACCCCTCGACACTGGCCACAATCAACCGACTACACGACGTCATGGCTATAGCCGTAGGGGATCCTGCTCCGTTCCCTCCTGAAGATCTCGTCGCTCACGACACCTTCGACTCTTCATGCGCCCGGGATGTCTATCTGCCGCGAGAAGTGTCGATCGACAGGAGGCGTGATGTCGATGACATTGATGATCAGGACGATGAGGGAACCGTCTTCGTAGAGCTGGCTGCTATCATGACGGCTACTTCGACACCGGTTACACCGGGCCCTTCTAGTCCACCGCTCGAACCACCCAAATCTGCCGATTTCATACCACCTACACGTCCTAGTAGCACGCCATTCCCCAATGCACAACAGGGCCCGTCCGAGATTCGCTGCCTGACCTGCCAGCCGGCCTGCCTCGATCCCGACGTGCGTCTTCTGCAAGACCCCGTCACTACGGCTGCCATCGACGAACACCCCGTCCTGACCCTTACCCAGCTACCTGCCGAGATCCATGAGTGCATACTGGATCATATCTTCGGCTATCGCGTATCCACCTCCTCCCCGAGCTCTTTAAGCATACCCAGCGTCAATGCTCGAAGTTGGAGCACTGCCTTGCGCCATTCACGGAGGAAAGAGTTGTCCAACCTCGCCTTGGTTAGTCCATTGTGGCGGGATCTAATTCAGGAGCGGCTGTATCGGCACATTAAGCTGAAGGCGACTGTATCAGCCGCTGACGGCGTCATGGATTTCTTCGTGCAGCATCCTCACTTAAGCACATATGTCAAACATGTTGAGATATGGTTTCCCGTCTTTCAGCCCAAATTCCAGCATCCGGCTTTTGAAGAAGGTTCGTTGGCCTTGCCTACGGTTTCCCCCGAGGGGATCGCTAGTGCCACCTACGGCTTACCTACGGACAATGCCACCATGCAAGAAGTTTTCTTTCTCGTTCGCCAAACATTCCCTGAGGCGCGTGTTATGACCCTCGAAGGCGGAGAGAGGAAGAAGGCGCCACGAGTACGTTATAACCTGGCGAATTCTAGTCTCGGAGAGCTACCACAGATTCCCACTATTCGGGCCCTTATTGTCAAAGGCCAGTGGAACATTATAAGGCAGCCAAGAGACTGGGAGGCCATTTCAAAAGCATTGCCGAACCTTGAGGAGTGGCATGGCACCTATGCTAAACCTAAATCTAAAAGCTATCTGAGCATGGCCCACACGTTAGATGTCCTAGACCGTAAGATTACTAAACTCAACCTCTGTCTTGAATGCGATTATCGAAGAGAGATCACCTGCCCGCCCTATTATCTCAAAGTGTGCGAGCAAGTCCACTGGTGCGAGAAATTGGCAGTGGCTGCGAGTCATCTCGAGCATCTCTCTTATACAGGTCGCGTCTGCCATAGCTTCTTTGATATCCTAGCCCGGTACACGGACCCGCGGACGACCCGGCTTAAGACTATCGACATTACAGTCAAGAATTGCTGCAGGCAGAATGCCCAGTGGAACGAATCCGGCTCGGGTATTACTGATATGCACTTCATCAGTGCTTTTGAGCAGCTCGTCTTGAGCGGGATTCGCGCTCTAGAGCGGCTCAAAGCGGTAAACCTGTTACGGATTCGTTACGTGGATCTCGGTATGTGTTGTACTCCTCACTCCTATCTTCTGGTCCGTCCTTCATGGCCCGCATGCTTATTGTTGAACCCTAGACTCACCCGTTCCGCCTTTGAATCCGTATTTCTTAGTACGCGACGGATGGTGTTCCGGTGTCTGGAGTGACCAGATCCTCGGGGAGATCCACCGCGTGCGGCCCAACATTCGGTTTAAAGAAATCGTTGACAGCTTCGGTGAAGTTGGTTATAACAAGGAAGGGCGCTTAATAATCAGCCCAGATTTCCCCAAGTCTCGTGTGCTCTCCCTCAAGTTAGCCAACTACGCCATGCTTGCTGGGGGAATAACGATTTTATAAACGACACGCAGACGTGACAAACGTAGGCGTATCACGAAGTGCAACAACAATAGCACATGTGAATAAGGGAGACGAAACCTAGTAATACGTCCCAGAGATTATACGTGCACGCCCGGCGACTTGCACCCACCCGGATGTATATGCCTTACCCTCTAATTGGGGTTTCCATTGCAGTTTTTACAAGACATCCCTTGGCGTTTCGAGTTCACGTCCCCAAGCCAAGCGCAATGTAGCCCAAGGTTGGCTGCAGGGCAGTGTTGAACAATTTGGCTTTTGCATCTGGAAATTTCACGTTGTCGGTGAGGAGCGTGTTTAGTTTTGCTGTTTTATTTTGGCACATAATACCCACCACGATGATATTTTTCACGGCGTTGGCAAGGTTGTCCCAAGGAAGCCAGGATCCGTGACCAAGATCATGTTGGACCTGGATGTATCGCTAGCGCCGAGGCGCGGGAGGCGGATGTACTCCCACTCTTCTCGCCTCTTACACAGATCAGAAGTAACAAATGGCAGAAAATGAAGATGGACGAATAGACAAAATTCTTGATATACATTGCTCTGTGTCGTGACCTTTTGATCCTTTAATCTACATCACTAGGCTACGTGAATAACTAACATCATATATATAAAGACCCTAGGTCGTCTATGATTATGCCTAAAATAAAGCAATTAATGGCATAGAAAGCGAGTGACGATAGCCATAGACCTGGTACGAATGTGCTTTGCCCTAAGAACTCGAGGTTATAGCCTTGCTGGAGCCATAAACCTTGAGTTGAGACCCAGAGTATGAGGGTGGTGACGCCTAAGGCGGGCTTTCTGAGCAGCAATGAATCTGGCAGGTACAACGGGAGGAAGACCATATACCAGAGAAAGTACTTTGGAAAAGCAAATATTAATTAGCAGACAAAGAAGTACGTAAGGAAGGGAGCTGTTCAGGTATAGTATAGTAAGAGATCATGTAGGTGAGCGAAGGCGCGTAGAGTAGAGATGTAAGGCTTAGTTGATAGATAGGTATAATACAATAGGTAGGAGATAGAAGAAGAACAAAAGAGACGTACCTGGCTCGTGCACACCTTGTTGAAGGCAACGAAGGCGAAGGTCTGCGCCATCATGGTAGTGGACAGATTCTTCTTGGCGCCGACGAGAGGGATGAGGACGGTGGATAGGAGGAGCTGGGGCGCGAAGGCGACGGATTCGATCTTGGCCGCCCAGGGGGACGTGGGTGCGGCTTGTTCGGGGTCGAGTGGTGATGAGAGCGAAGAAGTGGAGGAGGTCAAGTATAGAAGCACATTGTAGGGACTGAAGTTGTGCCGGTGGTCGATCCGCGTCACGTGGTGCAGGAAGGTGTGCGTCACGAACGGCATCCCGTAGAGGCTGTACATGGCGATATTCAGGCCCGCGAAGGTGGCGAGGCTGGTGAGTGTGAGTTGGATGCGCTGCGGTGTTGCGAAGGCGATGAGCCTTCCCAGGGCAGTTTGGGGGCTGTGGTCCTGAGGTCGACTTGCAATGGCCTGTCCCTTTTTTTTTCTCTCGTCTTCAGGTGTTCTGCTCGCCATATGCTCGTCGTCCATCCACCAGACAACAGCCGGCGCATAGATGAAGGGGTAGATCTTGAAGTGCACGCCAAGACCCAGCAGCACGCCGGACAGCACCACTCTCCTCTCAAGCACAGCCCACAGCAGCGCCGTCACTAGCACGCCCAAGAGTCCCTCAGAACTCCCCCGTGTGCTGATCGTAGCGACCATAGGGTTGAGCAGCCAGATACTCGCGAACCCGCAGGCGCGGGCGAGCGGCATGCCCATGTGGCGCCGCAGCACCTGGATGATCAAATACCCGGCCAGCAAGTCCGCGGCGGCAAAGAGGACTTTGCCTAGTGAGAAGCAGAACGCGCCAGGTAGGGTGGTCGGGTACAGCAGCCAGGCCAGCAGCGGCGTGTACCGGTAGGTCTCGCGTTCGTAGGGTGAGGCGGAGGAGGAGGATGAGAATGTGAAGCGCGCCGCGTCGGTGAACACGAGATAGTCGATGTCTGTGTATTTCACGGGCGAGTTGGCGTCTTGCCATAGCCCGTACAGGAGCATACCTGCGCGCAGCAGGGCTGCTGAGGTGAAGAGCGGCAGGGGCCGCGATATTAGTGTTGTGATGCTGGGTGCCATTTTTTAATATTACTTAGATATACCTGCCATGTGGTGTTTTGTGAGATTGAGTTAGGATTCAGGGGTTGGTTGCTGGTGTGAGTGAGGGCTACGGATGTAGCTAGAACAACGAGGAAGTCCGTCAATTATTCCAAGTCATCAAGTCGTTTCAAATGATAGTGGTCATAGAGAAGTGTAAAATCGGATGATATCGCTTCATTAATACAATACGTTGTGAAGAGCAAGATGAGAGTAACATGAGCGTTGTATGAACAGGTTCACAAAATGGTAGATACGACATAGAATCATCACCAACTGCAGACACCTGGTTAGCCCCGCCAACATCATACCCCCATACATACTCGTCACACCCTTCTTCATCATTTATAGAGCCCATCAACCCACTAACAACACCAGCAACAACAGCGTGTCATATTTATAGTATATACTATGTCTGAAGTTATTGTTCCTAAAAAGAGAGACGGCGCCGCCATGGGAGTCGGCATTAAGAGAGACCACCAAGGCAGGGAAAAGCCCAAGAAAGACGCAGCGCCAGCAACAGACCATCCCCGCAATGCCTATACGTCCATGTTCGAGTCCTTTCGCGATGAGCTCGATGAGCACCACGACCGTCGCATGAGAATCGGCAAGGTGTCGCGAGATGTCACAGCGCTCAGCAAGAAGATGTACGCCTGAAACCCCACGTTACGTATCTTATGATTGTTTTTTTCTACGTCATGAATAAGATGATCAAAGTTTCAGAAGTCCCATCGCTAACGATTCATTTTCATCGCCATCTAGCATTTTCTCACTACAACGGTAATTTCTTACATTTCTTTTCGTAGATTTATATCACGCATTCCCCATGTTTTCAGCATAGCCTCAAAGATTCCTTAATCCCTCACTACCTCTCATAATCACCGCAGAATTCTAACCCTAACCCAGCGTCCGGAAGCTCTCCCAGCCCATCCCAGAGCGCATCCAGTCCGAGATCGACGGGCGCCTGAAGGAAATCGCCGAGCTCCTCGCAACCATTCAGCCAGACGTGCAGGGCATGAACCGCCACCGGTACCCCCTGATCTGCCTAGAGGAATTCGTCGAGGCGGTGACGTTCGCGCACTACTTGCGGCACCAGACGCTCATGACGCCCGAGGAGGCGCAGGCCGCGCTCCCCACCACTGCCGAGGCCGCTGCCATCCCGTTGACGGCGGCGGACTACGTCTTCGGCGTCTTCGACCTCACGGGCGAGATGATGCGCTTTGCTACTGCTGTTACGGCGCTGAGCGGGGGGATACCCACTGGCGAAGGCAAGGCTGGGGGCGAGGGCGAGGGCGAGGATGGGAAGAGGACCATCCTGACGGACATGCAGGACGTCAGCTCCATGTTGCAGATCTGCCCGACGGTGGGCGGCAAAACAATCGTTTATGCCAAGAAGCTCGGCATCATGGTCGAGCAGGTGCGCAAAGTCGAGCGCTTAGGTTACGGCGTTGCGGTCCGCGGCAACGAGCGGCCTAAGGGGTGGATGCCGGATCTCAACGAAGGGTTTCCCGGCGGTGGTGGGGATGGTGAAGATGTCGTTATGGTGGATTGAGGACAAATGCACACCCTCTCAGTCTCATATACCCCTCTTCTTTATCCCTCTTCACTATGTGTTACAACCTCCTCGTGGGCTGCTTACTTATCGAAGCTCAGTTTCATAATTTTGTGTCGAGGGGTCGGCTAATGCCGGATTATTCATGTCATCTGTTTACCTAGCTTTCCTACATGTCGGCAAAAGTGGCGTTTCGTGTTACCTACCTATTCACACCAAAAGAGGGAAAGAGAAAAGAAAAAGGTCTTAGACAGCACTCCATTTATCAGTCATGAGTTCAAATATATTTGCGCCTCGATGCAAAGGGCTTCCATAAATCACGAGGCGCGAGCAAGTTGACTGGGATCAATTCGGTTCAATTCAATGGCGATGATTTCTTCCTCGCGAGTCCGTTTTTTGCAGTGATTCCGACCGATCCGTGTTTTTCGGCGCGTGACCGTCTGGACTAAGACCAAGATGTTGGCATTGAAGCCTTTTTAGCTGCATAGGATCTAGTGGTATAGGGGTCTCGGCAGAGGCTGTTTGGATGTCGGTAGTCGATGATAGAATGGTTCTAGTTGCTCTTGGCTCTGTAGTCTTAACGTCATACCATCGCAAAGAGGACCAACATAACAGATAACCTAGTAGGAAACATCATGAACGCCGAGCAAGTGAAGAAAAAAACGTGAGGTCTTGTCGAAATCATATGGTATTATAACTGTGGTATCATAAATCTCTCCTAGTCCATACGTTCATCCTAATCAATGACGGGGACCTATCCAGAAAGCAGCCAAGTTTCCTCTTAAGTGCGCGACCTCCAAAGTCCTCGTTGTAGCGCGACTGAAGTCGTGGTATCCTTTTAGATCATTATAGTATATTTTATCACCCTCTCCGTACCGCTCCCCACTGCCAATAATGAGACCTAAAGTATCATCGTTCCACATTCTTGAGCATGGTAGAACCCGGTTTACTTTATATCCTGATTTTCTAGGAATCCGTGCGTAAAACGCCGGGGTATAAATTCTTTTTCTTTTTGTTATTTTCTTTTCTCCTTTAGTTGTTGGGCAATGAAAGAGGTTACGAAAGTGGCGTTCAAGTCTCGCTTGGGCACCTCGCGTAACTACATCCATCCTGCGCTTAGGCCATTTCGCGCTCAGACTTGACGCGGGCCTCGCGGGCCTTTTCAGACCAGGGGAAGTGGAAGACGGGAACAATGAAGAATGAGTTGCTGTAAGCCTCACGTTAGCCAGTGTTTCTCGTTAAGGGTGGAATAGGTTTTATCCTTCTTACCTAGTATCAGCAATACCAGCGAAGGCATTGTACCAAGCCAAGAAGGCAGCAAGCAGGCCCCAGACACCACCGGCCTTTTGGAGACCCAGGCTAGCAGTCGCATTGCCATTGCTACCCGCAAACTCGGCGACGGCCAGGAACAGGAAGGCCAGGTCGAGAGTGAAGAACAGCAAGAAGAACATGACGGTGGAGCGCAGGGTGCAGAGGAGTAGAATAAAGGTGAAAATGAACCAGCCGGCCAGGAAGAAGCCAAGCACAGAGGCCGTATCGGCCTCACTGGTGTAATTGGTGAGGACCGAGAAGGACGGGGTTAGGATGATGGCGTATGAGATCCAGAAACCACCGTATGAGGATAGCGCGGTAGCACCGAAGGTGTTACCAACAGCCATCTCCCTATAGAACAGAACACAGTATTAGCCAAAAACGAATCGGATTCTGGACCGCCGAAACCGTCTGATTAGACGAAATTTACTCACCACATGCCAGCGAGAAGCTGGACGAGACCACCGTAGCCATAGGCGAGTGAGAGCGCAATGTTGGGCTCGCTGATACCACGCGTCTGAAGGTTTACTAGCGACAGGACGAAAGTAGTGAGAGCGAAGGCCGAGAGACCGAGGGGAGCAGGGTTGGCGAACTTCCTGTGCTCGGTAGGCCGGTATAGACCAGGCTGGAACTCACCACCGAAGGCAGGTAGTCGGGCCTCGCCTCCGGTGTGCGCGTGGAAGAGAGGGTTGCCGCCGTAGTCATAGCGCTGAATGGCCGGGTTGGTGCCGTTCGTATCGTGAGCAGTTGTAGGAGCGGCGCTGATCTCCTTCTCAACGGGAGCTGCCTGCTGATAATCCGGCGCCGGGGTAGTAGAAGCCATTGTGGTTATAACGACGAAACGAAAAAATAATTACAATTGAAATAAGCCGGACAGTATTATATATATATATAATATATAAGAGATGTGACGAGAAGGACGAGCTTGAAGTGGTTGAAGGTTGTTTCTACCAACTTGTCGCAACGCAAATCAAACCCGGCGGCACAAATGGGAACAAGAGGAAAAGAGGTGAGACCCAATTGACGAAGGGAAGCGAGGGGGGAATTGATATTTATGAATTCGTACAGTACTATGGGAGGTAGATAGGTAGCATGGACTGGGGGGAATACCTATGCCTGAGCAGGATCAACATTGTGGGTGATCGTGGGTATAATTTTACAGTGCAGTATTGTATTACACTACCCAATAAGTATTAGCTGGACAGTTACCTGCAGCTTGGCGCGCGGAGAAGGTCCCTTGCTTCCTCTATTACGCTATCGGCACGTTTTCCCTTTCTCCCGACTTCTCAGTAGGTAGGTACAGTGCTGAAGGGAATCTTGTGGTAGGCACGTAGGCACGCACTCGTAATTCTGGGGGTGTGTCCCCGAGTTCTCTCACGGTCCCACTGGGATCTTAGCTACCCCAGTGCCAGCTAGCCCCAATGCGCCCCCCCCGGCGACTCAAATCCCTGAGCCGCCGGGGTCGAGGTTGCATCGAATCATCGCTCGCTCCAGTGTCATCTTATAAGCGGAGGGGTATATGTTTAGGGTAAGGTGGGCGGAAAAAAAGGAATTGCATATGTAATAAAATATTAGACGACCACAATGTGGTTTTCCGTTCTAGTTCCTGTTACCTACCTCTCGGTATTTTCTTTAATATGCATATTTGTCTTACCTACACCATCGTATTCTTTCTTTTTGGGCTACCACTATTGTAGAAAGGGTCAGTATCGTGGCGCAAGGTACACTACATGAGTAGTCAGACAAGGGGCTTGGCATCATGTAGGCAGAGCCTCAGAAGCCCTAGTAGTCTAGGATATACTACTACTATCTATACATAGTTATCAGTTATACTTACTTGTTAATAGAACTATATATATATCAATTATGGTTTACATGTATATCTCAGGTAGGTATGTTAGGTAACCTATTCTCACGCTCAATAGCTCGGTTGCAGAAGATACGCGAGTTAAGTCTGCTCCCAAGTATGCAGAATCTTATTTCCGGCGATGCTATTAGTCTCGTTAAGCTTGGTAATGTTGCTTGTCATCAGATCTTGGCCAATTATTAAACTACATACCTAGCGCACCTCGGCATGGGTAATCTAACAAGTAGATCTTGGTGCGTAGATTACCTCACAGTTTACTGAAAAGAGCTGACCTTAGGTGGCACTTGAGGAGGTAGCGTTGTTGGTTTTAAAGTTTTGTGGATGTCCCGGATGAATGGTTCACAATTAGACACCCACCCAGAAACCCACCTAGGCAGACCTACCTAGGGTAAGCATGTATTGTTGGGGGCACCGGGGACCCCTTAGTGCCGCACTATCATAATAGCCAGCGTAAGCCTGAAAGTGAGGATACGCGACGGAACGACGGCGAGAGGGTATTTGAAGTGGACGCGTAGGATAGCACAAGAAGCGAAGCTTAGGTAGTTACACATATATAGAGTATAGTACATTAGGAAGAGGTAGGTACCTATGTAAGTAGGTACGGGTTGTCTGGCAGCAACTATGTGTAACCATCAGCGAGCACTCCTTCCAAATACGCAGCCCGAAAGACAAATCAGCCAAATTCACGTAGGCAAGGTAGATCAAGTACATCTTACCTTCACTTACCTACCCAATGAACACAACCTCGCCTAACCATGCTCTCTACGTGTGTAACGCTTCAATGTCTTTGGTGGTATCAAAACATCGTCAGAGCGACCCATCCATCACCTGATGAAGTCGTGCGGAGGATCGCCGAATTGTTAAACGAAATGGTTCTGGATCACTAGCACATCGTTGTACTGCTGTATATCTTGGGGTTCTCTCCTCGGCGCCCCTTTTCCCCCGCCAGCCTATTCTTGGCGTCACTGACGACATGCCCATGCAGATTGCCAGAACGGGTAGTAGACCCGGCAAAATCACACCCAATCTGGCAAGACCGCATGGTCAACACTGCACTGTACTGTCATGCAAACATGCTAACATGCTGTACCAAGCAGAACCAAGATCAACAACGTGTCTTCCCCGCATCTCGCCTCTCTCCTCCTCATTTCCCCCATATTTTCTTGCATGTGTTCTTGAACCCTAAGAAACCAGCCCAAGACAGTCCAAGCCATCATCAACAACGCTACCAGCATTCTGTACCCCAGGAATACAAGACAAAGCAAGCCATCACGAGATCTCACCTCAGCTGGCGCCTAGGCGAAACAGTCTAGAATGTAAGCACAACGTCAACTGCCGTGAACAATTTCTTCCCTTTCTCCGGAGGAAGCTCTTGGGTTTTGGCAATCGAATGATCTCAGCCTCGACCGAGGTCATCACAACAAGAGAAAACAATTGGCTAAATCCGAGCCGACCTTAACCACGTATTACCTATCAGTACCTACTACCAATGTAGGTGTGTGGTGAAAAGCAGCAAGATATACTTGTCTACATACTGGCATGATGCAATACCACTATGTAAGCCCTCAAACACCCATCACATAGCTAACGTCACCCCAGAGAGCCCTCTGTGCGTATGAATGCGTCGCAACCTTATCTACTGAGTAATCTCGCCTGCAGAGTCGTCACACACGCATAGGGTACAGCTAAAGGTGTGCCCACCAACGCATTGAAAACACCAACAGCAACCAGCATTCAGTCCACCCAGAGTGCCCAGATCGGTCCTTGTAAGACTACTCATCGGCTATAGGCTCGTCCAAATAACCGTAAATCCAGGGTCTCGCGGCACGGTTCAACACATGTACATATATTTTATATTTCACTTATTAAGTACCCTACCGAAGTATTGGGAGCTAGCGTGGAACCGAGTCAGTACCCGTTTTGGAAACTTGGTAGGTATGCGTATGGCATGGGACCACGTTCCCGAGCCCGAGTGTTCCGGTGTTGTGCAGCATGCTAATCACATTTACCGCCCGCCTCAGTGCCATTGATATGAAGAGCTGATGGGCGTGGGTTGGTTGGGGTTCATCACAGTGGCGCATTTACATATACCTACACCCGCGAGCACAAATACACAAATACAGTATTGGGGGTGATTTCGTGACAACCTTAGAGGTACCGATTAAATTATTTATAGTCACATATAGGTATCGCAAAGAACATAAGACATTTGCGTCCTTGGAATGAAAGATTTTCATTTCTTGATACCTGCAACAAGCATCACTTAATACGTTATGGACGGTGAGTACTTGCTAAGTAAAATAGGTAGCTAGGGTAAGCCAAAAAGAGGAAAGGAAGAGATATCGGTTCGCTGAGCGACCGCCTCAACAGGGTTCCCTAATGTGACGATATTCAACAATGCGACTGACCTATGTAGCTGCCTAAGAAGGTATTAGACAACGCTGAAAAGGAATTCTGGCCTCGCTACTCTCCTCCTCCTCCTCCTCCTCTTCAGACCCATCATCCCCATCCTCATCAAAAAGCGGTATGTGATCATCATCGTCATCATCACTGCTAGGTTGGACTCGGCAACGTCGCATGAAGTTCTTAAAGCCTCGGCTCATGTCCACGACGCTGCGAAGGTGCTTATCAGTGACCACGACCTTCTCAATTTCGTCTTCGGCGGCCTCGCTCTCGGCCAGCGCAACGGCCGTCTGCAAGGCGTTACGAATCTCGCGGCCGTTCCAGCGCAGGGAGCGTACATTGGCGCTGCCCCACGCGTACTCGCGGGCGGCCTTAGTGATGTGGACGCGTCCCTCTGCCTCACGCTCTAGGCGCTGGAAGCCGTTGAGCCAGATGCGTTCGCGATCGAGGTCGCTCAGGGGGCCATAGTAAAGCGCGACATGGATGCGCGATGTGAAGGCGGCATCGAATGTTTGCACACGGTTCGTCGTGAGGAAGAGGACGCCCCGGTAATATTCAAGTGCCCGCAGAAACACTGACACCAGTCCGTTACGCTCGATGTCTTTGTTGCGTCGCGACTCCAGGTACACGTCTGCCTCATCGAGTAGTACGATCCCGCCGAATCGCTCTCCTAGCGAGAGGAAGTACTCTAGATTCTGTTCCACTTGTGCGGAGTCCGTGCTCAAGTCGCCACTTGTGAGCGATAGGAGCGGACGACGGGTCAGCTCCGCTACGCATTCGGCCGTGCACGTCTTACCGACCCCCGGTGAGCCGTGCAGCAAGAAGATGCGGCCCTGGCCTTTGTTCTTAACAAAGTCGCTGGGCCATGCAGACACGTGTCCGCCGTCGTTAGCAAATTTGCCGATGAGTGCCTTGACAGTATTCTTGATCTGGTCGTTGAGCACGAGGTACTTGAACGCTTCCTTGTCGAACTGGATGTCACGGAGACACTCGACGTGCATGTGGCCCCAGCGGCGCTCGCCTAGCAAGAAGCCTGCGACGACTTTAGAGACGACGTGGAAGTAGAGCTCGTTCTCGGGCGCCTTGTCGGTCTTCGGGTCTAGATCCTGGAACACGGCGAACGGGCTCAGGTTGCTGCTGCCCATATCGTTGTTGCGCTGGGCCTTGCTGCAAGCTCGGCAGCCGCAGTGAGACGCGAAGTAGGGCAGTTGGTCGAACGACGTCGGGTGTTGTGGTGGAGGGTTGTCATATCTAGAGCACTCGGAGTCAGTTATCGCCATCCTGAGTATCATTTACGAGGGTCTTAGAAGTTTCCAGGCATGACTTCCATGAAAAAAGACGGAATATGCTCTAGGAATCGCTAAAACAGGAAGAAAATAGCTTCGAGAAATACTCACGGGTGGTAAGGACGGCGGTTTCGCAGCGGGCAGAGCTGCCAGTTGCGCTCAAAACCCTCGCCGTCAACAATGACACGGCCGCTCATATACCCCGTCGGGCAGCTACTGTAGTCCCAGTTGGCATGGGGTGATTTCCTAGCAAGATCGCCGTCGTAAGCCTTGTAGCTTGGCTTCTTGTAGAGATCCCAGACGGCTCGACCTAGCCGAATCTGCTCGGCGACTGCGTCTGAGGGCGTCATGTCCTTGTCGGCCCCAGTGAAAAATCGCGCCGGGATCACGGGAAGATTATGAATAGCTTCCTCACCCGAAAAAGGGGTGATGTCGAATGTATGCATCTTACGACGCAGTTTACCCTCGGTGAACATGTAGTTCCAGCAATCGACTATGAAGCCAGGAGTTAGCAATTTCCCTTTCCGGACTGTGGGTGGGATGCTCCCAGTTAGCACTCACTGGAATAATTGCACAGCCCATCTGCATTCGCGGTAATCTTTTTGAAGACGCGGGAAATAGCGAACGGGGTCCAGGTGCTATCATATCGGGTATAAATAACCTCTCCCGGCTGGAGCAAGAGCCAGAGCAAGTCGTATGTCGCCGTGGGCGTCTTGCGGGCGTTTCGCTCGTTTTCCTCGCGGATCTGTTGGCCTTGTGTCTCCTCGAGGAAGCCTAGGAGAACGTCGATGTGCTTAGACGTGGTAGCAGCGTACTCTTCGTCATGGGTCTCAGGTTGGGACGTTTTATACGACTCGAGAGCATCACGGTGGTGGGTTAGGACAGCATACGGCGCCTCGACCTTGACCTCATCGCCCGAAAAAGTCGCGCCGGGGTAGTAGCTGACCACAGCGGCGAGGGCATTGATGAGGTGACGAGACCGGATAATCATAGTGGTAGTCTCTGTCTTAGTCACCTGCATCTCGGATTCATCTTGCGGCTTCTGATGGCCATATCCCCAATCGGGACGGCGGGGGTAGAACGGGCTCCCATAACGGTCCGGGGTCGGCTGGTTGCTCACGAGTGAAGTGGACACGACAGTGACGATCTCTAGCACAGGCTTCTTCTTGCCCTTCTGAGATTTATCGTCCGACGCACTCTCGTAGTCAGGGTCGATAGGCTTAGGACCGCGACGAACTATTTATCTGTTAGAAAGACAAAGACATGATCGGGTTTACTTTAGGTGATGAATCCGGATGGGAAAGGAGAGAAGCAATAGACCTCGCGTACAATAGCAAGGCGGTTAGAGCTAGAGTAGAGCTATAATAGTAAAATAGGGGAGAGTATATGAAAGGGGGTAAGCAATTTGCTAGAACTGACCTTCGACAGCTCCTTTCCCGTACTCCTTGCACTGAAGGACATACAAGACATCAGGGACATCCTCATTATTATCATTATCATCGGCGATGTCTACTGAAGGCGAGGTATTGACAGCCGACTCGGACATATCCCGGTCAGCAATGTCCTCAAAGCTGGTAACGGAGTTCGCGTCCGCCATTTTGACTTGGGAGTAAATTGGATCTCTAGAGAAAGAAGTAAAAGTGAAGATTGGGGGGAAACGACGAGACAATCAGCCGCGGATCTGACCGCTTCAAATATCAGGATTCACATTGACTCATAACGGCTCCCTCATCCCTCATATCTCTATCTACCTAGGCGGTGTCGATACCCCAGGTCCAGGCAGTGAGTGGCTGAGCAGCTAGACCGGGCTTACATGCATACCTGCATGGTACAAGCAGGCAGAATCGTCAGGCAGCGTACCAGTCGACAAGGCAACTACGGACCTCCGCATCTATCCGTGAATAAGAACCAATAGATACCGGCCGTTATCTTGTAGGACATTTGTTCGGTAACCGGCAGAGCAACTTAGCCCTGTTTTACTACTTATCTCTGCCCATTAGTCTAGGTAGGTCCTACATATGACGAGGTGCAATGAGTTGCAAGACTTCTACATGAGGTCTTGGCGGTCTGGGGCTGAAACAGGAATCTATGCCGCTTTACACATGCAACGAGTGGTCTGAACAACTGCCACGATTGCACCCGTTCAATGCAGGCAACCGACCCCTCTAATTGAAAGCTAGTCCTTAAGTGGACGAGGCTACCTCTCGATAGATAATAGATCATCATTGACCATAGAGCCGCTAATTTCGGTCGTACCATTGTTATCTTAATCATAGCTACGAAAATCTGACAGACGGGCATTCTAACCATAGCTACGCGTGTATATACTTTGTCATACCTTAGAATCATAACATCGGCCGCCGTAAGCCCCGACAAATTGAGTCAAGGAACAACTATGAAATCTCATGAAGGCTAGTATCCAAGAGTAACATGAAATCTTTTTACGCATACAATCAGGCTGGGCTTCGTGAAGAACGGCACAATTATTGAATCGTCTTTGTAGCAGTTTGGATGCAACTGTCAATGATACCGACCCATCTAATCGCGTTCGTAAAGTCGTTGTTATCAATACTTTCGACAAGACCGGGGAAAACAGCTGAGACCATGTTAGCACATGCTTATCAAAATGTATCAAGCAAGACAATCATACCCCCGGCGTATCCCGTCCAGATACCTGGCGCAAAGACGACGTGTTTGAACCATGACCGGCCATCAAGACCTTCAGGGTACAAGAAAGCACGCTCAATTTTCTTGTACTTTGTGTTAGTGAATCGGATTTGGTGGAATAGCCTCAGTTTCTTGACCCAATGCCACCAAGGGATATGCTCATTCGCTTGTTCCGCTAGTTTCGCAGCCTTAGCGTCAAGCTTCACGGCTGCAGACTTCATATCATCAATAGATCCATATAGCTGGTTCAAGGATCGCTCAAATGCGGCTCGATCGCCCTTCAACTCCGCTTTGGCACCTCGTGCCCGAAACTCAAAGATCTCGGCCTCGCTGGATGGTTTAACGTCGGAGCTTGCGAGCTTAGACTCGACTTTCCCAACGTACTCTTTAAGTGCAATAGCGTACGCGGTGGCATTTAACGCAAGTAGTGGTGCATCGGCGATTTTGGCGACCGTCAGTCCAAGCACCTGGGACATGGCCTTATGGTATAAGAAACCAGGGTCACCATACGTCTTCTGCCACCAGTAGCTGTCATAGTTGCTGTGGTAGCTACGTACGGGGAATTACGAGTTAGAGATTATTGCTTGAAACGAAACGGGGAGAAAAAATCGGATTTATTCTCGGTTCACAGGGTGGGGTTTAGGGAGACAGAAAATAGGTGATTAAGGAGAATACGTACTGGTAGACGGGCGCTTCCACATCATTCCCGCCAAAACCCATGTCCAGAGAAGGAACACCAGCAAAGTCTTGAAAAGCAGTAAAGTCGCTTCCACTGCCCATAGTACTAATGTGACCGTCCCAAAGATCTCGGACCGTCTGGCCCGGAACGGTTTGGTTAGGGGATGGAACGAGCGATGTTACCTCGTAAAGGAGACTGTGCAATAATGGAGCGGCCGAAGCCGAGAAGGTCGGGCTTCGAACACCAACATCCACATTAATGTAAGCCACGTAAGCTTCCGAGATCCAGGGCAAATATTCTTCAACCCATTCCGTTGAACCGACAAGTCCATACTCTTCGCCATCCCAGCTAGCAAAGACAATAGTTCGTAGAGGTTTCCAGCCTTGTTTCAATGCCTCGCCAAAGCTGCGAATCACCTCATTGATGACGGCCGATCCGCTATTTGGGTCACCGGCGCCGCCTATGATCCAGGCATCACGGTGATTCCCGACGATGACGACTTCATCTGGAATAGTTCCGTTGATAATGCCAATGACATCCCACAGTGGAGTAATGGTGTAGTTCTGCTGGTTAACTAGATTTAGGACCAAATCATCTGGGGAAGGGCCAATATTATATTCAACGCCTTTGTATCCGAGCCCCTCGTTCCTAGTCCAGTATTCATTCATGTCTTTAGCTCGGGGGCCGTAGCCATTCAACGCCTTGAGAATGGGTAAGGCCTCAGCGTAAGAGATGGGCAATGAAGGAATGCTGGCTATTACGCCTTCGACAGGTTCACGAGGCACACCGGGTTTGCTAGGATAACCAGGCGTGGTCGGGTCGCCTGGCCCCATGCTTAGGTACTGCACACTCCCGCGTTGGACACTGCTAGGGTTACGAGCAGGGCCAACTGGATAAACTTCGTATCCGTTCTCTTCTGTGATATCGCCGTCATCACCAGGGTCGCTATACATGACAACACCAATCATGCCCAATTCTTCCGCCCTCTTCACCTTCAGACCGCGGAAGATGCCTCCATACCGAGCAATAGCAATCTTGCCTTCTAAGCTAATATTAGCGCGGATGAGATCCTCGAAATCCCAGAAAGTGCCGTAGTTGATGTAGACAAAAGAGCCAGTGACATTGCCACTAGCAGAGTAGCCATGGAAAGTAGGAATACTATTCTCTAGCTGCGTGGTAGGATCTTCCTCTAATACGTCTTCGGTAAGAGTGGCCTCAAAGGCTACTTCCCATTTTTCCGAGCTCTGGCCAGCGCTGGCAGTTTTCTTCTTTAGCATGGCTAGGCGGTTTTCGAGGGGATAGTTTATATAAGTGTCATAAGCATCTATAATAGACATGACGCCCCACTCCTCCCAACGGTCTCTAGTCCATATGGCCTATGATGATCAATCATTATTTCACGTCTATTTTTCCTCGGCTTGTCGGCTTACCTGTGAGAGGTTCTGGCCAGCCAGATGGGCGCCAGATGTATAGTACTTGCTCCATTCGGAAGCCTTCTCGGCGCTTGGAGTTTCTAGAAGTATAGTCTGAAGCTCTTCAAAGGGGAAATGTTCTCTCCCATGGCCCGGCCATGGCTGAGAGTGGCTGTATGGTGGCGCGTAAACAACAGTGACGAGGAATGTGATCAAAAGAACTACTAATGATGAGCCCAGGGCAATGCTACAGAAACGCCGCACCGTCTGGTGAGGATAGCGTCGACGCGGAGTAGCAACGGCTACGGTGGTAATCAATGGCGTGCGCTCGTCGGCCATTGTGATCTTAACACCCATCATGGGAGCAATCAAGGTCGCATCATATGTCTCGCGTGATGTTTTGCCTCCACGATAGAGCACGGCTCATTATTGTGGATTGGTAAGTCGTGATGGTGATAGTAGATGAACGGAGATAGGTATCTAGACAGGTACGGGTACCTAATTAAGCTTGGCTTCTTTAGGCAGGTGTGCCACCATAGCTATCTTGCACGTCATTGTGGCTAGTAAATATACTAAGAGTGGCGCCATATACGGAACCATACCTACCTGAGGGAAGATTGTGGAGTAGATAGAGCCTATCCGGGTAGACTAACTCCAACCAAGATACAGCACTTGTAAGGAGGATATATTGAGCCATCGTATTTTACCCAACTTAACTGCACCTTATTATATACGTACCTCTTCAAACACAGGAGTCAAATGGTCGTGTTAATAGGTAGTTAGATAGATAAATAGATCATTTATTTCGATTAGCATTTGGTTTCAGTATAAATATCCATATGTGGGGTAGGAATAGGCATCCCTTGGCGCATCTAAGCGGCTAGTACAAGAGCCGAAGAGCTACCTAACTAAACAGACATATACTAATGTGAGACAAAAGTCATCTTCTCTGCTAAATAGGTGGATATTAAATATGGGCAGTTCATATCTCGATGGAGCACGTATAGCTCGCCTATCCAATGGCATACTACTCATGGATGGAGAGTATAGGAAAGCGTTCATGTGGCTGGTTGTTGAATTGCTGTGCGTTTGCGTCCGAAACAACAACGGGGTTGGAACATGGAGACCGGGGGCGGCATGCCGGTCAGAGTCATCTTTTACACTGAGTGAGACCTGTTGGTGGGGCCGGCGGGTGTCGGTGGGGAGCATTAGGTGGGGGACGTATTAGTCTACCTGGGCTGGGGCACTGTAAATGCGATAATGCCCTCATTGCTACTGGTTGCTAAAATAATAAGCAATACCTACAATCTGCCTATAATACTACCTATGCCAGAGTGGGAGTAGACTAGTAGGTGGGTGAGCGTGATTGACGATCAGGGCGACTGGAGCTGGTGCGAGAATCATCAGAGTCTTCAGCAAGAGGGTCCTGGTTGCACACCGCGTAGCGCTGCCGTATGTCGCCCATATGTCGCCCTGTAGCTCAGACGTTACACTGCATGACAAAAAAGAGGCTGCATCTGCATCTGCATCTGCACCCTGCACTATTGCCGGCCCTGTGACCACTCTTTGTAATGCGGGACGGCAATCAACCATGCTCGGTGTGCGGCTGGCTACTGTACCATTTGTATGTAGATAGACAGACTCGACAGACTGCGTACGTACTGCCACCAGAATCCTCCGACAACGGACATCCATCGACATATCTACTAAGATCCTTCAGGTATCGGGTGGCGCCGCCCTTTCGTCTGTGGCCAGAACCTGCGAGGAGATATTGGACGAAGGCGCCGAAACATACAGTGCCGTACATGAACCAATACTACCTAGTTAGATACATCTAGGTAGGTAAAGGACTTTTAACTAAGATCATGATGTTAGGTAGAGTGCGCCTCTGTTGTCATAGATAACCGTCTATAACCGAGTTCAGCAACGGGAGCAGTCATTCTCTACGGCTGTGTATGGCTATAGATTAACCAATTAATAATGTACAATTACCTACGCATACATTACAGAATACGGTAAGGCAGGTAGGAATACTTGAAAATTTGCCTCGAGGGGGCAAAAGCTGCAAAGCAACAAATCAGAGCGCTTGTATGGCCGAAATGGGAAGCCTCGTGTGTCCTGCAGCTGCGCCTAGTCCAGTCTCGGCTCGGTCTAGTTTGACTAAACGGACCCATTTGAAGGAGGTCTCGCACCCCGTTCAGCTGGTCTGCTCCGTATTTCCGTATAGTGGGGTGGGAGGGAAGACATGTTTTTTTTTCCTTTAATACCAACACGGTGCCGACGTTTGTAAGAATGTGTTTTCTTTGTTTCTATAGTCTTACTACTATTCTGCGAGGTTCTGGCCTCGGGAGTTGTTAGTTCGCTTTCTCAGTCAGTAGCCCGCCGCTCTATCTGTCTCTGTTGCCAATTAATCTCCAGCAATATTACTACTACTATCCGTGTCGTTACCGAGCTCAGGCACGTAAGCATCATGGCAACAAAATCCTACCGTCCAAAGCTGCCGGTTCAGCAGCTGGCCATCCTGGGTAAGCATAGCCGGCTTCCTCTTTTCTTCTAAATATCGGTATAGCTCTACACTTCTCAAACCAGCAGGGTCTTACGAAGGGAATCATAAAATCATAACTCTGGTGGAACAAATTGACTAGTGTCACCCATTTTGCCATGAAGAATCGCTTGCCTGGTGTTCTTAAAACCCAGCATTTGAAGCATAAGCGTACAAATCAAACAAAAAGAAAATACGTTCAACATACCAATCTTCCGCTCTGTTCCCCTAGTCCCTAATCTTGGTTGCTCGTGTTCCGTGACTTGTTGATCTTGGTGTCGAAGTCGTCTTACCAAACTTCAATCAAGCAGCTGTGATCTCACTGTAGATGGCAATCGAATAGACGGAAAGACAATGGCGGCCATAACACTCAACCAAGGACGACTGGTAGCACAATTCAGGTACTTCTTCCCTCGCCGGCTATTGGTGGCTAACGTATATCTCCAGCTGTTGCACGGTTTGCTGAACCCCTGGCTATGACCTCTGTGTACCCATACCTGCCGGAGATGATAGCGAGCTTTGGCGTTCCAAAAAAGGACATTGCGAAATGGGCTGGTGCCACCAGCGCCGTGTTCTCAGTCGCACAGAGCATAACGGCGGTGCCCTGGGGACGGGCATCCGATAAATTCGGTAAGTAACACGGGCAATGGATGCTAGTTGACACCAAGCCTCTCTCTATCACGGAGTAGGATATTAACCGCCGCTCAGGAAGAAAACCGGTTATCATGAGCGGACTGCTCTGTACGATGACATTATTCATAATATGGGGAATGTCTACGAGTCTTAAAATGGCTATCATCGTTCGTGGCCTCCAAGGGGCATGTAATGGAAACGGTCCGTACCTTTGAAACCTTGCTATAAATGCGACTCTCTAACAGAAATTTAGTTGGTATTATAAGAACGATGGTAGCAGAGATGGTCCAGGAGAGAGAACTCCAACCGAAAGCATTTTCCATCATGCCTCTAGTCTGGAGCATAGGTTAGTTCTCTAGAGTCTTTTATTCCCCCTTTAGAGAAAGCGGAAATTATTGACTCCAATGTCTTAGGTTCGGTTTTTGGGCCAGCATTCGGAGGGCTTTTTGCAAAGCCTGCTCAGCAGCTTCCCGGTCTATTCGGCGACAGCTACTTCTTCAAGAAATTCCCCTTTGCCCTACCTAATTTATTGGCCGGTATCGTGTTCCTGGTCTCCGTGACGACAGCGGCACTGTTCCTCAAAGAGACGCTGCAGAGCAAGCGACACTCGCGAGACTGGGGTCTCATCCTAGGCCAGCGTATCAAGGAGGCCTTCAAGGACCAACCCTTCCGACGCCAGCAGAAGCTTCGACGATACTCTCTCCAGGATGCCGAGGCCTCAGCACCGCTGTTACAGGCAGACGGTACCTCGAAATCGGCCACCATCACTCGCAAAGGCACCCGGCTCGAGAAACCCATCACCCCGAGCATGTCCGTCGTATTCACCCGGCAGACGGTGATCAACCTCGTCTCGTACACCTTCCTAGCCCTGCACTCCGTCGCCTTCGACCAAGTGCTCCCCGTCTTCCTAAACTACCCCCCGGAGGAACACACCCCCGAGACAACATCATTACCATTCTTCTTCTCCGGCGGCTTCGGGCTGAACTCAGGCCGCATCGGCACCATCTTCACCCTCTACGGGATCACCTGCGGCGCGATCCAATTCGTGCTCTTCCCGCCCCTGTGCAAGCGCTACGGCGTCCTCACCTGCTTCCGGGTCTGCGTGCTCACCTTTCCCGTGGTGTACTTCGTCCTGCCCTTCACCGTGCTCATCGAGGACCTCCACCTGCGCTACGCGGCGCTGCTCGCGGCCATGATCACCAAGGCCTTCGCCGTCATCGTCGGCTTCCCCTGCTCCACCATCCTGCTGACTAACAGCGCCGCGAGCCTGAGCATCCTCGGCACCCTCAACGGCTTCGCCACCACCTTCAGCGCCCTGGGCCGTGCTAGCGGCCCCGCCCTCGCCGGCCTTTCCTTTTCCTGGGGCGTTAAGAACAATATGATCGGAGCCCCCTGGTGGATTCTGGGGCTCATCGCTGCGGTCGGCGCCCTGCCTGTTTGGATGATTACCGAGGGCGATGGCCCCACCGCTGGCAGCTCGGATTCGAGCGATGCTGAGGATGGCGATGAAGATGCTATCGTGTTCGATGAGGAGGAGGAGGAGGAGGATGGTCTGACTGGTAGTGCCGACGCTTCACACAGCGCAGGGTTGGCCCAGACCGGGCCTAAGGACACGTGCAGCACTAATTACGGAACTGTGCGATAATTGAGCCATCGTAGATGAGGTAATGCACTTACAGATTATTGACGTGTGAAGGATGATTCATCAGAGCTTTGGGGTTGACATTTACGCATCATCAGCATACGATATACCATGGCACGGCGTTATGGACTATTAAAAGGTCTGTTGTGTTTCCGATTTCCTTTGCGTTGTGTTGCTAGTAAGGGACATTGGATATGTGCTTTCGGATCTTAGTTATCATTGCCTAGAGACTTAGACAACTAGCTTAATAGATTCACATGCTCCCAAAGAAAATCAATGTTATCGAAATGTGTAAGGGTATTTGGTATGTTATTGAGAGTGTATTTGAACCAACGATTCAAAATTGTTGACTCCTTGGTGTCATAACGTGTATGTGCTAACATATTACCTAACCTAGGTAACTTTTCCTATCCTCGCCCCGCTCGAATCCAGGTAACCATCCCAAACGCCTTTTTGAGTGTATACATGCATTGCCCTATCATCACCCATCAAATCATTTATGCAAAGATATCACATTTCGCATAGTGCGCTCGATCACCATCCGGGATACTCCTAAAGTCCATCGAGGCTTACGTACGTGTATGCATTTCTGATACACGATTAACGACTTAAGCATAGAGCTTCTTCTCGTAGCTTTCCATGTTCACATTGCCCTCGAGCTGAGCACTGGCGGTTCGAATCTCGAACCGCAGACTGCCATCAACAGCGCTTTCATGCAGTTGTTTCAAACTCTTCTGGCCGCAGTCTTGCATCGAATGCTTGAGACCAGCGGCTAGGTAGGGAACGAAGGTGTTGATGGACCCACGGTGAGCGACGGCGCCGGACACACCCTGGGCAACAAGGACACTGTCTCCTTCACTGAAGTATCGAGCGGTACCGGCATTACTGGCCTGGCTGTTCTTGCTGCCAGCACCGGCTTTCTTGTCTTGCATCGCGTCGATACTGCCCATGCCACGGTACGCCTTCACGAGTTTACCTTCTCGCGAGACGAATGATGTACCGGGGGATTCAGTTGTGCCAGCAAGCAGGCCACCCATCATGACGGTGGAGGCACCGAGAGCTAGACCTTTGACAATGTGACCGACGTTTTGCACACCTCCGTCAGCGATGCATGGGACACCGAAGCGTGCAGCAAATTCGGAAACAGAATAGACGGCAGCGGCTTGAGGTCGTCCGATAGCCATGACTTCTTGGGTAATGCAAGCGCTTCCGCTACCCATTCCGATTCGAAGGCCATCGACGCCCGCAGCAATCAAAGTGGCAGCCTGTTCACGGGTAACGACATTGCCACCGATGACATCGAGCTTAGGGTGTTCTTGCTTGATCCACTTGAGCATTTCGACTTGATACATGCTGTTTCCTTGACTGCTGTCTAGTATAACGACGTCCAAGCCAGCTTCCACGAGCTTCTGGAGTCGAATCTTATCCTCTGGCCGCGTGCCAATAGAAGCAGCACAGATGAGCTGTTTAGAGTCAGGTAGCTTCGAGGCTAGGGGGAAGTAGAGGTTCTTGGTCAAGTCGGAGCGAGAGATCATGGACACGAGGTTGAAGTCTTTGTCGACAATAGGCAACTTGCCCTTCTTTGACTGAGCTAGGATCTTGTTCGCCTCGACTAGAGTAACACCGGACTGAGCAGTAATGAGGTCGGTGACCATAACTTTATCGACCGTCTTGCTGTAGTTGTCTTCGAACTGGAGGTCGCGGTTGGTGACGATACCAAGAAGTTTAGAACCAAGCTTGCCGGTAGCTGACGACGAGTTAGTTACCAGTTTTAAGACATGGCGGTATAAAGGTCGTTAATATGAGCATCATCATAAAGAGCATAATTTTCTCCCCATGACATTGCTGTCTATACGGTGGAACGAAAGTTATTGAGTTTAGAGATGTAATCATAAGATGCATATTGAAGGCAACGGTGTAGGATGAAGTAGTATAACAAGAACGGGGGAACTAACCTGTCACGGGGAAGCCACCGAAGCCCCATTTCTCCTTCAAGGCCTTGGCTTCTCCGACAGTGGTGTCCTGGCTGATGACAATGGGATCGTTGATAAATCCGTTTTCATATCGCTTGACCTTCCGGACCATCTCTGCCTGGGCGTCAGGGGAGCAATTGTGGTGAATGACACCCAAGCCACCCTGCAGAGCCATGTGAATGGCCATCTCATGCTCAGTGACAGTGTCCATAGGCGAAGAAACGAAGGGCGTCTTCAAGGTGATGTTCTTGGTGATGGGGGAGTCAAGAGAGACCTCAGAGGCAGCGAAGCCAATGTAGCCGGGGAGAATGAGGAAGTCATTGTATGTTAGACCACCGCGGGTCTTGGTGTCCATGAGCTCGTAAATGGAGAGACCATCTCTAGACTCGTAGTCATTTAGGAGCTCGATAGCCTTGGTGTGGTCCAGGAAGCTGGACTTGCCATTGACATCAGTGTGGCCGTTGGTGGCAGGCATGGTGTCGTCGTAGCTAGTACAGCCAAATGAACACACAATAGCGGGGATAGAAGCTTAGAAAAAAGCAGCGAGGTCGAAGATGGGCGACAAGGCGTGGAGGGCTGATTGACCAGGTCGGCGCACTTGAAGGTGATCTTCTTCCCAAGAGAAAAAAAAAAGAAGAAAGACCCAACATGGCCGAGTCCTGCCAAATTTTTAAAATACCCATTGCAGTAGCGCATCAAACGCGGGCTAAGACAAGTAGCGGGGCACTTTTTCTAATTGATTGGCCGATAACGGGGAGGCACATAGAAAAATTATCTTATCGATTATGCTTCTATCTCTTATCGAGGTGCCTGACTGAAGCTCTCCGTCTAGACTAGTGGTGTGGATACCTGCCTCATTGTGGCTTATGCACCCCCCGCAGCACGTTAGCAGATGTACGTACGTACCTATACCTAGGTACCTCCCTTGCTTCCATGGGTGAGGGGCATTAGTGGCTGGGATCTGGGTTAATGGTTGCTGCTCCGCTGTGTGGGAAAATAAATAAACAAACTGCCTATTACGGCTGACCATGATGCCCAATGTTTCCTGCGAATCCTGCCGTGCTGCCAGTTCCATTAACCAGGGTCCACTGCTGCTGGTAATTACACACGTTCCGCACTACTTTACCACAAGCCCAGCAAATGGTCTCAGCATTCCTATGCGACAGACAGTCTCTGCATAGTTCTTTTTCATCATATGGGTGCGCTGAGGGCGCGCTTCATCTTACATTCAACACCCAGCGAAGGTGTTTGTTTCTGATCAAAATCTAATACAACCAACACTTGTTAATACAATACACACAACACAGCCTTTGGTCTGGATACCCACCCACTATACCATTTACTCTCCCTACAATTGCGAGTCGCAGCCGGCAACGAAGGGATATTGAGAAAAGCTCTCACTCAATAAAAATACAACTTTGACGATCAGCGTACTTCAGCTGTGCTGGGCTGTGACACCCAACACTGAATACCGAGAACGTGACATTCGCGGCGACGGGTCCTAGACTCTGCTTCCTAGGAGTATCGATACCATTCATTCACTCGCTGTTATGCAGACTTTAGCCTCTCACCAAGCATTCAATACACTTGAGGAAGACTGAGACTAGACCATCCTCCCTCTGGACGGTTGGTGCTAGCTAAGTACCCGTCAACGATATGTCGTACCGGCCCCATCCTCTCCGTCAGTCGTACACGATTGATCCCCCGCTCGTCAATCGCCAGCCCTCCACGACATCATCGTCCGCATCATCCGGATACTCACACGCCTCCTTTAACTCGGATCTATATAGTCCTAGCCACGCCAGCACCAATTCTTCTGTCGCCTCCAATGCCAAAGTCAATGGTTACGGCGCATCAACGCTCGGTCACAAACGAGGCAAGAGTGAAGCTGCTGCAATTCGAAACCGCGCTTCCACACTAGACGACGCCCCCAGGAGTCCCGAGAAGATGTATAGCATGGCGAGGCAATCCCTGAGGCCTCTTCCGCAGCCGCCTGCCTCGGGCTCACCCCCAGCTTCCCCTACGCCTCGCACACCTCCTCGCCGCCAGGAGCACCACGGACGCGGCCAGAGTGTTGATATCGGCAAACTCTCTCTCTACGAACGTGGGACGTCCCCGACGCCGTCACCCACGGCACTCTCTCGCTCGACAAATGCTCGCCCAACTTCTATGCTTTTAACACGTTCAGACTCGATACGTCCAGACACGAATCCTATCAAGAGCACACCAACCCCCCATCATGCTGTCGCACACTCTTCTTTTGTCGCTCCCGATTTACAACAATTAGGCCGCTCTTCGACGAACCAGCTTCGGACATTATCCAAGTTAGCACAGGATGCGTCACCTGACGAATTCGCCATCACGTCTCCGGCGCAAGAGGTTGTGGGCCTACGGGGTCGACGAAGACTACAGCGCATGGGGACGGCTGACGGCGGGAAGAATGGACTGCGCGGCGACCGATACGGCTTTGAAGGGCGCAATTGGATGGACAAACAACGCCAATTCCTTCAAGCTTACGAATACCTCTGCCATATCGGTGAAGCCAAGGAATGGATCGAGGACATTATCCACCGCCAGATCCCCCCCATTGTCGAACTGGAAGAAGCTCTCAGAGATGGTGTTACCCTTGCCGAGGTCGTGGAAGCCCTCAACCCGGGCCGAAGATACCGTATCTTTCGGAATCCCCGCCTCCAGGCCAGGCACTGGGATAACGTGGCCACCTTCTTCCGCTACCTCGACGAGGTAGAAATGCCCGATCTATTCCGCTTCGAGCTGATAGACTTGTACGAGAAGAAGAACATCCCAAAGGTCATCTACTGTATACATGCCCTCAGTTGGCTACTCTTCAGGAAGGGAATTGTAGACTTTAGAATCGGCAATTTGGTAGGCCAATTAGAATTCGAGCACCATGAGTTAGAGGCTACGCAAAAGGGCCTCGATAAGCTCGGTGTCAATATGCCTAGCTTTGGAAACATGGGTGCCGACTTTGGAGTGGAGGAGCCCCCGCCAGAGCCCGTAGAGACAGAAGAAGAGCGTATTGATCGAGAATTGGCCGAGAACGAAGAGGCCATCATTGATCTTCAGACCCAGATACGGGGCGCCATGCTTCGAATGCAGCTTGGCCGCTTAATGGAGCGACTATGGGACTCGGAAGAATGGCTCGTCGATCTTCAATCACGTATACGAGGAGAGTGGACACGCCAAATTATGGACTACCGGCTTCAGATGCGAAGGTTTGCCGTGGACCTTCAAAGCGCCGCACGAGGATTTCTCGTCCGTCGTCGGATGATGGACAGGGAGGACTTTTGGAAAGCCAAGGAAAAGGATATCGTCAAGCTTCAGAGTATGATGCGAGCTATTAAAGCTCGAAATGAGGTACGAGATACAAAGTCTCAATTGGTACAGGCCGATGGGCCGGTGCGCAGTATCCAGGCCATGCTTAGGGGTCACCTTGCACGCAAGCGGTTCTACTCACAACAGCAGGAAACCAGCAGCATGGCTGGACCTGTATTACAACTCCAGGCCGCGATCCGGGGAATGCTAGCAAGGGAAAAGGTGGAACGTGTTCTAGTTTCTTTGGAAGAACAAGCCCATACTGTCGCAGGCTTGCAGGCTATTGCCAGGGCCACGCTGATGAGACGCCAGGTTCATGCCCAGAAAGAAGCTCTCGAGAGCTTCGGACCAAAGTGGGCTGCTATCCATGCGGCCCTTCGGGGTAGACTGCTGCGACAGGACATCACAGCCACCAAATTAGAACTTCAACGACACACCTCTGACATTGGTGCGCTACAGGCTCATGTACGGGCCGCAGCAGTTCGCCGGGAAATCACTCAAACAAACGAAGCTCTACATAGCCACGAGGCCTCGGTTCTCGATTTACAGGCGTTTGCACGTGGCATGATGACTCGCCAACGCATCACAATGATGCTTGATGCCCTCGAAACGCACTCGCCCACCTTCACAGAGCTTCAAGCTAGAGCCCGCGGATACCTCTCTAGACAGCGACATTACATATTCTTAGAAGAACTCAATTCCCACGACGAGGAAGTTGCTTCGCTACAAGCCGTAGCACGCGCAATGCTTCTACGTTGTAGCGTTGGGGATCTGTTGAATGAGCTTGACGAACATGAATACGCAATTACGGAGCTACAGGCATTAGCTCGAGGATTCATCATAAGACGTCAATTCGCCGCGAAGAAGAAGCACTTCAACGAGAATATGCAGAAAGTAGTCAAAATCCAGAGCTTCGTTCGAGCCAAGCTCCAGGGAGAAGCCTACAAAAGTCTCACAACCGGGAAAAACCCCCCTGTTAGTGCCGTCAAGAATTTCGTTCACTTACTCAATGATAGCGGCTTTGATTTCAACGAAGAAGTGGAGTTCGAGCGGGTGCGAAAGACCGTTGTTCAACAGGTCCGGCAGAATGAGATGCTTGAACAGTACATCGATCAACTAGACATCAAGATCGCTCTGTTGGTGAAAAACAAAATCACGTTAGATGAGGTAGTCAAGCATCAGAGCAACTATGGCGGCCACGCCACCAGCCTCATCGCCAATTCCTCCATCTCGTCCGGAAACCAATTTGACCTCAAGGCGCTCAACAAAAGCTCCAGAAAGAAACTTGACTCATATCAGCAGCTCTTCTTTAACCTGCAAACTCAGCCGCAGTACCTCGCGCGCCTTTTCAAACGCCTCCGGGAACAAGGCACTCAAGAGAAAGAATGCAAGCGTATCGAACACCTAATGATGGGATTGTTCGGGTATGCACAGAAGACAAGAGAGGAGTATTACCTACTGAAGCTTATTGCCAGGTCAATCCGCGAAGAGGTTGACTCTTGCACCTCTATTCAAGATTATCTTCGAGGCAACTTTTTCTGGTCAAGACTCCTAGCTAACTACAGCCGATCACCTCGCGACAGGAGGTATTTAAGAGAGCTTCTCGGCCCATTAATACGAGATAATATCATTGAGGATCCTGCTTTAGATCTAGAAAGCGATCCTATGCAGATATACCGGTCGGCTGTCAATAACGAGGAGCTTCGCACTGGCCAACCTAGCAGGCGCCCTCTCGACATCCCACGCGACCTCGCTATCAAAGATCCGGAGACGCGTGAACTATTCATTGATCATCTCCGAGACCTCAGGGAGATATGTGACCAATTCCTCGCCTCCTTCGAAGACTTACTTCCGAGAATGCCCTACGGGTTACGTTTCATATGTCAGCAGATTTTTGAAGCACTATGTGATCGTTTTAAGCGTGAGCCTCAGCACCATGTGCTTCAGCTTGTGAGCAACTGGGTCTGGCGTTTCTACCTCCAGCCAGCTGTTATCAACCCAGAGCAAGTTGGCGTAGTTGAGAAAATTCTTAGCCCACTCCAGAAGCGGAATCTGAGTGAAGTCGCGAAGGTGCTCAGCCAGATCGCCTCGGGTCGCCCGTTCGGGGGTGATAACATTTACCTCCAACCCCTCAATGCTTTTATAAGCAATTCGGTCGAGCGACTCATTCATACTACCCATGGGCTCATTTCAGTCGCCAACGCCGAGCACACTTTCGGCGTGGACGAATTCAATGACCTATATGCCAAGAACCGGCCGACTCTTTATATCAAGATGAGTGATGTATTCGCCATACATAACCTAGTAGCGCAGGAGCTCTCCAGCGTCTGCCCCGGTCGAAACGATGTGCTCTATGAGATCCTTCAGGACTTAGGTAGCGCGAAGAACAACGAGAACGAAATGCATGCCGCCGGCTCTTCTGACATACAGATGTTCCTAACACCCAAACTCCATGATGTCAACGACCCTGAGGCAGAGGTCAAATCCCTCTTTATGGAAACGAAGCGGTGTGTCCTATACATCATTCGCGTTCAGACGGGTGCCAACTTGCTAGAGATCCTTGTTCGCCCGCCCACCATAGAGGATGAGAAGAAGTGGCAAGCATTACTGCGTGAAGACTTCGCCTCGGGCAGCAATACCAAGGGAGCCTACTCGGACGTGAACATGGTCGATGTGACTCGCATGTCATACTACGATATGAAACGGAATGCCTTAGAGAACATTATGCGCTTAGAACAAATGGGGCGCATCACAAAACACAACCACTACCAAGATGTGCTGAACGCAATTGCATTAGATATCCGCACCAAGAGCCGACGCCGGGTCCAGCGACAACGAGAGCTAGAGGGTGTGCGACTCACGCTCGGCAATCTCCACGAAAAGGCAAAATACCTAGAACAACAACGGAAGAGCTATGACGATTACATCGAGCAGGCCATGGCCACGCTCCAGAAGAACAAAGGGTAAGCCTCCTCGGCAACTAAATATAATTCTCACTAACCTCAGTAATTAGAAAACGTCATTTCTTCCCATTCACAAAACAATACAACCACCAGCGCGAGCTCGAGCGATCCGGCCGGGTGCCGAAATTCGGCTCTTACAAGTACAGCGTACGCGCGCTGTTCGGCAAGGGTGTAATTGTATCATGGCAAGGCGTGCCGGAACGCGATTGGAGCAGCATTAATCTGACAATCGCGTGTGATCAAGTGGGTATATTCAATGTCGAGGGGAGCCGTGGCCATATCCAGATTCCCGGGGCTAGCGCCATCATACCGATCGAGGACCTCCTACAAGCCCAGTTCGAGGCACGCCAGTTTATAGACTTCTTTGAGGGCAACTTGAGGGTGAACGTCAACCTTCTGCTACACCTTCTATACAGGAAATTTTACCGGACACAGTAAGACTGGCGTTCGTTCGTTCTTCTGGGAGGTGAAATTGAAAAAAGGTCAAGGGAATAAGGGAATACGGGCGATTAGGTCGTTGTTTATATGGTGGGATGATTGATACCAGGTTCATCGGTATGGCTTGCATTGTTCGTCGTCCATTAGAAGGCATTGGTGTTGTTGCAGGGCGGTACTGGTATGGTTTGTGTATGTACTCATGTATAGGTGGTTGGTTAGCTGGGAGCGCCCGGTCAGCCAGTCAGTCGCCTCGAGCGCCTGGACGAAGAGGTAGCTTTGCATGGATACAAAGACTCATGAGATTATGGAAATCACAGCTGAAAATATCACTATTCAAAAATTGAACATGCTCTTTTGGCTCGCTCTTGGTTGTGTAATATGGATTCGCGCTAACTCCGTCTATAATCATGATTTATGATGTGCGATGTAAACTCGGCCAATGAATATAAAGAATAAGAGACACCAACAAGACTCCCTTCGTTCTTCGCCTAATTGTGTAGTACTGCTGCTGCTGTGTCACAGAGCCGGAAAGTTAAACAGCCTAAGGGATCCCGTCGTTATTGATGCCAACTTCATTTGTTTTAGTCTATGATCTACTGCCTAAATAGCATCTTTAATGTAATCCAAAACGTTGTTATATACGTGCGACATGGCGGTTTCATATGTACAGGTGAATGTTTCCCTCCCTCCTCATAACTCTTTCATCTCGCTATCTATCGGTGCTTCCTCGACCGCTTCTTCTTCCCGCCACACGTAAAGCCGCCGGTCGGGTTCGCCTTGCTTCCTCCTGTCGGAGCTGCCGTGTTTCCTGCCGTGGTAGCTGTAGTGGCTGTACTAACTGTGGTGGCAGCCGAAGTAGCTGAAGTGGCAGCCGACGTAGCTGAAGTGGCAACCGACGTAGCTGAAGTGGCAACCGAAGTGGCCGAAGTAGCCGTCATGCTTGTGCTTGCGGGCGCCGAGGCCGTCGAGGTGCCGTCTGCGGGAGGAGCTGCGCCCTTCTTCCCGATGGAGGCAAACGGAGGCGCGTTGAAGACCAGCAGACTCTGAATAGTCTCGAGCGCGCTGAGCTCGACGCCGAAATCAGACTGGCCGTCGAAGCCGCTGCCGGTCCACGAGACGCCGCAGGTGGAGTTGCCGTGGCCAGCGCAGGCCTGGGCGGCGCCCTTGGCGCTGTTCTCGAGCAAGGCCATGATGGTGGTCCTGGCGCTGGGCACGAGGACGGCGGTCTTGCCGAGCCAGCGGGACAGGCTGGCCTTGAAGGAGGTCTGGTCGGTGGTGCAGGCCTTGGAGGGCTCGCAGTTCTGCTCGAACATGACGCCCGTCTTGGCCGGCGTGAAGAAGGTGGCCGCAGCGGTGTCGACGAAGCCGAGCACGCGCTTCTCCCACACCGGGTCGTCGGTGAAGTTGGCCATGTGCGCGGCGCCGTGCAGGTAGCTCGCGATGTTGTACGACCACTCGATGTGGTTCACCGAGGAGCAGTTGGCGCCCTTGTCGTCCGACGTCCCGTCGTACACGTGGTAGTCGGCGCTCACGAGCCCCACCCCCGTCGACCAGTCCCAGATCTTGGTCGCCCAGTCTGCGAACGTCTGGTTTCCCGTGTAGCGAGCCAAGCGCGCCGCTGTCTGGAAGAAGGCCCCGTTTGTAACGGAGTTCTTGTACTATAAAGACTGACGTTAGCGACTAAGTCATACAACTTAAGGTAGGTAAGACGTGTGTATCCCCTTCATGAGGATAGGGAGACACAAAGGTCTGTTAGGAAAGGAGGAAAGAAAATGAGAAACTTACAGTCCAGCCGCTCACTTTAGGGTCGAACTGCCACTTTAGGCCACCGCCGCAGGTGGTGCTGTCGATGTTCCAGCGTTCGACGAAGAGGTTGAAGGTGTTGGTAGCGATAACATCCCAGGTCGGAGCACCCGGCAACGTGTCGAAGCTATACTCCATAGCCGTCAGACCCGCGTATAGCCAGTAAGCCTGATATATGTTAGCTACTATACCATACTATATATATCACTTGTATGTCCCGAGACAAGTTTTCCTTACTTGGTCATCATTTGCCTCCCAGCCGCTCTGCTCCGGAGGTTGGAAGTCGAATTTGGGACCGACGTTCTTACTAAGAGCCGAGAGCAGATCCTTCTTATACGTCGTGTCCTTCGTGTACATGGTGTAGTCCATAAGCCCGGTCCAGCCGGAGCCCGAGAGCCACCAAAACCATGGTTCCGGCTGGTTGAACTGGCCCGTCGTCGCCTGCTCGTTGTGGTAGACGTACAGCCCCTTGGCTACCGTGCTGGCGGCGGATTTTATTGAGCTAGCATCCGCGGCGTTAAGCTCGATAGCGGAGCCGACATGAGCCAGGGCAAGCGCCGTAACGGCGAGCCTCGAAGACGACGATGATGTCTTCATTGTATTTGTTTTGTTTGTTTTGTTTTTTTTTTCCTTCTTTTCAGAGCACACAAACTCGATAGCAGAAGTGGTTTAATTCTACACAAATCAAGAACGGAAAAGCAGGAAAAGCCAGAATGAGTGAGCGAATGAAAATAAATACAATCAAGGGAAGGATTGGTTGAAGTGAAGAAGTGAATGAGTTGGCTCACTCCATTGCCAAACAAACGACCAAGAAGGGAGGAGGAGGCGGACAACAAAGCCCTTTTGAACTGCCATTGTCAGCTAGGACAATTGGACCCTGACAAAGAAAAGCGACAAAGTACCGGCGCATAGGATGGAAGGGGAAACAATACGAGCTGACGGCAGCCAGTGGTTTGCGGCCGAGCCACGCAGCCTGTGTCGATCGCCAGATCCAATCCTTTCCCACCCTTTCCAGCGACTGCAACGTCAACCACTCTGAGGACCCAGCGGAGCCTAGCGCCGTGTTGGTTTACCGGGAATTCCCCCAGAGCCAGGCCCAGAGAAAAGAGGCAGCTCGGCGGTTCCTGGGCGACTACGCGCCAATGAGAAGACCCCGAAGACCCTGGCTCCTCCGGATTGGGAGACTCGATGGGGACTGATGGAGACGAATGGGGAACGGTGAGCAGTGGACCTGGATTCTGCCCTGGATGTTCCTGCAGCCAAGTTGTGTTTCATACTATTCCTGGCCAGGCTAAATCATTACATCGTGAACCGGGGTTCTGGCCAAGGGAGCTCGTTAACAAACAAACGTAAACGCACCTCACCTACATAAGCGGTAGGTCGTTGATTACTGGAAATAAACCACTTACACATCTACATGCCTAATGCATGTAGATTTGGCGCCTCGGCTACTGCTACTACTAATACGACTGTGGGCAGACTGTGGGCAATTGTCTGTATAATGGATACTCCGTACTAATGAGGTAGTTGTAGCGTCTCGCTCACCCAAACAAAACGATCGGCGACGCAAGGCACCCGACTTCTCTTGCACTTCAGGTCCAAATTGTCGGCGTTTCTCTGCCAATCAATGTCTTGACGGAAATACAAAGTCTCAATTTCAATACACTTCCGCCCCCCACCGCACGCCACAAAGTACCTCCCCAGTCCTAGTAATATTATTGTGTGTTGCCTGTAGGTATATGTAGCCAGTCTAGTGTGTGCATCAGCTTAGGTATTACCTATTACCTACTAGATTATATGCCACCCTAGATACACGCATAGAAATTGAAGGTGTCTCCCTCACTGCGGAATAACTGCGACATCAATATCACGACATGACAAAAGGACCACCAAATGAAATTGAATCAAACATGTTACAACGATTCACTTGCAACTTCGCTCCTCTCTTCATTTCGTATTAATTGATGCGCATGTTTATTTCTTTTCATCGGAAACTCACAGCACTGACGTGGTCTGACCCCCAAAATCCTAATGACGCCACAGTGCCGTGTTGCTTATTACTACTACCGTACCTACCTACAAATTCGGATAAAAAGGGGAAAGGGGGATTGTGTTACTCGACGAGAGGTTGTAAACTGATTCCTCAGACACAGGACACAAGCGATGTCTACGTCACATCATTGTATTTCTTTCCAGCTAGCTAGCAATCTATAGTGTACCGTCGCATCATTCTTCAATCCATTGATTTTATTATTGATCACTCATTATTGAAATTACGATGAAGGGTCCTGATTGCTACCCATAGGCATTTCGCTATGTGCTGCGTCTTCTTCAATAGTACGACGGCTACTTCTTTGCCACAGTCTTCCGAGATAGTGCACACACCCATACAACCCAAAGAATAGTCTGGCTTGTGGGCTAGAATGAGGGCGATTCTCGTGATGTTAGATTAATCTAATAAAAATCGAGAGGGCGCCAAAATGGCACAAGAAAATATAAACAATCAATAAAGTAGTAGTAAAGAGAAGGTGAAATATGAGCCGAGGCAAATGTGATTGGCTCTTAGATTTCTATTCTACAATGGCCAAGGGTCTCGATTGGAGGCTAAGATCACAGCTAGAAGGTTACCTTTCTGGATGGTGCCTACCTAATAAATAACGGGTAAAAACAAAGACGGCGTCAATGTCATGTGAAATCGGAAGCTCTTTCGGCGGAACGTTCGGTGGGGACTCGGCGGTTGTGCATCCACAATTCGGAGGCCATCGCCGAATATCACAACTAATTCCACCCAAGCTGGCCGGAAATTATATATCTTATTATTTTAATCGAACCGATACTCCAACTTCATAATCTCTCATTTCTTTCTCCTTTTCAACTAACATCTTGTCATATACTAATAACAATAACAAGGGCCACTATGTCCGACCTACCTTCAACTATGCGTGCCCTCGTGGCGCCTACATATTGCGCTCCGTCCGGGTACGAAGTCATTGACACACCAATACCGACCATCAAGAATCCAGACGACGTGCTCATTCGAGTGCATGCTGCTGCTATACAAGCTGGCGACACACAGCGCGCCCGGGGTGCACCGAGGATCCTACCAGGGAAGATGAAATTCCCTATAAAGATAGGTCTCGAAGGCGTAAGTACTCGTCATCGTATTCTAGGTGTTAAACAAGCCCATTTAATTGCGATATATAGTCCGGCGTAGTAGCAGCCGTAGGCCCCTCCGTAACCAAATTCAAACCAGGCGACGAGGTGTACACACTCGCACAACCAGGACGCCCCTTCGACATGTTCGCCGACAACGGCTTCGCATGCCAGTACGGCGTGTCCCCAGAGTCCTGCGTCCTCCCCAAGCCCTCTCACCTCTCGCACGAAGACGCCGCTTCGCTCCCCGGCTCCACGCTAACAGCCTACCAATGCGCTGAGACAGCCCTCCACCTGCTGCGCGAAAACGGCGTCTCCGGCGGGCTGGAGGGCAAGACGGCATTCGTGCCCGGGGCGCTGAGTGGTACCGGCTCGGTCGCGATCCAGCTGCTCAAGAACCACTACGGCGTCGCCCGCGTCATCTCCACCGTGTCGACGGCCAAGATGCCGCTCGTGGAGGCGTACCTCCCGGGCCTCGTGGACCAGCTCGTCGACTACACGGCCGTGAGGCGCCTCACGGACGCGATACCGGCCGGCAGCGTTGACTTCGTGCTTAATACGCAGTGGGACCTCCTTAGCACCTTTGCGCTCGCGAACCCGAGGACCGGGGTCATTGTATCTATCAGCAGCTTACCGCCCCCGGCGCTTCTACGCGAGCTGATGCCCGCCGCCCCGTTCTGGATTTGTTGGATCCTGGCTGTTGCGCAGTGGTACTATGCATTTAGGCTGCGCGGCACGAATATTAAGTACACGTTTGGTAAGTGTGTGAAAAGTTTTCCCTACACGTTGTATATCGATTCCCCAACTCAAAAAAGTTGTATTTTATTACTTTCAGTTCAAACTTATTTTTATCTCAAAATTCTACGGACCCGCTATGGAGATTTCTTTTTTGCTTCATCTGGGCTTTCTGTTATACTTGAGGAACTAACTCGTACCATTCAAGTATCTGGAAACTTCGGTGTCCGTGAAGATGTTGAGCGAACAGGAGAGTTCATCGCAACAGGCAGAGTAAAGGCAGTTAAAAGAACAGTGGCCCTCGAAGACATAGAGGCGGTTAGAAAGGGATGCGAACAAGTGTACGCTAGCAAAGGCGGGATAGGAAAGCTCGTAATCACGATTCCTTGAGGAACTTCAGTGGAATTGGTAGCACGGTCACAGACCAAGGACGGAAGCGGACAACTATATTTAGAACAGTGCATTGTTTTTTCTTTTTATCTTAGGACTCTAGAATACTTTGAGAACGGAATGTGGAAAGACAAAGTGCTCCAGGTAGAGCCTGGATTCGTCCATCTATATAGTAGCGCTTAGGGGGGACAAAGGATTAAGGCGTCTGCCAATATGGAAAGAATGACGAATTCGGTTAATGCGGTAATTGTCAACAAACAAAGGAAATCAGCTGGAATGCCGAATCTGCTCGGAACGGCCGTGTCCCAGCCGTCCCGGCCCGCGGCAACGTTCCTGTCCCGGGTCCGGGCCTACCCGGCGCGGGCCTGGTCACTATGTTCCGCGGCGGGATACTCCCTTGTAGCAGTTGTATCCTTGGTTGTTGTAAGGGTTTAGATATTGTCCCGCATACTTCTGGCTTCTATCCAACCGAATCCAGACGACGACCTTGTCCGCATCCTTATCGTACTTGGAGCCCACCAAGTACGCCGCGAATGTCCTGTTGCCTGGTAGGCGTAGGTCGTTCGAGCTGCCAAACTCCTCTTGGACAACACCAAGCTGTAGCCTGAAACCATGCCTCTCGCCGAAGAGCTGTAATAGTGCGGCTACGGCGTGCACATCGAAGTTATTGTTTCTTGCCCTTGTGAAGTTTTTGAGACGTGAGTCTGCCTCGGCTAGAGAGGTCAGATCTGCCCCTGTCGTTTGCATATTCTCGAACTGGCGGTTGATGCTGAATTCTAGCGCCATGATCGCGGAGCGGTATAAGAACTGCAGTTCAGTCTTCGTCGCGATCCAGCCTGCAGGGAAGGCATTGGCAAATCGCTCTCGAGCCTCTTGCTTAGAAGGGTCCGGGAACACGCGTAGCGACGAAGCACCGGTGCCGGTGGCTTGGCCCACAGTGCTTCGGGAAGACTGAGGGCGTCCTACGACCTGTGTCTTACTCGATGTATTCTCCCTGGTCTGGCCATCCGCGGTGGACCGGGCCATGTTGTAATTGGAGATGACCCCAGTTCTGGGGTCGTATGAGGCCTGACCCTCGTTGTAGTCCTTAGCGTCGCCGCGAGGAGGATGATCGATATCTCCGGCTACGGTTTTCCCCGTCATGAGGCCAATGTTTTTCATTGTAGTCGTTTCATGGAAGCCGGGCTTGCCCTCAACACTAGATTGGGCCCTGACACGTCCGGCTAACTCCCCACTTGTCTGGTCGTACGTAAATGCGCCTTCACTGTAGTCCCCGGGCACCTGGGTGATTTCTTCATCGTCTTCAGAAGCGTCCTGTATAGTTACCGTTGGCTGTCCCCCGCTTCTCATGGTCGGCGTCACAGGCGCCACGGCTGCAGCGAACTGACCGCCAACGCCGCCAGGTCGTAAGGGAGCGTAGGCATCGCTGCGGAATTTCTTGGTCGCACTTAAGCTGTTCAAGAACTCGATGGGCATCTTACGCTTTCTTGGGTTACTTCGAGGAATGTTCGCCCTCGCTACCTGAGGTACCAGAGGCACTAGAGGGACCTCCGCGCCGACAAGCTTCTGCCACACTCTCGGGAGACCTAATAATCGATCCTTATAGAAGGGCTGTTTCGGGTATAGTGCTAAGCGAGAAATATATTAGTGTTGAGTTTCACAGGCGAGGGCAGTCGCCCAACATCTTAATAGCTCGTGTTGGTTTCACTCACCGTTGCTAAGCTCATTGCTAATCAATATCTTTTGGAGCAACGTGTCGCCCATAGGGAATACGGCTGGCCCAGGCGCGAACTTCTCATCAGATCGTACAAATGGGATGAGCCCGCCCCTCCCCCTCTCCCTTAACGATTTTAATGGCTTTTCCATCATGTTGCCGTTGTTATCTACCCTAGTATTACTAGGTGTGTTGCCGAGGGTAGGGTTATTGTTAATGTTGTTGGCGTTTTGGATCCCGTTCCCGTTATCAGCCCCGTAATCAAACTCTTCGATGTCGTCGTTGTTTAGGACATAGACCACGGAACTATCAGTGGAGGCTGGGCTGGGTACACGATACTGGGCTCCGGTGGGTGCAGGATTCTGGGCTCCGGTAGGTGCAGGGTCCTGGGCTCCGGTAGGTGCAGGGTCCTGGGCTCCGGTAGGTGCAGGATTCTGAGCTGTGGGTGCAGGATTCTGGGCTCCGGCGGTGGTACGTCTACGGGTTATGGGGAGCTCGTCCTCAAAATCCGCGAGGTTGTCCCAGGAATAATCTAAATCGTGCCAGTCGCGCTCACCGTGGTGATCTAAGATGGGTTTCGCGTAGACTGGCTTTTCTCTTCCTCTTGGTAGCCGGTGGGTCAAGATACCATAGGCCTGGCTGGGCTTGGATGGATCTATCCTAGCTACTTCGTCTTTGCGCTGTCGAATAGCCTCGAGTCTATGGGGAGGAATGCGGGACGGTGGCCATCGTTGCATGTTAAAGAAGTGGCGTCGGGTGTGTTGGGCCTGGTACCGTCTCTGGTCCTTTGTTGCCCAGTCAAAGACACTAGGTCTTTGATAGCCTTGGTATTCTTTGTCCTGTTGGTCTTTGAACCCGGTTAACCGCCCTAGGTACATTGTGGGCCGGTTCTGAAAACAGTCCTCAATAATACCCTCCCGGATGACTGTGAAAGGGTCCTGATTTCCTTTCATTAGCGGATTTTGAGAAGTGGAATGCGGGTCTGCCTTTAACAGAACATCGTTGATGTTTGGGGGCAGAAGTGCTACCTCTCCGGAACCTTCCCGGATGGCCGTGTTCCAATTCTCTATAGCAAGATTGTAGTCTCTGATAGACACTGGCTGCCACCATTTTTCGACCGCGGCAGGAATTGTGACGGGATCCGCATTGGTATTGCTTTCGGGACGTGGTTCCTTGAGATCTGTCGAGAGGTCCAGGGGAAGTTTTGATTGTTCTTGCTGGGTTCCGGGTTCCACGTATTGTAGTCTGTCTCTGATTTGGTTTACGTGCCTAAGTGTCCGGCCCATACGATAAGCTATGTTCCTGAAAAACTGTATAGTCTTCTCAGGTGTTTGCGGCTCGTATGGCTCCCCCGAATAGTAGTATTTTGCGGGGTGAGGTTGCATCTTTTTCTCCTCGTGATACTTAGTCAAGTAGGCACCGACCATTTCCCAGGAAGCCAGGTCATCCTGATAGGGTGATTCCCGTTCATTCTCAACGGTTTCCATCATCGCGTCGCCAATGTAGCACAGCCCTTCTGGCACAATATATCTTTTAATGAAGGCTTGTCTTTTAGCGAACGCCTCTCTGGTTCCAGGATGCTCGTCTTGTGTTTCCAGGCGTTCTAGTTCCGGCGTGAAGTCCGATCCCACGTGATCCATCATGTATTCTAGTTCGCGAGAGAATCTAGGCCTGTTCCCATGGTAATGAGACCAGTTGCCATAGGCAGTGTCATAGTGATTTACCATCTCATCCACATATTCCGCATTGAGGTCATAGAACTGATCTAAGTCCACGTAACGCCAAAGAATACGGTCTTCAGGGTGTACGTTGTAGCGTGGACGATCCACCATCGCCGGCTCTCTACCTCTTCTCTCTGGCATGAATCTGGATTTCATTAGCATAGTGATTTGATCGCTTCCATTTTTCCTTAGACTTACATGCATCTACCAAGGCTATGAAGCTCCGCACATAGAAACTCTGCTTCATCTAGAGCAAATTGGTAACAGCCATTCGGATGTTCTGGGTTCGGATGCTTGTCTCCACTCTCCTTAACTTCTTCCTCCGCACAGCCGTTGATATATGCCGTTACGGAGAGGAGCGTACTAGGCTTGTGGTTACGCATGACATCATCTAGGTCATCCTTATCCTCTGCCCAGATCTGGAGACCGGTGCTGTCGGGAGTGCTCGATACTGCCTGGTTATTGAAGTACGACTGGAGCCTCGCATCAAAGAGAATGAGGAGATTGCGTGCTGGCTGTTTGGACGGGTCACACATTTCTAGCGTGCGTGATGGCTCGCATAGGTACTTTAGCCATGCACTCTCAAGACCGTCAATCAGCTTATAGTCGTCAGCATCGGCGTTGTCATCTGGAATATCGATTCCAGATCGGCGCTTGATGTCTCGACGCCGATACCGTTTTACACTCAACATTTCATCATCATCTTCGGCGGGTACTTTGTAGTTGCCTTCTTGTTGGAAGCTTGTCGTATTGTCCTGTCTACCGGCATCAATATCCCGTAGGATGGCTCTTAAAAGAGGGCGGGGCGCTGCTGCCCATGCCCCGTGAAGCATGCTTTCGAGGTTATCGAGATATTCGCCAACCTTGAGCCAGTATTGATCGTGAATAGCTAAACCTCTATAGATCCGAGGGCCTCGGAAATTTACGGGTAATTCCGAGGCTGAGAAATCACCCCATGACTGATTGACGTAGCGCTGACGCTGGCAGTCTGCTAGGAAATCAACAATTCGCGTGTATTCGGAAGACCAATGAAGCCATGAAAATGGATCCTTCTCCTTTTCGTTGGTCACCTGAACGGGTTCTACGACTCGTGGAACATAGGGAACGTCTTTTGGCAAAGGCGCCGGTGGATCGTATGGCAGCACAGGCCGACGCCATGGGGTGTTTATCACACGATTCTCGTGGCTTGTGAATAGGTTGAGACATTGCTGAAGCGCGGCTCTCTGCCACCCACGCCTATTATAAAATGGTAGGCCCTTAAACTCAGCATCATGTGGAGGCGGCACATTGGAACTTGTTTCCGCTACGCCGCCCCTCATATATTTTTCATATGCCTGGTTTTCGGTGTTGAACTCGATATTCTTCTCTCTGCGCCTGATCGTCCTGCCAGTCCTAGCAGCTCGTCGAGTGACTCTGAAGAACCTATTCTCGCTCTTCACATAGGCATCAATATCGGCTAAGTTTGGCGGCCTCTCGTCCCAGAGCAGCAGTTCACTTTCGGGACGAGGCATAGGTTTGACGGGCCGATATTTAGACTTTGCACGATCAGGGTTGGGAAGAGGAAACGCCCTCGGATAAGTCAAAAGACGTTCCTGTGTGGTCTGGCCTCGGAGAATGTCGGTGGTCCATAGCGTTTTGTCCCGAGCACGTTTCTCTGACTTGAGGTGAATCTTGACCATTACTCGCGCGTCTTCCAAAGCAGCACGTAGTTTGGGGTCGCTGAATCCTAAATCTCCTGTAACCATCGCTCGATGGGCCTCGGTAAGATAGTCTCGAATCCGGGCGAAATTGGTATTCCAGTTGGCATCTCGATCTGCGTCATTGTCCCTAAGGTAGGCAAGAATTTGGGGGACGGTGATACTTGGGTTGTGAGTCTTCAGGCTGTTTGGTGCGTCTGCAGGCTTGCTACCACTCGCAATCCTTGCGGCCACAGGATCAGGTTGATCTTTATCTAAAACGAGATCCTGGTAGAGATCTTCAAGTCGGTCAAGTACCCGCTGCCGGTCAATCCCCTTGCCCGGGTCGTGTAGTGGCGCCATTGTATACTTAGGTAGCCACTCGACGGAAAGCAGTATCTACAGATTGAAAATAGTCGCAAAAGTGTCACCACACTGCCCAACACTCAACCAAGTAAGAGGAGATAGGAAGTGGTAACACGTCTATGTGAATCGGTAGTAAGCGGGGCGTGTGGTTCTTGTCTCCATTCGCATGGAATCCACAGGTTTTTCAGGAATGAGACGCAAACATTCCGAAGACAGCCTTCTTCCTTCGTCGGCTGCTCTTGGAGTTCCCTAATGCACTTTAAAACAAAGAATGTTTAGGCTATAGTCATAGCTCTAGTTAGGAGAAGTGAGACAGCCGCTACACATATACTTGCCGTTTGCAGGTCTTTTAGTATCTTCATTGGCTTTGTCTAGAATTTAGAGTTTTCACATTAGTGGCCTAGCACAACACAATTTCCATGGGAATTAGTACGAGGTCTGGTTGGTACCACAATTACAGATATTTGATCATGGCGGAAGGGCTGCGAGAGGGTAGCCAACACTCAGATGATGAGAGTCGAGATGGCTCGGGGGGGCGTAGAGTACGTGTTATCCGGTCGCTCGGAATGCCCGAAGATGAAGTAGCCGCTAGGGAACAACGGAGGACTCGGTATTTAAGATTTTTGGGGGGAGAGCAAGGAGACGGCAAGCAATCAAAAAATAACACAGCTGAGGGCGGGATGGGAATTACCACGGAGGCTGGGGTATCGACATCATCGCAAGGATCACCAGTTATTGCCGAGGATAGTCAAGGAAGAAAGGCTTGGGAGACGTTAGTCATTGGAAACTTGGGCGAGAACCTAAGTCATATCGAGCGCAAGAATCGCGAAATCGAGCAACAAAGATATATTGTGAAGTATCACGAAGAACATTCGCCCCATCAAGTAGAACATAACAGAAAGATCTTGGTTCGACTCATCGATGAGAGAAATGAAATGGAGGATAACGAAGAGAACAATATGCCTCAGTATGTTAATTTACATGAACAAAGATCCGAGCTCTTAATCTGACAATAATAACGCTAGAGATCAGCGAGAGAAAGGAGAACGTATTTCGAGGCGTTTAGAGTTGCTGCGATGGACCTTAGACACTAGCAGATGTGAGGACGAAAGAATCAACATCAGAGCAGCAATCCAGGGATACGAATCCGGAGAGATACCGTATTCCCATAACTTCACGCTGCTATACCGGGGCCAAATCGTTGACGTGTGTCCAACATATGACTCATTTTGCGTGGATAGAAGTGAACGGCTCGATCGTTATTTTTCCGAGCATGGGCCCGGTTGGCTCTGGCACGAACCTCCTTTAGCTAGCGCCAGCAATGATGCTCTGGCGATGAAGGGGTTTTGTATTGACCGGTCAACTCGCGAGAGATACAGGGTCGGCTGTTACCTCATAAATCTTAGATTTGCAGTCGAACTGGATAAAGTTTTCGGACACGAGCAGCGGTTGAGTGAGAGAAAAAGAACAAGAACAACACCACATGATGAGGATGCCGACGCTTCATGTCAACTAGAGACTCTTCTGGATAGTGGCGCAACCTTTCCCATAATAGTTGAGTCTGACTTGGCAAGGCTGGGAGTAGACCTGTCCAGTTACCCAGCTCAGGGAACCATGGAACTTACTACCCTTGATAACCGTTCAAATCATAGGTTCTATGAGATGCATGTATCGGTATGCTCTGATAGGGGCGACTCGTTAGTTAGTCGAGAAGACGACGCGGTATGGCCAAATGAACGGCGAAGCTTGGGCGGATTTTACCCAGTTCTAGCTTCCCCAAATCCCCCAGGGGGTGCCGATTTTACAAATCGCCTTAGCGGCATGGTGCCGTTTGATGCTTGCTATATGTCCTCAGCGCCCGGCATGGAGAGGTTTTGGCTAGGAGAGGACAGGAGAGATGTTCTAGGCACCAACCGCCTACCTGCCCATCTCAGATACGACACCGACAGAACCTTTCTGATTGAGTACCCCGAGGAGATTGAAGCGCTTCGACGGGTCGCGCAGACACCTGATCGTGTAATATTCTTACATGAATATCCGGACAAGCCCAACCTTCTGCTCACGGATAGTGACGTACCAGGAATTCGAGGGAAGAGTGAGGTTGCTATTGGACAGTACGAAATAGCGGACGGTAGTCATAAACGGAAGCAACCGCGAAGAGCATTAGCAAAGCGAGTTGTCCAAGTTGAACCACGGAAAGGAGGCGTCAAAATTATACGTAAACACAAACCACGGCGGTGGAAGAAGAACTACGACAAGCCACCAGGCCCCAGGAAGCATAGGATGCATATATAAGGACAACGTAGTGTATCGTCTTCAAAAACGGAGCATGCACAAGTGACCAAGGCTAGTTAGTCAATTGACTAGCCATTTTGACCAGGCGGTATATGTGATACAGAAAGTACCAACGTGATGTTTCCAATGGATGTTGTGTCGACCTAAACATGCCGGTGCCAGTGCAAAAGCTTCGATTATTGTTGAGGCTAATAAAGGATAATGGCCGTGGGTACACGGTCAAAGCTAAACTTGATGACGATCACAGGTGCAACAGAAGAGCTGACATTTTCATCCGGCTAGCCTAATCACTGGTGCTGGAACCGAGCTAGCCAGAGCCGTGATGAGGGCTTTGCGGAATTTCTCGAAGCCCGAGCTGCCTCAAGGCAACGGTATGGTTATGAGTATTGACTAAGAGCCTCGGCTAAGTAGCTTTGGTGATATTGGGATATAACCTAGTACTGGCAACTCGTCGATCGAGTGATTCAGCGGTCAATCTCGCTAGGCTCGTAAGGCGTCGCCGGCATACTTGAGACAGATGAGTACCATGTCAGCATGAAGTGACTAGGCCCGCCCCGGTAAATACTTAGCGATGTTCACGCGTGATTCGGCTTCCTTGCTATTGATATTCGGCGAATGAAGGTGTGCTGCCGCAGACCTTTGGAAACGAGCGGCAACATGCACGTAATGCAGCAAGTTCCGTCCGCCTCCCGCTTCCCTGTCTCTCTTCCAATCGCGCATCATGCAGCGTAGCTACATGGCTGAACCTGGAATGGTGTGGGAACAAGGCAGCATGCAAGGGAAACAAAGATGATGCCGATGATGGCAATTCTGGGAGGTTGGTGTGAGCTGAAAGAGGAATACGTTTACAAATTGTCGGGCGCCAAGAAATGGGAGAAATACCGAGCGCGTCTAGGCTAAGTAAGTACTTACCTAGGTAGGTATGTAGACGGTATGCTGTATAAGAGGTATATGGGAGGGTCGGGTGGAAGTGGAGAAGGAGAGGAAGGAAGGCGGAGAACAAGAAACATTGAGACGCGTAAAGTGTTTCCTTCGAATCTGCATAATCCGAAACCCCATAGAGCCCGATACCTAGGAACGCAACGTACAGTATTCACGTGTTATGTACGGAGTGGGTATCTAGGCCTATAGTATATCACAACTACCTACCTAGCTTAGTGCCTAGGTATCGCGAATACATGTTTAGAGTCGAGCACGCGACGAACAGTGACGTTAGCTTGGCATGGCATAGCATGGCATAGCATAGCTCACCAAATCCTTATGCATACGTCTGCAATTTCTTAACCTTTTTTTTTTTTTTCCTTTCTCCACGCCGACTCAGGGCCGTGTTGTCGTGCCACCGAAGAGGGGTTGATGAGGAGAAATAGGGAGAAAAAAAAACTTTTTTTTTCTCCTTCTGCAGTTCTTAAGTAATAGGTAGACCCGGCACGACGGCAAGAAGAGTCAAGCAAATGCAAAGGAAGCTCTTCGCGTTATTCACTGTACGGGGCGCTGCCGCGGCTATCTCGTCATCATTCGAGACTGACTGCCCGTCTGGGCGCTGGTGACTGGACTAGCTAGCTAGCCTCTCTTGGGACGCATTTCTTGACGTTTAAAATAGCTGTGATTCGCCGGGCGGGGAATATGAGGGAATCCATACGGGCGCCATACCAGGTACAGTGCTGTGTCGTCTGCTACCAATTCGGCAACAGAATCTGCACGCAATTGCTCCATGCTAAACAAACTAAGCAGCCAGTTCATGCCGAACAGATCCTATCAGAGAACCGGGTGTCAGAAGGGAGGGGCCGAACATCTCGCGGCCTATTGCCAAATGGGGATACTGTATGTGAAAGCTCGCCTCCTATTGGCCCACAGCCACGAACGATGGCGAACGATGGCCTGTCAAGTGAAACATTCCGTCGAGCCTCGTCACCAACCGCAATACAAGATGACATGTTGGCCAGCAACTTCGTTTACACTTTACACCGACTACATGGACTACATGGACCACATGGACCACATGGACCCTGAAAACGGCCGAGGGTTAGGCGGGAACCAACACCAACGCCAGCGCCAACACCAACGTCGTCACAACGACTCAGAATGCCCCTCAGTGCTAAATATGCTTGACTTGTGGTAAGGCGATGTTACGGTATTCAACTTGGATGACATGGCTCGAATTCAAGCACTGGCAACGCTAGTCGTAACTTGCAGATACAATAACGTCAGCCGTCCCACTGCTAAGGTAGCTTCTTCTTACCCAACACACATATGTATGGCCAGATACTGGGTGCACCGTCAAGTGCCTTACTGCGTATTAAGTCAATGCTAGCCTCTGGAATAAGCTAGGGAAGATTGACTGTGTTTCGCTTAACCAACAAAACAACAAAATCAATCTGTTGGCCAATAATTGCCCAGTCCTGAAGATCTTCCCAGTCTAATATTCATCTTGTGACCATATAGATTCTTAACAGCGTCCCGCCATACTATGACATAGCCTATAACCTATACATATAACCTACATATAACCTATACATAGGGACTACCCCACGGTCAGCTGACCAAAGCACGTTCGTGATCCCGCCTCAGGGCTAGAAGCCAGTATGGATGAATGATCGAACGGAGCATCTAGTCTAGATAATACTTAGTGGAACTAGAAGGGGTCACCGATCCTAAAGGCGGAGTCAAGGCTCGTAACAAGCTCACAATTGGCGACGGTGTTTTTCCAGCCCGCTGCTAGTTCGTAGCTTTGAGTTACCTATGTATGCCTAAGTCACTTATATGTGCTTTGGTACCGCCGTAGCATTCGCTGTTTCTCTTAACTGCGGGTAAGTATAGTCTCAGTGGGCCTTGGACCAGTTTTAAGCAGGGATGATTGAAGGATACCGAAAGTGTTTACTTACATAGATGGCGGATACATACTGCTTGGCCCCGTACAGTCCTCCCCGCGTCTGAGATCGTTGTGGGTATAGTATTTCATCAATACTAATTTAGATGCGACTCTTTACAGCGTAATAAACACATACGTATATCCATAGGTAGCCAATAGGTACCTTCTAGCTCTGATCCGTGTGGGCCTTAGGGCAGCCGTGCCGGAAAAAAAAATCTACCTGGAGTCTTTTTATCTAGTAGAGCAGACCATCGTCGGAAAGATCGCGTTGCGGTAGTTACGAGTACTTCTAGTGCCACAGTATGACCCTCATGTATCTCTGCCGACTTACTGTCCACTAAGTGTTCTCGAAAGCGTCGTATCAGGACAAGAAGCCAGGGCGAGTCCGCCCCGTTGACACGGATAAACTATAGAACTATAGGTAGTATGGACGTAGATATGAATATTCTACAGTAGATAGTGTAGAGATGGTCATACGCTAACTATTATATACAGTATATACATTCAGCTATGATCTGAGCATGACCTAGTGCCTCTACGGCATGTTCGGCGACTTAATGTCTAAAGGTGGATTAGTAGTTCGTCGAGGAAGACTAATTATAACAAGAATCCGAACTTCCCCTCTAAGCTCTGCGGGGTGCCCGCATGTTCGCGCGCGTCGCCGTCGCGTAACCAACGCGTCGGGATTTTCGTGTTCTGCGAGCAGTGAGAAATCCTTCGTAACACAATTCATAACAGCAATGCCAAGTTGTTGCATTTTTTCGCACGTCTGAGCACGACTAAGAGTTATATGTCTACCACTATTAGCATCCGAGCGTCAAACGGCCCAGCTATCTGATGTAACGGCGATTCTTTCCAACTTATTAGTGGATTACGAGCCTATTATATGTCCTATGAAACCGATACAAGTTTGAGCGGAATGGGATGCGGCCTATTTATTGAGATAGAGTAGATCGAAAAGTGCCTTGTCCCTGACCGCGTCGAACTATACAGATGAGGTATTAAGATCATGGTGCATCGTACGTTGTAGTACTGCAGACGCGGCCATTTGGCCGGTAGCACATGGGGGATTGCAGCATGCCGTCTCAGCTCGCCAATTGGTATGCCGAATGTTTCTCCGCATATAGCTTCTGACCAGGTATCATGTATGTAATGTGACGCTGCATTGTTATATACGAAATGGGTCAGTTAGAGTATCAACCGTTTCCTTTTTAGCAGGTCCACGTTCCTCTTTGAAACCGGTAGAACCTGGTAGTAATCACCGGGTGTCGTAAGATATATGTGTGTTTACTAGTGCTCGAGACAACAAGGTTGGCTCTGCTTTCTTCCACGCCGCTCTAGGTTGTATGAGGACCTTGCGAATGGTAGTATCGTCAACCGGAATGGTTGATATTTCCGGGGTGTCCCTGGCTAGGGCTAGATGCCGGCACAGCACCAGCCTTGGTAGTGTTATGATGAGCATGGCTGTATTCTAGGTACTGCTTCCCTGTCGAATAATGCATGTCATTGAGAATGTCAATCATCCGAAGATGATCACTCCCTAGCGCCTGCTTGTCGTTTTGTTTTCACAATGCTTGTATATCAGTTTTATCGTAGACATCCTTAGAAGAAGGAGGGAGAGACTAACTAGTAAGGTTACAGCCATCTGTCTCTCGAACATGATCATTCCAACTATGTAGGAATCAAATGCATGACTGATCACTCATTTAGTACCAGGTAGGCGCTTGGTAGGCGCAAAACCAGTTGCACAGGTACATTACCTAGTAACAATGTTTATAGGCGCTAATTCAGGCTGGACCTTGGAAGACCTTACATTTGTCTCGGGAATGTCCTGTACTTCCGGCGAAGAGGTATCTCAATATGGAGAAAACACGGTTTGGCTGTTGCAATTGGCGGGTGGTACATGCACTAGTTGGTGAGGTTGCATTAGGGTAGGCTGTATGGTCCCAGCCTGCTGGGACGGGGTAGCAGTCTTTCATCCTGTGTGGCTTGTTAAGATCTCCTCTTTTTAAGGACTTCCACCAATGTTAGCGGCCAGCCATGAGATGATTACCCACAAAACTTCTGGCGTCAGCTGAATTTAAAGGACAGCTGAGATCTCGATTCCTACAACAATGGCCTAGGTTGCGGGAAATAACAACTGTTACCTATAGCTAAACTTAATACATAGCTAAGTATCATAAAATAGATAGGAAACGCGTAAGCCCTGTGCAGTCAGGGATACGCTGTATCTCGTGCCTCTTTCTATTAGCGTATGACTGTTTGGAAAGAAAATAGGAGTAATTTGTTCCCATGCCTTCGCAAGATACCTATACATATTGTTTTATAGGTAGCGATAATCTACTTAGTTAATCAACTCCGACGGGGCTATCTCACGAATGGAGGCTATTCTAGGTTTAGCGCCATGATAGTGAGATTTCAATTCCTTAAATGTTGTGGGATACCGACCTCGTCATTTATCTTCAAATTAGCTATTTACAATTAACGCGTGGTTCGGATCAGAAACGGGACCATAGCTCGTTTGAATAGCTGAAAATTGCAAGAGATGAATTGGGCAGGTGCAGTCGACTACGTGACCGGAACCAGTGTCTCACCGGGTCTATCATCGCGGGATCTCACTGGCTGGAGGGTTTCGGCCTGGGCGCATTTCTTGCAGATTTCCAAGGAGCTTATCTTTTTCTTCATCAGGTTGATGTCAGCCTGCCAACGGTCTGCTTCGTAGTTTATGCAGGCGAGCAGTGGCTGCCCGTACCCCTAGGGTTCATCACCATCTGCGTCTCCAGAAGGACGCTGTAAAGGTCGGGAACTAGTGGGTTTTGAACATAGGGCTTGCATCAGAGGCGCGAGTAAAAGCTGGCTTATGGTTGCCTCGCTTTCATGTGCAAACCCGGGCGAATCCTCAATACAGAGACCAGTAGCACAATTCCGAGACAACAGCGCCAGAGGGCCGAGAAAGATTCGAATGGTGCATCGCGTCCTGGACCGTAGCCGAATGAGATCAACGATGACTATATCGAGGCAGTCTTCTACTTAATATTGCTGAAGGCGAGAATACGTACCGTGGAAGTAGGGAGGCGGCTGAGTGGCAGTTCAAGGCTTCGAGCTTATTTTAGAGGTCTAGATACCAAACACAGTTGATTGGGTTAGGTCCTGTTTGGAACCAAGTCTTAAAAGTGTTCACCGCTGGAAGACGTGGACGCATCTCATTTGGCGGGTCGGAATTGGAGAAACTGCCCATTCGCTTACTGGCAGCCAGTTCGACTAAGGTAAACCTTAGGCATCTCGGTAGACCGAGAACCAGGGATGACAAGATCTGATCGTCATCGGGAAGACGACAAATCCCATTCGAGCCATTAGTTGATTCCAAGAAATAGCATGACTCCCTTATGTAGCTAATGTCAACACTAGGTAGCCGACATATGCTCGCTGCCAACCAAGTGCTTCCTACGGCGAAGCGACCAAGGCAGCTCGTCGTATGGGCAGTTCATCAACGCAAACCTCTCGATCGGGAATATCATGCGAAATCACTGACGGGCATGAACGGACCTAAGGTCCCAAACTCGATACCCGCCGGATCCACCACGCCAGATCGGCTCATACGTCATAGTGTCGTAAGGAATAGTAGCTGTCGCTATTCCGAATTCAGAAGTCTAATAGACTTAATTATCAGTACTCAAGTACTAGCAGGTCGAATGATTACTACTCACAGCAAAATATTAAAAAAAAAAAAAAAAAAAAAAAAAAAAAACCCCTCCAAGAATGGATCATACTATATATTCTGTACTGCATTAATGTTAGCACGGCTAAAGGAGGAATTGTACGGAGTACGTCAATTTGCCTTCTTGTCACTTACAACGATAAAAGTTTGGTCTCGTGGAACAGCTAAAGTTCTGCCGAGATACGAACAGGTACTTATGTTTCCATATATGGTAGTAACTGTCTATCTACCTAGGTACTGTAGATAGAAATGGCAGGCTGACATGAGTGCAAGGCTACTTGGGAGGTCCTATGCCAAAATTGCCGGCTACTTTGCTAGCGGGTTTACGAATTGTTTGAAAGGTAATGAGTATGTACCTATGTCTAGTTGATATGTTGATATGTCGACCCGTTTTATGAGGCTTGATTTTGTACGGGAGGCGCCGGCTTTATGACAAACAAGCTCACATACCGCGCGATCATCGGAGTAGTGGGGGCCGAACTATACGTAGCAAATATCATCGTTGAGCTTTTCAATCAACTTATAGTAGCAACTTGAAAAATACTGTACTCGGCGTCGCTTGTACGGCGTGGAGGAGCAAATATTTTTTTTTCTCGGCGGGACGTAGCGCGACATGCATGGTATTGGTTTCAGAATGTGGGTTTGGTTACCATCTTATTGGCTCCCATGCCTCTATCACTTCTAGAAAATGGTCCCACGCTAAAAGTGAGTGCTAATATCTAGATACAGTACGGGCACTTCACTACGGCGTACCTACGCTGTACTGCAGTGTCTAGATCTCTGGGTACATGTCGGTAGGTACTCAAAGTAGCCAACTGTAATGCCGAGACAACTTCTACCTACTTGCAACAACGATAACCCCTACTACAATTAATCTCATGCTATAAAAGCGAACAGCCTTGAAAGTCGAGGGGAAATCATCGGTGTGTGGCGACCCGGCTAAACGGGCTAGATGTACTCGGGCGAGATCGCGGGGCAGAATTGGGCGGAGAAAACGGTTTATGTTTCTCTTAGAGTAAGTACTAAACGGGTGCAGGCTAATGCCTCTAAACTCTCTGTCTGCTCTGCTCTGCTCTGTGTACGCAGTATGTAAGTATGTTGTATGTGTAAAAGGGCCGGATGTTGCCTGTGCACAACCGAGCCGCGAGTTGCCTTGCAGATGTTTCCCTCTCTTCCTCGTGGAACGGGCACGAAATGTGACAATGACCCTACAATCCATTGGCGAGACACGAGGTCTGGTTTGTGGGATCAAACGTCATGCGATGCGATGCGATGCGGTGCAGTGCAGTGCCCATACCATGCCTGACCTGCGGTAACCGTACCTGTAACTCGGCTCTCCAGACAAAACAAGACAAGGCCAGGCCAGACCAGACTAGATAGACCGGGGCAGTGGACGTGTGGCTTGGTGTCACGCAAGGCCACCAACCCGTTCCTATTGTCATTATCATATTTGCGATTCACATGTTCGTAGGGCGTCTGCTGACACAGGATTCCCATCGCAAGGAGTATGCTGTAGTCGTGGTAGTAGTATCGAGGCTGCGTGCCTCTGATGCATCATCTACGGGGGACATATCGGGTCCTATTTATCTCAAGCCAGCTGTGGTACAAGCCTGCACCGAGATAAATTTGGCCGTGGATTGTGGATCGATAAAGCGATATCACCAGCCACAATGCCAATCCTTTCTTGCTGTCTCCTTTTCTTGTACGGCCTACCTATCTGCAATTGGTCTAGGGATACGGGAACAATTAGCGCAATAATGCATCCTGGTATTATCATCGACAGCCCATTTTCTTTTTCGATGCATCGGATCGGACTTATTATGGTTTTTCTATGGTGCTATTTGAGCGCCTAATAGGAGCGAGGAGCGGTACCCAACGTATGAAACAGAAAGTTGTTTTTTTGGTCATATCATCATGGTCTCGCGAACTGCCCTAGGCCTAGGACCCTCTATACCTAGTTATCTACCTACATATGATTGGAACAAACAGATTGATTACCTACTTGAGGCAGGACGCATAGACCGTACTAGTAGATACGTAGTTGAGAGTCGTCAAATCCAGGCCGTTAATGGCAACCTGCGGGGTCTTATTCTCCAGGTCTCCTGTTCAGGCTGAGTTAGCGGTTGTTCTATTCCCGGCCAGGGCAGGACGGAGGGCTGCTATTGGTGGCTGGGAGCAAAGTAGTGAGCTGACAAGCCCGAATTAGTCGCATGTAGCGTTCGCATGCTAGGGCATAGCAGGATGGATTCAGAAGGTGTGTTTCTGTGCCGGGCGTGCAGCGGGATGGATCCTACCTATCTCAACACACGACACGCATGATTAATTGATTGCAAAGTCGTGTAGACCGCGTCCGGCGCGGATTCATTGGCTCACAGCTGTTGACGACGAAGGCCGCCCTGGCGCGAATAGGTCGGCCAACTGCCCTGTGGTACGGGACCTCCTTACCTATTCTTACAGGTTCCGGTCCTATCTACGCTAGGCAAAGGCTGAAGCAGGATTCCCCTGGTTTGTTCCCCAGCTCTGGTACTCTAAACATCGGTAGGTAGGTAATGATTAATGGTGTAATGTGGATTAGAGTCAGGCAGCCAAGTAGGCAAGCAGGTAGGTTTCTGGATAGGTCTTCAAATCTAGTGGCATACGCAAGACAAGACAGCAGTACCCAGTTAAAGGTATCCGAGCACTGCTACGGTACTACCTTTACTACCATGGTAATTTGGTCTGTACTGTATCCGCGTGGGTGCGTGCACGCTGTGAAGCGCGTAAAGTGGTTCGGAGATCTGACATGTTTCGGTATGGCGTGGGCACGAAATTGCGGTTCAGCACCTTACTGTGCACGGCGGACGCGGATCCGAGCGTGCTGCTATGATTTGAGGCAGAGAGAGAATTTGGGGCGTTGTTAATGTGCATTAGACTATTCCTACAAGACACGATCTACCTACATAGGTAGCCAGCTATGTATGTACGTAGCTTATTGCGTGTATGCAATAATCATCGTGAACGCAATGGCTTACATACTTAGATATATAATATATATATGTATAAGTGAGTCGATCTACATTGCATCATCAACATTGCCATTCTTCTGTCGCTACCGGCACGCCGTCCCTCTGTCGTGCGTGATGCGGTGCGCGACGCCGTGTTGGAGATCTCTATCCATATCTCAATGCCATTGGTCCCGAAACCCCCCCATAGGAAAGTCATTCTCACATCTTTCCATCGCGGTTCCGAGATGCTGGTGTAACTGCTTAAATGCCAGGCTGGTGGTGCAATCGCAGCATGCTGTGTGCTTATACACTACACACTTACATGTAGGGTCCAGGGAGTTGAGTCCTGTCAGCTGCAATCTTGTCTTCTGTGCGCCTAAAATGGAAAGGATCTTCGGCGCCGACATTTCACTGGCGTATAACTGGTTGGATATCGAGCTCTACCACAGGGTTTGGAAGTACCTGTTACCACTCCTTTCTCTTGGTGTGTATAGGATATATAAAATATAGATGGTTACCTACTGAGACGGCCGCTCTGGTATCAGACAGACGCGCACGAGGTACGATAGAACAGGCATGGTCACTATTTTGACAAACAGAGGTTGCCGGCGACGCGACAACTTGAAAACACTATTCACTCCCTCCTTGGCTGAAGAATATGTCGATAACTTTTCGTACCAATCAAACCCATGTGGGGGAGTCATGAGTATGCTGAAAAAGGTCTCTTCTGGCCTGCATGGTCGGTATCCGGCCGCGGAAATTGTGCGACGGGCGCTGCTCCTGTCCCTATCGGCGACTTCTCGATTATGCACCGTAGACACCAAGTTATGAGTTGTTTTCACACCCAAAACCAGCACCAAACCAACCGCCCATTCCTCTGGTAGAGTGAGCCGCACGCTTTCCTTCCATACACATTAGGCACGAATGTATATACGGCATATGTAGGTATGTACTCCGTAGGCATGTGTATATACTATATGTAGCACTCAGTCGTAGGTAGTATACCTACCTAGGTTAGGTACTGTTGTATGGTACCACCCACGGACCGGCGCGGAGGTTTAGGAGTGTAATATTACGTGCATACTACTACTACCTATATAGGTGTACTAGGTACGTGATCCATGGCCTATAGGTTGGCCTTTAATAGAAGAGACCGTGGAAGGACGGGTTCGAGGCCAAACAAACAAACTTGTCAATCATTCTATTGATCAATCTATCAATCAATCTGGGGAATCGCCTAGATAGAATACCGTGCATACGCTGTACATGCTCTGGCGAGTTGTTGTCATCGGGGATAACCTAAGTCCCTTACAAAGCATTCGTTTGAATACAGTAGTCTTGTAGTATTGTCTAGGTACCCATTGTCGGCAAAAAGCAAGGCTCTCAAGCTGTCTTGGCCGATTAAGATGATGCACTACACAGATACAAACCGACTTGCAGAACGACAGTGCGGGCTTGGCTCGACTATATACGGATACTGACAATGTTTGCTCAAAAAGTACTGTAGCACTCTCTCAATACGGTGTGTCCTTCAAGGCTCTTCCTTGCTGGATGTCATCTGGATGGGGATATCAGGTACACTGCAGCTTGAAGCTCATTGTTCTCTTCAGGCGGCGACAATGCCGTATTCCTTACATACATGATCATAATAAGCAATACCACAACCGTCGCTTCTCAACTGCTTACATATGAATCTATTAGGCTAGCAATTTTTATAAGTAGGGGGAGGCAATTGTGCTTTATGCATGAATGATTGGAAGCATTTTAAAGGCTCTTGTTTCCTCGGTAGGTTTAAGTAGGGAGGGTGATAACGAACTGCAGGTAGCCATGAATCCATGCAATTAACCACGCATTTTCCGACCAAAGAACAACGAGTCAGTTAAAATACCTAGCCTGCTTTGCCCGCAGAATGCAGAGAATGTAGTGTAGTTAAAATAACGACAATAATTAATCATCTACACCGCTCAGAGGTAGGGATGGGAAAAATCATGATAGCTGCCCGCTTCTCTTATAGTGCCGGCCTACCATAGGCACCCTGTATGTAGGCAGGCTTCCCTTAAGTTCCCCTTATGTAGTAGGTAATTTAAGGATGCATCCCGTCATACTCGCACTGTATTTTCCGAAGAGATTTGCATTGAAATCTTTCCGTGTACAGTTGGTTTTGGGTGGACTCTCACACGGAGTACATTATCCACCCATTTTGCTCCGGTACTACCAGTAGTCAGTCAAGCTTAGGTACCTCAGTACGCATAGGCACACATTCTAGTGAGGCTGGGATTCGTTTTGAAGCAGGATTTCTTACTCACTTGATACCGCCTTACTTGGCTAACATGGGGCAACGTCCGACTTCGCGACAGTCATGTTCTCTAAAGCCACGGTATGTTAGACAAAGAGGCATCTGAGGAGGGACAAAGGCAAGTTATAAGTAGAGATATATGAATAATAATTACCTATATGCCTCTTAGCAGGCAGTCTGGAAATGCCTTGGAAATGCCTGTAGCGAATACTGCATCGGCTACGTGGTACACGCCTAAAAATACAGTGTTAAAGGTCAGGGTTTAGCTAGCAGTTAGTGCGAGTGCTACTGTGCGTGTGGATTCCAAATCGCGACACTGTAAGTGGGCGAAGGTTGTGTTGTGGTATACATACCATACGTACCTACTTACCTACCCAGACGGGTACAGTGTAGAGCAATACGGAGCTGAAGGTACAGGACTGTACTTCTGACCTGCATCTCAGCCATCACTGAGCTCTCGCTTTTTACAGGCTGTCCCGTGTCGCGCTCCTCGCTAGCCCCTGTCGCTTCTATGCTTGCTATGCTGGGCCCATCCCGGTCTTGGTGCTGCAGTTGTGTGTGCAGAATGCAGCGCAGCGCGCAGTTGCAGTGGTTCTCTCATCCATCCGTCTCCCTCTTCCCCCCCTGTAGCGCACTTTTATATACATCCACTGATCCATCCATCATCCATCCATCATCCATCCATCCACCACCACCCACTTATCTCATGTAAGAGACGTAGGTACATCTATGTAGGTACATTGTATCTGTGGATGTTCGCCGGCGTCTTAAAGTACCTTTTCTCCCAAAAGCCAATCTCTTCCAATCCTTTTTCATCTCCTACACCCTCCTCCAACTCGAGGCCGTCTCTTTTTCTCCTCCCCTTCTCACCTCCTCATCCTCCTCCATCCGATCCATTCATTCCCTTCTTCTCGACATTTCTCTCTACTACCGTCTCCCTATTCAATGAAAAGGAGAGGGAAGGAGGAGAGATAACCCCTTAGGGCCCGTTACTAGTCGAAAAAGGGAACAGAACTCGAGCTCGAGAGTGTGCTGCTTGTTGGTATACGCAAGAGAGAAAAAAAAAAGAAGTGCAGGTTAGGAACGAGATAATAAAGCAGATAGTCCCCCCTATCGACTTTATTAGACAACGAAACCCCTTCTTCGAGTATTCAACTACGCCCATCTGCCCCCTCGGTCGGTCGGTCTGTCCCTTCTCTAACTGGAATTCCTCGCAATTAATAGTCTCGTTCTTTTTAACGAGGAGTCCGTCAACCACCACATTCCCTCCCTTCGGCTTGTTCCATACCCCATATCCACCCAACTCACCCGCCCTTTGGTCAGCTCCCAAACCATCGGTCGATACCTCGTGCTCATTCCTCGGTCGATATCCCTCTACCGAGAAGAGATTTCCGCCGGTCGTCTTGCGCCCGCGGTACCTGGAATCTGACTTTGGCCATCCCAATCAAGTGGATCTAACTCCAGACACATCAGTCTCGGACTCTATACCTGTAGAGTCTGATTCTGACTGGAGCATCCTACCTACGAGCCCTACATGAGCCCAGTCACTTTGACGACTACCTCTTGATAGAAGCGTCGCTGGTGTAGAGGTATGTGAGAAAAAGAAGGCTTGTTCATCGGGCAGACAATTCATCTGGAGCTGTAATTCTGACGGGTTATCTTCCATTGTAGTGGCATGCCGATAGGTTCCTAGTGTTCCAGTGGCACCCTCCTCACTCACGCTTCTCATCTTCGTGTTGAGCAGAATTGCTTGCCCCGTGGGACCCGTTAACTCGCTGTTCCCACCGTGTTCCCCAGGAATCATATAATTTTCTGGTAACTAATTGTGGCGGTAAGGGAGTTCCCCCTTTTTGTGCATAACTTGTCCTAGATGCCAATGTCATGATCCTTGATTGTGCACTCCAATGTATCTGCACACAAATCTGAGTCTAGTCTATGCTCGATTCAATACTCCTTAGAAACAAACTCTTTCTGCGTGCCAGGAGAGCTCTCCACCCCCACAAACCTATAGTTGTCCCTCAGTGGGCTCTATTGTACCCGCGACTGTGGCACCTGCAGATTGTCTCTCGATCTTTCACACTCCTGCAATCCACCTTGATTGTACCTGATTCTAGGGCTGACCCAATTCTCCATAGAGCTCTTCAACTCAACTCTTCTTAAAAGGTCCACGTCCCGACCCCGGTTACCTCCAATCCCACTATCGTGCGACAACCATTTAGACTCTCAACCTCTCGTCATTCTTTTTTTTTAAGATACTGTTCATCACGTTCATTAATACTCTAATGTTGATACGGTCCGTCCACCTGGCATAATACGCTCATTTCCTGCTCACTTGCGACGACCAAACTTAATACTCTTACTCACGTACCAAGATTCCTGGAGAACCTGACCCTCACTCTTTCCGTTACTATCTTACCTCCGAACCATCCATCTCCTACCCTTTTCTCTTAACAATCACTACTACGCTTCGATCACCATGGCGTACGCTTCAAGCAACGACTTCTTCATCGAAACCGATGAGCCCCGGCGCATTAACATGAAGGACGCCGCCAAGATATTGGCGCGCAACCGGCAAGAAATGATCGCCAATGAGCTCTCGCGCTTAGCCGGTGATGAATACCTTGAAGATATCATGCAGCATACGAGACACATGGAAGTGAGTAGATTTGTAGTTTGACAAGCTGTCCACTTGCTGTACCCTGATAATCGCAATGTGCAATGCAAAAGTTGGATTCGGAGATAGCTAACACAATGCAAAAGGACGAAACGTTACCTGACGCCAACCTCATCGACATGCAACGAGAAATTCAATGGTTTATGCGGCCTTACCTCATCGATTTCCTCATTGAAGCCCATGCGGCCTTCGCTCTACTGCCCGAGACTCTCTTCTTAACGATCAATCTGTTGGATCGCTACTGTTCAAAGCGAGTGGTCTATAAACAGCACTACCAGTTAGTTGGATGCGCAGCACTCCTCATTGCCGCTAAGTACGGAGATAAGAAGGATCGGGTACCCCAAATTAACGAGTTGAACAATATGTGCTGTGGGTTGTACGACTCTGGCATGTTTACTCAGATGGAGATGCACGTCCTGAACACTCTTGACTGGACCATTGGTCATCCTACTGTTGACTTCTTCACGCAGTTGATCGTGGCCGAGGAGGCAGATGATAGAGAAGTTGAGCATATGGCTGCCTATCTGAGCGAAATTGCGTTATATCACCGCGACTTTGTTTCAACGAAACCATCTATCATGGCCCGAGCTTCCCTTGCCCTTGCGCGCGCGATATTAGGGCGACCTGAAGTCAACGATGGGGCATGGGATAATGTTGAACACCTCACAGTTGTAACGCTTTCACAGCATCTGCACCAGCCGTCTATTACCCTATCGAGGAAGTATTCCTCCCCTCATCTGTCCCGTGTTTCTGCGAGACTCGCCGAGTTCCTGGCACACCAAGCTGCCATGTCGAGGAGAGCACAACAAGCACCGCCCTCTCCTCCTGCTGAGTCGACCTTGGCTCCGAACCACCCTGCTATCTACAATACCCCGCAAAAGGGTTGCGGCGCTACTCCCGGACCGGCAGACGGCTACATGACGCCGCCTATTACGCCTGAAGGAATATGCTTTGCAACAGACCCCGCAAACAAGTTTGTTCCACCCAGGTGTCCTGTCACCCCAACACCTCAAGTTCATAACGTGACGGGATATTCTCAGCGACAACAGCCGCAACATTATGCGACCTACTCGTACCAAGAATACCATGGCCAGATGGTAGCCTAGGGACCCTATCCCTAGGTTTCGGATTAGCCAAATATCGGACTACACCAGCCCTTATTGTCTCTGATTCTTCGGAGATAGACCCTGGTATTTAATGCTACCATTTCACTGCACAACGTGTACCATTGGAGGAGAAAAAAGAATGTTGCATAAATTGACGGTTAAGGATCTCCTGGCATTAGCGACCTGATTCGAGTTTATTTCCTTTTTCAGTCATACCCATTGCGCGAGTCATCTTGCATCAAATCAACGAACGATTACCGTCCCCAAAAAAAATCTGATTTCAGCTTTCGAGTTCCGGCGTCCACCAGCATTTCCCTTTTACAGCAACGCCCAGATTGAAGGGAAGGCGAGAAGAAAACGTGCGCGAGCAAATGTGCCCACCCAGAAGGATAGTGGGGGAAGAGACAAAAAAAAGGTGAAATAGTTGCTCACGGATTTTTGGGCTACCTGAAAAGGGCATGGAGGATTGCGAAGGATTCACATCGACCAGAGCAAACGTATGCAAAGGGTAATAGAGGCCCACGGCTCGTTTGCTTCTGCGTCACTCCCCTTCAAGCTGGGTGAGGAATTTGCAGACGCATGTTTGCGTTCTACCGTGGTCACACAACGAAGATGACTTGGTCGCAGACATTTGCATCGGTCCCCCCGGAGGGAGAATAATTCATTCTTGGTGGAAGCAGATCACTGTAGACGCGAAGACACATTTTGACGATGCCCCATTTCGGTATCGTTTCCGCAGATTACTTCACATTTATAGTTGTGCTGCCCACCGCACGTAAATACACCAGACCAGTAAAAACCTTGCGTACCATTTGACCTCATTTGTGACTTGTCGCCGTACCATCAATTTGTGAGATTGCTAGTACTCATTCCAATCGCAAATCAGATCAACAAACGTACCGGGGACCCTTGACTATGTAGTTTAATCACGGAAGTCCCGTTCTGTGAAGTAGAACTAGGTGGATTTAAAGGTGTAGAGGGCGACAGGTTGAAGCCATTGAAAATACTAACTATCCTAGTGAAACAGGGTTTGGTTCAATGCAAATATCATGGGAGTTTGATCACACGGCAGCGTAAGAAAGTTACACATTCATCCATAATTTAAGTAAGGCATCTTAATACGATTGCGAATAACATTGCTTATTTATAGAGATTTGTTGGTTGATCGACTCAAATGACCAAGATTCCTCAAGTAGGCACCCCCCCATTCTAGGCAATGTGCAGTCAAACAACAAGACTTCATTGGTCAATCTGGAGTGGGCCATGATATCCCCAAAGCCGGTACACACGTCGGGGTTTAAGTAGGCTTAGGTACCTACATATGTCTACAGTACTATACCTTCAAAGTTGGTACCTCAGGTTCAGAAGTCAGGTACTAGGTACTGTACTAAAGTTGAGAGTGGATCTAGCAGCCAGTAGCCACCAGCTGTGCGCACTGACCACTTCGGCTGCGGCGGGCTTCTTATCTCCCACAAACCTGCTATGCGAAATGCTAAAAAATTATGTGTACATCCCCTCCACCGCGAAATTCCCCCAGCCAATCTTCAAAAAAGACCGGCACTAACCTCACAGCTCAACAACAGCCTCCCTTCCCCTCCCCTCCCCCGACGGCCAATTCTCCTTTCTACCCACGACCTAAATTCGAGCGACAACATGGCTGACAGAGGCGACCGAGGCGGTGCCCGTGGAGGTTTTGGTTCCAGAGGTGACCGTGGCGGCGAGAGAGGCCGTGGCCGTGGACGTGGACGTGGTCGCCGTGGTGGTGCCAAGGACAGCGACAAGGAATGGATGCCCGTCACCAAGCTGGGCCGTCTCGTGAAGAGCGGCAAGATCAAGAGCATGGAGGAGATCTACCTGCACTCGCTCCCTATCAAGGAGTACCAGATTGTCGACCACTTCCTTCCCAAGCTCAAGGATGAGGTCATGAAGGTACGACTGGGTCCGATCTTACGATCCATCCATTCCTCTTCACTCAGTACGAGGGAGAGCGATGAATGCCGCATGCTTAGGGATGCTTTGACGTCGGCTGTAGTTGTGGAATTGAACTGAATAAATGAATGCTAACAACGATTCTCCGCACTACAGATCAAGCCCGTCCAGAAGCAGACCCGTGCCGGTCAGCGCACCCGATTCAAGGCCATTGTCATCATTGGTGACTCCGAGGGCCACGTCGGTCTCGGTATCAAGACCTCCAAGGAAGTCGCTACTGCTATCCGTGCCGCCATCATCATTGCCAAGCTCAGCGTTATCCCCGTTCGACGTGGTTACTGGGGTACCAACCTTGGTCTTCCTCACTCGCTCCCCGTTAAGGAGAGTGGAAAGTGCGGTTCCGTCACCGTCAGAGTATGTAAACCGCGAAACACAATTGCTTTTTTTTAAGGTATAGTACTAATATGATCGTAGTTGATCCCGGCCCCTCGTGGTACCCAGATCGTCGCTTCTCCCGCCGTCAAGCGTCTCCTCCAGCTCGCTGGTATTGAGGACGCCTACACCTCCTCTTCCGGTTCCACCAAGACTCTAGAGAACACCCTCAAGGCTACTTTCGCCGCTATCTCCAACTGCTACGGTTTCCTGACACCCAACCTGTGGAAGGAGACGAAGCTCGTCCGCAGTCCCCTCGAGGAATACGCAGACACTCTCCGGGAAGGCAAGAAATATTAGAAAGGATGTTTCGGGCATTACGGCGTGGATCTCTTTTCGGGCTTTGTTAATTTGCATCGGTGCCGGGTGGGCAGGCATCGGATTCAGGTAGCAAAAATAGCACCTATACTTTGACCATTCGGGTTTCCTCTTCACCCTCTTTCGCTCCGTGCTCTGTTATGATTCATGCACCCGCCCGTTGGTGTGATATAACGTTTAGGAATGACCATTGCCAGATGAATCAGTAGGTGATTCGGCTTGAAAAAGGTGATGATGAGTGCTTGCTCTGTACTGTTATATGGGCTATCATTAGGAGTATCAGGCACCGTAGTGCTTGAGTGTCGTCCTTGCCTTCGCCCAACCAACCCTCCTTCCCCTTGCCCTTACCTAGACCCTACCTACGTCACCGCTTCTACGAAAGTAAGCGTAATGAGATAGAAAGAACAAGCGCGAGCCCAGCGAAGGTAGACAGAATACCTAAGGCAGCACTAGTTCGACCTCGAAGCGTGACAAGCTACATCTATCACCCTCTCCATTCTCTCTATTTCCATCAATCTTCATACTTCTTCGACCCTTTTGGCTTCTCTTTGCTCCGATCCATATCCCCTCGCTTTTGGTGTTTTTGGACTTCAATTTTGGCCCAATTTTGAACGTTCTACTTCATCAACCTCATCTTAATTCTTGATATACGCATCTGTCCCGGTCATTTAGGAGAAATTTGGCTGATCGGCTTGCTCGTCGTGTCTTGGTCGAAGGCGATGCCAGCTCAATTCCACACTCCATCCATTGCAAGATGCCTCCTCGTTGCTGCTCTGTTCGCCACTGGCTTCTTAGCCACTATTTCTCTGTCTAACAGCTATGCCTCTCATTCTCTCCAGAAGCACAGCCCTTCCCCGGAAGATGCCCCCCCGTCGCCGTCACTCGAGAAACGCTTGCTTGGGCTAGGCAACGTCATTGGCGGCGTATCTAGTCTTTTAGGGAATCTGGTTCCCGGGGGCGTTGCAAGCTCGTTGATAGCCCATGTGACGGCCGGCATCAACAGCCTAGCCCCTATACTTGACGAACCCAGCTCCCAGCCCTCGGATGGTATACCTCTTGTCACTGGTGGGCCGGCCACACTCCCCCTTACTGTCATACCCCTACAGACAGGGGTTCAGTTGGATGATCTCGCTAACAAAATTGGCAATCTTCTCAACGACGTCGAGCCTCTCGCAGCATCCAGTATCATCGCAGCGATAACTAAAGAGGCCCTTGGCGTTGTTTCCTCTGTAGAAGCCATTGCGACAGACGTTGCTTCTTTAGGTAACCAGATTGCCAGCGACCAGATACAGGTTCCAGACGCCCTCGGTCAGGTAGGAGGGCTCCTCAGTTCTCTAGACTCGGACGTCAACGATATTGTTAGTAAGGTCGCATCCGATCTACCTTCTAACCTACCCTCGTCGGTTTTGCAAGGCCTCGGTCAAATCGTCAGCAGTGGACTCGGGGATATTGTCGGAGCTGCAAACGGCCCTCTCTCCCTCGCCGGGGAGCTGATCGAGCAAAATCTCTGCGGCGTCGTCACCCCTCTCGATGGTGTCCTCGCCACGGTCGTCGGTCTTTGTGGAGAGATTCCCTCCGCGGTTGCCCAGGTTTCTTCGGAAATCGGGACTGGTCCTATAACGAATTCAGATGCCACACTGACTGGTGACGTTTCTGCGAGCACCATATTTCCGGGATCTCTTGCTATTACGGAAGGCCCAGGTACAGTTCCTACGTTGACCCGGTCATCCCAAAATCCTCCAGGCCAGGGCAGTTCGACAAACCCTTCTCCTAGTGGTCCCGGCGGTTCCAACTCCAATCCAACGGGAACCAGTGCAGCCTCTTCACCTTCTAACGGTGCTTCTGGATCATATTCTTTAGGTACCCAGTCATTATCGGGACAGCCACCCGCTGGCGCCTCAGCACCGACGACCGTAGCTCCCTCGTCGTCGATGGCCGGGGCGGGTGGTATGTCACAAGCAACTACTACGGGTCGTAAGTTTAAGAATATCGTTTCCAATTATCGCCTAATACGGAGCTAATAACTGGTATAAAGCTGATGGAATCATCACGATCATTCAATATCAAACTATGACCCAGCCGTGTATCTCAGCTACGTAAGCTAATTATCTAGCATTCTTCCGAGGGTAGTCTCTAACTTTAGTACAGGAACGTCCAGACAGTTACTTCGACGATTATCCCACCGTGTCCCTCGTCGTCATGCCCCACGACGTCGCAAGCAGATTGCAATTGCCCAAATGCTAATCCTACTCCACCGGGAGGTAGCGGTGCGCAAGGTCCCTGCCCAGGAACTGGTTACACGTGCGATGATTGTCTTGACGGCTGGTTCTGTCCCCCTTCTCAAACTCCAGCGCAACCCGCTCCCTGCGGATTTGGTTGGCCATGTGCCCATTGTGAAGGTGGCTGGTTCTGTGCTCCTATCCAGACCCCTGGGCCTTGTATAGGTTCCAGTACGTCCAAAACCGCCACGTCTAGCACAGCTACTGCCACCAATACATCAGTTTCCCGACCAACTCCAGGAGGCTCCACGCCAAGCCAGCCAAGTCCTCCTCCACCAGAGCAAGTCAGGGGTTGGAGGTATTGTGGCTGCTGGGCGACCGACCCAGATCATCGGGCCCTCGGAGCAGATCTTCTCAGTTTAGACCTCCTAACAAACGAGGCATGTATACAACATTGCATGATTAGGGGGTTTATCATGGCGGGCACAGAGAGGGGCAACAACTGTTTCTGTGGAAATTTCTTGAATGGCACGCAGAAAATGGACGAAAGTGTGTGCTCAACGCCATGCTCTGGCGACGGCACGCAGATTTGCGGTGGGTTGAATGCACTTAGCTGCTATGATCCAGATGGCCAGCCTTATGGTTGGGCAAGTACCGGGACCCAACCACTCACACCTACTATCATACCACCAGAAGTAGCGGAGCTGGATATTGGTGGTGTCGCCCAAACCCAGGTAACAACCCCGACGGTCGTTTTTCCCCCAGAAGGCGGAAATGACGGGGACATTATCAGCAGATATGGCAAGACCATAAGCCAGCCCTTAGGTGACGTGCCCCCTGGAATCACATTCCCAACAAACCCCTTCGGTGGTGGTGGTGCGGCTCCAGGTCGAGGCACATTACCAACAGCTTCTAGCCTCAATCCAACCGCTAGTATTCCGGGCACGCCAGGTTCTACGGGCTCGAATATCACTCCCAACCCGTCGAACACTCCAAGTTCCCCTGGAAATCCTGGTCAAAGTACCCCAAGCATTCCCAATACTCCAGGGACTCCAGGTACTTTAAGCACTTCGGGTAGTTTTAGTGCTCCCGGTCCTTCAGAGAGCCCAGGAAACCCAGGCAATCCAGGCAATCCGGGGAATCCCAGCAGTCCAGGCAATCCAAATAGCCCAAGTACCCCAAGTACCCCCGGCAGCCCCGGCAGCCCCGGCAGTCCAGGCAGTCCAGGTAGTCCAGGCAGTCCAGGCAATCCTACTAACCCGAACGGTGGCGGAGGCGCTGCACCTGGTCAAGGTACTCTACCCACCTCATCAACAAGTGGAGCGCCGGCTCCCTCTTCCGAGACAGGAATTACGCCAACGGGCACAAACACGAACCCGACACCTAACAGCCCCGGTGGTAGCGTTATAACGACACCACCGAGTAATCCGAGTGGGAATCCTCCAGGCTCTTCGGGGAGTTTAAGCTCAAATCCTAATGGTGCCGGAGGGCCTGCACCTGGTCGCGGACAGGGTTCGAGCACAGCCCCCGGAAGTGAGAATCCAAGTACCGTGCCATCCGGGGGAAGTACCGGTGGAAGTACCGGCGGAAGTATAACACCCACCAGGCCCGGTGATTCAGGCCGAGGGACGGCATCGTATTCAACCAATACGCCTACTAGCTCAATCCCATGTGTTCCTGGGGTAGATGGCAATTGCCCACAAACAACTAGTAATGGCAATTCGAGTCCCGGCGCCAGCTCGACATCGCCTAGCCAGTCCCAAGGAAGTACAGCTACCATAACGAACCCTCCCGGTGGTAATGGAAATCCCAGTAGTACTACGGAGCAGACGCAAGGATCAACCACGCCCCCCGTGGGAGGGAATACTCCGGGTTCGGTACCTCCATCCGGAAGTACGGGTTCTACTATTAATCCGTCGTCGTCCTCTCCGTTTGGTGGGGGAGGTGCGGGACCAGGACATGGGCAGCCCTCTACGCCGTCATCTCCCAACGGTAGCTCTGTCACCTGCCCACCCGGGTCCAGTGATCCAGCTTGCATCTTGTCTAGCAATAGTGAGGGTATCCCTCCTATTCAGACACAATCTAGCACGAGCACGCCAAACACCAGTCCTACGAGTTGCTCTCCGGGATCAAACAATCCAGCCTGCACTGCACCCATGGGTGGAGGGGGCGCAGGTCCGGGCCATGGGCAACCTCCAACATCTACACCAGGTAATGTACCAAGCTCTTGTACGGATGGGTCTACGGATCCTGCCTGTATCTCACCGCCGGTTGCGGGTGGTGTAACACCCAGTCAGTCCCAGCCTACCAGTCCAATAAGCTCTACAGGCCCAAGCAGCCCGGCTACTCCAGCGAGCCCAACAGTCCCAATAAATCCGTCTACCCCCCCCTCCGGTAGTATTATATGCACGCCGGGATCGACAGATCCAAATTGTGCTGTGCCGAGTAATGGCGGTAGCTCCAGCTCCACTATAACACCGGGCCAGGCTACTATATCGACAACGGGTTCAATAACTTCAGCTTCAACTGTTGGGACCATATCGCCTAGCAATGGTGGAAGCAGTGGGCAGGGGTCAGAGGTGCCTTCAACAGCGAATGGAAGCAGCAGCGCAACCATTACGAATCCAGGTTCATCAGTACCATCAGGCCCAAACGGAGGTACACCAACTAATTCCCCTCCTACTCCGCCAGATCAGGGTTCAACTTCGCCGCCTGGTGGAGGCGGTGGCGCGGCGCCAGGCCATCAGAACCCCAGTACGCAAGGCTCTCAGGGCAGCACTCAGTCTTCTGGAACTATCTCGAGCCCTTCTGGAGGATCAGGCGGCACTATCACTCCAACTGGGACAGAATCCAATCCACCAACGCCCAACGGAGCATCTTCGCCCACGATCCCAGGACAACCGACAGCTTCAAACCCCAGCCAGGGTGGAGAAGGCTCGACGCCAGCATCTACCAGCCCACAGACATCATATACGTATCCGTCCGGTGTAGTTCCATACGGCGAACCCTCGCCATCTATGAGGACCATAGCATCCATGCTAGCCTGGCATGAGCCGGATGGGGAAATAGGTGCTCCAACTATGTTACATCCCGCCGTCCTACGTGATAGCCCTGACGTGCGGCAGGAGGCTGCAGCGTTGGATTTTAAGGAGGCTCCGACGACGGCAACAACATCCCTAAAACCTCCCGATCCTCGATGGCAGCGTATTCGTCCAGTCTATGTATGGTAGACCTTGGGGAAGAAAAAGGCAGGTCTATTCGAGGTGGGCGAGGCGATATGACCGGGGAAAATGAAAAGAAGGGATGTGGATAATTAAGCTAACAATTAAGCAAAGTAGCATACAGGGAATTTACGCGGGAATAGGAAGAGAAGAAAAAACAGAATAAAAGAAAAGGGGTCACACGTTCTTTGGACTGAAGCTTTTAATGGAGCGTTTATTATCGAAACTAGGCAAACGCCTATACAGTTAACATGGTCACTATTTTTCTAATTTCCCTTCCACGGGAGTATGAGATAGGCTAGAGAGAGTACGATGCTGCTTTAAAGATGTTATTGACGGAAATACATAATAGAGAGATCGCCTGGATTAAGCTGTCTAGAGTACCATAATGCTTAGTGATGTTAGAACTTTGTTGCTATGTGGAACTCTTGCTGGGTGGGCATATTCTGGTAAAAGTAATATGCGTTTTCTGTTCGACACCTAACATCTCATAATTATAAGGTGGTTTAAGTGATGGATACAATTCTTGATTGTTTTAGATAAGTAAGTAAATAGATAAAAAAATGAAAAAATGAAAAAAGGTCTCATAGGTTATAATCTTAATCCAATTTACACATAATTTTCCATTTAATAAACTAAATATATTTTTTTTTCATTTATCTCGATGTTTTTTTTATAAAAAAAATAAAAATAAAAATAAAAATAAAAATAAAAATAAAAATAAAAATAAAAATAAAAATAAAAATAAAAATAAAAATAAAAATAAAAATAAAAATAAAAATAAAAATAAAAATAAAAATAAAAATAAAAATAAAAATAAAAATAAAAATAAAAATAAAAATAAAAATAAAAATAAAAAATAAAAATAAAAATAAAAAATAAAAATAAAAATAAAAATAAAAATTCTACCTAGGCAAGTAGATAAACTGCAACCAAATAGCTAAGCCGAGGCTTGGCAAACAAACAGGAAGGTGGGCGACGACCTTCCTGTACGGGAGAGAGGGCAAGCCACACACAAGCCACATGTGGCTTAGCCCCCTTTACGTAACCAATTTCCGACAACCGTATACTAGCAGCTGCAAACAGCTGCCAACGGCCATTGGTACGGCTCTTAGCAGTATGCGCAGCTGCCAACAACCGACTTACTGTATTCGGCCACTTTACCGCCCCGCCAATTGCCTTGCCGGGCGCGACACTGACGCAAACGGGCCGCCAACGCGGAAATACGGGCCGCCGACAGCTGGCATAAATTGGCGCGTCATCCAACATGCAGGGCGCAAAAAGGACCCTCCAACCACCTGTCCCCTATATAGGGCGCTGCAACAGGGCAATCGAACCTTACCACCCCCCCTGGAGGACCTGAAGGAGGCCTAGGTTTAGGTGGTTTTCACTATATACAGCCCTGTAAATGTGCCGTTAGGGCTCCCTGTAATATAGTTTCCTCCCTACGTACCGCTTTAGGCAGCAATAAACCCGAAGTTTAACCATCATCAAAATAAAAATAAAAATAAAAATAAAAATAAAAATAAAAATAAAAATAAAAATAAAAATAAAAATAAAAATAAAAAATAAAGAAACTCGAGGTTAAATTTCATGTGGAGTAAGTGTGGTAGGATATAATGACGCGAGATACGTGATAAAGACGGGAGCACCTAAGTTTATACAATATGCATAACAGTAACATGTTGTTCAGGATAGCTATCTAAGAAGTAGGTATATTTTAGGAGAGTTGTTCTAGTTATGTGTACCTATATATCGTTGCCTATGTGAGCAGCTAGTATAACCACCGTGTTTTTTAAGTAACGATGCGGACACCACCTGTAAGTCTATAGCTTGCATTATAAAACTTGGACAGGACTGGGATCTTAGGGTTGTAACGTATCTCTCACTACATAGACATTTCTCTTTCTCTATTAGAGAGACTACTGGATGGTTATGAGCCTCGATATGTGCGCGCCCTCTCAGCAAAGGTTCCCACTGTCGACCTATATGGTCGAGTGGTAAAGTAGTCGGCAGAATAAATCTCTGTGACAGAGGCAGGGCCGTAGACATTCAGAGATTTTTCGGTCCAGGGATGTTGAAAACGCCTTAAGCCCTGCGATTCTTTTTATTTTTATTTTCCCGAGGTTGGCAGTCCAACCCGGCTGTTTTCTTTGCTGGTTTCTTTCATAATTGATGCTCTGGTTGCATTTGTTTCCGTCCCCTTCCCTCGATCTTCCTTTGCCTAAATATTTTAAGATATTACAACCTCTAATAAGCTAGGTCAGCACGAACTAGATTCTGCTTGCTTCGCTGCTGGTATTACGACTTTATGCATTAGATCTGTGGGAATTAAGAACTCAGAGATATATAACATGCACAATGATAAAAATCGCCATTTACCTGCCTTATGAGAAGCAATAAAGTTCTTACCGACGGATAGATGGCCCGTCACCCTTGAAATGATAGAGGGCCAGATGAAAATGATATAATTGACCTGACAATTTTTTGCCTGCAAGAGCCGACTTATTTTACACTCTAATGTCATAGAGGAGAGATTCAAAAGTAATCAAGAACAGGGAGTAAAGGGGGAGCGAGAGGGCCTCACACCCTAGCATAGTAATAGTACAGGTTCTTTTTAATAAACAAGCGAACGCCATAAAAGTCAGGGCGGGTATCTCACAAAATTCGTTCATTCATCCTTTTCAGAGTTTTATCTTGGGCAGCAAGTCAAAGTAGGGAATCTTTTGGCGCATGTCAATGGGCAACTCCTCTCTTGACCTAGGTTATGTCTCCTTTGGAGGATCCTTGATGATGAGGTTGTCAGAAGGTTCAACACGCTGTGCCCATTCACTATTTACATAATTAGGTTAGCTGATGCCGCAGAGAGGCGAGATTGTTCTGTTAGGTTGGGAAAACTTACGTCCAACTACCATCATAAACTCTACGGTTCTCGGCCGAGCCATATCCTGCCTCCTCTAGAGCAGTGTCGATAACAACTGCGGTTACACCAGTGCCACAGCTTGAGATGATGGGTTTTGCGGGATCAACTCCCTTCTGTTCGAATAGTTTTCTCAACTGGTCCTTCGGTAAGAATGCCTTGGTCTTCGGATCTAAGACATCACTGAACGGAATGTTAATTGAGCCTGGCATGTGGCCAGAGGATAGTCCTTCTCTCGGCTCGGGGGCTTCACCGGTGAATCTGACATGAGGTCGCGCATCGATAATCTGTATTCCCTCGGCGCCCTCTTTGTTGTAATCTGAAGAGACTTCGCGAACCTCCTCATAGCTAGCAACCTTGCTCTCATCAAGCTGGGGGATTGGATATGGGTTGCACTCGATAGTAAAGAGGTTGCCGGACTCAGTCGGGTAACCCTCCTCGACCCATTGCTTGAAGTTGTTGAGGATATGTACCTTGGGGTGGCCAAAGACGCGGAGTGTCCAGCCAACGCGAGGAGCACTGAATATGCCGAGCTCGTGCGAGTCGTATACAACAACGGTGTCATCCTTGCGAATGCCCAACGCGCTCATGGCCTGGGCGAACTGTTTGGCGGTGGGGAGCATGTGCGGGTAGGGCGAGTGTTTGTCTTTGACCTTATCAAGATCGAAGAAGCGGGCCTTGGGGATGCGCTTCTCGTGGAAGGCCTCAATTCCGGAACGGGAATCATTGGGGAGGAACCAGGAGGCGCAGAGGGGAATGACGCGGGGATCGGTGCTGATGAGTGAGGGCGGACTTGTCTTGAGGGCCTCGGCTAGCTCTTTGGGGGTGACTAGATAGGACGAGAGGTCTCGGCGGGCATCCATCTTGCCGATCTGGTATTTGCGGAAGATTTGTCGAGGAAGGGCCGCTCTCGTGGAGCGGAAGATGGCAATGGTTGCCATGGCGGGCTATGGAGGGCTATGGCGGGCTGGGAGGGGTGGAGTTGCTACCTAGCAGGTTGGTGGCTGACGGACGAATCGGACCGCGGCGAGGGCGAGTGGTCGGCAAAGTCGGTGCTTGCAATATGGCGTGCGATAGAGGGTCCAGGGTTCCGGAGTTCGGCGCCAAATGGAGCATCTATCGGTGAGGATATGTACGTAAGGGCGTAAGGTGGGTGGGTGTGTGGGCGTGGGCGAGGTCGACGTCCGATGACTGCTCGTGTGATATATTGGAGAGCTAAACACAACTCAACACCTCTCTCTCCGAAGAAAGAGAATAACAGTCGATTGGTGTTGGGTCTGGGTAGTGCAAGACATGGAAATAAGTAGGTAGGCTTACTTTTATTGTAGGTGTTATACTAGACAAAGACAGCTTGGGACTGGGACTGGGACTGTGGACTGTCCTTCATGAGAGCACTGAACACCCGGGAACAAAAAGAGTTGTATGTATGCACGGAGGGTTCGGTCCCTCAAGTACCTATAGGTAGGAGGATGCGGGGAGCTTAGCTTGCTTCCAGTAGGTATGTCAATTTAGCTTTGGTCGACTTTAGAGTTGCCGGTGATACGCAGTAGAGTCAGTCTCCCTTGGGCAGGTAGGTACCTAAAATACTGTAGATAAGAAGGGGCGAAGAAACTTGGGTGTGTGCGGGTGAGGATATGATATGACGATTGTTGGCTGTAGACTACCTAGATAGTGATTGCTCTTTCCCTTATCGTGAATTGCTTCCTGTCATTTGCCTTTAGAGCTTGCAAGTACTACCTAACCTAACGTTGAACCTACTAAGAGGTACCTACCTAATTCTGTACTTGCCTGAGCTTATACCAGGTCTATGCGCGGTAGTTACTTTGCCCATTCCCGCCCATTTACCTGGGGAAGAGCTATTTTGAAGACGTGCAGACTGTTCCGATAAGCGGATTCAATCCATACATACGTTTTATCTCCTTGCATGTATACCATACTTTTGATTTGTCCCGCATTTTTATATGTTGCATGTTCTACAGATTACATTACCCTGCCTACATAATATACCTACAAAGGACCCCACAATTATTACCTAGAATAGACAAATAGGAAAACACAACCAACTCGCGAAACCTACACCCCACTCAACCCAAGTCTCTCGTGATAAATAGAGAAGCTTAGTATTATCCAAGCCATACAACAACAAATACAACTACTATCACTATGAAGGTCAAGATTAAGAATTGGAATGCGGTTGCGACTTGGCGATGGGATCTTCCCGAAGATGATGTCTGTGGTATCTGCCAGGTTCACTTTGACGGTACCTGTCCCACCTGCAAATATCCCGGCGATGACTGCAGGCTCTGTAAGTTTTCCATTATTTGGTGCTTCATTGTGTATTTCTACCTATCTTTCTCCTGGCACAGCTAACTGGTGTTTCCCTTCTTTGTAGTGTCTGGGAAATGTGGCCATAACTTCCACATGGTTAGTACCCTACGAGACTAATCTCTCGCTCGAGCCGGATTATATGAATCTCCGACTAACGACAACGAAGCACTGTATTATGGAATGGATCAAGCAAGACTCGGCCAAGGGGCAATGTCCCATGTGTAGACAAAGTAAGTATGCTTACTGCGTTTTTTGATTCATGCTGACAAGCTATCCCAGAGTTCGAGTGGAACGAGTCAGGTGGTCAGCGGCAGCCAGAAGTCCATGAAGACACCGGTGAATCACAAAATATAATGTAGACCACCCGGAGACACTGGCACGACGGCTTTGGTTGCAAGTGGTCTTACCTTTCCCCGAAGACCATGTTTGTTGGCTCTGTTAAACAAGTCGTGCCTCGTCAACAATACTAGGGGCACCTTCGGGTGAGACTCATATTTTATTATACTCCATATATGGGTGGTATTTATCTGTGTTACTAATTCTTAGTAGAGTCTATTACGTCTGAAGAAGCTGGGCACCGTTTGCCGCGACATGTAGGGTAATTGGTAATTGGACTAAGTGCCTACCCAAGGCCAACGCGTTTGACAAGTATGCATATGCTGTGAGTCTGTGGCTACCTAGTTACAGGGTAGCTCGCTTCAGGCTGGATGCCCAATCTGTTTTTCCACTTCCCAGTTGCGCCTAGTTGTAGCTGTTCATCGGCCCCCAACAAAGTGGATACAGTGCCGTGCCTTGGCCCCACTTACCGCACGATATGGTGGGTTAGAGCTACCTTAGGTACGTACTAGCCAGCCTAGGTACAGCACACACCTACCTTCTCTCCGCCTATTACTCCTGCAGCCTGGGTGCAGGCAAGCTGCAGCTGTAATGCATACTGGTCTGCATCCGCAGCCATCCATCAATCGGGTGAGCTTTCTCACTAGCCTCAAAACATCACTCTTAGCTCCAACAATGTGTCTATCTTCTTATTTCTCATCTTTCCATCATATTTTCTCGACAACATCCTCCCCCCAGCTACCTCTCCCCATGTCTCTCGTCCTCCGCCAGCCTTTGAGATGACGGACCCTGCCGACAATCGGCCATCGACGGCAGACCATCCCCCGGACACTGAGCGTCCACGCACGCCTCCTCCCTTCGCACCCGTCTTTACGCTTGTCGATAATACATCCACACGGACTACTCATCACCCTCATGTGCGGTACATCTTTAGCGATGACGATCCCGATATTCTGACCCAGGCGCTTGCCGACTGCGAACACACTAATACCGAGGAGCCAGGCTCCGACCCTGTAGCCGCAAACCGAGCCATGCTCCTAGACTTGGCCCCCAATGATAACGGTGGTTATAGCGTTGCCTGGGCTTCTAGCCTCTCGCCCTCGTGGGCTGTTTTGAACGCACAGCTCAGTCAGATCTCTCCTCCTTCTTCCGATGCAGGACACAGCAACCGCGACGGAGCCGGGGACACCGATCCCGACGATAACAGCCGCCCAGATAGACTTATGCTGCGGATCGAAGGTGTTGAGACAGGCGCCTCTAGCTCATCATCTGAGTTAAGGGTATCCGACGAGGCGAATCGGCAGCGCTCGGGCAGCTCGAGTGGTAGTGGTAGCGGACAACGAGAGCGCCCTAGTGAAGGCGATGACTACACCAGTACGCTAGAAGAGTTCGAGAAACGTATGATCATCCTGCGGAAAGTCGTCAATGCTGGCGAAGACAAGCGGAAAAAAAATGACGCTCAAACGATAGACAAGGAGGATATGGCGGCACAAGGCCTGGTCGCCGAGGATACAACTTCACCACCCTGAGCTCTCCTGGCGGGGGAAACCGGGAGCATTTGAAACTTGATTGATTTTTTTTCAGTCTCTCATAATATGGGTTCATTAGGGTTCACTAGAAATGGTGCATAGGTTCACCAGTCACTAATGGACGCGAGAGACCACAGTATCTCGCGATATCGAGCAGAAGCGCAACGCTATAATTCGTTTTCGTCAACATTCTCGACGGGAGAAGACTCACATTATTAGGTATGCAGCACAGCGAAGAGCATCGGATAATGGCTCAGGCACAACACACCGCCTCTACCACGTGTTTTCGGCCCATGGTTGGTTATAAGGATGACGGGGGTAGTTGCAGTCTGCAGACAAGTAAATCGGGAGGAAGGGAAGAGCTGAGGCCCGTCTACATGGGCTAGGTAGATTATTAATAGCTCGGAGACACGAGATGGACCTAGTATATATATTACGTGTTTATACCAAAGGCAAACAACTAATATTAGGCTAGCCGCCCTTGTACTACGGGGTACGAGAGCTCCGTCTTACATTCAACATACTGAGAAGATTCTACTTTATCTACTTAGGGTTGATCAGGGTGACGTATGCAAAACGAGGATGTACTGATGAACATGGTCAACAGAGGCCTTCTCTAAAGTTAAAGGTGCTAGAATACCTGCCTGTCGTACAGATATGTGGTAGATCGTTGAATGAACGCTAGCTCCATGAAATGGTACACTCACCTACCCGGGACTGGTAATTCTATTATGCATATACCTTCCCCTAACGTCTAGTGCTTATAATATTCACAGAGTAAGCGAGTCGAGAACACGGAGCATGACAGTCGTGAAGAGGTTAGGTATGTTTGAATTCCATATTTTATTTTCACCAGACGCCTCGAAAATGCATCGAACTCCCCTTCTCCTAACAGGAAACGACGGGAACTACCTAGATGGAATGAGGGATACAAACAAGCAGGACAAAAAACCAAAAAATAAAATCTAGATCCGCCAAAAGCACCAGAGTTAAAAGCGAGTTTTACAGATAACGAGTCTTATGTGTGAGGGTTACGAAGAGAACTCGAAGAGTAAGTGGGTTGGCTGCTAGGCTCTGTTCTAGCTCCTTGGTTGATTGGTTAAGGGTATCATAGAGCCACCAACAAAATAGAAGCATTTGCGCGTCGCTATGATGGGCCCAGATAAGCATTACAAAGGCTGGAATTGCGTAGACGCGTATTTACGTCGTTGTGCTCGTAAGCCATCGCCTCGTTTCCGCATTGATCCTCGAATTCAACAGCCGCGGGATCGATTCATTTTCGATCAGCGAGCGAAAAACAAGCTCGCGCGTGTCCAGGCTTCGTTTTTTGCCACCAGGCGGGTTGATGCCGAAGTAGATGGCAATAATAGCAACGATGATGACGATAATGGCAACTAAGTGAGGCGTTAGTAGGGAGCAAATGATCATCGTGAACAATGGGAGATAACGTACCGACGATACCCAGGCAGATCCACTTCTTCTTTCGCGTCGCCCGAGCTGTGTTAACGGCTGTGCCAATTTCGACATTGCCTCTGTCTAGGTTTTCAACGACCTCTTCGCCCTTTTGCTCGATATTCGCGACGGCCACATCCTGCTGCATAACCAGTGTGTCCATGTCCTGGAACAACTGTGCTAGCTCCATCATCTGTCGCTCAATCTTCTGAAGCTGAGCATGGCGATCCTGGACGGCGTTCAGCACGGCTTGTGCCTGACCGCGACGGTTGCTCTGCATCAAAGCCTGCTGGAAGACCTGACCACCGGTCTGATCCTCGACAGCGGCCCTGACTTCCTCTTCGGTGGCGTCGGGGCGCACAATCCTGTACTGACGGGCCATCTGCTCCTCTGTCTTCTTGCGGAAGCTAGATTCGACCTGTTGGTAAGCTCGGATAGCATCCTTGAGTCGAGTATCTACACGGCGCACTTGTTGGCCGAATCTCTGTTGGTTTTCGGGCTTGCTCTTCAACTGGCGTACTCGCTCGGTGAGTGATCTGTACTGGGCCATCGTCTCGGAACTGAGCCGGTCGAGTTGTCTGTTGGTGTTGCTCGAAGCGGAACTGTCGGCGTCATCGAGAGACCGCTGCTGAAGCATCCTCAACTGGTCCAAATTGCGGTCTATAGTATCGATCCCACGATTGATATCGGATATCTCGTCGAGAGCCGAATTGGGGTTTCGGTCGGAGAAGGGATCTGCGTTCTGAGCTAGGGGAGCCATTTCGACATTGTTGGCTGTAGCCATGATTAGCCTCTCGATGCACCAAGACGCCGCCTTTTCGTTCCCTGCATTCTGACTTACATCCGTAATCATCGTAATTGTTCGATGCCCCCTGAGCGCGATAGTTAGGGCGGGATGGTAGCCCTCCCCCGTAACCGCCTTCATTACTGCGGTCGTCAAAAGGATTTTGTTGTCCGCCGTATCTATAGCAGCTTGCATGTTAGAACGAATTCGTTTAACAGTAAAAGTCGAGTCTCGGTGGATAGCGATTGAAGATCAAGGGGATATGTACCCGTACTGTGGTGGTGGCATCGTGTTAGCGTGTGCTTATGTTGAAGAAACGGGGTGAAATTCAATTGAGTAGTTGCGGGAGTGAGGTATGAAGAGGACAGTAGACAGCTCGAGAGGACTTAAACCATATCCGAGTGTCCCTGGCTCTGCAGATCATTGAAACAGGGTTGGTAAAAGGTGAAACACTTACGCTCATGTTGACGGCTAGGTCTGTTTCCTCGGAGCAGCGCGGTTACTAGTAGCAACACGGGCGTCTATCCCGTGGTGTATATATATATATCTAAATAATAGGGACGTATATAGAGTATTATCAATTAAATCGTGATGAGAGTAAGTCAAAATAATGACAACAGCAACGGACAGCAAATGCGCAGCGATGAAAGCGAAGATGCCGGAGCAAAAGGAGTAGTTCTGGCTGATGGGTTGTGTTGTTGAAGGGAGGCTGTCGGTAATAATAAGTCAAAAAAGGGTCGCGCGGTAGAAATGGATCGGTGTCAGGGTGGACAGGTCTACCAGCGAACAGGAGAGTCTTTGTTACAGCTGCTGCAGAGGAACTGTACCAGGCTGCCATTTTTGGCAAGGGAACCCCTTCTAGTGTACCAGCATGTCCAGCATGTCTGACCCCTGAGAATCCACAGCCAATCGTTGCGACTGTTAGTCTACTCAAGGTCCTGCTAAGTTCAACGCTATACCTACATAAACGCCCCCACCTCGTGCTAACACTGCCCACTCCCGCCACCACCATCTCCAATCGCCCACTACGCTAATCACTAATTAAGCTCTTTACGCATCTTGGTAGCTAACCTTTGGAGAGCATTAGATTTCTCTGACACAAATCTTGCAAGGTCTAATACTGCAATCAATACGCTACTACTACTCGGTAGATCATTATTTCAGACTTTTAGTAGAGTAGGAAACTCACATAACCACGACTCACTCGCCCCAAGATTACGGGTTGTGAGCGGTTGGGGCTGAGCCGCCTCGATAAGTTATACTAAAAGTAAGCTTGTCAGCTAATTCAGCTTTGCAAGTTAGGTTTTGTCTAGATATGTACATACATATGTAGGTATGCGAGTACGGCGCGGCTATACATTACACGAGTTGTGGAATCCATCAATCGACGGGCTGTGCACTTCTTACCATGGATGGGTTGATCGGAGCCGACGGAACGGAGCATACACGCAGTTATTCGGCAATCGATCTACCTTAGGTATGCGGTAGTCTATCTACTTACTGCATACTAATGTTCTATTTACGGAACCGGTATCGAATACCTACCTAGACCATGGTACTAAATCAAGAGCTCTGAAAAGAATCAACTGAGTAATGATGTATAAAATCAGGATTTGAAGTCAGGTGCGCTAAAAGCTACACCGCTATTAACATACTAGTACATAGGCATTCCAAGTAAAATAGGTGCCTACGATCTATCTACTATATTTGCAAATGTTGCTAAATTCGCTCCCGCTGCGACACCATTCGTGCGAGATCATCAACATCATCGACGGAGTTGTTCCCGCTCCCCATCTTTCCCTCGGTAGGCAGACGTATTATTGGGCTACCTATTGGTCCTCTTTCTGTGCCACAGCTCTACGGCGTAGCTGTACATAAATATGTGGAGCTAGTTCGTTATTGAGTGTCGAGAGTGTCTTTCCCAATGATTACATGCACTATGTAAGATGTCCCAGGCATCCATATAAACATTGCGGGGCCCCGATGCTTGATACCTTGTGATCATCTTGTCAGTACTAGACTGACCACTCTCGGTTCAAAATACACCTCGAAAATCAGTTTTCGGATTGTATAAATGTTGAAAATCTTTTTCTAGTAGCCTAAGAGGCAATTCCAAAGAGGACCTTATTGTAGCTTCTTATGGGTGCGTTGTCGAAATGATAATACTTATTATAGCTAATTTTCACGACATCAGGAATAGGCACATAAGCTGAATTACGCAACAGAAATGATCAAAATGGTAGGAGCTCGATTGGTTTCTCAGTACTGGGGAGCTAGCCTATCAAATCCGCGCAAAACCATGCACCATTTACAGATATAACCACACAGTAAGGTAGACTAGGTATGTAGGCTTCATTTAGGCGAGTAGTCCGATGCTAGTTCTCATATGCACTCCGAGAGCACGTGTTTTTCCGCGTGTTTTTCTATCAGTCTAGGCGGCTCTATGAACTCACAACGCCACTTTCAAGCAATAGCATACGCAGACGCATAACTCACACTCGAATCCGAGAACACCTCCACCAAGCTACTGCGCTGGTATTGCACAAACTTGAACTTATACTTGTCCTCATCCGGGGCTTCTTGTGCCAGGAACTCCAGGGCGGCCATGGTTACTCCAATGGGATGTCGTCCACAGACTGTGTTCTTCGTCTTTCTAAGATTATTGACAAAGTCATCGTGGTGGCCACCAGCAATAGCATCTATGGCAAGTTGGTCGAGGAGCTTGATGCTCTCGTGGATCGGCGGGTCCGTAGGCCTGCGTGTCTTGTATGTCAAAGAGGTAAGGTTATTCACGTCGCTTCCCGGCGTGTACGCGGTGTAGCTGAATCGGTCACCCCAGTGGCAGAAGTCGGAGCTCACTACGAAGACATTGTCCGGGTCTTGGAGGTAGGGAGCCAGCAATGCACCGAACTCCTTCTCCTCGGGCCCTTTGTTGTCGCCTACTAAAATGGGCACGAGGGTAGGGTATTGATCTCTGGAGGAGAACGTCTGGGTAATACGCTTGAATATGTAAGGCAGATGCATCTCAAGAGAGTGCTCCTCAACATCATTGAAAGTTGGCATATCTTGGAACTTGCCCGTGTCCCGCAGCTTTTGCACGATCGGCTCGTCGACAATCAAGTCGCCAAAGGGGGTGGCGTATTGGGCGAACTTGGTCAGGGCACACCCACGTAGGTAGTAGGTGTGGGAGGGGCCGAGGAGGAAGACTCTCTTTGCTTTGCTGAGATCAAGGCATTTATAGGCCCAGGCCGCGCATGGCCCCGAGTACGAGTAGCCTGCGTGCCTATAGAACACTACGAGTCAATCAACCTAGAACATATGCAGCTCAGCTCAGACAAAATGGGCGCAAGCACACATACGGAGCGATTATGACCTTGGCCCCGGATATGGGGAGATGTGCACCGTTCAGGGAGGCGGGTACCTCGCCGAGGAAGCTGTCTAGCTGATCGGACAAGACGTCCGGATCTCCCTCGTACCAGGAGTCGGCCTTGCCGGCGTCTCGCGTTCCGCTGAGTTTCATGTCTATGTCTATCTGTTCGTGGATATGGTATAGGATCTTGGGCAGGTAGATAGCAAGCTAGACGTGAGCGATAAAACGTGCTGTCAATGTATCGTATTGTATCGTCTATCTTGCTATGTTGGGGAGATGGAAGTATGAAGGTGGGGTGATGATGCAACTGTCCCGCACTTGAGATTAAGTACATGTGTTAGATACCTAAAGGAGGTATGTAGCACGAGCTGCCTGTAGGTAGGGGCGAGCTAGGTAAGTACTTAGGTAATCGATAAGGCGATACATAATAGCTAGCTACCTGGATATATCAACCATTTGGCTGGCACCTATCTAAATAGAACATCAAGTTGTAAATAGTGTTTCAGCATTTATTAATGCTATTAATGCTATATGGTGTCACGTCTATCGCCAAATTTTTCCCGCATGCGCAATTAACTCTATGGTCTATGGCTATCTAGTCTGTCTAGTACTGGGTTGTGAGGTTATAAGTTGTCGTCTATATGTTCAATTATTGTTTGTTTCAGAGGGTGCGGCATATAAGATATGTTAGCTAAGCACATCCAAGTCTTTGAGCTCGTTGCTTGTCCACTCCCATAATCTCCGTGGCATGTCCTTGTCTTCGGCCTCCTTGGAGGTTTTCCCCGGGACACCCACGGGCTCATAGTACGTGCCGCTAACCATTTCAGGACTCGTCGCGACCCAAAGATGATTACGAATCCCAATGGTGACGGGCACACAAATAAGGGGTGCGATGGGAGTCGTTATCCGGGCGAACAGACTCTCTTTCCTTAAAGAGTCGGCCATCCCTGTGAGGATCCTACCAGGATGTACGGCAGCAGTTTTGATTTCGGGACAGCGACTAGACAGCTCCCGCATCAAACCGATAAGAGCTAATTTGCTCTGTCCGTAGCGTTGTGCATAAGACTGTTAGATGGAAAAGCAATTAGCACCAAAGCTGCTAGGTGTGTGATGATAAGATATCGGGAGGCAAAGGGGACGTACCATCTCGGAGCAATTCGACTTGACACTACCATACTGTATGCCACCTTTAGGTGTAATGGCATGCCCCTCGCTCGAGATGACAACGATGCGTACATCGCTATCGTCTGACTGCGCAGTACGTTGCAAGGCAGGTAAGAGGAGCCTTGTCAGCAGCGCATGACCGAGGTAGTTCAGACCAAAATGCAACTCGTAGCCTTGCGATGTAAGCATAGGCGGTACGCGTATTACACCGGCGTTAAGCATGAGAATGTCCAGCCGCTTTTCTTGGGACAGGAACTCGGCAGCACATGCGCGCACGCTCGCGAAGGATGTTAGGTCTAAGTCGAGAAAGTGAATAGTTGTCGGCCTAGAAGAGCCGTCGTCTTTGCCGTCGTACGCATCCTTGGTGATCTGATCGATGAGCGTAGCCTTCGCAGATTGGTCTATCGCCATGTCGGCGATGTATATATGAGCAGGTCGGCCATAGCGAGCTAATTCGGTAACAGTCTGTCGGCCAAGACCACCAGAACCACCAGTTATCAAGATGACCTTGCCAGCTAAAGAGCGGATGTCGCGCTCAGGTTCAAAAGATGTACCGTTTGTCGCGCTATTCTTGGACCCGAACAGGGTAACCCTAAGCATCTCACGGAACTCGACCATGATGAAAGTGACTGCGACCAACCCCAAGGTGGTAGCAACAATGGCGAAAGAACTCATGTTTAGAGAACGAGACGGTCATACTGAGAGAGGACGAGGCTCGCATTTTCAAGTGACGAAGGAATATCGCATCCATACTCAAACTAGATAGTCTACAGGTAAACCCGCCCCCATAAAGCAGACAAGCGGCTCCGCATTTTCTCTTTGCGAATACGCAACAGGCACTTATAGTATTAATCGAAACGAACAAGGGCATTTTTGACGATAATGGATATATAGGAGCAAACGGGGTGCTCGACCAACGTCCGAATACGCAATGTCGCTAGGTATATGGTATATGGCTCGAGTTCTTTATAACATTTAAGATGGAGCAGCTACCTTTCATTTCGGAAAAGAGAAAAAGACGAGTACGGTCTGGTGTCGGACCCGAACGCTCGGCGCCATCTCGCCATAGGGTTTAGTCTTAAACACTTGAAGACTACCTAAACCCTTGATTTCCTTGTCGTTTCATTAGGCTCATCTTCACCTCCAACATAGGTACCTACTCACTTAGCCATCCTCGATTCAGCAGGTACGTGGCGCGCGTCGCAAGCAAGGGACAAATAAAGAAAATTGACGGTACACTGACTAAAACTAAAACCGCCTCGCAGGAATTAAGAATGAATGAATGACGGGTAGAAGTGAGTGAGTGGGTGACCTGTCATTTTCCATTTTCTTTCCTAGGTATGTATGCATGTCCACGGACGATAACACTGATCTAGGTAGTAATCGTGTCTCTTGTCTGTCTAAAAAAAAACTCATGTCTCGGACGTGGGACGCAACGACGTAGCGACGGGACAGCTCAACGAATTTAATGAATGAATACCTACATAATGAATGCAGGCCTCCCTGGACCTTTATGTATGCCATCGACCTTGGCGCCTAATGTGATGCCCCTGCTTCCTGCACAAACCCCCACGCGCCGTCCTTTTTCCCAATTCTGCCACCTTAGTCTACCCATACCTACATAGATACCACCTACCCAAGTCAAGTCAGTCCGTATCTCTCTGAGACTCCCGACTCCCTACCTACTCCCTATGCGTACATATGTGTACAACGCCAACGCGCACACGCACACGCACACGCCGCCTAGTCTGCCAGATCACAAGACACTACTTTCTCTTGGGGCTGAGTGTCGGTGCCCCACGCCTGCAGCATGCAGGTATGTATGTATGTAGGTATCAATCATATCATGCGCGTCGGTTAGATTAGGTGGTCTGGTCTACTTCCACTTATACACTACATACACTACACTATACTATACTACACTACACTATACTACACCACACTGCCTACCTATTCCAGCGCGAGGGGTGTTGTTGACCAAGCGAGTGCAAATCACAAAAAACAGGGCTGAAATACCCAGCGAATTGTCAACAGCCAACCGGCAAAATATCTCAAGCGCGCGTCAAACCGCACCTTTCACTCTCATCCTGATTCCTGGACTTTCTTGCGCTACTTTTACAGTAGTTCTTCTTGGCTTAGGAGTCTAGACCTCTACCTATCTTTCTATCCATCCAGCTGGGGTACCGTTATACTATACTATATTCCACTATACTCTACTATACAGCCTATACTATACCATACTCTGATACTCTACTATACTATATACTACAACATATTATACCACGCTATAGCAGCCAAACCCCGCCCCTCCGCCCGATTGAATGGACATGCCCGGCGCCGCCTAATGTAAATGAATGGGCCGTCGTCTATGGCGCTCGAAACCGTCGGCCATGTCGTCGCGGCCCTCGCGGACTCGTACGCCGCGGCCCTAGAATGCTACGGCGGTTGGCGGGAGACACAGCGGCAGCGCAACCACTACCGGATACGCGAAGCGCCCGTAGGGGAAGGGGTAGGGGGCGACGATGATGACGACGCGTCACCGAAGGGCGAAAGGGTGACAACGTCGACGATGAAGATGTGCGCCGCGAGCGCATCGCTGACCATCGCGAAGCTCAAGATCGAGGAGGCGTTCGAGAGCGGCACCGACGTGCTCGGCGACGAGTTCGTCTCCGGAGACGGTAAGCGTACCTATGTAGTGCTTTGTGTGGGCCCCGTTCCCCGGTTCTTTTCTCTCACTTGCATATGTCGTTCGTTCCGTTCCGGGTTTGTTTAGTTTAAACTCTAGGGTAGGCTAGGGCTGATCAGATCGATTTTAAGCGACTTGCCGGGACGTGCTGCTGGACAATCTGGGGCGCCTGCAAGACTGCGTCGCGCTCCTGAAACGCGCCGTCGAGGCAGGGGATCAACACCCCCAGCCGCTACCGCTCTCCGAGATCATCTCTGCGTCCGAGGCGGTCCGCATTTCTAGCGTCACCGCCCTGCACAAGCAGTACCAGCGTCTTGTTGTCGGCCGCTTGATGCCGAGGGTATTGCCGGCGCCAAAGCGTTCGTCGACGGCTGAAAGGGGTGACGAGGAGGGGATGATCGGTCACGAGGCAGAGCTCATCGATGCAGAGCAGCAGCAGCAGCAACAACAATTACAATTACAACAACAACAACAACAACAGCAGCAGCAGACACCGACAGACCGTCACCGAACGAGCCTGAAGCGGCTCTCCCGTAATAGCAGTAGCAATACGAATATCGAACCGCCGTCGCCCCCTCCGACGCCAACGCGGGTGTCCAAGGAGCGCCAGGATCCCGACGTCCAGTCCACCTACTCCCGGATAGTAGCAGCAGGTTCCGACCCGCGGCCGAAGAACAGCGTTTTCAGCGTCTTTTGCCCCGAGGCCATGAAGTACCAGGTTGACTTGGAAAAGGCGCTGCCGGTCGAGGGGACCAAGTGCAGGTGCGGCTACGACTGGAATGCTGCGCACGGGACGGACGACAGGGCGGCTGTGGTAATTAGGGATGGATTCCGGATCACGCCACGATTCCTGGGTAAATCGCATTGTGAAAAGGGGTTGGGGTGCGTTTTGTGTACGGTAAGTTCGTCTATCCACTCGTTTGGAGGTTCATGATGTGTTGGAAATGATGAGCTGAGTTGCGCGCATGTCAATATCGCGGTTCATACGAGAGAGAGAGAGAGATGGCGTTTCTGAACATCGCGGACTAACCGATTGTTCAGTCTAGTGGCAGGACGGAGACTTTTGGTAGCGTCGAGGGTTTGAGGGCACATATCAACTCATCTCATACGAAATGGCAATTGCTGCATGATCGGGATTTGGCTGGTCATTGATTAATTAATTAATTGATTGATTGATTGATTCATGGATTGTTGAATCAAGAGAGGTATTTATACTCATTCCCCTACTTCAGGTAGATGTTATGCCATGAATGACCGTCCAAGAGTCAGCTTCTCATGATTATGATTTTGTTTCTTTGGCAACACCCTAAATTTGTCAGGGTTTGTCTTAATTGCTCTATTATTGCCCGAATCAATCGCTGGCGTCATCTCCGTGTCCCATTCCTCAATCACACCACGGGGCACCACGACTGGTATGCCAGATGGACAAGCGTTGATCGCCAGTTTGGAGGTTCTCGTCGCTTAATAACGTCCTATGGGGTTGCGTCGATCCATTGAGACTACTTGGTTCCGGATTTTTGTGAGGTCGATACAGTACGAAGGAATGTTCCGTCTCGGGCGTCGTCATCTTAGATTCCGCGAGTATTGCGTCTCCGCTTTGCGGTGGATATAGTCAATATCAACGGCCCACTGCAATATCACAGTTAGATAGCTGCCAGCCAAGGAAACGATCAACCAAAGTCGGGGTAGCAGGCAGATTACACCATCCGGATCACGCATCGTGGGATTCCCAAAATGGGTGTGAATCACAATGGTGAAAGCACAAAGTAATAACTCATCACAACATACCTTGATCTTATGATCTTCGAGCCCCGGGAAGGCTTCACGCAGCACTTGCGCCGCGTACACAAAGCGACGCTCAACCAGCTTCATGTTCTGCATCCATTCCCAGCTACCGCTTTTCTCCCCCTGAATGATAGAGTCGTATGGGACAAAGCCGAAGTGGTCGCGCTCTACCATAGCATGTCTTGAGAGCTCAAGGTTCTCTAGGCGTACAACGAGAATAATCTCGTCCAGATTCGCTGTCGGCTTAGGGAAGTCGACGCTCGGTCCGTAAAAGCGACGGAATCCTTCATATTTGCAACCGTCGTGGATCAGCATGGCCACTCGCCGAAGTTTGCTCGCTATCGGCCCGTTACACGCCCTCCTGAGCATCTCGCAGTTTACATCCCCGCTGTCGGTGAGATAGAGAAGGTCGTTTCTCCAGTTGATGTGGACACCGCGCAGAACCGCCTCCCGCGGCTTTCCACTTGGATTTCTGACGAAGTCCGCAAGGTCTGGTCTTGATCGGAGGGTATCTCTCGTAAGGGCGAGTGGTTGAACTGGGTCTTGTTCTGGGTTGGTGAGATCCCGAAGCCGCTCGTCGAACAAAGTCTTCACCTGTTTGCTCGGCAGGCTCATGAAGTCCATGTGGACGAGATCAAAAGTCTTGAGAAATATCTCAAGTGCTTCATGGTTGATAGCAGCAGCGGCAAACCGACGACTGGCGGGTACATGGTGGTTCGTTCGTGCGGTGAGGTCGGCATAAGCCACAGGTGTTTCTTCGAGGCCTCGTTGGGATTTCGATGGCCCTTGATAGAGCACATGAATCCGTGGTTCGTCAAAGTAGTACTCCCAAATTTGCAAGCGGAGCTCTGTAGGTAGATCTGGGAAGCGATGGAATGCCCTAGGAACGTTTCCCGGCGCCGTAGCTTCTTCATGTCCGTAGCTAGACGAAAGGCGGTCCATAAGCCACCTCATAGCCATCGTGAAGTAATATATGATTGTTGTAGACACAGAGTAGTTGCGAGGGCGACTTCAACGTCTTGCCCGGATCCGGCGTTGAATATGGTGAAAGGAGTAGGTTAGAGGGTGGGAGATGGAATGACAACTCCGTTGTATCTCAACACTGATGCCAAATAACAACTCAAGCAATGATATTGACCCTCAGTTACTGTTATCTAGCATAACATATGGGGAAAACAGTCAGCAGTTGATAGCGTAGGCTAGATAGTGTAGATAGACTTCTGGATGGTCACGACAGATGGCGCAACGCCGTAGTGGGATGATGACATTGTACAACACAATGGGGGCACGCAGCCTTAGGATACGGAAGTGCATGTTATATATCTTCAGCTTATTGCATATTTGTCAGGGAGTCTACCGTTATACCTAAGGCCAAATCAAGTTAATTCAAGAAGCAGGCCATTTCACATCGAGGTAGAGCCGAGAATAGAAAGCTATTAATTATACATACCTAAGGCCAACTGACATGGTCGAGCCTTTAACCAATATCCATCCCCTTCATTTGATAACTCAGACTAGTAAGAAAGCGACTGGCAAAGGCCGTCAGCAGCTGTTATCAGCCGCCGTCAGCACCACCAGCCCCATATTCTCGTCTAAGTGCTGGGTATAGAGGGATGGAGCATCGTCAAAAAACCAAGCTAAGCCACTAAGCTCGATACCATCGTCTTAGCTTGGTAACGCAGATAAGAGGCACAGGAGTTGCGGCGGGCAATTTTCAAGGTCGGGAGTTCCAGACTCAAGCCACGACCCTCTGCCGAGAGTTGACACCATTCGCTTAGAGAATGGTGACACCTCATCATTCTTACTACAAGATAACCAAATTCCTCAACTACTTACTTATTTACCTACACACACACACACACACACACACACACATACACACATACACACATATGAGCTATGAGGGTGATCGTCTTGATGCAGCCGGATTCCGGCAACCAGCTCGCTATACTCCCCATGCCCAATCCCCTGGACTGTTTGTACTAGCGTACCTATTTCTCGACAGACTAGGTATTTACCGAGCAGCCCTGGGAGAAGTGTTCTTTTGACGGTCCAAGACTACGGAGCTTACCGTCCTGTGGGGAATAATTGCATGATGGTTTCTTGAGCCTCTCCACATAGCACGAGGTTATCGGCCAAATCTATCCCCATTATAGTATAAAGTGTTACTTAAGCTCATACTAAATCCTTACACTTACCTAAGAGAACACCAACGTCTATTTATATACCCAGAAGAGCCCCATAACTCATGGCTTCACCATCTGAGCAGCAAGGATGGGAAATAACATGCTTCTAGAAGGCCTGTGATTTGTCACTCTGCTTTCCCGGTACGAGTTGTAGGTAATTATAAGGCATGAGGAGGATGCAACATTCGATAGCTACTTGCCCCTAACATGTTCTCTGCTTTAGGGCTCTTTTACCCAAAGAGGAAAATGGCGATATAATTGGACTGCCCCTGGTAACCCGAAACTCTGGGTTGTCAAAAGTGCCATCAGTGGAGCAGAGCACCCAGCGCCATCTCAGGACGCGAAATGGCTCGAACCTTGCACTAATACTTAATGTAGATAGTCTATGTTTATGTATGCATTAGTAGGTTCGGCTCGTGGCCACCTAAATTGGTCGTCCATTTTGCCCTCTGTGAGGTATGTACGGAGTATTCGCCGCGGAGTAGGTACTGTGCACGCCTCGGCTTAGCCGATTCATTTGACGGAGTAAATATACCTGTGTCACGCTAGCGGCTGTCATCCCAACTTAGCCAGGCGGGTATCTAGATAGTCTAGTTGTTAATTATCATCTCACATGAGAGCCTAGAACCTCTTACCGCAGTACAAGAAACTTAGTCGTCGAACACAAAGCTTACACCGCTTTCCCGTCATCAAACCTTGAGCAAACCAAAAGGTAGTATTGTGCTCTCTCGATCCAATCTCCGAACACACGTGGGCCCCAACCGGATCTACAGTTTTTGTACATCTGCACTACCACACTTGGTAGGTAGATGGGTGCCCCAGCTTCCAGGTTGGGTGGTAGTGTGCGTCTGCCATGTGGTTAAAGGCAGTGTGCGGCCAATAACGCGGGGCTCGATCTGCGTCAATGGAGTCTCTCATGCAAATATCTCCCCCTTCCTTGACCGTGCGTTACAGTAAGTAGTGAGGAGCGAGTGAATCTTCGAGAGAAAAGCAAAGAACGTATTGGTTCAAGATCCCACTGTGGAGGAAGAGGACTCACCGTAGTATGACTCTATGAAGAAGGTGTTTGCATGATCCACGAGAAACATCGGAGAAGCCACATACGCCGACATCAGTCCATAAAAACAAACAGCGCGTAGGCGTCCAGCCAACGTCAATCTCCAGACACCAATCGGAGCGAAGCCACCAGCCAGACTGTGTAACTATACCCGTCGCAAGCCTGAAAAGACCCGAAGTACCTGCAGATTGTAGTTTCAGAACATATGGTACCTACTCAGTACATGTCTACATTCCCGTTAGGAGTGGCTTTCAGCCGACCAAACGGATGCCTATGCCGGCGCAGGCGCCGGCGCTGATGTTTCTTTGATTAAGATTCAGCGTCTGCAGGGAATGTGGTATTCACCAATCGGCTGTTCTAGGAAGTGAAGTTTGTGAAACGAAGGAAATGCTTAGGACCATGCATTTAACTACGAGGATAGATACATCGTATTATCAGACTACAGGTCATATTCACGACTACCTGCCTACCTAATTCACACTCTAACATAACATCGTTTAGAGGTCTACTTTACATTACACTCCAGGGTCGGCCAGCTTCTCCTCTATCTACACACCACCGGGCATTGATGTCACAACAACAACAACAAAGGCACGTATCCGAATTATCTCGACTCTTGACGGTGGATGACGCGCTGCCCGGCAAAAAGAATCCATAGGTAGCGCAAACCCACTGACGCAAGGGTAGTTTATGTTGGTCGTAGGTTGTCGATAAACTCACCTGAAACCTGCATATCAATATCTACCGTATCGCAAGATGATTTGCAGAAACAATCCCTCTGTCCTACGGCGCTAGATATTGTATACACAAGGCCGGTCGCTTGTGTGGCGCATGAATCAAAACCGTCTCAAAATAAGGCTCTCTCCGTTGGTTGTCATGGCAAGACATCTACCAAGTTTCTGGTGAAACTCGTAAATATGATGACACCATAACACCATAACATAGAATACTACTTCCCTTGCTTCAATAATAGATAGCGGGCTACTTCATACAGCTTACTCTATATACTCCACCTTAGCCAGTGTATTAGAGATTACTAGAGATTTCATAATGATAAAAAAATGAAGAATACTAGCTGCTTTGGCCCCTTTTCTCACTACCTACCAGAGTCCTCATTATGGCGTCAGCAATTGTTTCCATACTTGTCAAATTGTAGCGTTAGTTGTGACCATAATACAGGAGAACGCACCAAGAAGAGTATTCAAGCCGTGCGACCAAGCTTTTCTCTCTATCAACTACGTGCTTAGCGGCTCCTCTGACGTTGTCAGCAACTATCTTATTTATATTAATCCATCGTAGTTCTACAACCACTTAAAAATATAGCTATGTCGTACTCAGGCTATTAAATCAGTGACTACATATTATTATTTCCTGTTTTGAGTAGGAGCTCGACTGCAGGTTTAAACTTGCATTAAACTGTCCTGCCGCTGTTAGAGCTTATATACCTTGAGCGCCTATAGAGAGTTAAAATTACGGCACGTGGGCCCCGAGGGTGCACACGTGTAGAGAGAGATCCTCGCGCGTGAGTCTTATTGAGTGGCGGTGATGCGAAAAGGCATATGTACAGCCCGCGTTGAGTGAATAGTGGAGCAACTAGATACAGGCAAAGAAGGCGGCAAGACTGAGTCTACTGAGCCCCGCGAGGCGGAAAGGGGGGACGGGGTAGCATTTACTACAATGACATTTCTCGGTGGCCATTTCAAGTTCTGCTACGTAATTGATGTCTACAGAATAAGAACTACCTTCCTTGTTGTTCCTGCGGGCCCCACGAAAAGTTGAAGCTGAAGATGGTAGTGACCTTCCTTAGAGGGAGATAAAGCAATGCAGAGATCATATTGGAGTAGACCCGCCACCCATGTTTAGGAGTGTGGCTCTACACTACCATGTTCGCTAAACCAGCGATTCCTCGGTCGCAAGGCTAGTTTAATCCCTCTCACGTGGGCAATACGCAAGAGGGTTCTTAGAATATACTCTTGTTGCACATCGGCTATTTCTTCAACGCAAATTGCGACGTATAGTCCTCGCAAGAGGATAAAGGCTCCTAGAGCTTTGCCATCCTTCCCAACGGTGGGCAAACCCGACTGGTCCACATCGGTCATCATGTATGGGACGGAGGCACAGATATCGGCAACTGTGTCGCGAAGTCGCTTACTGAGATCCCAGTTTTGATCCCAACTTGGACCGAGGATACGCCGCACCGCCGACCAGGAAGAAACACGAACGAGAGTTTGCAGTACGTAGACGAGTGTACACCAAAAGCTAATCCACGTAGCGCCGTGGTGTATGTTCTTAAACACATGGTACTTCCCTGGAAATGTCCCCTCTTGAGATTCATGGGCGTAGGATTGATAGAGCCAGCTGGCCGGTAGATCTGCCTGCCAATCGAGTAAACTTAGATAGGCCGAAAGCACATGGTCTAGAGACTTCATCACTTCGCTTATGAAACTATCTTGACCTGCGACAGATATTACGCGTTGGGCCTCGACACAGCGTTGCGATGCTTCGCGGATACGTCGCCAGAACTCAATTTGGTCTGAAGGGAGATCTACTGCCGTGACATCCTCGGCGTCGATCCGGGAAGGGGAGAGTCCCCCGACCGCGTTCATATGGACTCTACTGTGAATAATTCGAAGCAGGCCATTCCCGCTACTGGTGCAAGGTCGAGAAGCTCCTCGGAGTCGTAATAACTCCATGAGACCTTTGGCGTGGGGGTCACATGATAGAGTTCTAATGCCGGTAATTGCCTACAAACGATGATTATGTAGTGGGTTTCGCAGTTATTTCTACGAGAACAACGTACCTCAAATGTCTGGAGAACGATAATACATGTCAATACAGCGTCCGAGCTGGCTTCTGCTGGATCCTGTAAGGCCACCGAGAGTAACCGCAGCGTTTCTCCGTAATGCTTTTCGGCGGTACGCTCAAGATGAGTCAGACCGCTTATATTAGCAAGGCTTGCTGAACCGGCCGCAAATACTGCGGACTCGAGGTATCCGGTGCCGCTTGAGTTGTTACCTAGTAAGTCTGGCAAAAAGCCCAGGTATCCAGGGCTGTCTCTCGTCGGAGCACATGAGTAATTATGCAAGAAATGAGAAATAGCCCTGGTATTCCATTTCTCAGAAGGCTGTGTGAGAAGTCGCGGTGAAAACAATACTCCTAATGCCGCTGGCACTGTGGGACCTCTGTGATTCGAAGTTGCAATAGAGATAGAGGGGTGCGTTTGCAGTAAACGCGGAGCCTCGGCCTTCGAAGCAAGTTCCGCGTTCATTGATCGGAATACTATTTGCTTAGTATCACGGTAGCCCGGACATACGCGCCTAGCCCTTGTACATCGTTTACACTGTGGCTTCTTCTCGTCACACTGCAGTAAAGCTACTGGTTAGTACACGTCGACAATGAAACATCTGAACTAGTACCGATAATACCTTTACTTTCATTCGCCTGCACGCGTGACATCCAAAGCTATAGGGGGTTCGGGTAGGCATTGGACTTGGGATTGTCCGTCGGATATGGAGGAATTAAAACGAAATGGGCGTTGTTTAGATAGATGCGATTAGTGTCAATTAGGATGAGCCATGCGAGTCGCAACGATAACCTAAGGCGTGCGAAAGAGATGGATAAGTTTACTACTACCGCTACCTATCTACTATGCAGTAGATACCTATCTTAGCCATCTGCCGGCCACCCCTTGCGGCATCCCGCAATGCTCATGCGCTAGTCTAAATTAGGCCATGTTGTTAGCTTAGATACCTAGATAGGTATTCGTCCCGAATCGCACCAGTTACTCAATTAGGGTGAGGCTGTGTGGTTCTTAACGACTGCGTTACCGCCGTAGCGTAATACCTAGGATCCAATATTATTATTATTCACGGCATACGCAACCATGAGGCCGAAAACTCTAGGAATTAGCGGTATGAAGTAGTTTGTTCTCGATGCCCATGTTCGCCTCTACGGGAGGATAGGCACGTAAGGATTGAGGAGGGTCATTGATCACCCTCCTCATTTAGATGTCTAGAGGTATATATAAAGTCACTGGAATGGTAGGTCATGTAGGGACGTCTTTTCCGTTACTTTAAGCATAAGTAAACAGCACACCTTGATTGTAAATGTCTATATTATCTCTTCTGCCCGCGTTGTTGCTGCTTCTCCCTCTCGGCGCTGCATGTCCATTTCACGAAGGCGTGAACATGGTTGTCGACTTCACCTCTATAACTACGGAGAACAATAATTTCCGTTCTACTCAACGGGATTCCCCTCATACGGAAGATGAACTGGCTATCAATAATGTGCGAGTTTTTGACGGGAATCAACTGCTTCCAGTAACTACGGTAGTCATCAAAGGTGGAATGATTAAGAGTATTGGGCTTGGTGGCGATATCCTTAAACACGTTGATGGAAACAACGGTATCCTCCTACCCGGATTCATAGACGCGCATGCCCATCCGAGCAACATCACCGACCTTCAGAATTTGAGTCGGTATGGCGTCACCACCGCAATGCTTATGGCTTGCTTCCAGCCACAACTTTGTCGGTCACTGAAGAATCACACTGGTCTGGTTGATATTGTGGCAGGGTCATTACCAGCCGCTGCACCAGGCAGTGTGCACGGAAACATCACTATTTTCGTGGACGGTAACGGGGATCGTCTTGTTAGTAACACTAGCATGGCTCCCCAATGGGTTGATGATGCAGTGTCCTGGGGGCCGGATTTTGTCAAGCTCATTGCCGAGTCCCCGGGTTTGGACCAGCAGACATTGGACGCCCTAACCAAGAGATCCCACGAACATGGGAAGCGTGTGGCTTGCCACGCATCTGCTTTTGATGCGTACAATCAAGCAGCAACTGCTGGAGTCGATAATATTCAACACGCACCACTCGACAAGCCGATTTCCATGGAGCTGGCGAAACGCATCGCCTCCAGAGGGCAGGTCGCTACTCCAACACTCACAATCTTGCAAGCCATAAGTGATTCATCACCGGGAACCCGAAATTATACCGCTGCAGAGGAGACCGTGAGGCGATTAAAAGAGGCCGGGGTGCCTATTATCGCTGGCACGGACGCAAACTTAGTCCCGGGAGTTGCCGCAATAGTACCTTTTGGCATAAGCATTCATGAGGAGCTCCGACTATTGGTCAATGCAGGGTTATCGCCGGTGGAAGCTTTACGGGCCGCTACATCCATCGCAGCTGAGCACTGGGGGCTACACGATAGAGGCGTAATCGAGCCGGGGAAACGTGCGGATCTGGTGCTACTTTCGGGCAATCCGCTCGAAGATATCAACGCCACTAAGACTATCCAAAGGGTCTGGCTTGCGGGCGTGGAGTTTGCTGGAGCTATAGGAACATTCTGAAATCCGTGTATATAGAGACACACTCGATGACTATAGAAGACGAATCATAAAAGCAATGATTAAACGCCAATAAAGAAAAAAAGTAGTGTCTCATCGCGCATCTTCCGCGAACCACAAGAGTAAGGCAACTCTCCTTAAGGCCAATTAAATGCTGTTACATTGCATTCGGTCGCCGAACTTGTATCCTGATTGAACGATGTATCAATGTTGCTAGGCTATGCTACCCACATATAGGCAGACGTGTCATCGTGTGAATATATTTGGCTGTTAAAGTTGGGGGCTATCTCACAGATAGGTATTTTGTGGTTGGTCCTAGAACGAAGATAGGTAAGTTATGTTCATGTTTGGGCGGTAAAATGCCCAAATATTTAGTTTCAGCTATCCTGTTTTCAAAACGTCCACTCTGCAAGCTGGTACTTACCGTACTTGGGTTAGGTATATAAGGTACTGGAGGGTACCTACCGAGGTAGTTTGGTTTATGTGTACATACGTATGCTGTAGGTAGGTACTTATCTAGCAGAGACAGGCTAGGCTATGATCAGGTGACCTCGCGACACAAAAGAACCCCACATAATTAAGGAACTCGCTAGTACCTACCGAAGTACCAATCTATATGCTGTATGCTGTACTTGCACGAGTACTGTGTACTAGTACAGTTGGGAGGTACAAGCGGAAGTCAGCCCGCCACTCTGGTACAGATCCACTGACGTAGATCAGTGCAGTGCCATTACCCTAGGTAGGTACACTACCGGTAGCTAACGCAGGCAGGTGTATCTAGCCCGTATCCAACCTGTAGGCGTTTTGGGAAAGTACCTATTCCGGGTAGGTTAGCCATAAAATCTATTATAACTATAACACGGCAAGAACGCGTCTGCTAACTGTCGACCTACCACAGCAACAGGTGTAACGTCGGCGCCAGAGCCTGCCTGCCCTGCCTTGGGCGTGCGTGCCTACCTCAGCAGGCGGCCTTACGTAGGTGCAGGCGCACAGTCATCTTTTATTGATTGTTTCAAAAATTTCCACTAATAAGGCTCTCCCTTGCATTCACTTGCATTCACTTCTCCCACCAAGAACGCGGCTGAGTCGGGCCATCAGAACACTATTTGACTCCCCTCGATCCCACCATTCCATCCCCCCCGACACCCTAATAAATGGCTCCGTCATAGACACAAATAAAAAACCCTCATATGGACTACACACACAATACTACACATGCGCCAGCAATCAGGATGTTCGAGCGAGAAAGATTGCCCATCGGCCACAGCCAGCCGCCGCCGCCGCCATTCCAGCCGCGATTTCAGCCGCAACCCCAACCGCAATTCCAACCGCAATTCCAACCGCAGTTCCAACCGCAGTTCCAACCGCAGTTCCAATCGCAGTTCCAACCGCAACTCCAACCGCAATTCCAGCAGATCCAGGAAACCCGACCGGTGCAGCATATCCAGCCAATTCAACAGGCCCAACCGCTCCCGCCAATCCATCCGGAGCCTCTCCGCGCATCTTGCGCCCACTGCGGGAGTGAGTATGTAAGCGTAGGCTGCAATAGCTGCGACTCAACCTTCTACTGTTCTTTCGAATGCCAGAGCATCGACTTAACCCGACATCGAGAAAACTATTGTCTCCGGACCCGAGGCTCCTCGATCAACTCAGACGTCTCTGATAGCTATGGCCACATATCTGATCAGGTCATTAAGCGTGAGCTGGCCGCCGTGAGTGCTGAAGAAGAAGCTTATATGAAAACCGAACCCGACCGATATAGCCCATTTATCCCAAACCTATACGACATACCCCATGCCTTCGATCCACCTGGCGAAAGGGAACGGGAAGCTATTCGCAACCTCTTGGATGTGCCTGACGTGGATATTCCCGTATGGAACCGCCAGAGAGAACCAGCTGCTTTGGAGAAGAAGCTGATGCCACACCAACATGTCGGCCTAACTTGGCTGATTAACCAAGAGAAGAGTACACATAAAGGCGGTATTCTCGCCGACGATATGGGCCTGGGCAAAACTATTCAAGCGCTTTCTCTAATTCTCTGCCGCCCACCCGAAGATGGTACCCGCAAGACCACGCTTATCGTCGTCCCTACGTCATTACTCCGCCAATGGGAACGCGAAATTGACGATAAGGTGAAGCCCGGCTATAAGCTCAAGACCATTATTTTCCATAGTGGGAAAAAGCGGAATATGACTGTTGCTAGGCTGCTAACTTACGACGTCGTCATAACAACGTACGGTACCCTTGCCCACGAGTGGAAGCAAATGGACAAGAATCGAAAGCCTGAGGGGACCATGCTCCTAGCCTCTCATGCGATTTTCCATCGTATAATCCTAGATGAAGCCCACAATATCAAGAATCGAAACTCACAAGCTTCAAAGGCCGTGGACTGTCTCCATGGAACTTATCGACTTTGTATGACCGGAACGCCTCTGATGAACCGGATGGACGAACTCTATCCTCTTATTCGCTTCCTCCGCATTGAGCCATACCGAAACTGGGAACATTTCAGGCGAAATCTTACATCTATTAAGGGAGGCGAGACGAGGGCTATGAAGCAACTTCACGTCCTTCTCGGCCGCATTCTCTTACGCCGAACCGAGAAGACCATGGTCGATGGCCAGCCTATTTTGACCCTGCCAGAGCTAACTGTTCACATTGTCCACGGTGTTTTCGACCAAGATCAATTAGAATATTACCAAGCCCTTGAACAGCGTTCGCAGATGCGAATGAACAAGTACTTGAAGGAGGGAACAGTTACCCGAAATTATTGGTATATTCTCCTTCTAATTCTCAGGCTTCGGCAATGCTGTTGTCATCCTTACCTTATCAGAGATCACGCCATCCCAGAGGGGGTTAATATGAGCCCTCAGGAGATGACCAAATTAGCGCGTAAGCTGACGAAGCGTACTGTTGACCGAATCAAACGCCAGAAGGCTTTCGAATGCCCAATGTGCCACGAAAACACAAAAAACCCTGTCATTATATATCCCTGCGGGCATTATGTTTGTGGAGACTGTATCTCAAACATGGTATCAATACGAGAGCCAGGCATGGAAGCCGAGCTTGACGGAGGCGGCGCATTGATGGGGAGATGCCCTGGGGAAGGATGTGAGGACTATGTCGACTCTAAACAGGTGATTTGCTACAAACATTTTTGCGAGGTGCATCTCTCTGGTGACGAGGGAGATATCTCGGACGGGGAAGATGAAGAATATCTGGACGGGGAAGATGCGGACGAATCGGGCAATCTCAAAGATTTTGTCGTCTCCGACGATCACGAAAGTAGCGATGAGGAAGATGAGCCTAGCAATAGCCCACGCTCTACCGATGGATCTAGCGTGCAAGATCAACCAGCTACTTTAAGGGAGTCGAAAGGTAGCCCACACCATGGCTTTAGCCCAGAGGGCCAGAAAGACCCTGCTCTTCTACCAATAAAAGATGAGGGGGACGACTCCGACGATTCTTTGCCACCCATCGATTCATTCTTTGCCCACATGAAGCCGAAAGCAGAACCCTCCGATCCACCTCTGGCGGCCTTTTCAGATACAAAAATGATCAGGATGAACGATACTAAGCCTCCTCGCACCAAGTGGCAGGCGGGGGAGTCGGGATATAACCTCACGGACGAAGACAGCAGCACGGCATCGGGCCAGAAGAGAAAAAGATCCGGCACAAAAAGCACAGTAAACCCGCTAAAGAAGGCGAAGAAGGGCAAGGGTAAGGAACAGCGGACTGAACTCACGCTTGGCGCTCTTAAGAAGTCAAGCTTGAACAGCGCCGCCGCCAAGGGACAGTATTTCAACGGATTAAGAAAGGATTGGGTGACAAGTGCGAAGATCGATAAGGCGATGGAGTTACTAGCAATGATACGACGAGATTTTCCCAGTGAAAAGGTACTTGTCTTTAGCCAGTTCACCTCGTTCCTCGACCTTATGGAAATACCCGTTTCAGACGACGGGTACAATTATCGACGCTACGACGGCAGTATGCCTAACGGGGATAGAGATGCGGCCCTTGATGACTTTATGAAAAAACCCGAGGTGAAGGTCATGCTAGTGAGTTTGAGGTGTGGTAATGCAGGTCTGAATCTATATGCGGCAACCCGCGTCATCCTGCTTGATCCGTTCTGGAACCCATCGGTAGAAGACCAAGCCATCAAGCGGGCTCACCGATTAGGTCAGGATAAGCCTGTCATTGCGTATCGGATCCTAGTCAAGGAGACCGTAGAGGATCGCATCCTTGCTTTACAGGAGAAGAAAAGACAACTCATCAATGATGTTCTCAACCCTGAAGCGCGGAAGGGTGTGAGTCGTTTAAGCGTATCGGAGCTTGCTGGTTTGTTTGGTATCAACTTGGCTCGTTGAGTCAGTACGGTTTCGTTCGGAATCTGAGATGAAAAAAGTTCTTGTGCAAGTTTGGCGTTCGGTAGAAGATATCCCCTGGGCTTTCACGATGATGAGATGTACTTTCTCCCTAACCCACGCTCGGTTGAGCTGTTTCGTAGATTTCCTATAGCTTTCGCAGGCTAGTACCTTGTAGATGTCCCGACGAACTTGGCATATGGCCTATAGAGGCCGGCAGTATCAGTCTGGCAGTGTCAGTAGCAAAGTCCTGTGCTTATCGGTTCTGTTTTATCAAATCAAGAGTATTCAGCAAACCATCGTTTCCGACTAAGCCCGCGTGACTATTCATTCATAGAAACAGAGTAATGCGGAGCAAGACCATCCATCCCCTTTTCGCTCCTCCTATCTCCACGGTAGGCTCGCCATCTAGCGTGGTTTGATGAGCGCATCTAGCTGGGCGGTAATATCAACAAGCGGGAATGAAGTCCTGTTCCCAGCCGACATCCCCGGCACCAAGGGGTCCGTGAACCACTCCTCGACCATGAACACGCTCCCCGCGATCTCGACAGCGGCCGTCACGAGCCCGCCGCTCGCCGCGACGCTAGGCGGATTAGATATACGGCCCAGGAATTCAGCACTGCGCCACTTATCCCCCTGTCCCCCCGCTCCCGTTCCCCTAGCCCGTGATCGCAGCACCGAGACGCCGGCGTCATGCTCGGTGATCAGCAGGACCTCGTTGTCGTACTTAGGCGGGAGGTAAATCGCGTCGCCGGGGCGGATGACGGTCGATGACGGGGACGTGGTGGTGGGATACGCGATCGGCACGGGGATAGGCTCGCCCTTGGCCGCCGACATGTCGAAGCGGTATAAGGCGCCGCCGTCCGCGCTGCGGTTGCGCGCGTCGCTGACGAGGAGCGTGGACCCGTCGACGGCGGCGAGGCCCGTGTACCCGATCACCTCGTGGTCGATGGTCCCGCCGCCGGGCGTGGTCGAGGGAGGCGGGGTCGGGACGTACCATTCCGTCACGGCGCTGCCGTCGCCGGCGACGCGGAGGAGGGTGCCGGGATACGTTCCTAAGACGTAGATGTTGCCCTGCTCGTCGTGCTCGATGTCCTGCGGCCCGCCGTAGCGGCCCCGCGTCACGGCGGTGAGGTTCACGGCCCAGAGGAGCGTTTGCGCGGATGCGTCCCAGCGGATGATGTAGTTGTCGCCGGAGACATCGTGGCCGGCGGTTTCGCTGCTCGGTGTCGGGGTTAGTATTGTTTACCACTGTATAAATGCATATGAAGGGGAGCTTGTGAGTAGGCTTGCTGTGAGGCTAGGCTGCTGGACAAGGGGGTAGATTGGAGGTCCTGATTGAATCTAAGATGCGTACTGTGCCTGTGCTGCGTCCACGAGGATTGTGATCTCGTCCGCGGGCTTGGTAGTGCTATGCTTCCTGCTAGCGTAGGGATCCCACTGCGGCGAATGTTGTCAGATATCACGCTTTAGGTTCGGTATAAGAGCGTTCCCTAAGGCGATCATAGCAAGAATAACGCCAAGAACTACTTACCGCCACGCCACCGATGTGGAAGGGGACTGTTCGCGTGATATTGGCGAACTCGATAGTTGTTACTACGGATGCTTTATACGGGTCGTAGACGACTACCGACGCGTTGTAGAGGGATCCGATGTCTTTGGGCGATTGCTAGTTTAGCACGCCGTTCCTCTTGAGAATCGGTCCCTCCAACTACGGGGTTTCATCCACGCGTAGCAGACGAAAACATTCCTCCGATCGAATTTTCAGCAAAACTTACTGCGAACGCGTTAGTTATGGCCTTCTGGCTTCATACTGGCAGTCAGCCCTCGGTTTCACCCATACCATAGAAGACATGATTGTTCGTCAAAGTCCACATTCTCAGGGTATAGCTGGTAAGACGCGATATTGACCGTGCCATTGCCGAAGGGCCGACATGCCGCTTTCGACGATTTCGGATACAGTAGCGGGTGAGCTGAAGCAGTGGCCAGCAGCCATGCTGTGAGAATGAATAGGATGGCCATTCCTGTTATCTGATGATGGTTGAAGGTCGACAACAAATGTTTGCCATGCTAGGAGAGCAAAGTGTAGAGGAAGAGCTTTGAGCGAGTATTATTATGCTCGCGCATAACTTCCCCCTCATCCTCATATGAGCCAGGTCGGATCAGCCCCTGTTCCTTTACCATATTGATCTTTGTTCAGTCTCCCATTCCGTGTTTCTCGGATGTTCTTCCAGTCCGCGCAGACATGACATGACCGTTATAAATGAGCTGAGTCGCGCTTCGGCTAAAGAGGAGTTGGGGTTGGACCCTGGCAGCTACTGAGGAGAAGGAGGAGTTCGAGGTCTAGACTAGGGTTCTTCTTTCTTCAATTCAACCGATTGGGAATTGCCAGACGCTCGGATCTTACCAACCCTGTTCGTAAGCATCTTCCGTCATTGTCGGGATTACTGGCTGCGAGCGAACTCATGCAACTGCTGGGGCTGTTGCGAGATGTTACACTGAGAGGGACACGCAAATGAATAGGTTGGTAGAATAAGTACTTCAATTTCGCGATCATTCAGCACACCTAGACTACATGCGCCATTTGTTTCTTAAAACCCGCGAGATATTTGATACCCCTGTGAATAACCCCTCATCCCAAAGCCCTACCCAGACAAACCTACGTGAGACAGCTTTTCATTCTCTGTTTTCAGTTCAACCCCATTAAGAAACGTCTTGCTATCGGTCACAAATCCATAGCCTTTCTGTACAGATAATTAATTATCTTATTCCCGGTAATGCATAGATCAATACTGCCAGAAACATACATATGTATATGTTTTAGGTAGTAGAATAGTAAGGTAGTGAAAGACTTACCGATACATTCCAAACAGTGACATCTTGCCCCCCTGGCGTTGGGGTCCCGCAGCAGTCTGACAGCATGATGCAATCAAAACTACGATTATACGCATCAACGAGCGTTCCTAAGACACACTGGTCCGTATTGACGCCGGTAAAGAGTAGTGTGCGAAAGCGGTCTTTGACCGCGGTATGAAGTGGCGTGCCCTCAGTCCACATGCCAGACATCCGGTTCTTAGGGCAGAAGATATCTTTGTCTTGATCGCTAATATTGAGAAGGGGCTCGTAGAGCTCAGCGTTCCATGATTTAGCCACTGTAATGTGCGTATCTCAATTAGCAAATTGCTTCTCAAATGTGACAGGCTTGAATGCTCTTCCGGGAAAATGTGAATTTGCTAATACAGGATTTTATCTTCTAACGAAGCACGTTGCCCTTCATAGATAAAAACGCCTATACCAGAAAGAAATCACCTCGAGAATTACATACTGAGAAGTCTGCCCCGGTTACCGCCTATATCCGAGCCGAAGCCACGACGCGATTGTCCTTTGCCTTCTTGCGCTTTTTCATTCGCTTTCAGTGTGATTACCCCACCAGAGAAGTTCTTGTGGACGGCGGGCGGCATGGTGATGAGATCTTCTTCTGTCAAACCCCAGTTCAGCCAGATAATCTATGATTAAGTTAGCTAACTGTGTGTAAGCTAGTCACCAGAATACTGTTGTTCTCTAACGGACCAAGAGCCGAAAGCGCAGAGTCTATGTATATATATCTAGAACGCAAAGTATGAAGGAACATCTTATTTTATATCTCATACCTGTATTCCAATCTCTCTACATTTCGCGACAACTTCAGTAATTCGATCAGCTGCCTCAAGCCCATTAGGGTGATCATTACAATCTGGATGCAAGAAGAAATTCTGCATGTCAACGACTACCAAAGCTGTTGTCTTCGGATCTATCATCACACTCGTCTCCGGCCGACCCTGGGTAGTATCAAAGGAGAAATGCGGCGCCAGCCCATCGCGAGTGAGGTCGTATAACTTCTTATCTTGATAATACACCCATCCTGTGCTTGGGACACCGAAGGTTATAGTTGAGGCCATCGCGGTGGTAATATGTCGTCGTTCAATGAAGATCAATTGATATTATTTAAATATGTAAGTACGGATCCCCTCGGGTACTCCAAACAATGGAGGGGGTTCGAAACATGAGGGGCTAGCTGCCGGCAGATAGGTGAGGATGGATGGGACCTAGATATCTTATCTCATGTCAAGGCGCTTCGATCTACGTGCTCCAACTCTATTCGGATATACTTGGCACATATAATGAAGACAATGCCTTCAGTAATTGCGTCTAACAATCTTCATCATGTTAATGCCCTCATATTATTTTTATCTTAAGTTATATTAATAACTATGTAGTTTCAAATCAGATGAGTGTCTCTGGGTAGTTATAATAACACTGTTATTGGTTTAATAGTTGCTTACTATGTTTAATCTACCGAACAACTATCCGTAGAGTTCTTCGCTCTACTAGTTACATGTTTCATACCATGTACTATTCTAGTATTCATGCGGTTCGAGGCTTTTCTCGAGTTAATTAATCAAGAGTTCTTTTTAACCAATCTTCGTAACGGTGTATCCCTTCGAGGAACCCACTGCATATCTAGTGAGAAGGCGATGGTATCTTTATTGAGTTGTGCTAATACAGCTAGTCTGGTCAAGCGTAAATTTTACTGTTTAGTAGGTCCCTTCTCATTACAACATTGCACAATAAAATTGCCATTTAATAATCATGTTAATGAAGCTTAACTAAATTAATAACTGTGAACTATTTTTTATAAACACTACGAGCTGAGGTACCTGAGTTGATAATCTACAGTTTAAACGATAGACTCAGTGGTTAGGAAAAGTAATTTACAGCATCGTTTTTAAGCTATGTGCCTGTGGTACGTATAATGAATGAATGAGAGGAAAAGGAAAGCAAAGCCAGATGTTGGCAGATATTTAAATAAAAAAACAATTTTCTAATGAGGTTACAATAACGCCCGTAACAAAAAGTGCAACATGATTAGTTATCCCTTGTTTCACTCCATCGTAAATTCCTTCCCTATCAACGAAGGCAAATATGTTAGATGTTAGTCATCCTAGTAAGAATGACCAATAAATGACCGGTCACACCAAATCTTTTGGCGTTGTGGTAAATCTGACAAAAGAATCATTACTTACCAAGAACCCCCTCTGACAGGCTCTCATACGTCTTTTCGTCGCCATTAATCATGCACCAGTTGTGACTGCCGTCTCAGTGTTGGTTGTCTCCTTGCTTGTCCACAAACTATGGTACATTAGACGCCGGCAGTATGCGCATTTTGCCCAACACCCCTCGGCGCTGCTTCTCGGGCATCTCAAAGTGGTCGGAGAGTTTGCTCGGCTTCACAAACCCGATGCCCACCCGGATCTGGCGATGGTCGCCATGAATAAAGCTTTAGGTCGACCTCCGCTAATGTTTATTGATTTACGGCCCATTGGTGAGCCTTTAGTAGTAGTTGCAGACCACAAGATCGCGGATGCGGTGACTAGAGCATCCAAAGAGTTCCCTACCAGTCCCCCTAAATCGCATAGGTCCTTGCAGCGTCTTCTATACCTAATGGGCCCGTCTTCTATTTTCTCCCAACATGTACGTCCCTCTCATCTCAATTAGTACCAAGAAGATCTAAATTTTTCTTCCTTCTAGGGTGACGGATGGAAGTTGCTCCGCAAACGTTTCAACTCAGGATTCGCGTCTCAGCATCTGAACACTTTCGTGCCTGAAATCCTGGACAAGGGCCTGATCTTCGCCGAGCGCTTAGACTCTCTCTGCAAATCCGGGAATGTCTTCTCAATGATGAGCCTCACAGTGCAGCTCACATTTGACATCATTGGAACAGTCGTCATGGAAACCAACCTTGATGCACAGGATAATGATGAAGCTAAGAGGGGCGAGCTAGTGGTCCTATTTGAGACGCTTCTTAGTGCCTACAAGGGCGAGCGCTTCAACCTACCATGGTGGCTTACACCGAGCAAAGTCAAGAGACGGGCTGCATTATTTGATCGCATTACAATCTTGCTCCAGGACATCGTACGGCGCAAGTATGCTGAACTTCATAAAACAGGAGCGGCTAGTTCCAAGGCTCGCAGTGTCCTTTCACTCGCACTCCTTGACGTCGAGACATTAACACCTGATGCTATGAACGTCACATGCGACCAACTTCGCACATTTCTCTTCGCAGGCCATGACACTACTGCTATCCTCCTTTCCTGGGCATTTTATGAACTATCCCGTACACCTCATGCTAGCCACGCTGTTGAACTCGAGTTGAACAGTCTCCTTGGTACTGACACTAATCCTATTGCCGTACGCGCGCAAATGCTAGAATAGAGTGATTTGATTCAACGGATGCCTTACGTATCGGCGGTCATCAAGGAAACGCTACGCTTGCATCCTCCCGGGGGCACCGCGCGCGCCATCCCGCCTAATTCCGGCTTTACTGTTCGCATGCCCAACGGCGAATTGCAATGCCTTGATGGTCTTGTAGTATATCATTGCCAGAGGCTTATTCACACCGATCCGAACGTTTTCGGTGATACAGCTGACAAGTTTGTGCCTGAGCGTTGGCTACGAAATTAAGACTCTAGTGATATCGTAGCCGGTGCGTGGCGCCCTTTTGAACGAGGCCCGCGCAGTTGCATTGGCCAAGATCTAGCAAATATCGAAGCTCGAATTATTATTGCATTGGTATTTCGCCGATACAAGTTTGACAAGATTGGCCTCGGCAAGATTGCAAGGGACGATTCTGGTCAACCAATTTTGGATAACCAAATGGGGCAGTATGATGTTTCAGAGGAATTGTACCCGGTAAGTGTTGGCTTCGATGTTGTCCATTTCATACAACCGGCTGAGCAGAGTGGCATAGACAAGACAGGTAACGTCAAAGCCCGTGGACGGAATGATGATGAGCGTACAGTTAGCATAGCCCAAGGGAGGTGGCTAGTGGGACTAAGACAACGGGCGACCCTCATTTTCAACCGGTGATGGGCATACTTTGTTGTCAATTAGTAGAATCTATCGAATTGCACTGGACATTTATTTCATGACATATCTTCGGATGAATAGTTCTTGACGGATTAGCTACACGTCCTCAAACTCGGACAGCCGTACCTATGCGTTGTCGTTTCCAGCCTCCCCCTATGCGGATCCGATGATATCTCACCAGATGGACACGCGGCGCTCCAATCAGTACATTTACTGCTAGTCAGCTTTTCTGCAAAGGCCAGCCAACAAAGAATTTGATCGCAAATTATCACGCTTAGATCATCTGTATTATCATTCAGCGAGTTTTGTAAAGTACTCGCGTCACACCGTCTTCCCTAGGCGGATCAAAGGTAAATACACATGGGTTGAATACGGCTGGATACGAGTAAACCGGGATCGATGACAGCAATTTCTCTGTGTCATGAAGGAACTATATATTCCAAGATATTCTCGAGAAATTCTCCCCTGATTCGTCATCTGGTTAGAAACCAAGCCTAGCGAAGCTCATTCAAAACCTCCTAGAGCATGTCTTAACAGAGCATCTTTGATCTAGAATATATGAAAACGTTGGATCTTCCGGTGAAACTCTTTAGCCTGTCCAACCGCTCTCGCGCCGTGCCTTCATTAACATTTCTTTGTTTCGCTTCTCCTGCTGTACGAGACGCGCTTGATATTCACGTAGTGCTTCGGGTCCTGCGCCGTATTCTGGATAAAAAAGGTCGCTTTCTGGAGACATATCTTCAATACCCTGCATGAAGTCTTGATCGGCGTTTGCCTTATTTCTAGGGGCTTTTTCCTAGAATTAGGTCACCCTGGTTATTATAGAGTGTTGAGGGGCTATCAACAGGCGGTTATTAAGCTCAGACTTACTACTGCGGCGACTGTCTCCTGAATTAGTCGTGTCTGGATAGACGAAAACTCCCTGTCTTGCAGAAGCCGATGCCGTCGCTTGACAGCCGTCAGAGTCCCCTTGGTCCGAATAATTCAGGCGTCGTTTTGACTTGTTTTCCGCGGCTTTAGCGCTGCCATCGAGGCTCGGGTTCGATCGTCGTTGCTCCTATAGGCTCTGGTGGTAAGAATATAGATATATAGATACAGTCAGTAGGTATCGTTATTACTTTTTTTTTACTTTGATCCTCTTCCTCTGGCTCTCCTACGCTGGTATTATCGCATCGAAGTTTAGGATCGTTAGATTTTTGGTGTGGATTCAAATTTGCCGGATGGTCTTCGCCTGGGATAACGTCGGGCCTGTCATTTTCGTCGGCTCTCCCGCCGGTTGGTGAAGGCGCGTGAGAAACCACAGACTCCATATTGGCTTTACCTCTTAGTCGTCGCCGCCAACGATATAATTAGCAAGGCAGCCTATTTGAGCGTATCTTTGTGGAAACTTTGAAGCTTTAAGTATCCGGTTTGGAAATTTCTATTCCTACTAAAACTGACTTATTTCGTATTTGGACGGTCTATATGCATGTTACTTAGTGAGCAACTAGGCAACCTTGAGGCACGGTGCCTGCAGCTGCCTAAAGTAGCGCACTGATGACCTAAATCCTCACGATATTATGCATAAATTCATGTAGGTGGCAGGTATTAGTAGCCAGCAAAGCGCTCTATACTGAGTGTTTAATATTGTTATACGGATAGCGACTACATTAGGTAAGAGCATGCGAGCAATTATGTACGCTGCCTAGACATATACTATGTTACATATTTCCTAGGGGTATTCCCTAGTTGTTAATATCTACAGAAAGCAAATGGCACGATCAAGGCGCGTGGACATGCATGGCTGTTTCTAGCTCATTAGTTGACGCAGCCACATGATTCGTTCATATATGTGAGTGTTAGGGACTATAAGGATTAGTTTATACGTTTATTATATAATATGGTGGATTCCTGGTAGTTGGGTTTGCATAGATGTCTCTAAAAATTAATGAGGTTGTAGATAAATATGATGGGTGTCACGGATATCGCCTTTTTTTCCCTTCCTCTTTTATTGTCACCGAGATCTTTCCGTAGACGGGATTACTTTCGTGTCCTGGGGGCTTAACGTAAAGAAAAGAAAGGATGTGAGAAGAACTGTCTTAATCGCCTCTCTAGCTAGCTCTACGATGGTATGGCAGTGCGGATGGTCGGCCTCAAGTGGATTTGTTAATAAGGGGGCTTTTACTTCGCGTTTTCCCCCTTATAAATACCCATCGTTTATTATTAATTAGTTACGGCAGCTTGATATTAATTCTACTCTTTTCCATCAAGGGGTTACTATCCTACTTAAATACGTGAATTTTAAGTGAAATCTCTGGAAGTGCCAAGTGAAGGTGTTCAAGTCTCTAGAGTTTCGGGCAATGCATTGACTCACTCGTTCTGCTTTAGTGGCTATCGCGGCTATCTTCTATGCAACTACTATTATTACCAAGCTTACTTTTGTTATGGATGTTCCCAGTGCAATAGTCTTATAGTACGGACAGGCGTAATATAGTGTCACGGTTTTAGTATTTCGACTGATGCACTATATGTATGCGACTCATTGATACCTCTTTCTCTTATGATAAACTTTTTGCCTACACCTTCCGCTCCTCGGGTCTTGAAAATAACCGTTGGAGGTTGGAGTTGTGATTGCAATTGGACGATCGACTAGAAGGTTTTACGATAACCTAGTATCAATTGCTGCATTAGAGATCCTAATCGTAAACCTAGTCATACTATCGAACATTCTCGCTTGTATACCTCTTGAGAGAGCTAGGTGTCTATCACGGGTAGAGTGTACGTAGCATGCATTAAAAAGACGAGTGTAAGAAGAGAACTCACTAGTAAGAATAAAATCTATATCAGACTATATTTAGTTACTCATAGTCGATCATCTACTTCTACTAGAGCCAGACTTGTGACATCAATTATGCATAAAGTGACCAATTGCATCTTTCGGTCAAGACGATGACCATTATATCTAAAGCCTTCTAGATTACGGCTGCTCCGATAGCTGTCGTTTTCAATCGGCCGATAATATCGAGCTTTAGTATCGGATTTCAATTAAATATTCATGAAATTTTGCTAGCACAAACCCCAGCACATAAGTATCCCTTTTTATATCGAGTTGAGAAATACATGAAGCGTATTAGACGTCCAATTAACATGCGTTTCATCTTACGGCTATAGATACACTTATAGGAGAACCATACGCCCCGGTTCGTTCTGAAAATGCCTTAACCTAACTCTTACCGCCCTTGTATAGTACTATATCAATATAAAGTAGCCCTGCTTGAAAAGAGCATCCCTAATGTGACTTTGGAGCTGGCATCGGGTTTATTATATTAAACTATGAACCCCGTTGGTATCATGGGATCTAGCATAATGATCGACGTGTCGTCCGTACGTAGAATAATGGCAAGGAAGTTATAGTAACTGTAGATGATAAGTAGTGTAGAGTTTGCCAAGCCTAGCCGATCACCAACGAAAGCCTAGACATGGCTCCTGGAAAACGGGATGCCAAATTATTATGATATGCTTTACGCATAGAGTGGCTGAGGGAGTCAGAATCGATCGTCGCACTGCCTCAATAAATACTATTATATTACTGACTGTCTAATGTTTCACGGCGCTATAGAACACACGAAGCGTATATAGATAGGTGAGCAAATCTTCTAGCGACAATTGAACCACTTGACGAACGATAGCCAGTGTGAAGCGCTAATGCGATGGACATATTTAGGCTTGGTAAAGTGGCCGAGCGCGTAATATCGTAGTGTTTTTTGATCATTAGGGCGCACTATCTCCCGATCTACCGGGTAGGAATGAGTTTACATGGACAGCTTCATCGACTTTTATGGTCATAGACTATGATGAACGCATCAATGAAGGCTGTAGCATAGCCTCCTTCCATCTCTACCGTCTACCAATGGTAGAACTTAGAGAGCCCAAATATTTGCCCCTGATGGTATACGAATAGCTATTATACCTAGATATTTACAAGTCAACATACTTGTATGGTTTAATCACGCCCTTACTCGACCAAGATTTTGTAGTTAATGGAGAAGGGTTGGTATCAGCGATGAAGAGTTGCATTTATAGGTAGGCTGTGCATGTGAGGGTATCGTGGAACGCCTTCAAGGCAGCGATGCACACGATACAGATGTCGTCATTTGCGGGAAGCAAGGTAACGCTTTGAGATCTCTGATGCGATCAAACTCAGGAGGTTGCGGAATCGTCTCAAGGACCCCCAATGACCCCTGCCAGGAGGCGTTTTATAGGCTGTCTCGCTAAAATGGTGCAGAATGTCACAGGGGTCCGGGGTATGATGGTCGGGCCCCCCCTTGTAACCCTAAATCTCGGGAGGAGATGCCAGGAGTAGTAGGGGTAGTATATACAAATAAGACAACCCACCACTATTTTTCGTAGGGAAAGGGAGGACAATATTAATTAAAAGGATGTTTGTTCATCCCGAATAGGTAGATAGCTGTTCGGATATCGGATATATCTACATATAAATATATATATGGGATGGGATGCATCCGAGTTGTCCGACCAGCTACTCTTAGTCTTTACGCTAGGTTGATAAAGGCTTGGTAAGTATCTACCCCAGATAGGAGATGACTTACTGTATAGGCATAGCGTCCGATGGAGACATGCGACTCCTATTAGATATTAGTAGTTGTAACCCTTTTCCACAGCTAACCGCTCAGCTACCTAGACCTATGGGGTCCAAACCTCGGAATACCTTCTACAAACGCATACTGATGCTTGAAGCATCCTAGTATCTGCCTCAAATTTTCCTCGAATCATTGTTGTCCCGGAAATTTTGTGTTGCTAGGAATACGAACTAATGAGTGCAAATTGCATCGTTAACTTACCTATACGAATTCACAAAGCTTGTCCGCGATACTGGGTTTACTTCGGGTTTGTAGTCATTTGTAAACGGTTACCTATAACAAAAAAACAATAGAGTTGATATACCTATATATGCCATGCATAGGAGGTGGTAGGTCGGTAGGTACCGAGAATAGGCACCTAGTTACTCTCAATCATCCTGCAGAGCCTCACCACGGTGCGCAGGGGTCGAGCCGAAAACTAGCATCCTTGTTGGTGGCAGGTAAAGTGGTCTGCCAGTACGTGGCACCGTTGTCAGATCTGGTTCATGTAAGTATATCATTCACAAGGAATAGGGACAGGGAAACACAAAAATGAGATGACTCGTCCCATAGAGAGAAACGGATTTTCGGGATCTTTCCCGGGACTCGAGATGAGAATCTGCCTGGGAGCGTGGTCGTCGGGCTCGCGCGCCTAGTCAAACCCTGCAGCACATCCATGGCCATTACGAGACAGTATGGAGCTAGGCGGCCATCAACCAACCTCGATTCCAGGTTACACTTGTCGTTAGAGCGGCAGGCGAGGCACCAGGGCACTAGCCAACATGAGACGAACTTGAAGATTTTCGTTTATGAGCGAGCCCCTATAGCGCCGTTCTGGATCGCTATCCCATCTTGGGCCTACCTGTGGTATGATCGACGCCAGGAGCCTCATTGGCGCTTATTATCAGATGCGGTGACCATGGTCCTCCTAATCTGACGAGCCGTCCCATCGTGTCGTATCTGTATATATATCTCGCCTCACCATCTGGACTGATGTGTGTTTTTCCTGCCCATCAACCCATTCTCTGTTCTCTCTTTGAGCTTTAGCTTCCTTTCTTTTCCCTGTACGGTTCTGTGAACTATTCAGTTCTTCACGTTCTTTCTTGGACATTCATTTTTGCATCCACCGCCAGCCGGTTTTATAGCACATTCACTTCTTGAACTTCGGTGTATACTCAGCAGCAATTGTACCATTGCCTCTATCATATCAGATCGACGACATTTTCCAACATGTATACCAAAGTCGCCCTTACCTCCGCCCTCTTGGCTGTTGCCGAGGCCCGCTTCGCTCAGGAGCAGATCCCCGTCAGCTTCATTACCGCCTTGAGAAACTTCGGTCAGCCCGGCCAGGCCGATACCTTGGCCGGCGCTGTCCCTGGCGTCCTTCTCGCGGCCGCGGACCCCTGTGCCAAGCTCACCCTTGCTGACCAGATCGTGTCGACCCTCGGCACCGACGCCGCGGTCATCTCAGGGGCGCAGAAGCTCGTGGCCGCCGAACAAAACTTCAACCCCTTCGCCGTCAGCATCCCCAACATCTGTGGTGATGGTTTCCTGCCTGCTACCGCGGAACTTCGAGGCATTGTCCCCCTTGTCGACCCCGCTGTCACTGGCTCTGACCTCGAGAACTCCAACTCTGCGGCCTCGCTTCAGTCTCCCTTTGCCGCCGATGGCCTTAGTGTGGCTGATGTCATGGTCGCTCAGGGCTTCTCTAACTTCACCGTGAACGGAGCCGCAGCTGGTGGTAACGCCAATGCTGGCAGTGGCAATGCCGACACTGCCACTACAACTACCACTGCTGCCGCTGCTGCTACCACAACCGCTACTCCTGTCTTCACCTGCGGTGGTTCCAAGACCACCACCACCGCTGCTGCCGCTGCCACAACTACCGCCGCCGCCTCTACCGGTGACAGCGGTAACGCCGCGGACAACTCCGCCGTCGCCGCCGGTGCTGGTGCCGTCTCTGACGCCGTCACGGGCACCTTCGCCGGCTTCCAAGCCTCGTCCCTGGGTCTCGACTTCGGCAGCTGCACGCCGACGGTCAAGTTCGAGGAGTCGCTCAACGGGCGCAAGGCCGGCGAGTTCACCTTCCAGGCCCAGGACCCCGTCGTCAACAAGGGCCAGCAGGAGGCGCTGAACCCCAACATCATCTTCAACCGCATCTGCGACCAGCTGGTCAACGTCTGCGGCGCCGCCGACGACGCTGTCACCTTCTGCCGGAGCCAGCAGGCCACGCTCGGTGCCGGTGCCAAGGATGCCTCGACCGCCGATGCCTGGAACACTGCTCTGGGCTTCGCTGGCACCGACATCAACCCCGACAACGCCCCCCAGGCCGGTCTTGTCGGCCACACCTAAGTCACTGGGTCTCGGTTTATGGGAGTCGCTTGACTAGGAACTTGAGAGGAGGATTGATGATACCTTGTAAAATAAGTGGGTTGTTATGATTGCGAATAGGCATAGCAGAGGGCGTTTTTGGGGATTTGTTATGAGATATAACGCGATATACTGTTCTCGGAGCCTATGATATATAGAAACTGAATATATGACTCTTGAGGATGGCAACTTGATGGCTTATTTCACGCGTGACTTGCTGTAGTAGCCTACACGTACTAGCACAATAGTATAATGCTGGTAGTGCATGTTGGAGAATTTGCTTGAGGAAGGAATTTTTAAGTATTATGTAGAGATACAACAGGAGCCCTTACGAATCTAACATCCATCATGAACCAAGGTAAAAAGGAGACGCTCCCTTTCGCCAGCCCCATTACAGCCATCGCCATACACCCGCCCAAATCAAACCCGAATATAAGTACATCAATTAATATCGGAATCAGACGCTTCCCAGAAACCCCGACCTCAAGAAACGAAGATCGCCACAAAACAAAAATATAAAGACATTACGACAGAAAGACAAAAATGCAGCCTCACATATAAAGAATCTGCCACCGATTCACATCCAGGTGTGCGTCACGCAACGAGTGCACAGGCAAGAACTCATGCTCCATGCCATCGCCGTACCAAAACCGACACTCACCCTTCCCTCCTCCTCCTTCATCCCCATTCCCACTCCCACCTAAAACCCCAATAATCTCCCGATACGCAGCGCCCAGGCACTCCGTGAGTAAGCCCTGCGTAGCCATAGCAATCGCCTCGCGCTCGCAGGTCTCCAGACACCCCCTATGCCCATCCGTCACCGTCCTCGCGTGCTCTTTCCCGCCCCCGAAACCGGGGAACACCGGATCCGGCCCGTTGGGCATTTCGACGCCGCACCGGACGCGGTACTGGTGGACGAGCGCCTTCTTGCCCTGCGCGAGAGTGATGCCGCTGCCGCCGTCTTGATGGTGGGGATGGTGGGGATGGTGAGGATGGCCCGGGATGTCGGGGTGCGCGCCGCCGGGTATCCCGGGGCCGATGTTGTTGTGCCCGAGGAGACTTAGGTATTGGCCATATGAATGCGGGTTCACCCCGGATAGCTCTGACACGTCGATTGTGGCGTAGGCGGATGCGCAGAAGCCTGGGGCTGGGGCTGGCGGTGAGGGAGGTGGGGAGGCGGGACGGGAAGGAGGGGGAGGAGGAGGAGATGCAGATGCTTGTGGGGGATCTGGAGGAGGTGGTTCTTGAGAACGCTCGGGAGGTGGCGACGGTGTCTGTGTCGGTGTCTGTGTGGGAGTTGGTGTTGGCGTTGAATCTGGCGTTGAACTTGATGTGCTCTGTAGAGTGCTAGCCGGAGGCGGAGGTGGTAAGCTTGTGGATACTTTGATGAATCCTGGGGGCTCGGGTTCGGTCGGTTGCGCAGGCGGAGGTGGCGGCGGAGGCGGAGGAGGAGCTGAATCTGGAGGAGGAGACGGGGATGGGGATGAACCCGGAGGACTACCGCTACCATCACCTCCTTTATCAGGCGGTACAGCCGCCGGCTGTAGCGGCGAACGGCCCGGTGCAGGTCGAGGACCATCAGGACGAGCGGGAGGATTAGGCTGCGTCGGCGGATCGGGACGCGCGGGGGGCTCCTCTTTCATAGGCATTGGTCCAGGGGGTGGGAGATGCTTGGGCGGACCGCCATGCTCAGGTGGCATCCATTCGTGGTCACCGCCGCCGCCGCCGCCATCGCCATGACCGCCATGGCCACCGGGGCTACCATGCTTAGGCGGCATCCATTCATGACCGCCACCACCACCACCACCATGCCCACCGTGATCCCAAGGACCACCAGGACCGCCGTGACCGCCATGACCCCAGGGGGCTCCGGGCCTCCCAGGACCACCACCAGGCTTGCCGGGATGACCACTACCAGGACCAGGACCAGAATCAGGACCCTTCTCCCCCGGCTCCGGACCTCTAGGCCACCCCGTAGTCCACCAAGGCGAATGCTCACCACCACCACCACCGGGGTGCCCCGGCGAGTTTGCCAGCGGATGTTTCGCCCTAGGCGGGTCCTGACCCACCGTCACGGGCCTTGAAGGCGTGATACATATAGAGTCAGGATGCCTCTCGACGACATCCTGCTCATGTATGCGGATCTCGATCGAGGTGCACATGTCCAGCGCCGGGGCGGCCGCCGGCAGGTCTATGACGCACGCACCCGTGCTACTTATATGCCGTACCACGAGCTGCGCTATCATCTCGGCCATGGGTGGCGTGAGGCCCGCCATGGCGACTGGGTAAACTGATTTATTACAGAGAAAGGGAAATGGGTAAGGGGAGAGTGGATAAGAACCCCTGAGGGTTGTATGTTGTATATGTGATGAAAAAGGTGACGTTGTTGTCCGTAGTTTAGGCCCACTAAAGTAGAATGAAGGCCATCATGTTTGGTAAGCAAGCGAAGAGGTCGAATAGAAGAATATAGTGTAGTTGGAGAATGAGTAAGTAACGATCAACAGAGAAAACCACTACACCCGCGAGGGGGGATCGAAGTAGATATCAAATGTGTGTTACCCCTGGCTGCTAGATTATGGATGATCATAGACCGGAGAATGAAAGGAGAGTCACTGAAGTGGGTATATTGGGCCTTCTTATAATACCTTTAAGGGGGAAAGGGAGCCATGTCGGGTTTAAGGGTGATCATTATTGAAGCCATCGTCGCTGACTTGTGAAGGGTAACCCCTTAACGGATATCCTATGGCCAGGTCTGGACGAGCACAGCAATGAGACTGACTCACCGAGGCTTAGGTTCCTCTTAGTAAAATGGGATTGCTCTTACTTGGGTAGGCAAAACGCTCTCCAAGACATTTGTCTCACGGCAGCGATACATCTATCCCGGCTTAGGGATGAATCAGCCAAGTGCGGTCTTTCGAGATTGGGCGGTACGTGAGGAATGTAGAAGTCATGGATTTAATTCAATTCATTTGGAGTGGCTAGTTAGGTGAGATATAGCCTCCATGGAACGCCTTCTCTTATGTGTATAACGGCGCATACAATGATACAAAGCAAAACAAACCCAACAACTCCATGATGTGCTCATTCAGACCGATACACCACGCCCGAACCATCATATGCTGTGTTGTGTCCTCAATCAGTAGCCCTAAAGCTGCACCATTGCGTCAAATTCTAGTGAACCCTGCGGTCACATCTCACGCAGCCCATCTTACACGTATACCTGTACACGGATTTTAGATAAAAATATGGTGATGCCCTCTTAAAATCCCCCGACACTAGCGGCAGGTTTGTTGGCCCGCCTTCCTAGTAACGTTGCGCCGTCTAGGTTTAGTTCGAAAGCTCCTCGTTGCTTGTTACGGTCCCGGACCTGTTGGCGGGCGGCCTGCGCGACTGTAGCGCTATGCTGGCCGTAGCCTCGCGCCTCTCGCTCTCCTTGGCGAACCCGCTCGCGACCACGTTCTTGATCCTTACCCAAATTCGTGTTTCGCATGCTCTGTTCTAATTGGTTATCGTCCGATTTGCGTCTATGCTGACCATCGTCTTTGGCATCTTCGTCTGAAGATTCTTCGTTGAGGTTGGTTAAACGGGATGGGCCTCCAGCCTTGGGCCCAACTTGTTTCCTCCGCTTCGCTTCTTCCTCTTGTCGGTGGACAGAGTATCCGACATCGAAGATCTCGCGTAGGTTCACGGCACCCGGAGATCGGAAGTCCAGGCGTTTCTCACCATCCATGAATTTTGAAGCGTCAAAGGCACGTAGACGTTCACTGTCCTGCGGCTTCTTTTCAGCGCGAGGCGTCGGGCCAGATGCTTGAATCCATGGATGGCTCAAAAATTCTTTAATGGTATAACGCTTGTCGGGGTCGACGGTCAAGAGATGACTGATGAGGTCTTGGGCGGACTTCGAAATGTCGTCCCACCAAGGGGAAAGAAATGTGAATTGACCCTTTGCAACCTTTTCCGTTAAAACCTCAATGCTTTCGTCGTAGAAAGGGGGGAAACCGCAAAGTAGCGTGTAAAGCACACAACCTAAAGCCCACATGTCAACTGACTTAGAATATCTCTCATCCTTAACTATTTCTGGAGCGGTGTAACCGACAGTGCCGCATGGTGTCATGGTTTGTTTGTCCCATACGATTTTCGATAGCCCAAAGTCAGCGATTTTAATCTGGCCGATCTCACCAGATCCAACACCAGGAATGAATTCGCCCTCGTCGACCTTGTCCTCGTCTCCGGGCTGCTTTGGTTTTGGAGTCTTTGAGGGCACAAATGGAATCGGGCGGAAGAGAATATTTTCCGGTTTAATATCTCTACAGCATAGTTAGAACTCTACCCCCAAGGAATCTACTGAATGCCGGGCTATGCCGGATAGAGTTGGTTTGTAGTAACAATTTATTCTGCCTTTATAGGCGAGACACAAGCGCGTTCCATATACATGGAAAAAAAAAAAAAAAAAGGCTTACCTATGGACGACGCCCATTTCCTCGTGTAGGTACTCGAGAGCCTTAGCTACTTGTGTAATGACGTGCCTCGAAAGGTCTTCGCTGAAGTACGTGAGGCGGACAATCTGGTGGAACAGTTCACCACCAGGCGCCAGCTCGAGTATGATGTAGTAGTACTGCCGGGACTCGGAGAAATCAACAAGTTTGACGATATTGGGATGATCGAGCTGGCGCATAATCTGTACTTCTTTCAAGATATTTGCTCGCTGTCATATGTGTTAGTTTCTGATAAGACCGAGTGGTTTGACCAGTTTGCAGACGAAATGTAAGTAAACTATGCGCCAGAGTCATAGCCAACGGTGAATATGATATGCACCGGCGAGAGATTCTGACAAAAGAAAAGATAGTTTTCGCACCTCGACTGCTTTCGGGACCTTCTTAAAATCCGGATGTAGATGTTTCTGGCCCTGTAGTGCGACCGCGGCGTTGGTAAAGAAAAACGAGATTGGAAAAACGGCGACAGCCAGGCAAGGAGACTGCTGGTCCAAAACAAGCGGAAATCATCTACAAGAATACTAACCTGCATGTTGTTCATTTCAAATTTTCGGACGACCTTGATGGCGACTTCGCCGGCGTCCCCCTGTCGATCCCTCGCGCGATACACGTTGCTAAAGGCGCCGTCTCCCATCTTCTCCAGTAACTCCCACCGTTCAAGACCAGGGTATTTGGGGAACTTGGCCCTATTTTCGTTCTCCTCTTGGACGATCTTGGCCACGTGGGGATCGGGGGTCTTCTTGCTCTTAGAGCGCGAGGAGGATGCACTTTGATTGGCCTCAGCATGGTGAGCAGCTACGCCATCGGCCTGGGCAACGCGATTCTGGATATCGCCAGGTTGAACAGAATAGGCGTCGGGTAAAGGAACATTCTTTTCTCTGCCAGCAACGAGGCCTGGCTCTGTGGGGTTTGCCATGACTTTCTGTGCCGCGGGTGGAGGGGACTGCTCATGCTTTTTTGCAGAGTCGTCGTAGTTAACTCTGGCCTGCTTGCCTGTTTGGGGAGTCAGCCAGATGATGTCACTGTGCCGGGGCAAACAGAGGAAGCCGGGGGACTGCAGATCCACAAGACAAATGCGAGACATCACATGGGGAATACAGGTAGGTAAGTAGGTAATTAAATGACGAATGGCGGGGGTGCACGGGTAACAAAACGAAAGAAAAGAAACAAAGTTTACGGAAAGTAAAACATAATAACTATTATAAGGAAGAATAGCAGGAACGATGACAAACGTGTATGGCATACCATGGCGGATGAAGTTCTTGAGTTGTTGAATTGTGGACATGGTGCCGGGGCGGGACCGAGACGTCACCCAGGGCGTGAGATGATCGGTGCGGTGCGGGTGCTCTCGGGTGGTTGATGGTAAGCAAGGTTACGTTGAAACGTCACCAAATGCAAGCAGCCAGGCCCAGATCTTGACTGAGGCTCAAGTGCGAGCAGGAAGGCGCAGGGAGGATCACAAGCCCGCACACGGGGGCGATACAGCACGAGAAGGCAGCCGCCTAGACAGTGGCTCGTATCGTTCTTTTCTTATACTGAAGCAGTGTGTATAGGTAGCTAGACAGGCAGTGGCGAGCAAGTTAAAGTTAAGGTACGAAACCAGGACAAGAAAAATCTACCCTTTCCCTTGCTGTATGTAAATCAAATGAGGCAGCGTGATAGGACAACAACTATACGTCGTGGTAATCGGAGAGCTGATGCTTAGTTCAAGTCTATCGTGTCGGAGAACTTAGATAGAAGGTTTTGACAATTCCTGTAGCTACGGGCAGCGGCTGAAGGCGACGGCGACGACCAAGAAGAAGAAGAAGAAGAAGAAGAAGCAGAATATGGGAAACGGATTCTATGGGAGCAAACAAAGTAGGTATGCGTGACGCTGAGTCGTACCTCTCGGCGGGATGTCTTTTAAGATTAAAAATGGAGGGGAAAAGAAGTAGAAAGCAGGGAAAATGGCTGGCGTCGTGCAAGCGGGAAGGGGGGGTATACTTGGGGCGTTTTAGTTGGCTGGTTTGGGGCGAGTTAGGTGATGATGTATTGCTTTCAGCGCCTGCACGGGGATGGCATTAGGCGGGTTTGGGAGCGTTAGGTCATAACCGTGCTTTTAAGAACTCCCTACCTTTCTTAGGCTTGTCTAGCGTCATAGCTGCCAACTAGTACCTATCTACCTTGCCTGTGATACCTACATGCCTACCTACAGTAGGTACCTTTATCCTCAATAATCTTCTCTGGGTACCTATTGGTAAGCATGGGAGATAGGTAAGGGCCGCCAGTACTACCAGCTTGCCACACCTGATGACAACACGGCGGCATTCGTGAAGATAGGTAGGTCCATGTATCCAAAAAGTACCTCGACGTAGTTTGAAAACAATGACCCTGACCTATGAGTCACTAACCGGGCTCGGCTAGAATATTTCTATCAAAGAATATAATCTAGACTGAAGCCATACAAGGCAGATTCTCCTTTCCTTGGGTATGGAAAGTGGACTATATGGTAGCCGCGTAGGCGTTTAAAGCGTCATTTTCAAGTCACTCTTCGAGTTCGTAAGAGCTTGCGGACATCTGCATAGTGGAGAGAGCAGGAGACCAGCTTGATACGGTCAATAGCACGGTTCACATATTAATAACATGAACTAGGCCTGCGGGACAATAGGCCTAAAGCTCGGTAACCAACCCTAAAACATCAGGAATGCATACACGTTCAATGCGACTCTACTTAGCTAGGTAATCTATATCTACTCTTAAGTAGACAGATATGCTAGCACTTGTATGGATACGGACGTCAATATTGCAGCAGGCAAGATATCTGGGTGCTCCATCCTACCTTGATTCACGAGCACGTACCCAGCTAGCTATAAAACCGACATGCCCTAGGAGGATTGCACATTGACGGGGCAAGGCTCCTACATGCACTTATCTATACCAATAGGATTCGATAATCAATATCTGAGCAGGGTTACAAACTGTATGATAAACCTATATCATATGGTTTGTTCCCACCATGATCCCAGTTGCAATTTGCATGCGTGTTTAGTTACATCGACACTTACAATCGGCAACTCGAACGCGACAGAGAATATGAAGCTTCAAGACCCATAAAAAAAAGAAGGGGATCCATGACCGTCCCAATAGTGCAAAGAAGCATCTCGGAGAATGACGTACGTTTACGTCATAATCCTTGACCCCACAATTGGACCCTGAAAGCGCATTTGTTGATTCCAGCCCAATCAAGGTTGTCAGATTGACTTCTGAGATGCGTCGGCTTACAACTGTATTTGTCTATACCAATCAAGTATTCTGAAGTAGATTGGACAAATTGCCCTCCACCGCTATCTGCCTCCAGAATGCCTTGTTTGTTGCGAGAAGTTGAGTACTTACTTAATTTATCTGATGGTCAAGCAAAAGTTGTGCCCAGCCAAGGTTTGCATGCCAAGCATTCGATATTGTGATAGACCTTACTAGGATAATAAGCACCTACTACAGAGCATGCTGTTACCCCGTCATCATCAGTTCGGTACCACATTAACCCCGAAGCTCTCACTAATCTAGGTAGCTGGGCAGGCAATAACAAGTATGATCCATATTAGATCCTGTTAGAAACTATATACTTGCCAACTACAGACTAGCAAAACGTTTACTTTCAGTGTTTAAGACCCGAGCGACCCACCATTAAGCATACATGCAACGGATAGCTCTGCCCAACTAGGCCAATCGTCCAGGACCGTCCGGTTTCCACACTTTGTGTTTTAGACTGTTTCGTACCTCGCGTCGGTTTCTCGGTAAACATAATCCCCATTATATTTAGGAAGTCTGTGCTCATGGGAAAATGCCGTGGGGTAATCGCGACATCTAATTCTTCTTGTCCAATTGCCTACCTATACCTTCATGAGGTATCTAAATGAGCTGCTTGAAGAGTAAGTACCTATGTAGGTACTACCAACGATACCTACTTACCTTATGTACTCTGTAGTGTCTCCAAGCTCCCGCAGTGGGGAACTGACGATGGAAAATGTCCCCCATACGGCTACTTACATACATATATCCTCTTGTCCACTACAAATGCGAACATCTCTGCTTCTATAGCTACAAAACCCCCAGACTGCTAGCCAGTCTAGGCGTTTTCAAAATCTCCTTTTTTTTCGAACCTATTCTTCTAATCTCATGCTTCAGCATCCCGCCAGTGCCATTTCCATATCCCCGGATCCTCAAAAATGTCTTGCGTCATACATATCGATGACGCAGCGCGGGGACAAGTAGATTCCCGACAGTTTGTTTATGTCGATCTTGGTGCCGACCATTAGATGAAGTGATCTTAACGCTCTGGGCAGAACTCTGGGTACCTACGTAAGTATGTACTACATAGATACCGTGCCTACTACGGTAGATCTTTTTGTAGATCTCTTCAGCAGATTCATTTAATTGCTCCGTAAACTCAGCTCGTCATCGCCGTTTCCCTAGATATTCAGTTTCTATCATTAGGTATACGCATTCGTGCAAAGACGTAATACCTAAGCAGCGTGCATACAATGTCATGCCATGCCATGCATGTATAGGCGCTTCTGACAGCGAAATACCCAATACGTCATATTTCAGTGCGCTCTGAGACATCGATAGAGTGCCTACTGTGTAGATAGGCACGCAATACTCTTATCCAGACGCTTCCCGCGCCACTTGCGAACAATGTCTCTGGTCTAAACTGGCATCCAATCTCAGACAAAGGATCTTGGTCAGCTGAGCAATTGCCGATGACCAATCAGGCATTCGTTGCTTTCGCCGAGCCTGGAATACTGTTGAGGTCTCCAAAAGAGCAATCGTCTAAATCCGAAATCTTACTTCGCCGGACTTAACTCCATTCTTGAAAACCTTACCGATTGTTCCTGTGCCTTGCATGGGAGCTGAACTGAACCCTCCCGCAACAAATACGCAATAGTAGATTCAGCTTATATGATTATTTACCCAAACCGCACTACAATTTACATAGTGGTCTACGATATAACCAGCACTACAAACAGATGTTTTCAGCGCAGACATAAGATGTTTCATCACATGTATGTGGAGTTAGAGTACTATGTATATACCTGCTAGGTCATAATTCCCCTACGGCCGAGTCGTGGCTAGATATGTAGGCAGTGAAGACACCCATGCGTACAACATCGCTACAGCCAAATCAACACGGCCTCACTACTAGCAACAGTAACGCTAGCAACCCCTTCGACAACCACTATAGTCTCAGTATCCTGCCGAACGTTTTTAACCTCCTTTCCCAGGCTGTCGTACGTCCACTGGCTACCACCGTATGTAATGGTATCAGCGGCTGCGCCAGCACCCGCGGGCGAGTTCAGATGGTATACAGTAAGCTGCTCCACATTATCCGGGACCCCAAGGCTCAACGTTATGCTGCCACGCGTCCCGGTCGACGACGTCTGGTTCCAATAGTTCATGTTCACCGCGGCGATGCGCTTCGGCACGCCGTCTTCGTAGGCAACGTAGGCCGCCATATTACTAGCGTCGACTTCAAGTTGCGAGACACGTGTCGTTCCAGAACCTCCCTATTATGCGTTAATATACAGGTTTTCTGAAACTGCAAGATTGCGAAAATCTCCCTAAAACCCATCGTTAAGAGAACAAGAGAATTTGGCTTACTGCAAAATGGTTAGTTTGACAATCCGGTGAGTTGTTAGATAATGCAATCGACTAGAGAAGAGGCGACAAGGGAAGAGACGGTTCCCACTACACACCTATGAAATCTGCCACGAATGGTTGCGAGTAGTAGTTTGAGAACACTTGCGCCGGCATTCCCGCACTCGCAACAGGGAGCCACAGATTGTAGCCCGCGTGCATGATCTGTTGATAATTGATACGCGCAACACCGATGGCCATGCTGTAGAGATAGAAATCGACTTGCCACAGAGCAGACCCCAGACGTGCTTGGTATGCATATGTATTAGTTGGTTGCAGGGAGTTACCGACTTCATCTAGTACTATAATAGCATTTGAGTCAGTAATCGCCATATAGGTGTAATCTATAGAAAATTATTTTAATACTGTGAAGCTTTCGAGACATAGCCAAATTCCGTGTGACAGACTCTTTATATCTAAAGATGGCTAGAGCGAAAGAACGGCCCAGGAACTTCCTTACCAAATCCAACTTCGGGCTTGTTGGCGCGTAGCCAGTTGATCCGCACCTTAAACTGATCAAGATGGGTGTGCGTGATCGTGAGATTCATGAGCATGCTCCCGAGCGTTGCAGCCGTCCCTGCATTTCCCTGGTAGTAGTGACCTGCGACCTCCTTGATAACGTTGTCGGCGTCAATACCTAGCCCGAAACACCTGTCGACCGCGAACACATATTGGTTTGCGTCCACATCGGCGCCGAAGTGCGCCGCGGTATCGAAGGCCGTGAAGTAACGTCCGGACGGCACCGCAGGCACTGCCTCCTTAATTGCCGACACGTACTTCGTCCAGTTCCCCACGTATGTCTCATTGTTGAGAGTTCCTTGGTAGTCCGGTGGATGCAGCGGGATTCCGTTAGCACCTGTGAACGTGTTTGAGTAGAGGTCTGCCTCGTTTCCGGGCTGGATCGAGAAGATTTTATCCACGCCTATAGTCTCTATTGCTGATTGGGTCCAAGCTATGGGCTCGCTTATGTTCGTCGTAGCCATCGGCACTTGGATCACGTACACAGCGTCGGCAAAGTTCTTTGTGAGATGCCAATATGATGGACCAATAGTCGTATGTCCTATATCCTGGTAATTGTTCTGCTCAGCTACCGGAAGTGCTGGCTCAACCTGACCAGGGAGATACTTTCCATAATCTGGCGATGTCCCACCTAGCCGGATATTTGGTTTCCCACCAGTCCTGGAATAGATAGCATCTATTAGGTTGGTAGAGAAAGCGTTGATATTGCCCTCATCATCCTGTGCATAGCGTACAAATGAGGCTTGCTCAAAAGCTAGCCCTATAAAATCGGGATCTATCTCTGGAGAAGCTTCCGCCGGGGTAGTTGCCGGGACCTGAATAGAGCTTGAACTCCTGGGGATGGAGGCTGTCAGCACTAATTCTCCAAGTGCCAGCAAAAGCCCGAGAAACATTATTGCGAATCGAGAGATCGTGGATACAGTTACGAGAATTTCCACTACGACTTTGACACTGGACTGAAAAGACAATCGGGGATTCAAACGAACTCGATCAAGGCCTGATGGGATCCTTTATACAAAAGCCAGGCATGCCAGGCCTTGAGAAGCGGTCTCTGAGCCATACAGGGCCTGAGAGGTCACGCTCGCGGTTTGATGCAGAATTCCTGGTACTTGGAGCTGGAGCGATGTCGTGCTTCAAGATGTGCATCGGTACTCGGGGCCAACGAGCTGCGATTGGATCAGTCTCGCACTGCGCTTAGGGCGGGGTGCGGTAGCGCTCCCACTTCAAGTCTTGGCCCTTGTTGTTGGTGGTTTGGCTCATGAAATGACGGTATACGGAATGCTAGTTTCTTAGTCAAGTCGTCATGAACAGCTCACGAGGGGAGACTTTGATATTTCTGCAGCAGTTTCATGCATCTGTTAGCTATGCTTAGGTATTAGAGCACTGAGTGGAAACCCTCCTTGGCTCATGTCGAGAATAGCAAAAGATCAGCGAATACGCTGATGTAATTATCTGGTGTTAGCAATAGCATATTGTACCTAGTCTATATATCTAGGGTTAACTCCATATAAAGCTGTCGTAGAATGTAGAATCGAGGCCGGTACTCTGTCATCGCTCGGTGGTCTTGTCTTCTTCATCGCTAGCCTCTAGGTAATCAGAAGCTCCCTTTAACATGAGTGGGTAGACCTACCTACATATGTAGGTACTACCTAAGTGTACCTACATGGATTAAAGCTCTACTTGACAAAAATTTGTGTATAGACTTTGGTAAAGCCCAACCCTAGCCCATATATTCTTTCTCTCACGAGATAATTTTATTGTAGTAGTATCACTTCGGGACTTATTTCACATATGATATTGTAGTACCTACTACCTACCTATACAGCATATAATGCTTGCTACACATATTCAGTATATCAGCACCTACCTACGAGAGGTGATGCTTAGCTTAGCTATTTACCTTATGTACCTAATCTAACCCGCCCCCAAACAAAACTCCGCCGGGTGGGGTACACAAGTGTTTCCAGGTACCTTAGTACATTAGGATTTAGCGTATCTTTAGTAGGTAGGACCTACATCTAGGGAGCAATCAGACCAACTGAGGGTAGCCCCCCCCTGTTGACCTGAAAGTCCCGTGCGAGTACCATACAAATCACTTTCGGACTACAACAGACGCGGCCAAAATCAAGGGTAAGGGGGTCAAAACTTAAGAACGTATGAAGGATTAAGGCAATACCCCGTATACTTATCTATACCTATAAATATGGCGTACCTAGCCGCTAAAATGATGTATGCAAAGGGTACTATAGCTTTCTAAGCAGACTACCTAGGTATTGTAGCAGCAAATTACACTCAATCTATAATCATTTGTATGGTACTCGCACGGGACTCTCAGGTAAACAGTGGGGGGCTACCCTGAATTGGTCTGCATACTCCTACCTACATGTAGGTACCTGCTAGGTGTATCTAAAGGTACATATGTACCCGAACCCGGTACGGACCGCTAACGAGCTTGAGCTTAAGGCATCCGCCTAGGTACCTAAGGTAGGTATCTACCCACGTAGGTATGTACCTCCAACATACCACCCGGGCGCACTCCTCCTCGTGCACAACACTTGATTTTTTTCGTTTTGCCTTTTGAGTTTGCCTCTTCTCAGCATCCGGCTGTATGCTGTATGTGTGTGAATACAAAATTTAACCCATGTCATATCTACCACAAACAATACTACGTGACTTTTCTTCCCAGACGTCTTCTATCTAGCGTGCCTACCTAATGTCATGCATCTAACTCCGTGCCATCTGTCTCCCAAGTGTCCTACCCGCGTCTTACTCTATCTTGTTGCCTTGGTTGCCTACACCAATGTGCAGCCTGCTCATCTCTTGGCTAACTAGGTCTCTCACCATTACCTACTTACCTACTCTACCTCGATTCATTGTCATGCTCTCTGCCGACTTAACCCGGAAGCACTGTGAAGCTGCCAATCAATCTGGTCCACTTCTTTTTCCCTGCCTTCTCCGACACGCAGCTAGATAAGTTACGCCCGATCCGTCGGCATGGCTGCTGCTGGTGCAGGTGTAGGTGCAGGTATACCCGACGATTGGGAGCATGTCGATGATAGTGATAGCTTCTCCGTCATCTCCCTTCCTACTTCCGAAGACGATATTCCAGACCCTTTCCAAGATCCGCCAGCTACCTCTGAACTAGGTGCTAGCGATAGTCTCGAGTCCCTACGCCACCAGTTCCAATCCGCAGCTCTCACGCGATTCGAGCCTCATCCCCACGATACGGGCGGAGACCTCGGGGGAAGCCCATCTGGTGAAAGATATGACGCGGGAACAACAGACATCGTTGGGCTAAATACCCCACCAGGCCAAGAGAAGGAGAAGGAGAAGGTTAATAACGATAACGACCTTGATGCCATCTGCAAAATAACCGACGTGCTAGTGGCGCTAATACCTAAACTATTAGCAAAGAAATTCCGCCCTCAGGTGCCTGAGGATACTGCTAAGGGGATCCAGACTACATGTCAGGGACTAGGCTCGCACTTAAATCGTCTTCAGGAAATACTACACGGATACGCAAGACATCGGCGGCTCGGCAGTAGATTTGCTCAACTCCCCGTTGGTCTTTCTCAGTGGTTAGAAAAGCTCAAGCTTGAGCTACTTGGACTCCAAAACACCATGGATTACGAATCTACATCTCAAGCATATAACGTCTTCTATAGCACTTTAACTGACTTCCATCGCCAGATGGAAGGATTCATGGTTGTTATAAAGATGTAGGTGGCCTAATCTCTCCTTCTCTCCTATAATCAGTCATATTAATTCCGCGAGCTAGTGATTACGAAGATTTCCATACGCAGCATATGCATTTGCCCTTGTCATTTGAAGAGGACGCTCGCACGTCGAACTACAGAGGACACCCTCGCTCATTCGGCCCTATAACATCTAACAACCGCGAATTAATTCGTCTTCGCCGAGAATTGTACACGCTGAAAGATCAAATCGTGACGTGTCTCGCCGAAATTCAGTCCTGCGAACACCACGGAATCTCCAATAGTTCGGATCAACGCAAGACCATGACAACCTTGGCTCTTAGTTATAAAAAGATTAGAGAATCTTTAGAGGAGATGCTGTCAAACCATCTAGGTGATTGGATCGACCACAGCATCGCAGGTGGATTGACGTACCGGGAATTCTGCTCGCTCAACCCCGACACGATCCGATCTTTGATTCTTCAGCTCAAGGAAGTGACGGATAACATGTTCCTTGAGCGGACCAGGGCCCAGTCACTTCGCTATGAAAACAGCCCCAGAACTCTCTCCCGCAACGAGGGGCTGATTATGATTGACCCAGTCACTATAGACACGCTTCAAGCAACAGAAGAAGTGCTCGCCTCTATTCTTAAGTCCGTCCGATCGAGGTAACTATGCGCATATGCTTGGGCGGAAAAAGGAAAGGAGAAGGGGAAAAAAGTGGCAAGGGGATAACTTCGGCGTATCGGGCATGGTATGTAAGGAATGAATTAGCGGACAATGAACAATGACATCACGATGATATGAAGCGGGATGTTTGTTGATCGTTTTTTATTCCTTCTCCCTACGTAGGATACGTGTTAGAGTCCGACAGGGGACATCTCTACTAGTCATCCTAGGCAGGTATTCAAATTAAAAGAAAATCTACTTGGTACTCTTTAAACCCACACAGGTAATCCTCGTAGCTCAGTTTATCCGCGTCACGCCTAGCGAGTATAGTGATCTGAGAGGTATTAGCTGAGCTAGACAGAGGTAAAGGCATACTGTCCTACGCTTACTCTGATGAGGAATTACTACATCAGGCAACTGGAGCTCGTGCGGAGACGATTCATTGTTAGTGCATAGCGCGCTATCACCACTCATCTTCGGGGCTTTATTAGCCGGCGGCTGCCCAGGGCTCCCTAGACAATGCCGAGGATGTGACGCTGCATAGCGATCGGATTGTTAGTAATTGATGGGGATCTAGTGTCGGTATCCATTCTCCTCCGCGTACTGTTGGCATAAGCGCCGCGAAGGCATCCGTAAAAGATACTAATAATAGGCGAATAAAAGAATTGTTGGTTTCACAATATCTACCATTCATGGTCCAAACTACGTAGGAAGCTGAATAGACCTACGACCGCAAACAGAACAATACGAGGTTTTGCTGTCTTATCTAGCGCTCCTCGCTCCTCCAGCCGTCTAGAGAGCTCCTCCTGCATGCAAGGCAGAGTTCCTCCGACCGTGCCAACCAGCTGGTACATTCTAGCCGGGCGATCTAGGCTGTTCTAAGACTCCCAATTGGGGAGCAGCCGTTGGACGTTCGCAGTCGTGGCACCTCATGTTGTGCCTATGCAGGCCTATTACGCTATAACGATCTGCAAAATGTGATCACCCGCCGTCGTATTATTTTCTGGGCGCGCGATGTCACGGTAAGAGACTGCGGCACGCACCGGACACCGAAATGGGTTTGCTTATTTCATTATTGTTTTTTAAAAACAATTCCTTCCCTTGCGTTGGTCTTCTTGCACTTCAATTGTTTAAATAGTCTATTTGCCGCGCTTCTATCGTCCTGTTTTCGCCTCATCTCAACCTTAATCTGACATCATAAATTCCTCGGAAATAACTACCCAAAAAGACCTACTCGGCTGTCGCATCTGGATTCTATCATTTATACGTTCACCTATCTTACCTACTCGAATACGACCCTAATTCATAATGTTATCCCAAGTCGTCACACTTTCGAGTCTCTTGGCCGCCTCGTGGTTCGCTTCATCCGTGGGGGCTGAACGAACTGGCCCCATTCGACTTCTATCTCGCGCAGATGATTACGTCTGGACGGTCACATGGACAGGGCCGAAGATCTGCACTTCATGGCCATGCGGCTACTGTAAGTATTATTAAACGAACGATCGCCTGTCGCGAGTGCGCGCGCGAACAAATCCAGCATAGCTAACACGCTCCATAAAGCATACGAAGTCTCAGGTCCGACGTATGCAGCGGCGTCAGGCTCAATCCCTTCCATCGACGCTACTTGCGTCGGCACTGTTGATCAGCCACTAGCGGCCTGCTCTCTACTTTCCGCGCAAGCGGGCGCGGCCGCGTTGACGGTGTCAGGCAACTTCAGCACGTACGAGACGAGCGGCGTGGGCAGCGGGTTGATCGACATCACTGCGTCATGGGTGGATCAAGCATCGTAAGTTCTCCCCCGGCCACTCCCTCCAGCGTCCGCCCTTAACTGTCCTAACTTGTCTTGTGAAGGGGCGCGACCAGAAAACTCACGGGGGTAACGCCTATGCAAGGCACGACGTGGACCGTCGAGCCCAGCGGTTGCCCGCTCTCCGATTGTGCGGCCGTGAATGCGACGAAAGCCGTGAGGAGAGGTTCTTTGGGCTTCGGAATTCAGATCTAATGAAATCAACTACCTGCATTAATGTCTTTTGATGACTGGTCACGGCGTATGAAAAATGGATTAATGGAGGGGCGGTTATCGGTATTTCACCGAGTGTCAGAATCCAGTAATAAGTGGAGGGAAACGGCCTGCTTCCACTCTAATGAGGAGATGAAATCGCTAGAATAAATCGTACCGAGAAATACATAGATAGAAGGAGTTAATAGGTAATATCATCACTATTGCATTGGCACAGTTGTTGAGTATTGGATGGTGTAGCCATGAGCCGTTACGCATGCCGAATTTCATGCGAGGGACGATATACGAGACGATATATGAAATAGTTACAGCGATTGCCTATCTGTCTAACGTAGTAACAATAGCGTCTTCTTGTCTAACAATGAGGAATAGTTAAAATTAAGAAGCATCACGGCAGTACCCAGGCAACTATTAACTTACACAATTTTATTTTCAAACATAGAATTGGACTTGGGGAAAAAAACTTACTAGTATATAACGATCTTCTTGTCACGGCTGCTCCGATATAGCTACGTATTCAACATCGATTAGCTCCCATTCACCGAAATTCTCACTACCTATATAGAATAAGAAAACCAGATCTTTAGTCACACTTCCGTAGGTATTTAGTCAATTCGTAATAGAAATATACAAATAAGCACATCCGAAAAGGTCTCTCTACCTACGTATTCGTAAGTAGTGCCAAGCAATTGGGGGCCAAGATAAGCAACAAATAGTGAATTACATAACCAAGTCCTAGATAGGTAGGTAGGTTCCTTGTAAGAGGTAGGACAAGCCACAAATCTAGGACTCACGAGCCACATCTCTTATTCGCCCGCTGCTGCCTGCTAGGACCCATTCTGGAGGCCTATGTGGATACCACAACAAGCCAATCAGCTTCAGAGCCAGACCTACCTAGCAACCTCACCTCATCCCCCCTCGTGTGCCTTCATACGTAGAACTCTCACTGCCTTGTGTCGACCTCCGTTTCACTATCGGCTTGACTTATTAGGCGGCTAAGGAAAACGCCCATTTATTATACCCAACGCTATACTTTTCTTACAATGGTATGTATAAACGGACTACCATCCTGGGTCCATCAATTGCAGCCTACCAGTTTCCCATTGCCTAGATTAGTCCTACCACTTATCCTGAACGCCTGGCCTGATACCTCCTACCTGACACCTGATACCTGATACCTGATACCTAATACCCAATTTGCACACTTTACAAACCGTGCCTAAGAAATCCAACCTAGCCCAGCCGCTTCGCATTAGGCGTCCGTGATCAACCTCTCGCTCATCATCACCCGCGAGATGTAGGCCTTGGCATGATCAACTGCGATTGGTCAGGTTTATTCCACGGGGCGCTTGAATGAGAAGGGCATACCTTGTTTGTCCATCTTGGCCTTCCCTTTTTTCCAGTATGCACCATCTTCCTCGTCCCCGTACTCCTCCGGTGTGCAACAAGGGCAGAAATCATATTTGGCCAAGTTCAATTCATGGTGGGATTTCAGGTCAAAATCTGGGGTGGGGAGCCTTGGGATGATGGGCGCTGCGGGGACATAACTCCGCTGCCTTTCGCCGGCACGCGAACTCTTAGGCAGGATTTTTATGTATCCTTCGCAAGGATCAAATTCGCCGCTCCTATCTCCGTTGCCTAGAGCTCCGGTGAGGTAGTCCTCAGACTGCCCCCTAAGTGCATCCCTTCGGTGCCTTGCAGTTCCAGTGTATCTGTCTGGCGCACCATCATCTAGGTACGTCATATCGCTGAACCTCACTGTTTTCTCGCGCGGTATGTGCGGGCTTGACAACCTGATGGGCTCCAGGCCCTCCAGTGTGCTCGGCCTTGGAAAAGATGGTTCCTCCGCCCAGGTTCTGTGTACATGGACACTCTCATCGGAGCTTTTGGATTTACGCCCTTTTGAGCTCTTCGTATTGAGAATAGCAAGATCCTGAGAATACCCAGATTTGTGGGCAGCCGTCTCGCTATACGGAGCCAAGTCATCTCGTTGGCTTCTCGATGACGATCGACCAGGCACATATGAAGGCCTATATTTCTTCTCTCGGTATACCGGAGAATCGTACTGTGAATCATTCACACCTGCAATTTATCAGATTTTGATGAAATTGACGAAAATATGCAGATATTGGATAAGGTCCTACCCAAAGTCCTAGACGGCGAGAAGTTGCCCTTAGTCCCCTGAGCACGATACAAGAGAGAGTCCTGGTCCTCATACCGCGGGCGAAGGACTTCTCTCCTCACTCCCTGATTATCTGTGTGCATTGTCAGTCTTGCGTGGAGCATGCGTTCTCATGAGGGGGTGGGCTCACGCCATGAGGAAGACATATGGGCACTTATATGGTAAGTATGAGTCTTCCTTATGTTCTCTCAGATGAGGTTGATCAGCCCGGTTTTTAAAAAGCGAGTTTTCGATGACTTATTGATGGGTTATGATTGTGTTGGTGAAGAAGGGAAGAAAGTGGGAATAAGAAGAGAGGAGGATGATGGGCTTTTATGGATAGGTGTGAGGCAGGGTGCGTCTGCCCACTCACCTCTACGACCTACCCCTCACCGGCCAATCAGCTTACAGCATTTCCCGACTTACACCCTGCATGCAATACCTCCCACCCACCATATTACCTCTGAGCAAGACCGATACCGCGTTATTATTTCCTATTTTCCTTTTCATAGACTGCTGTGTCTTTGGGAGAGCCAATTCCCTTGTTTAGCTGATGCAACCCAACACCACACCACCTTTGAGGCCCCAAGTCATCTGTGGCACATATTGGAATCGACACGACCCGGTCCCCCCCCCCCTCTCCCCCCCCAGCAGCACACCGGGACCCTGCCCGTAAGTCCCATCCAGCTTCTGGGTCTATCTTCTTACAGTAATTTGACGCATCCCATCATATTGGCGATCCATTCCCACTTTCATCATCGATGCATAACTCGTATCAATATCATACACTCTTCCCATCCTTCAACATCAAGCTTTATGCTACCACTTACTTTTTAATCACTATGCACGGCAAATTCCCTTTATATTCTTTCATTTCTTCTGTTTTCTCATCTGCTCTGCTTTTCTATCACACCCGTCCATCATGCACCGTCGACCCTATTCCCATACCTTCTTATCCTCCTTTTTTTTGTCAGAGCCCTACCCAAGTACTCGATATCCATAGATCAAGCCTTAGCCAACCAAAACCTCCTTCGTGCACATTCCATCCCACCTCTATCCTCGCCAGCCTATGCATGGCCGTATCAACCAGAAGCTTTATCATCACACCTTTCCTATTCCTTATCGTCTTGCTGCACTCTGTAATGACCGGGGGCACATGATTAGCACATTCCTTCGACATGTCAACATGCTATATAGAAAATGAACATAATATAATATATAAAGATTCTTATTATTTGATTCATCATGAAAACAACAAGTTCTACGATGTAAGCAACAGTAATTCTCAGTGTCTGACTTCATCTATGGACCAGTAGTATATTGCTTAAAATTGGATATTGATGGCTTAGACGATGTCTTCTAACTGTGTGCAGAGGCTATGGTGATAGCAGGAGAATGTACTCATAAGTTTGCTTTGCTATTTGATTCGAGGCACGACCTGATGGCGACGAGAAATCGAGGAAATTTGGAGACGGGGGTCCCGGCGGACGACATACGAGACTAGGAAGGATTGTGGCTGTTCATTGACCAATCAATTGAGCCAGGATGAGGGTCGGATTGCTGTTTTTGGCTAACCACGTGACAGCAAGAACGTCCCGGATGAGAAAATCCAACATTGCGCACAAGCCACCTCAGGGTAGTAGGCTAGTCTACAGGTACTTCCGTTTTGGTAGGGATCCCTGCTAGTATTCCGTACCTCCGTCGGACGAGGCTGTTCTCTTGGTCAAGAACCATTGGGCAGCAACAATTGCTTCCTCAACCCCGGCGCCGTAGCGGGTTAGCATAAGATGCATGGCAGAAACCATAATAGGAAGGATCCTAGTATCATCAGCAGCGAGTTCCCTGCACAGGAACTAGTAGAGGTAGACGAGGCTCTAGCAGCTGGCGCTACCTATTACTGCTTCGGTGTTCTTGGGATGACATGGTAGGTAGCAGCTAAATGCATGGTTTCCATTTTTCATACCTCGGAATGACTCTTTCTCGCCGCCCATGGGTACGTAGTCTAGACTCAATTCGTTCATGTTGCTTCAGTCTGTTAGATCATAACCACTCGTTCCACCAAATTCGTAGACCATATCTACCGGTATGTGAACTTGTACTCTATTATGAAATACTTATTATCTAATATAGTTCTTTGTAGATGGAATATAAAACTAAAAAAGTAAATTTCATACAATATAATATTAATTGATACATGACCTCAGACCTACATACGTAGAGGTAGCTTCAGAAAAGCAGCGCTATGCACATAAATATATGTACCAATAAATGTAATATTATTCGGTTATATGCATATACCCGACTTCCTAGGAATCCCTTGATTCTTTAGCAAAACTCTGAGACGCCAGCAACAACATCACCGAGGTATACTAGTATGCCAAAGGCTTCACATCACACCTCTAATAATGCCGGAAATCATGCTAAAATGAATACATAGAAAACTTCTTGTCAAATTGGAAGTGGTAGCAGAGGCCGCACTAAAACCGCCGTGCTCCGACGCTCTTCTCGTGATCACGTGACCACTGTTAAATCTCTAGCGACCGCTTTGCCACCTGAGTGACCAGCATTTCTGGATACAAAGCGTATATCTTTATGATTCGACTCGCGATAATTTCGCGAGCTTAGTAGGCCTGAATCATTTCCCTCCCAGGAAACCGAAAGTCAATTCATAGAACCAGTTACATTACACCTACTATACCTTCTAAGTACATATGTCTCGATGCTGAAGCTCTAGGAACTTATAATTGATCTCGCCTACAATCCCCACTTCTTCGCTAATCCCCATTTTTACTCATCCAGGGGTGCTCTTTTCCTCTTAATTTACCTTCCTGAAGATTGTGGCCTCACTTGAGGTACATTAGATCACGATGAATATTAAAAGAGTCGGCAATACCTCCCTTGAATAGAATAAAACCAGAGCGCAATAAGCTTCTAACAGTATGACATGACAATAGGTACAATGAAATTTATTTGTCTCAGGTGTATCTTTGTTTCGAAAGTACTCGCGTGAAGAACATCTAAATTGAAGGTGTTATATAGGTACAAGAAGCAGGAGACTCGTGCTCGATCATGCCTAACGTGGGTAAAGTGAGCCGTAGTGTAGACATATGCCAACTGCATTTTTTTAATAGAAAGATTTCGTTGTCTCAGGTAAGGTGAAAAGAAAAGAGAGGTTTGTGAAGTCTGACTAAGTGTTTGTGAGTCGAGAACTAAGTATCAGGTCACTAGGTCACCGCTGAAGCGCTCGATTAGAGTGTTTATATCATAAAAGTTTTATTGTATAAGAAGAAGAGTCTCCCATAGATCGAACGAAGGGGCAAAGAATCAATAAGATGGAGTCCTAACCCCTATCTTCAACCTAGTCACTGCCTAATCACTATCCTATTGTAATTTACCCTCACTCTAAAGCCCACTTCTCCGACCGCCGGCACCTAGATAATAGCATTACGACCCTGAGTGATAGAATGACCCTAATCGAACTTTCTAGCCTATTGGCTAGAAAGAAAAAGGTAGTGTTGCTATCAATCTTCCATCTGTGTCTGTTTGACATCACTCTATTACGGTTTCCGTCCCCAGGCTCGGACTACGGGTATATGCCACTTCCTCGTACCGTCCATGTCTTCCTTTAGCTTTGCTATAGCTTCATCCATATCCTCCTGTGTTCTCAGTCCATCTACACCACCTTGGGACAGCATTCCTTTCACGACTTGGCTCATCCCCGTAAATAGTTCGTGGTGCTGTCTAGCGGGCCAGTCCGAGCCCTTAGGACCGAACAACACCGATGCAGAGTTGTAAATTCTCTCATCGCAGTCTTTTAACCCAGCCTGTCTAATGCAGCTGGTAATGACCCAGGGGGTGCTTCTTTGATGTCAATATGTAATTTAATGAAATACACAGACAGTCACTTACTTTGTTTCCAAGTTTATCTCATGTGCATAGAGAGCATGAAACTTCTGATATTGATAGAATCCCTCGCTGGGTGGCTCCGCATTCCATGCACTTGGATTGGTTTCAACCCAGACTAGCCAACCCCCCGGGCGAAGGAGCGATAGTAAGTTCTTGACAAGAGCGACGCCCTGATCTTGCTTCAGCGCGAAAAGGAAAAACCGTAGGTGAACTACGTCAAAGCGGTTCCGGTATTCCTCCGGGAAAGGCTGTAATCCATTTGCAACACCTAAAGTGACGTTTGAAGGAAGAGCCTCTGCCTTTGGGAACTTCGATGTGTCGAAGTCAAGGCCGACCAACTCGGCTGATGTGGGCAGGGTCTTGGCGATTTCCTTTAACCATACGGTCGTACCAGTAGCAAAGTCACAGACTCGTGGCGAGGGGATGGACTCCAAGTAGCTGACTATGTGCGGAGGGAGTAGCTCATTGTTCATTACATCGTCAAAGAAGCGATGTTGAGCATCCAAACGATCTGTCTCTTGTTCGACGCCAGCTTTGGTAGAAGCATTTAGTGCGTACACTGAGTCGTCGGCCATGATTGCTAGGATCTTGTTATGCAAGGATGAAGATGGGATTTCGAGTCATGGCGAGAAATCTGGGACGAGAAATACCTACCTTTATAGAAGACATAGCATCGCCTTTTTGGTACATCACGTCAGCTAGATAGGCATTGTTACATCGGTAGGATTTTGGAATGGGGTTAACTTATCCGGTATCGCGTTTTCCTATTGCTACTTTAGACGGAAGGATCTGCGGGATACCAGTGTGGTGTGCTCCGGCATATACCTTGACGGTTATACGTCCTTGAGCCTCATATTATTTGAAGACTAAGAACTCTCTCGTTTCGTAAGAAGTCTAATGAGTCTTTCAAGTATAGCTTGACATCGAGGTATAGGTGCTACCGGGGCAGATTTAATGAGGTTTAGTCCCTTCGAGCAATATATTCTTTGTATAGCAAGACTCTTAACAGGACCGGTACAAAAGCAGGCTCAGTCTCCTTGGAGGTCCCATAACTATAAGTCAATTGTGTATATGTGTAAAGAAAATCGCCCGCTCTGGCTTGTAATGTTTGTTTAGGATACTGGATAAGCTCACCTGATTTGAGTACGTGGATCTGGTGTCATGGGATCCCGAATTCTGCCCGAGTTCTAGCCAAATCCGTCCTGAAGTATCTGGGCTATATGCTGACATGCCCCATATTTGACGGCAACTATTCTGTATCTGTTTGCACGCGTCTAGCCTTCATCAGTTGTTTCAGTAGCCTTAATTACCTCTTGAAGTGATTAATCCTTGCTATTGTTTACATTACGCACATGTAAGCACTGGTAGCCTCAAGCGTGGGCTAGTGTAGGACAGATCAAGTGATGAGATAGGGCGGTGAAAGTTCATACCCTGTCCCGATGATCTACTCCAATGTAAAAACACGTAAATAATAACCGGAAGAGAGGGGAACAAGAATGAAACTCCAAATTGAATGATGATTGTCGAATATTTCGTTACTCTAAAAGAAACAGAATTCGAAGTGAATAGTAACATAGCTTGATCCCTAAATACTTTATTAGTCATAGGGGATACCTACACTTACATACATCGGCACATGTGTAGAGTTTAGCTCTACCTAATAGGCTATTGAAAATTGGGGGGACGGGAAAACGTTTGTATTGAGTCTCTGGATGACCACTTTTCGTGGCCTAAACGAACCATCTCTCCACTTATTTTGATGATCGTTCATCTCCCACCCATGTATCATAGGAGCGGATAGGAGGAAAGTGCAAAATCTACCTGACGTAAGATATAAATCACAAAGATTACCTAGTTAACTCAAGCACGACGAGTTTGAACCTATCAGAAAAAATGACCCGTGTCTTAATATTGATAATATTGTTTATAAACTTTGAAGGACTTAGTCACCTAGATAGCTGGTGTCGTATGATTGACTACTAGGATGGGTAGGATTATGAGGTGTGACTGTGTCACCAAGGAAGGCGGGATTGTTGTCTCTTTTATGCTATCAAACCCCGAAGGTCTATATCCTCTAGCCGATATAGTTGACCATGGGGTTCGCCGAGTCAAGGAATCTCGGGCTCCTTATATGGTATGAAGAGTAGAGAATGATACGCACCGGTATCGGATTATTCTCCCGTGTTCTGCTGCTAAAAGGGTTAAGAAACATTCAAGCCGAGTGAACTTGACAGAGCCATTGAAACATCTGTCCAAAGACGTTGGTCGGAACACGTGACTATTTAATTGATGCATGTACTATAGGTCGTGTGTCGTTGATTTATTGCTTAGTATAAGAGGTAGCATATTGTGGCTTCTGTTCAAGTCTTGGGAGCTTAGGACCTACTACCTAGGTAAGCGACGTAAGGTTGGTAGAGGAATATTTTAATCCCGTTTTTAGAATAAAATGGTTAACTTCCCGTACCTAGCAAGGCATGGACTTAAAGTTCAAAGGCGGGGGTTACCTTACCTATCTCGCTTATGTAGGTGTCTCAGACTAGCACTAGGCTAAAAGAAGGATAGCTCAAGGAAGGTTCCTATTCTAATCCATTTTGATCCAGCATGGCAAAAGATGGCTCTTGGGTTATCTAAGCACAAACCTTAACAACATCTACAGTAGGTACCTAGCCCAGGTACCCTATCGTAAAGTGGATACAGGTATCTATCTACCTAGTACTTGGTTGCACCGGCAATGACGAGCGGCGGGAGGCGCGTGTCTGCACTGCTAGGTAGCTAAACTTCATGAATTGTTGAAACCATCTCCGCAACCCTCCCGCAACCAACCCTCCACCAACCCAACACCACATCATCTACCTACCTTGTTAATCCTGCTCATCTAATCTACCTCGCGACGGGACTACATATCGTACATCTGTCTACTATTCGAGTCACCGTTGCCTGCAATATTACCTACTCCTAATATTAACTCGCTCGTACCTATCGCGCCGACATACATCCATCACTCATGACCACAACCACCTAGTGCTATCGTGGCTTCGACAAAGGCCTCCGAAATGCCTGGCGCCGTGGAGCCAGAGCTGCTCGAAGAACCCGAACCTGCGCCGGTTGAGCTCCCCGCCGACGACACCCCGCCACGCCCCTACGTCGTTTTCAAGCAGCACGTCGAGCTCGAGATAGATTTCCGCCAGAAACGTGTTCATGGCCGTTCCCACATCCTCGTTGTGCCCATCGAGCCCGATATTACTGAGGTCTATATCGACGCGCGCCAATGTGAAATAGATGTCAAGAATATCACCGTCTCTAACTGCCCTGCGCGGGCTTCCTACGAAGACCCTTGTGATAAGCTCGCCGCCCCGGATGAATACCAATGGACGGCGGCGCAATGGCCCGTCAGAAAACGTCGCATAGAGCGACTGCTACATCACCGGCGGAAGGAAGTCCCGGTCATGGCCCACGATCTGGCATGTTGCCAGCCTCTCGATGGATCTCTTCGCGTCACACTACCTACCGCCGACGAGGTTAAGAAGAAGAACCGCGACGCGCCAAAAGCAGACCAGCAGGAGATGCTAATCCATGCTGACGGTAACGTCCAAGGATATAGGATTAGCATTCCTTTCGAGCTGAAGAACGTTCATAATGGTCTACATTTTGTTGGTGTCGATGAAGGCGATATGCGCTATCCTCATGTCTACACTCGCCACTCCGTCGAGCCTGGCACTGCATGCTCCATCTTTCCATGCATCGATGATCCTGGGTGCCGCAACCCTTGGAAGATATCCATCACGTGCCCTCGTACTCTCGGTGATGCGTTTCACCAGCCGCTCGTCGCCCAGCAGCACGCCACGAGCACCTCAGCTCCAAACAATAGTCGTAAGAGGAAGTTTGGCGAGGAAGAGCCTATTAAACGCGACTATGGCCTTACCGAGGAGGACAAACAACTTGAGATGACGGTTGTATGTTCCGGATTTTTGACCGGTGAAGTGATCGACAAAGACGACGAAACGAAAAAAACCATGACATTTGAAATCGACAATAACAAGGCCGCAAAGCACATTGGTTTTGCTATTGGTCCTTTCGAGCATGTCGATCTCTGGTCAGAATTCCGAAGCGAAGAAGACGATACGAAGCTTGGGGTGAGTGCAGCAAAAGTCCACGGGTACTGCCTACCAGGCCGTGCGGAAGAGGTTAGGAACACCTGCGCCGCTTTGGTCACGGCCGTTGACCATTTTGTTCTTCACTTCGGCCGCTACCCGTTTGAGAACTACAAAGTCTGTTTTATTGATGATATGATCGAGGACACGATACCACTCTGTGCATTCTCCTTGTGCAGCAGTAGACTTCTATACCCCTCAGATATCGTCGACACAGAAATTGAGACAACTAGAATCCTGGTATATTCTCTCGCCAGCCAGTGGTTCGGGGTCAACATTGTTCCTAACACAAAGGCTGATATTTGGCTTGTTGTCGGTATCGCTTGGTACATGACCGACTACTTCATGAAAGCCCTGTGCGGGAACAATACCTTTAGATTTCGCATGAAAACAATGGCGGACCGCCTTGTTGAGATTGATCTAAAAAGGCCATCACTCCAGGATATGGGCGAACACCTATATCTTGGTAGTTTCGAGGTCGATTTCATGAACCTCAAGGCGCCACTGGTATTATTCATCCTAGACCGTCGACTGTCTAAGTCTTCAGGCTCTGCAGGCATATCCCGAATTATATCTCGCATGGTTAGTAAGGCGAATACTTCCACTCAATCTAATGACGATGTACTGCCCTCCGATTCATTTCGCAAAGCTTGTGAGAAGATTGGAAGTACACGCCTGGAGAGCTTCTGGAATCAGTGGGTTATTGGGTCAGGCTGTCCTAGATTCGACGTTTTTCAGCGATTTAACAAAAAGAAGCTCTGCGTTGAAATGACAGTTCGACAGACGCAGGATATCGCTGCCGCCAAAGTTAGACCCATTGATAAAAACGATTTCTGGAGAGATGTTCGGGAAGAAACCCATGCCGTATATGCTGGGGAACTACAACAGGCGTTTACAGGCCCCATGACTATTAGAATCCACGAAGCCGACGGCACACCCTACGAACATATAGTGGAAATTCGAGAAGATGGTGCCAGGTCGGTGAGATTCGAGATACCCTATAACACGAAGTATAAGCGGCTTAAGAGAAACCGCCGTCAGCGTGAAAGGGCCATGGCCAATAACAACGCTAAAGAAGAAGGTCAAAAGGAACTATATTATCTGGGTGATGTTATGCAACACCCGGACGATGTTGAGGAATGGGGTTTTCGTGATTGGGATGAAGAGACGGAAGCTAAGATGGATCAGGAATCCTACGAGTGGATTCGAATGGATGCCGACTTTGAGTGGATCTGCGAAATGAAAACGAACCTTCCGGCGTATATGTACGCTTCCCAGTTGCAGCAAGATAGGGACGTTGCTGCACAACAAGATTCGATGCTCTTCTTGAAGCAGTCTTTTGCTAAGTCAGGGGCACATCCTCTCGTTTCCACTATTCTTACTCGGACACTCTTAGATCCGAGATATTTCTACGGGATCCGTCTTATGGCTGCCGAGGAGTTGCCGCGCCATGCGGTTCAGGAGCAGGTGGACTGGATAGGACTCAGGCACCTCCAGAAGACGTTCCAGCATTTTTTTTGTTATCCTGGATCGACTACACCCCGGCCAAACAATTTCTCAGATAAGCGCCAATATATGATTCAATGCGCCATCCCTGAGGCTATGGCTCACATTCGTGGAGAGGATGGTAAATGTCCGAAGGAAGCTCGGAGATTCATTCTTGGGCTTCTCCAAGCCAATAATAACTCGGAGAATGTCTTCTCGGATCAGTTCTATATCTGCAAACTAATCAAAGCCGTCGCTATCTGCCAGATTCCGGACGAAAAGAAAGCAAAGCCACAGATGGCCATGTCACTGTCTTTTGGAGACGCAGACAATGAAGATGAAATCATGGCTGAGGCGATAGATACAGAACCAGAAGAATTCCGAGATCAGGCTCTTGAAGAGATAGAGCGATATCGCCGAAGGGACGAATATGCTCCGTCTTTTCAGAACTGCTTCACTGTGGCTGCTTTAGACGCTTTATGTAGCTTGATGAAAGCGAACGTCATACCCTCGGACCCACTTACCTTCGTCCAATATCTGCAGGATAAGACCTGCGATTTTGTTCGCATCAAAGCGTGCGAGGCACTAGTGGAACTCGGTTTCCTGGATAAACCAGAGTTCTTGCGATTCTTCTTCTCCCTGATGAGCACCGACCCATCCCCATTCGTTCGAGACCAGCTATTCAAAGTCCTTTGTCGCGGCTTGGCTAGTATCGCAATCGGTGAGAGACCCGATCCCAACAAACAGACGCCACAGCCTGTTAAGGAAGGGCTGGACCTCGTTGTTGAACAGGAGAACTCTATCATGGAGGAACGGCAGAAGGCCAAAGCACGCAAGGAAGACCTCCACGCTGCCCTCTCTGCCCTCAAGGAACATACCGAAGACGATGAGGAATTGCAGGAAGTGATCTGGCAGGCATTGGATTCACCTGTTCTGACTGTGACGGAGCGTATTAACCTACTAGAGATATGCTCTTTATTAGTTGATGATGACCCCGCTCTAACGGTAAAATTCAGATATCCGGAGGTTTGGTCTGCTGCTCGTGGCGAGAAGATCCGAGATAAGAAACATGTTATCTCATTCCGTAAGCGTTACAGGACGAAATCGAGGGGCATTTATGCCACGCAGAGACCGCCATCGCCGCCGCCACCATCATCGCGACCTGAGCCGAAACGAACAATTACTTTGAATATAAATAGGACTCCCAGCATCAGCAACAAACCGGCCATCCCTACACCAAGCCAATCGCATCCCCCACCTGCTCTGAGCCCTGCCCCAAGTCAACCTGCAACTCCCGTTTCCACTCCTATTCCGACACAACCGAAGAAGTCGATAAGCGTTACGGTACCAAAGCCACCCGCTACTTCGTCGGCACCTGTAGTGAAATTAGCGAAACAAGCTACATCTAGCACCGGTCTGGCTGCAAACAAACCCAGCGCCAAACCTACTACAAAGCCTGTCACAAAGCCTGTCACAAAACCTATCACAAAACCTATAGCTAAACCTACAGCCAAACATCCCCCCAAGCCTACATCTAAGCCTCCGGTCCCTCAGGAGAAGGCCGTTAAGAACGAGCCACGTCGAGATAGTATTGCTGTTCTTCCACCAATTCGCCCAACAATTGAAGCCCAGCAATCAGAGCAAAAACCGCATACCCCCAAGGTCAATGGAAATAGCGGTCTTACTGTAAAAGCTCCCAAACCACTCAAGCGCGCTAGCACGGAGAGTGAAAGCGGCCGCCCTTCAAAGGTTGTTAAATTAAACACGTCTGGATTTATCGACGCTATGAAAAAGTTGCAGCCGCGCTCGAAAATGGTCACTGTTGAATTCACGGCCTGGGACCGATTGAATACACGTAAAGAGTCTCCAGCCTCGGTCACTATTCGGGCGGCAGGCAAGAAACCGACGTCAGAGAAGAAGTCGACTAGTTCTAATCCTTCACCTGCGCCGACCAACCCCCGTACAACTCCAGCAATGGCGACTGGAGTTCCAAAAGGAACACCGAAGCCGACGCCAAAGCCGGCACCGAAGGGAACACCGAAGGCCACACCTCCACCACAGTCACGACCAAGGTCGTCAACCCCAACCTCGACAACGCAGCCCCCAGTGAATCCTCAGCCTGGGAGCAGTAGTGGTGGCAAGCCAAGGAAGCCCTTACCAGATATGATGCGAAAACCACTTCCATCCGCAGCTACCAACCCACATCCTACGCCCTCCAAGACCTCTTCATCGTCTCCCCCTTTAACCAAGCCGGTACCAAAGCTCAAATTCAAAGTAAAACCACATTCATGAGCATATACTTAGCCGGGGGTAGTCTTCTCGGAATAACTACGGGGGAAATGGGGGGAGATGATACGGGCGATAAATTCGATTTTCCGTTATTGTCGTACTATAGTATGGTGCGCTGTCTCCCTTACGGAGCAGTATTGTTGATTTTTCTCTACCAAATGTTTTGTTTTTCCTGCTTCTGTCCCTGGGTTTCATTTTCCGTTGATTCAGCATAGCAATGGCGTCCGGAGTCTCAGCAGAGGAAGCTACACGAACTTGCGTAGACATAGGACGAAACGAAGCAGTCTCCTAGACCGTGAAGCAGGGGAATAACCATATGCCCGCGTTATGACGGATCGGAGAGTGCGCTCATGGCAATGAGCATTCGGGAAGTATAGTGTCAATATCAAGCTGGAGAGCGATGGAAAATCGAGCGAGCAGAGCGGGGGATGGACCCAGAAATTGACCGGATGCGAAGAGCGATGGACTATAGCCGAGATTCAGGCTTTCGTAGGATTAGCTAGTTACCGTAATCAATATACGACGTGCGAGCCTGAATGTCTATTTCAAGTGAGGTTTTGTGGGAGTGTTAAGGATTATTGAAAAAACAATAAGTAGGGATGTTATTTAGAAAGATAAGATGTTTATGCACGCAATATTACTGCCTCATCTTCATTTGCAAAGGCAGTCTTTTTCAAATTTGCGGTTGAGGATCTTTCGTATCTACATTCGTATCTGCCTCGAATTATTTATTCCTATAGTATGAACGGGAGGGGTTGAAAAGGTTCAGGCATACATCCTAATCAACAGCAGCCAAGAAAGATCCCTGACGACAGCGTATCTCAAGCCCAACTGTATGATACACCAATTTCGCCTTTCCTAGCTCCTGATTATTACAACAAAGCCGTCGTGACTATTTCTTCTTAGCCTCTACAAAATTATCCTGAACCACACGGTAAATCGCTCTATCGATCTCCTGTTAACGAATCCTAACCTTTTTCGTGTGAGCGACGACGTGGAAAGCGAGGGAACTGAGCACAGTGGGAAGCTTCCAGATGTGACAATAAGTACGTAGCCAAACGTGGATAGCAATGGCCTGTGAGAAAAAATGCCACCGGCCTCGCTAGTCGATCTGCATGCGGTCGTCCTCGTGTACTCCGCCTTCCTCCGCCTCCGCCGTTCCCTGTTCTTGCCCGTCGTCGTCTTGATGGCTGTCAAGTGCATGGGGCAAGTCGGTACCAGTGAGGCTGGTCCGCATTACCGTTTCGGCCTCGGCCTCGGCCCCGGCCCATCCCGCCGTCTGCACGCCGGTCGTGTCCGAATAGCCGCGTGCATGCATAGAGCGGGTAAGCATGTTGCTGCGCGGCTGCCTGGCGAGCCGCATCGTGTACGAGCGCGTCTGCCGGCGCTGCTGCGAGGGGAGCGGGGAGCCCGCTTCTACGTCAGGTTCCGCTGGAGGAGTGTTCGCTACCACTTCTTCGGACTGCCGGTCTACGTCTAGTTGCGTGAGGTTATCGCTCTCACGCGACGGAGATGATGCCCTCTGTGCCTGCGCCTGCGCCCGCGCCCTCGCCCGCGTCCCCCTTCTGGTCGGCGTGCCTGTCTGCGCTCGCAGCCGTATCCGCCGCCTCGTCGTCAACGGCGTTGTTATGACCCCGAGCGGCATCCTTGGCTCTGTTCTGGGAAGTGTCTGTGGCGGCGTCTCCGTGTGCGCAGAGCTAGCACCCCCTGGAAGATCCGAGTGCGAGCGAACCTATCGCCGCCTCGTTGTCGGTCCCGCCGCACCACCACCACCGCCTGCCCCCATGTTATTGTTGTTGTCGGCAGGCCGCGTCCCGGGCGCGTTTATGCCGATCCGCTCGTCGCGGCTGCGTGTTATGCGCGTGGGCGCGGGCGGCGGCTCGCTCGCTTGTCGCCCACCGCCACCGCCGCCGCGACCCGCCGCCGTTGCTGCGCGCGTTGCAGCCATCATTGTTGACGCGCCCTGCCCCCCTGCGCCCTGCACGGGCGTCTGTTGTAGGTGCGCGGGTATCTGGCCCGAGGCCGCTGCTGCTGGGGGAGGGAGGGCCGACGCGGATGCAGAGCCCGTGATGCGCTGGGCGCGGAGCGCAGCCGCGGAGGTGTAGGTCGAGGTCGAGGTTGGGATGCCGGTGGCGTGCGTGGCGTGCGATTGCGAGCGTGCGTGTCCGCGCCCGCCGCCGCCTCGTGCACGCATCTGCTGGACGTAGGCGCCGCGCTGGGCCCCTGGGGACACGGCGCGTGCTGCTGCTCCGGCGGTGCGGGCGAGACGGTGTGTTTCGAACGGATCGTCATCTTCATCGTCGTCATCGTCGTCGTCGTCCCCCTCCTCTTCGTCATTCTCCTCGTCGTTGTCAAAGTCGCCGCCGCCGCCTGCGTCTTCCATAGCCTCGTCCATGCTGTCGTTTGGTGACTCTATTGTCGGATGTCGACCACGCGACCTGGGCTGGAGATGTGCTTGTGCCTGGGCTTGGGCCTGGGCTTGGGATCGCAGTTGCGCTTGTTGGCGTCTGTCTTCGTAGGATGCTATGTCTTCTGCTGTTAGGGACAGCGTGGTTGGCGGGCGGCGAAGCATCTTTGGGAGGAAGAGCAGGAAGAGCAATTGACTTTTTGGAGGGTCTGAGCGAATGTTCGTCAGCTTCCTGCAAAAATGGAGTATAGTGTTAATATAAGGCAAGTAGGTACGTCAGCAAAAGTAGGTAAATATTATGTCTTGTATCTCTCGGAGCTACCTCACGCGATTACACTAAAATTTAAGTAAATAAACGGCGGGGTCTCGGAGGGGTGTACTTTCCTTGTAATCAGCCCTAGGGGTGGGGTCCTCATACTTACTACACTACCGTATACGTATATTACAATCAGTCTCCGTAAGGATTTATGATACACACGATTAGGACAGTGACAGGTTCGACTTAGCAATGGCGAAGGGCTAGGTACTGACAATCCTGCTACGTACGAAATACCTAGGCGCGGGTACCTACATACGTCCCTAGATAGAGTTACCAATTTTATGTAGTTCAAACTGAAAAGGTAAATACCTAGGTTACAACAGATCGAACTACTATTCAGCACGAGCCCAGCACGAGGTAATGCTCACAGTCTGTGTCTTATTGGCCTGAAAGTTGGAATGACACCGTAAGGCTTCTTGACATAGAACTAGTGATACAGCTGGACATGCGGTTAACGTATCTCTAGAGACTTATATACATACATCTTGCTAAATAGTGAGTTCTGAGGTGTCTTCATTCTGATTCTTTCAATGTTATATTAGTTGTTATATGCATATGTGAATCGATCTGTTAAATGCATATGATATGCAAAAATGCGAATCGCTTTTCACCCAGCTGAATTCAGTAGGTAAGTAACTGGCTCCACTAAAATTTCAACTGGAGATTCTGTATCATACATATTTCAGTCGATGTCCGAGCCATAGAACCTTTTCCCTTGAACCTCGCGGTCTATACATAATACACCTAATCCCCTCCAACAAATAATCACGAACCGCGCGACCCCATGAACGCCCACGCCCTCCTCACCGCCCAAGGGTGGCGGGGGACCGGCCACTCCCTGCACCCGACCAGCGACAGCAACGGGCTGACCCACCACATCCTGATCAAGCGCAACCAAGACGGGTCCGGGCTGGGCAGCAAGAAGGACCACAGGCAGGAGGCCTGGTGGCTGAACGCCTTCGACCAGGCCCTCAAGGGCATCGACGTGAAGAGCGGCACCATGAAGCAGACCCTCAAGGGGGGCGCGCTCGAGAAGATCACCGCGCGCAACCCCGCCGCGAAATACACGGGCGCCAGGGGCCTGTACACGTCGTTCGTGCGCGGCGGGGTCATGGAGGGGTCCGTCGGTGGTGACCCTGCGGCGGCGTCCTTGCCGACGCCGCCTGATAGCGGAGCTGGTACGCCTACACCTTTGGCCGAGGGGCCTGAGACGAAGAGCGGGAAGGACTGCGGGCGGCGCGAAGAGACGAGGGAAGAGAGGAGGGCGCGGAGGGAGGCTAAGAAGTTGAGGAAGGCGGAGAAAGAGGCGCAACGGGAGGCTCTGAGACGGGCGGCTGAAAAAGTCGAGAAGAAGAAGGCGAAGAAGGCCGAGCGGCAAGCGGAGAAGGAGAAACGTAAGGCTGGCGAGACGAAAGAGGAACAGAGAGCGAGGAGAGATGCGAGGAGGAAACGAAAAGAAGAGAAGCGGCTGATGAGGGCAGCTAAAGGATAATGGGGGGATGGAAAGGTTTGAACAAGATTACGTGCATGACAATCTTTATATTACTCAATTGTGGACAGCGGTTAGCTCTATTTTGGTGCTTTAAAGAGCCAGATACAGCATTTCATGTGCGAAGCATAGAACGGCGTTGGAGGGTATCATGCGACTTTTATTATGTCTGCTTCGGGACCTTGCCGGGCTTGTTTGACAAAAGCCATGGTCTCCTATCCCAGAAATCATCCTTGATAATATCTAAATGTTCAACTACGACGCGGGCCTTATTCCGTCGCTTCTTGTCATTCTCATCCTGCGTCTTGGATTGCTTCACTGGCTCTGCTACGCTGTCTATCGTCTCCGTAACGTTGTGACTACTAGGTTCCACGAGTTCGTACTAGATGAAGTCATGTAAGCCGGGGTGGTTCGAGCCACATATCGAGGTGTGACTCACATCGCGGAAAACAACGCTGCCCTTCTTATATATCTCGGGTTCGTTGTTGTAGTTTATCTTGAATTTCGAGAATAAGATCTCGTTCTTGTCCGCAGACAATGTCCCCTAGGTCTTGGTCAACTACGGTACCATCCATAGCCTGCGCGACCAGTACCCACGGCAAGGAATTTCTCAGCTTCTTTTGCATCGAACCCACCGAGTTGGATCAATGACCAGAAAGTCGTGTTATAGAGGTTGTTGATGTGGCCTAGTGCTCGTCAGTATATGCAACTCAGGAGGTCACGTGCGGGCTTCACATACAATCAACCTGTCGCCAACTCATGTAGTCTCTTAGATTCTGCACACTGGGGTAGCATACGGCCCGCCCGTCAAAACTAGGCAATGGCGGCGACAGGGATGTATCGGGAAAGTAAGTCGACCAGAGATGGATGTAATAAGATGTAAACGTGGAGGCAATAGTAGTGATGAGCTTGCTGCTTTATTGTCAGTAGTGTATCTTCGCTCCTAATGTTGGTTATAAGCTATACCTTGCTCTCCTTTCAAAAAGGGTACACGTCTTATGCAAAACAAAACTGATCGCAGGTTAGGTGAGACTTGAGATTAGGTCCTAGTATTCTGGTATTGAGTACCTATATTCGTCGCTGACACCGTATGCAATGGCTATGTCAGGCAGTTCTGTCATTACGGCCTTGGCGGCAGCATTCATGAGATCCAGTGCCCTGCGGTCGTTGGGTTTCTCGAAATGGTATTTGGCACATAATCTAGGTTCACGTATAAGAGACTCTCGAAGCTTTCAGAAACTCTGCTTAGAGGTTAATTTACTTGGTGAACCCACGGCCATCTATCCTGATGACTATCCACGTATTCGGAAGTAGGTTATCGGTCTGCTCGAACTGCTTCACATACTCGAAGCTGTTGGTGTATTTATCTTCATGTTAGTGGTAGATCCGACTCATTTATGCTGGATGAGTAGCTACTGACCGTGAGTTCGCCATGGCTTGAAATTGGCGTTATTTGAAATGTTTAATCTTTAGGAGAGGAAAGCGGCAATCCCACCGAGGATCCCTCGTGATTTAAGAGAGCCAAGCCTAGAAGAAAGTAATCTAATAGGCAATCGAATTCGCACTTTGGATACCTAGCTGGGTCAGATCTAACAGGAATCTAGATAGTAGATTCTCTCCTCGTACTTGTAGGTAACTGGTAGAATCTTCTCTAGTGGGGTTGCTTAGCGGGGTGTCACCCCGCCAAGGTACCTAAGCTTTAGGTACATGCATCCCGAAGCATTAGCGTATGTAAGTGTCAGGTGACCCACAGGGTCTGACCCCACTATAGTCAATATAGGTAGCAGTCTGTATACAGTGGCCATACGGCCAGACCCCCATCGGAGCTACAACTTACTACAATACAATACAAGGATCATTCAGATCATCCAATTGGGGCTACAGTAAGGCTATCCCTTTGGGTGCCGTTTGAGCACAGGACATTGTATAAGCACTAAACTGGAGGAATTAGCCAATCAAATCAGTAGATTTAGAATACTTGGCTTTCCCCCCGGTTTCCACCTAATTATACCCTTGTAAAATGTATCAATTAAATATTTGGTACTTATATAGATGCATAAGTATGCTGTTAAAAGCCGCTATCTGTGCGCTTAAACAATGTAGTTGATCTACGCGGGGGGGATGTGGGACTAACAGGGGGTTGAAAAAAGTCGCTGTGCTGAAACGGCACCCAAAGGGATAACTGGCTGATGGTATGATTTATGTATGCATGTCTTAGCCTAATATCATCTGGAGCGCATAAAAACCAGGCTTTTCCCCCCAAAGCTAGGCGTAGTTATAATGCTCTCAACTACTTTCGACAGCTGAGCACATCTTATTGAGAGTGGTTACTCAGAATACGAAGCTTTCATCTCTAACTCCCAACACATCAAATGGCGGACAAGGAGTGCACAACATGCCGTGGTCGGGTATTGACCACCCCAGATGGAACAATCGTCAGATGTCCCACCTGTGGTTAATAATGATGGTCTGGTACAAGTAAGCATGGCCCCTTGATAGTTTGGTCTGAGCAGGACATAGTAACTGTTTTAGTATAGATACATTTCGATGGTTGGGTGGGTTTGATCATAACATGTCATCACTCCAATGTTGCTTGCTATTCCAATCACCTTGGGGTAGCTAGGGGCCTGCTGGTGGACGATGGATGGTCAGTCAGAACATTTTGGCAAATACCTGTAAAGCAGTAAACCATTGATCCTTTGTTTGCCTACTGGTTTAGAAAACTCCGTAAATTTTACCGTTTTCACCAATGCGGCTCCACTCTTACGTTACTCTACAAATATGAACTAGGACTATACTTATTATAACGTAAATACTCTGTATGGGATAGTTGAAATCCGTTTTAAAATTAAACTGTACTACCTAAATATACTAAAAGTTATGCAAGTTATATATCTTAGCTTATACAAAAGCGGGTCATGCTCAGAGTTGGCTCAGGCATAGCTCGGCTCAGGAAAGATTCCTATTATGATATCAGGTCGGTAACTTTATAAACTTTGCCGGGTCTTCACTTCCACTTGACCAGTAACAAAAATGAAATCCACAACATGAGGCTCCATCAAGATGAACTTACTTCTTTCCGACGACTACCTGCTCCAGGACTATCCGGAGAACATCACCAATACCATCCGTTCCGGCCATACGACATGTCTTCGCTTCAATCGCAAGGGCGATTATCTCGCCTCGGGCCGCGTCGAGGGCACCGTTGTGGTATGGGATCTGGAGACTATGGGCGTCGCACAGAAACTGAGGGGCCATAGAGCGGCTATCTCCTCATTGAGCTGGTCGAGATGCGGCCGTTATCTCCTCTCGGCCTGCCAAGGTTGGAGGGCGGTCTTGTGGGATTTAAAGGACGGCACACGGTATAGAGAAATCCGCTTCACAGCGCCACTCTACGCTGCCGAGTTGCACCCGTGGAATCAGTGAGGAACCCAATGCCGGACGCGACAGCTTTTCTCTACAGAACTAACGACCAGCTACCTAGTCACCTCTTCGTCGCCTCGGTATTTGAGACGTCTCCATCACTAGTCGACATAAGCGATCCTCTTGACGAACAATACACCCTTCCCTCGGCACCGAAACGCACGAATATCGACGCCGATGCGGCAACTAAGGAAAAGCAAGCAAAAGAAGATGCAAAGCATTTGACTACGGCTATGGTTTGGAGCGTTACGGGAGACCACATCCTCGCCGCCACCAACAAGGGCCGCCTCAACCTCATAGACCCAAACACACACGAGATTATCTGGTCCGAAAAGATCTGCAGTTCGGCCGTGACCACGTTAAGATTGACGGGGTCTGGCAGGGAATTACTAGTCAACTCGATAGATAGGATCATCAGGACGTTCCACGTGCCGAATCTCTCGGCTGAAGATCTTGATCCGGACACGATACAAATGCCACTAGAGCACAAGTTTCAGGATGTGGTAAATAGGCTCTCCTGGAATCATGTCACATTTAGTGCAACTGGAGAATATGTTGCGGCTTCGACGTATAACAACCACGAATTGTACATATGGGAGCGGAATCATGGTAGTTTGGTAAGGATGCTAGAGGGACCTAAGGAAGAGCAGGGTGTCATCGAGTGGCACCCACACCGGGCTATGCTCGCAGCCTGTGGCTTGGAGACCGGGCGCATCTATATATGGTCTGTGGCAAGCCCCCAACGCTGGTCGGCCCTGGCACCCGACTTTGTGGAGGTTGAGGAGAACGTGGAGTATATCGAACGTGAGGACGAGTTCGACATCCACCCACAAGAGGAAATCAACAAGCGCAGGCTAGACTTGGAGGACGAGGATATTGACGTACTGGCGATGGACTCGAGAAAGGGGTACGACGAGGATCTGGGAGGAACGGATTTTCGCATGCCAGTATTGTACGACTTGGGCGCGAGCGATAGCGAGGAGGAATTCGAACACGTATCGACAGGCACAGTCCGGCGTAGGAGCCTGGGCGAGGGTCGGGACGGCGAGGATGTCGAGGAAGATAAGCCCACTGCAACTAAGAAAGCGGCCGCTTCTAGGAGTGCGAGAGCAAAAAAGAAGTAATAGCGCGCATAGTACGAGGAATACCTAGGAGGAAGAGGAAGAGGATAGCCGCCCGGGCGTTTTCATAGGTATTTGGTTTAGACAACCCGTTCCGTGATACCCTATAGTAGTACTATGCCCATAGGAATGAATAGACGAAGCATTCTAAAGGGCGAGCATCACGATATTACGTATTCAACAGCGAATAGCAATAAAAGTGCTTATGTATGGAATAACCTTGGTGTTGATACAATGATACAATAACCATCTACGGTAATTAGTAGGTTAGGTAAGTAGCGTATTTTCATACGTATGACCTGTGATGCCCTGTTGCAGGTGGTAGGTTAGGTAGGTATGTAGAAGATCTACCTATTGTAAATCCATTGTAACATTGTAGGTTGAAGTGGAGTGGAGAGATGAGCAGACACGTCGAGGCAAGGGTCCACTAGACGTGTACATATTTAAAGCTTAAGTAGGTACCTGGGATTCAGAGAAGGAGGCTGGAGAGGTACTTAAAATCAGTGGCAAATTGCGGGCAACAACGGGTACATAACTGTCAAGCATACCAGCCGTCTTTGTAGCGAAATCTTTTTTCCGGCGTGGGACGGTCTGCTGGATTGGGACTAGCGCGGTTTGTGCTGGGTCTTCTTCCTTCGCCCCTTCCGCCTGGCACTCAATCGACGCCTCACCCACTACAACAACATTCTTCACGACATCGATTCACGGCGAACAACGCGTCGGGCATCACGACAGCATCTCTACTGCAGGTTCCCGACATCTGCATCCCGGCTACATCGTCACCGTCAGGCCTTGCGATCGACCGAGTACCTGCGCGCGCCCGGGAGCAGTTCTTTCACGAGGCCTAAAGGCCTGCCTGGTCGGCACCCGCCAGTGCTCTCAACCGGCCTCCGCCATTTCGCATTTCGCCAGACATCGCGCATCGCGTAGCCTCTGCTACACGCCATCCGCCACGCCCTTCTCTCATCATTACGCGAAAGCGGATTGTTTCCGACGTCTACGACTGATCGATTTGACGAGCGCGACGAGACCGACGAGAAATCTTCCTCCTCCCTTCACTCACTCCCTCTCCCTCTCCATCCCTTTGACTTCCCCTTCTCCGCACACCCCGTCATCTAATCATGGCGAACCTTCATTTCGCGCACTCCGATGCGCCTCTCAAGACGGTCGAGGAGATCCAGTTCGGTCTTCTCTCACCCGAAGAGATCAAGAATATGAGTGTTGCCCACATCATGTATCCAGAAACCATGGACGAGACGCGCACAAAACCGCGTCAGAACGGATTGAACGACCCGCGTCTTGGCTCTGTTGATCGTCAGTTCAAGTGTGCCACGTGCCTCGAGAATATGTCGGAATGTCCAGGCCATTTTGGTCACATCGAGCTGGCGAAACCCGTCTATCACCCTGGCTTTATCAAGAAGGTCAAGAAGATCTTGGAGATCGTCTGCACTAATTGCAGTAAAGTCAAGGCAGATAGAGTCAGTTGCCTGCTCTTGTGTCCTAAGTTCACTAGATCTTATTGATGCTAATACGCCCGCGTTAGGATGATCCGGAATTCGCTGCTGCCGTTGCCACTCGTGACCCCAAGACTCGTTTCCAGCGCGTCTGGGGCGTTTGTAAGGGCAAGAACATATGTAGCAACGAGATACCCAAGGAAGAGGACAAAGAGTATGAGCCTCACACCAAACCTAGGCAGCTCGGCCACGGTGGTTGTGGAAACAGCCAGCCCAAGATACGTTTAGGTGCCCTGAAACTCACGGCTGTCTCCGAAGAAAAGGACGAAGACAACAATAAATCGAAGAACACGCTCATTATTAAGCCTGAGATGGCTCTTAACATCCTGAAGAACATTTCTGACGACGACCTCCGAGATATGGGATTAAACAAGGATTATGCTCGACCCGAGTGGATGATCATTACCGTCTTACCTGTGCCTCCGCCACCTGTTCGACCGAGTATTTCCATGGATGGCACCGGTCAGGGTCTTCGAAACGAGGATGATTTAACGTACAAGCTTGGTGACGTTCTTCGTGCCAACAGCAATGTACGACAAGCTCTTCAAGAAGGCTCTGCTGGCCACATTGCTGATGAATTTGACACACTTCTACAATATCATGTTGCCACACTAATGGATAATGATATCGCCGGCCAGCCTCAGGCGCTCCAGAAGAGCGGCCGCCCAGTGAAGTCAATCCGTGCTCGTCTAAAGGGCAAGGAAGGTCGGCTCCGAGGAAATTTGATGGGGAAAAGAGTCGATTTCTCGGCTCGTACCGTTATCACAGGTGACGCCAACATTTCCTTGGATGAAGTAGGAGTTCCTCGAAGTATTGCGCGAACCTTGACATACCCTGAAACTGTCACTCCCTACAACATCTCTCGTCTCCATAAGCTCGTTCAGAATGGCCCAAATGAGCATCCTGGCGCGAAATATGTCATTCGCTCTGATGGAACGCGAATTGATCTTCGTCATCATAAGCGTGCCGGCCAGATCTCCTTAGAGTACGGCTGGAAGGTAGAACGTCATCTTCAGGATGGTGACTACATCATTTTCAATCGTCAACCATCTCTACACAAGGAATCCATGATGGGCCATCGTGTCAGAGTCATGCCATATTCCACTTTCCGATTGAACCTATCCGTGACCTCGCCATATAACGCCGATTTCGATGGTGACGAGATGAATCTTCACGTGCCCCAAACAGAGGAGACACGTGCCGAGATCAGAGAGCTGTGTATGGTTCCGCTCAATATTGTTTCCCCTCAGCGAAATGGCCCGTTGATGGGTATCGTACAAGATACTCTAGCAGGTGTCTACAAAATGTGCCGTCGAGATGTCTTCATGACGAAGGAACAAGTCATGAACGTGCTATTGTGGGTGCCCAATTGGGATGGCATCATTCCTCAGCCAGCAATCCTTAAACCCAGGCCCCGCTGGACAGGAAAACAGATTGTCAGCATGATCATCCCCCGGGAGATCAGCCTTTACACCAAACCAGACAAAGACATCCCCTTGTACTGTCCCCTCAAGGATGGCGGTCTGCTCATTCAGTCCGGCGAGCTTTTGTTCGGTCTTCTTACGAAGAAGAATGTCGGTGCCGCTAGTGGCGGTATCGTGCACTTGTGTTATAATGAGCTTGGACCCGAAGGCGCCATGGCATTCCTTAATGGTTGTCAACGTGTGATCAACTACTGGCTCTTACATAATGGCCACAGTATTGGCATTGGCGATACGATCCCAGATAAAGGCACTATTGAGAAGATTCAAGAGCATATAGATGGGCAGAAGGCAATCGTTGCGGGCCTGACTGCGCAGGCAACTGCCAATGAGCTTGAAGCGCTCCCCGGTATGAATATCCGAGAAACGTTCGAAAGCAAGGTTTCGAAAGCCCTAAACGAAGCTCGTGATAAGGCGGGTACAACAACCGAAAACAATCTCAAAGATGGCAACAACGCTGTTGTCATGGCCCGATCTGGATCCAAGGGATCATCCATTAATATCTCTCAAATGACCGCCCTAGTCGGCCAGCAGGTTGTTGAGGGCAAACGTATTCCCTTTGGTTTCAAATACCGTACTCTGCCTCACTTCACAAAGGACGACTACTCACCAGAAGCGCGTGGGTTTGTTGAAAACTCCTACCTAAGAGGGTTGACTCCTTCAGAGTTCTATTTCCACGCCATGGCAGGTCGTGAAGGTCTAATTGACACTGCTGTAAAGACCGCCGAAACGGGTTACATTCAACGCCGTCTTGTGAAGGCTCTCGAAGACGTCAGCGCTCGTTACGACGGCACTGTTCGGAATTCTCTCGGTGATATCATCCAGTTCATATACGGTGAAGATGGTCTTGACGCTATGCATATTGAGAAACAAGGAATGGACCATTGGATGATACGAAGGGTTGACTTTGAGAAACGATACCGTCTCGATGTCATGGATCAACTCCCAGCGAGTGTTACCGATTCGCTTGAATACATACAAGACATTGCAGGAGACCCACAGGCTCAGGAGATGCTTGACTACGAGTACGAAGCCCTCCAAAAAGACTGCGAGTTTTTGAGGGAACTAAAAATGTTCGACGAGAAACTGGACTCATCATTCCAACTTCCACTCAATGTAGGTCGACTGATTGAAAACTCAAAGCGACTCCTCAAGGTCGATGAAACGAAGTCAAGCAATCTTAAACCCCAAGATGTCATCCCTGTCGTTAAAAGTTTACTTGATGGCATGACTGTCGTTCCTGGCTCCGACTCGGTGTCTAAAGAAGCAGATTACAACGCTACCCTTCTTTTCAAAGCCCTTTTGCGCTCCAAGTTGGCTTTTAAGCAGCTTGCTTGCTTCCATCGGCTGGACAAGATGGCCTTCCTCCACGTAATTGGGGAGCTAGACCGCAAATGGCGCAGAGCTATGGTGAGCCCAGGTGAAATGGTAGGCGTTTTGGCCGCTCAATCAATTGGTGAACCAGCCACCCAAATGACGTTAAACACATTCCATTTCACCGGTATTGCGTCGAAAAACGTTACTCTTGGTGTCCCAAGACTGAAGGAGATTTTAAACGTTGCCAGTAACATCAAGACACCATCAATGATGGTATATCAGTCTGGCGAACCAACTCAGGATAATGCCAAGAAGCTTCGTAGCTTGGTAGAGCATACCAATCTACGCTCTGTCACCGCAATCACCGAGATTTACTACGATCCCGTAATTGAGGCAACCACTATCGCAGAAGATAACGATATGGTTGAATCTTACTTCCTCATCCCTGACGAAACAGGCCCCCCGATTGAGAAACAATCACGATGGTTGCTTCGTATCGTACTTGACAGACAAAAGATGCTAGACAAGGGGTTAACGATCGATGATGTAGTCTTGCGACTAAAACAGGATTATGGTGGCGACCTAGCTATCATTCCTAGCGATGATAACAGTCCGAACCAAGTCATCCGCATACGCCCGATGCCAGACGATAAGGACGATGGCGATAAGGCTATTGAAGATGATATCATGTTGAAACGTCTATCAGACCATCTTTTGGAGAACCTAACACTTCGTGGTGTCAAGGGCGTCGAACGAGCTTTTCTCAACACTAGCTCTAGGATTGTCGTAGACGATAGCGGTGCATTGGTCCAAGAAAAGGGGCCTGGCAGGTGTGAAGAGTGGTACTTGGACACCTCAGGTACTGCCTTACGGGAAGTCTTGTCCGTAGACGGTGTTGATTCCAGGCGTACTATCACAAACGATTTGTGGCAAATAGTTGAGGTCTTTGGCATCGAGGCAGCTCGTGGAGCCCTTCTTAACGAACTAAGGCGCGTGCTGGCATTTGATGGTTCGTATGTCAACGAGCGACATCTCGCCCTACTCGTTGACGTCATGACATATCGTGGAAGTATTGCTGCCGTGACGAGACACGGTATCAACCGAGCTGATACTGGTGCTTTGATGAGGTGTTCGTTCGAGGAGACGGTAGAAATTCTGTTGGAGGCTGCCTCTCTTGGTGAACTCGATGATTGCAGAGGTATCTCTGAGAACGTCATGCTTGGGCAATTAGCCCCGATGGGAACTGGCCACTTCCAGGTCTTCCTAGACCCTAAGATGCTAGATACCGTCATTTCGGACAATTCTAGGATGGGTCTTATGCCGGGTATGGCCGTGAAAGGGAACCAGGTGGATGGTGCTGCAACGCCGTACGACGTAGGATCTCCTATGACCGACAATGGATATGGCACAAGCCTTGCTTCGCCTTCTATTGGCATGGGCAACTTCTCACCCATTGTCGGCGCTGGTTCGGACAATACGCCTGGCTTCCTCACCGAATATGGTCCGGGTGGTGGAACTAGTCCGTACAGACCATCCAGCCCAGACGGCACCAGTCCTTTTTCGCCCTCATCACCTCTTGGTGCTTACGGAAATTACTCTCCTACATCACCACGCGGCTATTCACCAACCTCGCCTTTGGCAGGTAGGGGTTATAATACATCGCCTTCATTCACTCCGGCTTCGCCTTCGTTCACCCCGACGTCTCCCAGTGGCTTCCGCCCGGCAAGTCCTAACTACAGTCCAACTTCTCCTACTTATTCACCCACGTCGCCGCTTGGGCAGTACTCCCCTACCTCGCCAACGCACTCTCCCACATCGCCAAGCTACTCTCCCACTAGTCCATCATATAGCCCAACTTCTCCTCAATACAATGTGGGGATGCGAGCTTCGTCGCCGAGTTTCTCACCAGTCTCACCCAATTATTCGCCCACGTCACCTGGGTCGTACTCGCCAACAAGTCCCCATTATCGTCCAGGAGGTGCACAGCAATCACCCACAAGTCCCAGCTATTCTCCTACGGTTCGTTCGTCCTAATCTACATGCTCATCGTGCATACTAACGGGAATTTGCAGTCTCCATCATTCAGCCCTCACAATTCCCCGCGTCCCGGTGGCAGTACTAGCCCTAAATAGTACGTATCCCCAGTTGTTTGTTTTAATATCACTAAGCTAATTCTATCAATTATAGCTCTCCTAGTTCGCCTAAGTAAACCTAGGTCGATTCGTTGTCTTCCGGGCTCACTCCACCTAATTGTTTGAATAACATACCAAGGCGTCACAACTGGTTTTCACTATAGCATCTCGGCGTTCTACGTTTCTTCGGTTCTATCGTTTCTATTTTTCCCTAATGAACCTTTCAACGGCGAATTGTATTCGCTTAATCAAAGGGCGGGTTTTCCTACTTTTTGTCTTTTGCATTGCACATAAGACTAGAAAAGAGATTGGAAGTGGCACAAAAGTACACATTCGCCCTCAGAGGAGAAGAAAAAAAATTGGAGGCAATATTTGTTGCCGGTATATTGTACAACAAGAATGGACGGCGAGAGAGGCAACACCGCCGGTTTCGGTTTCTCGCATAGATTTTCCCTTGACGAGACGAGTGGAAGGGGGTGGCCAATTTGCGCAACCTTACAGACTGAATGAATTGATGGTTTGCGTGATAGAGGGAGGACGGGACGTGCGGAAAGCTACGAGAACGCGAGAAACTCCTGAGTCTAGCTAGGAATGACAAGTGGTATGTGAACCGAAAGGTTCAGATTGGGAAGTGCAATCAGACAGACAGATAGCAGATTACCTCAGACAGGCAGGACTCCCTGGGCGGGCTAACATCAGTGGAACAAGCCCATCTTCCCATCTTCGCCTCAGTAGATACACGGAGAGAGCCAGACGGGTAGATTTGTGTTCTTGCAGATTATCTTGTCAGCGTCTTCTCGATCAATAATACATGATGATATTAAACCCTTTCGCTCCTTTCCGCGTTTAGCTCCCCCGGCAAGCCAAGTAATTCGAATGGTTCTGCATACGTACCCCAAAGTCCTGACAGTGTTGGTGTTGCTCGCTGGCTGCAACCAACCAGCCACTGTCGCTAGGAGGCATTGTTTCGACTAAGCACTGAAGCAGTGGTCGAGAGGAACGGTGAGATAAGCACACTGTTCTAGAGAGAAGCACTCATACAGGTAAGTAGGTAGGTAGGTAGGTATACAAGATAGTTAGTTACCAACAACATTAGCTGATAGAAGCATTCCTCCAGAAAGGCAACCCTGCTCTTTCTTCTCATTTTTTTTTAAAAAAAAAATAACAATGATAATCTAAGCTTGTCTGCCCATTATCAAGGCGGGTCATAGAGGGTGTATCTAACAAACATGTAGTTATGACTCGATTCATAGAATATCGAATGTACTGATACTTCTGTATACTACGGTGAGACGCCGGAGCGAGAGCCGCGCGATTGGTGCCTATCGAGTTGAAGTGAGGCTGAATCTATAGACACTGCCGCGCCTAAGTTCATTAAGCGGCATGTTACACCCGCGAGGTGAAGTCTCAACTAGAATACCCAGGCAATCACTAACAATCAACTATGCGAGGGACTTATGACTTTACATCTATGTATCTATCTATCCTTAAGCTGTTTGGGTAAGTTCCCCGAATCCGACAGTCTGGATAGCCAGCCCTATGACTCAATTCGGCGGACTCTGAGATGAGCTGCCTAATCTAGCGCATCGCATCGCATTGCGTTGCATTGCATTGCGTCGCGTCACAGCCTTAAAACCCGCCGGAGGCTTCTCTCTCTCTCTGCCTTGCCTTTGGGACAGACCTGACCCGAGTCGTCGGGTCAAACATGTGACGCTGTATTAGATGATATGATGATAAGCTGCAATGCGTAGAATGCTACGGCACTAATGGTTAGACTATCCACTAATAGCGACGCGGCGCGTGTGTGCACGCCTCAAAATCTTGCATAGTTAGCATTAAACTAACCTAACATGTCAGTTCAGCGCGTCTATTGGACGACTATGTATGTAGTTGAGAACAAGTGATGTAATACTAACTACCATTTCTTCATTAGGCGCGTTGTTTCGGGCATCAAGGGTACACAAAGCCATCGGAGCTAAGAGGCAGTATAGGGCAAGTGGTATTGAGCGGGATATTAGACGCAACGATAGTCATTAATGGGGCTATATCTCGGGCGGTACTGCTTGGGCGATAATGCCTCGCTAGTGGTCGGAAATAAAATGAAGCCGCAACATCGCCCAAGGCTGCCAATTGCTAGCCAAGCACGTCGCTTGCAGACGATCAGTCTCCAGGCTACCTAGCTTCTCGCCACCAACGACCTAGCACAGGTCTATTCATGAACCTAACATGAAGCCAAGCGTAGTTAGTATACTATGTTAGCGAGATGCATGTCCATATCAGAATCCATACGTTCCAGTAAGCTCGTATCTGGAAGCGAGAGGGGGTGACGACAAGTGGTAATACGATGATCTCTTCCATCATCGAGATAACATCGTCACGATGCAGGTCAGCGCCTGTCCTAAGGGGATGTGGGTCATCGGGGTGACAAACCTTCCAGATCAGATGCATGGAAGCCCACAATGACCAGAAAATCCTTGAGGCTCCACGTTTACCAACAACGAGATTGCCTATATCATTTAAAAGATGAAGAATAAAAAAAGCCACAAGTAAGATGCGTATGAAGCGTAGTAAGGCCAGTTCTGGACGCTTTCTTTTTTTTCTGCAGAAGGCACCAACAATGGTATATATTTAAGTCAGCAGGGTACTCGTTTGAGAATTTTGTAAGCTATGACGCGGGAACATCGCGGCTGGAGTGTTCCGTTAGCCGCGAAGATGATCCGCGCCGAAAACTTCGCTCGAGAGGGGCATCATTCGTTGACGTACGATGAAATTACCTCCTACTTCTCTGATATCTATCCAAATTCGGTTATCTGCTACTAGAACCCGGATCCTCACGATGAGAAATAATGATAGTATTATCGTGGCCTTGTAGGTATGGTGCTAGCCCCAGAGATGTTGTTAGTTCACGCCTCACGGTTGCCTTCGTTTCACGTGGCTTTCCCAGGCCGTTTCTGACCTCCAAAGATGCGGTGGCAGGTGGCGTCCAAAATGTAACCCTGACTGGTCCCGTTGGCAGCGACACCCTATGCAAAGCACCTATAGGATAAATTTGGCCACACAATTGCGGCGTAGGGCTGAGTCTGAGTGGAGTAGTATGAATATAGAGTAGGTAGTAGGACTGCACCGCTCTGGCGGCAAGATCCGTGGCTCTGGGATAGGGGTGAACATAAGATGTCGTGTGATATTATCGTCGACTTCGTTGAGCTTCTTCCTAGTCCAGTATTAGCTTTCTTCGATCAACGGCTATAGCTTATTATTGAATGTAGCAATCATGAACACGACCATAGTATTTGCGCCCATAAGATAAATAACTCTTGGCTGCTTGGCGTTAGGAAGCATGCGTTTCATGCCAGTTCTTACACCATCATGATCAGGAACGATAAATTCCATCATTCCGTACATTAGGTATCCGATGACGTATTCCCCAGTGCTGAATAACGTGCCTGGCTCTGTTGAATTTATATATGTTCCACGTAATTTTCACTAGAGCACTCCAGCCTTAGCTGGCTTATGTCAGAGGAATGATCGACGAGGTTAGCCGTTGATTATCGTAGCAAGTAAGCTTCTCCAGAGTCTATGCAAAGCAACGTCTCTTGGGCTACATCGTAAAGCGAGAATCGCCAGCGACTTGCACTAGTCTAGAGGAGACTGCTAAACAAATAGCAAGTAATTAGGTCTTGAATCAGTGCTGGGGCACGTATGCCAGAATACCCCGTTAATACTTCCTTATCGAGTAAGGGATGGTCACGGTTGCTTTATAAACGCACTCACTACTGTAGCGATGTAGTCGATCCATATGATACAATGTACCTTGGCGATGATGGTGCCTGGTCTAAGACAAGGCAGTAAACCATGTGGAAAAGAACGCAAGCCGAGGGCGAAATCATCCAGGGTTTCTTCCTCTGGAATCCCGTACCCTGCTGGTCAGGTTTCCCTTGTATCACGGCAAACACTCAGTCGTGCCGCATTGTCAGATTTAGCTCTATCCGAGATCGCGCTGTGATAAAATAATAGCCGAGGCGTCGTAGTATTGTACGCATAAACAGGCTCACAGGGCCACCACGCCGTGATACTATGCAGATTGTGCCTTAACACTCACGTATAGGATTCCTTTAATTTACTGGAACATCAAGCCGCCTCGTCAGTCTCGTAGTGAAACACCACATCCGATGGGATGGGCAGAAAAGGCGAGTTCGCCGACCTCTACCGAAACCCCCAGCGCTGATCCCCCAAGGAACCGTGGTATGGGGTGATCCGCTTACTCCCGAGTTCGATTGCTTCTAGAACAAGCCCTACGTTCGATTATACCGATGTGTGCATGATGATAAGCATGCTGTTAACGTCACTCAGTATGACAGATCGGGTCTAATTCGGACCCGTCTTTGGATTCTATGCAACATAGAAGGCTAGAACGGCGATGCTAGTATCCTGAGAAGATACGAACAAGTTATCTAGTATCCCATTGTAGCTAGAAGCCCCTAGGTCATGAATGGCAGCGTTTGGCTCAGCTAGTTGATCGTAATAATGTGAAAGGATTATGTTAGTAGAGTTCAAAAACAAGATAAGTTAGAAACTCGAGTGGATTCGATTAGATAATTCCAAGAGAGTGTCTGTATTGGGCTTGTATCAGACAACCAACGCAATGTCAAGAGGAGTTTGGCCGCGAAACAAAAAAAAATTGGCAAGGTGCATCTAGCGCCTCCAATGGCCAATACGAGAGGTCGAGCGCGGCTATTGCCTCGACCATGTTACAAGGGTCTCTCGGGTGAGGTTCTCTGGGAGCCGACGAATTGGGGGCGGCGCATTAGGAGAATCGATGTAGAGCGCCACCCGAGAGCCCCTGCAATAGCACACTTGAGTATGAGTGCGATAGTTGGTGTTGAAAGTAATGTGAGGTTACCCAGTCGGACACGCTTCGCCTTATACATTCGTCAACCATTTTATCACAAGAAACGGTCCAACTTCGGACCAAATTTGAAGGCGACAATTGGCGAGGCAGATTATTAGCATGCAAGCCGACTTACCAATGAATAAATACAAGTGGCAATATGCTGTACACATGCTCTTGATGAGATGACTGTTGGTACTAGGTCGAAACCAACATTCGTAATTGGGCAATGTCGCCTCCAAGGTGCCGGAGCCGGGTGTTGCACGTTATCAGGAACGCATTTCTTGGCAATTAGTTTGAGACCTGGGATGCGGAAGGCCTTTCTCGCGGGTTCTTATTGGCGAGCTCTTCCCACGGCTACTCCAATCCCTGTCCCCGGTTTGGAGTGCTCCCATTCCATGCTTCTAGAAAGCCATACCCGGGTAAATACACATGTTCAACGTTCCACCAGCAGACACGACAGCCTAGAATAATTTTTATCCCGAATGGTAATATGAACCTGTATGGGGAGAGATTACGTTGGCTCATGCGGAATTAGGAAAGCACAGTCGGCTGTTCGCTATGTCGCATTCGACACACGTAAGTACCGCATCTTGCTTCTGTCGCTTGCTAGCTGCGAGTTCCCGACAGCGATTTGGTCGCGATTGTACTCACGGCTCAGCAAACGTGGAATACGCAAACCACTATGAATATGGTAGGCGGATGGAGCGAGCCGGAGACGGAGCTGCAGACTGCAGTAGTCCGTGACACTCCAATCTGCACGCCAACTTCCGACGCAGAGTTCCGTCGTTCGTTGGGTTACGCTACACTTCCGCAGTATGATAATACACTACCAGAGAGGGAAGAATACCAATGTAGTTAGCTGGCTGTTGAAATGTCAAGAATATCGCCACATTGGACGAGCAGCGGCCGTGAGGTGTGTGTGGTTGTGTAGTCGGTATACGGGCTGAACTAAGGGCTACCTCAATTTAGCATCAGTCTTCGTAAATGGCCAAATCCCGCTGTTGAAGAAGACAAATACATCGATATGGACGGGCCGGTGTGGCAGAGTTGGCGCGGGCCGCCGGAACGGGCCAACATCCAGATCCAAGCCTACTCTAGTTGCTGATCACCGATCACGGACCACTCAGATAGGGAGAAACAATGACAGATTAGTCTCGGCATATTCGAGGAAGAACCACAGTAGAGGAGCCGTGGTGGTGAAGATGAAGCAAAAATAGAAGGGAAGGATGATAGTTAGTTAGTTAGTTAGATGACGGTTGACTGAGTCAGTTGAGTGATGCACATGCACGCGCCTTAGCCCCAAAGCATTGCTGATATAGCACGTGTCGAAGGACCCGAGCCAAGAGTCAACTACCTGCATACCCAACAGGAAGGATTGGGCTCTAGAAAATCCTAGACGATTACGAGTGAGCGGCTCGATGCGGAGAATTAGAAGATGATATCGGTAGGGAGGTAGTGTGGGTGGTAGGGCGGTAGGGCGGTAGGGGCGATCTACGGAGGGTTGTGAAGCACGGATCTAGGTTATGGTATGGACCCTTTCCCTTTTCGGAAACCTTGCCAGTTGGATCGATGGAAGTGGGACCTTGGCGGGGGGAGAATATGCTTGTATTAAGACAGATGTCAGCATGTTAAATGCCCCTATCCGTAGTATGCTTCGATTGATGTTCTAGATACCGGCCCACCAGGTGTGCTGGTACCTGATCTACATGCCGGTGTAGGTAGAGGCTATGTACCTCAAGTAACACGACACAACTCCCCATCCAGCATCCAGGCACAAACCCTACGACCCCAAGTAAGGGGGACAAAACCGGCACACCCGTAATGGAACAAACAGCAAACTCGATCAATATAAAATTCGAGATCCGTATGTTTACCTAAGGCACCTTAGGTAATACAGCACCCGCTCGCTATCTAAGTAGATAAGGAAGATAGGGGGACCAGATTGCCCTATCCCATATCTTGTTGCTGCTTACACCCAATACCTACCTCCAATAGATCAATACCAAGTAATTTGTGCTATCACATGACGACACGCATATGCGTTTGCGGGATAATTATGGTCCTGACTTGCCACACCTGTCCTATCATCGCGAGTTACGCCATCGGCTCGTGATGTCTGTTGGTTTTAAGGGGGCTTTCTTGCTATGACACCTCCGGCGACGTAATATGACCGGTTGTTGGCATGAGCCTCCCGGGCGTAGAGTCATATGGTTGATTCTCACCTCAGTCGCTGGGCCGCAGAGGCCATCGAGGCTTTGCCTTGATTCTTCTCATCTCGGTCTTATGCCTTCGGGAGGCCACCTTCTGACAGCGGGAGTGTCCACGGCAGGATGCTTCCCGCTGGCTTACGGTCCGCTGCCGCAGCGTGACAGCATCAACCAACGGTCCCTTCGTTCGGCTAAGCCGTTATCCGATATTGTTACTGGTCACTACATCTGCGCGGTTTGTTACAAGTCATATTGGAAGGAAAACAATATATTCAAGCTAAAGATAACATTCGAAATAGCCCGTCGTGAGAAAAAAGCCTGACACCTAAAAACACATGATAAAAATCCCCAGTGTAAATCCAAACTCTGCTCGTGCCATTGCCCACGAAGTGAATTTCCTGCCTGGTCTGCACCGAGAGAAAGGAAATCAATGTAACTGTAATGTGGTGTCCCAGACTGCCACTAGAACTGTAGAGAATTGGGAATTATAACAGAAATGAACCGGGAAATATCGCGATTGCTCGCTGCCCTTATAACCGATACCGTGCAATAGTCTTACTCCTTTTTCTTTACCGCACCTCATGTCCAGTCGAAAGCTTGTGGTGGCATTCCTAGGAGCGTCGTTAGAGTCTCACAACTCTGAAAAAGAGGGCAAGCTCTCGTACCAGCCACCCTGTCCTATCCGCCTAATGCTTAATGGGCTTCACATTGGCCCGCATAAGGGGTTTCCTTGATTCGTGGCCCGCCGCATGTGGCAGGGCTAGCGCAAGTTACGACGCCCATATCCCGGCGGTGACCGCAGTTGTACGTGATGATCTGGCGAGTGCACATTTTGAAGTGATGGGAGGATCCTGGGCTTGTCTTATTTAGTAAGAGCTTTCGACTAACTATCTGACTTAGAGACTCACTTGGAAGATTGTTTGGCTGGGGAATGTTGTCTTGGAGCAATGGTTGGGCTGGTAGCACGGATGATTGTGGCAATGATGGTCGATTGTCGATGGTAGAGGTAATGGTGATGGCGATGGTGGTGGTGATGATGATAGAGAATGGGATTCAGTTCGATGTGTGGGAGAGCCAGAATTTATAGAAACGACGGAGGCCTGAGGATGGTTTCGGTCGACAAGTGAAGTCGTTGTTTGCTTAACGGTGGGCAACATATGGCATGGAAAGCACGGATAGCTTGCTATGGAGTAGTGAATCTGCCTTGGGACGGCTACGACATTACAGTAACAGCAACAGCTGTTGTATCTTTTTTGGATCCCGGCAGGATGTAGCGTGGGGCGCAACGGCCATGTGGAAGGTCACCCAGCGGGCCCGTCGTGTACTTGAACAAGTAATCTACAAGGACTGAGCGGGAAATTGTAGCAACATATTTGCTGTTGGGGCCTTTTCCAGAATGCGGTATGAATGCGCGTGGAACACGGGTATCGGTGTTAGGTAGGTGGTAGGTAGTAGGTAGTAGGGAAGAGGATTGGGGTGTGTAGCTAACAGGAGGTGGACCAGAATGAATGAATGCAAAGCACCTGTAATACCAACAGCAAGAAAAAGGGAACTTCAACAGCACTGGTGTTGTACATGTGTATGTATATGTGTATAGGCAGATGCGGGTGTAGGGATGCTCTAGGTGTTCGGGACTAACCTGAGGTGTCTATCTTCTATGAGCATCAAGAGGGTCGAACAATCGAAGAATACCTCTCAAGTAGATAGGCACGGGCATGGGCGTGGCCATGGCGTGTAGTGAGCGTGAGCGGAAAGGATTGCCTCTACTATGCGAAGTGACGAATCAAAGGTTTAACCAGAAGAGCGTAGTTTGCCATGAAATACCGTTAGTATGCATCTTCGTTTCTAGGAGCGCAATGCGTCTATCTCATTGGCGGTAGGCTCTTATTACCTAAATGGTGTCACGGTATAACGAGAAGCGCCTTGCAGCAAACAGGCGCGAAAGGCGCCAGGCAGACGCTATATTAGGTGAAGAGTCACTCACAACGGTTCAGGTAGTTCAGGTAGTTCAGGTAGTTCAGGTAGAGCATTAGAGCTGAGATGCTAGTGGGCAGATACTCGACTCCAGTAGGTAGTAGGTAGTAGATAGCATCCAGGGATATTCAACTTTGATGTGTTCCACAACGCCACATCCAATATCAGAAATGCTCTACCGGGACCAATTCGTGGTCCGTCCATACTAGTAGTTCGTACGTCTGGTAGCCACATCGAGTGGGCCGCCAGACGGAGAAGAATGGCTCCGGCCATACAGCTTGCACCATCCTTCGTCTTCATTTTGTTTTGTTTTGTCTTGATCTCGAACTTGGTGATATGTAGTCGTAGTGAGTGGTGAGTGGTGAGTGTAGAAACCTAGAGTTAGTAAGGTGAGTGAGAGACTGGGATTGGTCCAGTCAATACCTAGATACCTACATGCACTTGAGACCAGACCAGACCAGGGTCACTCACTCAATCTGTATGTACGCAATCTACCCAGCTTGCTTAGCGCAATTACACTCCCTTAAGGGGTCCGCCAAGGTCAGCTGTCAAGAAGGTCTGACCCTGCAAACACTGCATATCTACATACACCTGCCCAGAGACCTGCCTACACCTACATACATGTGTAGTTCTTGGCATGAACATGCGGGCTATGTACCTGCCTCGTCTCGTCTGTGCTTGTGGCACAATATCCACCCATCAGCAGCCATCTACCTCAATAGGCTTAAGCTGACAACTACGCCCACTGCGCTTTTAGTGTTAGTATTTGTTTTTAGCGTACCCAGGGCAGCCGTGTCCAAAACCTGGCCAGGATCTCTTCAGATAGGGCCAGGGGGTTTCCTAAGCACGGACAGGGGTAACAGGCGCGCAACATGTGGGCCAGTTTAGGTATTAGTTATTTTCTGTTAGTTTCAATCTGGGGCCGAATTTCATTATTAGGTACCTACTTGCTCTGGTCAGTGGTCAGTGGTCAGTGGTCAGGCTTCATCTAACGACCTGGCCTATAGATAGTTCACCATCTCTTACAAATTACACACATCGAAATGTGGCTGCAATGTAATACTGCCACCACAGATGTTGTAAGCTTGCTTGTAAGTAATGCAGTGCCGAGGCGCAAACCACAGTCTACCAACGGCTTCTTCATCCGTAATGCGCCCAATCTCAAGAGAATCCATAACGTCGGTTGTTAGCAGGAGAGTCCCGTTGCAGAGTTTGTGAGTTTGTGTGTGGCCGGTCAAGTCATACGAGTCCTTCGGATACCTATCCAGTTTTCCTACAGACAGACGACTCCTCAGATAGACAGTGATTACCTGTCGCCTGCGTTCCGCCTGGCACCAACAACAGTTGGAGCCGCAGCCGCGCTCTGCACTCCCTTGATACACGACACGCCATGAGTACCACCGTTGTCCTTCAATGTGTAGTGGTACGTAAACCGGCAGATTGCAGGATCAGACAAGTCACTACAGCCTAGGCTACCATGTGCCAACACGAGCACCAATATGCACCATATTTCTCAGGTTGTACCGGAGTACGAAGTAGAAGTGGAAGCAGAAGCAGAAGCGGCAGCGGTAGCGGCAGCGGCAGCGGCAGCTCTTCTCGGGCCGTTTCTTACACATTCACAACATATCTTCAAGGGGGTTTCTCAGTAGAAAATGAACAAATTTTAGCTGACACATCAGTCTTCGCGAATGATGTTCGTTCTCACGACCTTCGTTTGTTCGATAGTAGTATCGGGCATATATGGCCTGATATTCTCCTATCCTGACTGCTCCTCTCGCGATATTCTCGCGTAAAACAAGTCCTAAGGCCAACTAAAGGTATACATACATAGAACCACGTTGCGCCTACCTTGGTGGTACTCGCGACGATGATTGCGTATATATTTTTATGTATGAAGGCCAAGCATGTGATTTTTGGCTTCTGCCGTACAAACAAGCCGTCCGGTGCCATAATTGGGGCATTAACCGACCCTGTTGACACATCACACATAAGGCAAGCAAGCATGTTTTGCCAAAGATTAGAAGTCTCAACCTTTTCGTCGTATCAAATAGGAATAGGCGCCACCATCGTTGTATGGTGGTACTCTTCCCCTTCAGACAAGCGTTGAAGGGCCGTAAGTACGTAATAACAACTAATAGATAAGCCGTATTTACGGCAGATTCTCATCGACACTTAAAGACCCTCCTATGTACAATCTACTAGGCAGACTAGTTGGAGTCACTGCCTCTGGTGAGTGGTTTTACTATCTTCTTGTATAAGCGTGCCCCCGGCACAACGTAGTACTTTCAAAGCCTCATAAACAGGTTTACTTGGCGAGAAAGCCACCAACAGGAAATGACGAAGCCCAAGTGTAAAATATTACTCAAAGCACGACCCATGGAGTTTTCCGTAAAAAGGCTTCCGATACCCGGGACGGATACTGCACCTGGCTCAAAGCTTTTTGGGCCTCCTCCTAACTTCAGGATTCTAGTCAAATGACATATGGCGTTTCAGCTTCAGTGTGACCAACTTCTAAGACCGTTCTTCAATGCGACCTCCAACTGGAGCCGGAATTATCTAGGGTGGCTCTCACCACGAACCCCTATTCCCGTACCATGAAGTCCTAAGCAGATCACCTCGTAGCCGAACCTACTCCTAGCAGGGGCTACGTAAAGAGCGATAAAGAGCCCATAGAACCAAGGCATGTAGGACGAGGTATAGTGACAGAGGAGGTACGAGGTGATGATTACTAGTTTTCATTCAGCGAAAAATGAATGAGGCAATCGCAAGCGACTGCAATAGGAGAGTAGTTGGAGATACGCACCTTTCTCATCCCAGAACTCACTTCTGTAAGAATCCTCTCATAGTGTAGCGAGTAGGTAGTGATGATACCTCTTCACGCTCCCATATCAGTACCATGCACGAACACCTCCAAACTATGACACCATCTTCACCACGGAGGCGCAAATTGTGGGAGATAAGAAGTACGTCATGGATGCTAAGGGGCGTCTCAACTTACGTCCTTTAATCCTGCGATAAAGCATAGTCGGGCTCGCCGAGTCCTAGGCGGAAGAAGTCTCCCGACAGCCCCTCGATATAACTGTTGTTGGGACGACCGTCGACGATTATGGCTATGAAGGACATTTTGATTACATGCCCCCTTAGCCTGAGCACCGTCACAGCTTCCTACACGTTCCTCCAACCAGAAGACGTTCTAAAAATATCCGAATAGAAGTGATAGAGCATGTGAAGCATTTCGCCGTGACGGATAAGGAGCATAACAAGCCCCCAACGCTTAAACTATTATAGTCCCTTGTAGAATTTAGCTCCTAAGACCTTCATTACGGACCTTTATTGCCATTATATATCGTGTAGAAAGGCTTGACCGAGATTAGGAGGTACGTGCGGTCTAAGTGAAACAGGTCATATACACGATTAACTCCGCCACGTGTCTACATCTAGCGGGATACTCGGACAGGGCCCGGAGCCGGCAGGACCCTAAATATTACGAGTCTATTGTGATCTTGATATGCTAAAATGACGCAGAGGCAATACGGGGGCATCTATTTCGATAGACTACCTACCATGTAGATGTCGTCCACTTGACGTGCAGCTAACCGAGTGATTAAAGCAGAGACATCCACGCCCGTGGATAACTGAGGCGTTTTCTATGACACAAATAGCTATGTCGAGAACTCGCTTGGGGATCCCTTGCTTTGATCGCGTGGACACCATGGGGTGTGTCGGTAAGCACACATCTCGCTGAGATCACAGTAAGAAGTTCTCGCGTTATTCTGTCTCGGCAGTTCTTGTTTACAGGCGGTGATTAGAAATGCAGATATACTTCACCGGCCGCTTGTTGCGGCTTCTCATTTCTATCCTCATTCGTCGATATCGTGATTTCAACCGGACTAGATAACATTCCCCCGTACCTCATGCCTTGAGGGCAGGACCAGATTGGACATATGCAAGCCTCGTTTTAAGATAGCGGTGCCTCAAATAGACAAGACAAGACCTCTGCGAGTTATAGGTGGAGTAGCTAGCCTTCTTGACGACAGGTTTGCAATTTTGTAAACTCCCTTACTTCGAGTCATTATGACCTGCATGCAGCCTGGTTAGCCCTATGATATATCAACTTGGCCGTGCAACTCGACCTGATGCTGCGAAATTTCTTTTTCCTCGTGCTCATGTGCTCTAGCACGTCTTCTTCCGGTGGGGGCCCGGGCATAATGATAGGCAGATGCCCCTTTCATTTTCTCACTACAAATCTGCGTGGCGAATTTAAGATTGGTGGTCTATAAAAATCCTAGATGCTTCTCTTTCACATCCGTCCGTATAGCCAACTTACTTCGAATATAGAATATCTATCATGAACAATTATACAGTTAGCTGCCTGATTAGGGGCTAAGCATCGTGTTATCGTTCTTCTCACAATTGGTTCCTAACTTTCAATGTCAGGCACCCTATGCTTAGATTAAGTAATAGACGATCGTTGCGCGAAGGTCTCTTAAAACCGCCTCCCTAGGCACTACCTATCTATATAAACACCCAAACTTTTCCTATAACACTAACGATCTTTTCATACTGTTACTTCCACTTTCTTTTATTTATTTATGAAGGATTGTACTACTACCCCTAGACCGACAAATAAACGGCCCAACTACGTTTCCTGAAAACGGTTCAGAAGAACTACGGGTCACATCGTTATTAAAACTGCTGCTTTCTCCCCCCTTTTCTTGCACTTTTGGGTCCTGGCTTGCTCCCTCGTAAGGGAGCTAACTTAGACTGCACAACGCTAAGCACGAGCCTAGAAGGCGGTACCAACGGACACGGTTTGACTGTTACGCGCGCTATAATACAGTAGAATAGCTTCCGAGAAGGTTGAGGTTTTAAAACAGTTTAGATAGTTCTGCACGCTATAAGCCCCTAGGGAGGCACAAGGGCCTTAAGCCCTTCCTCTCTTCCTCAGCGTTAAATATTCTATCACCTAAACATATAAAAAATAGTCTCTTTGCCTACGTGTCTTTTGATAATTCCGCCTTCTTGTAGGTGTGCCTTATTACGGGCTTGTGCTTAATACCTAATATTAGAAGTTATGCTAAATAGTGTTCCTTTGAATATTGGAATCCTAAATGCCCCCCTTGTGAAATGACCTAGTGCATTTCCTACCTAGATACACTCCTCGCATCGTCTTTGAACGTTGCAACTATACCTAGAAATCTGAACTCAGGCGCTTGGGAGTTGCTATCTGTCATTGACCTAAGGGAGCTGTTCAGAAGAGAGCACATACAACCTGAAACTCGGTATTTAATATTAAATATATAGATGCCTACTAAATATTATTATTTTATATATCCTGAAGTGCTATTTACTTAGACCTAGGATCTTGATATTGTTCAGATTTAGCAAAGAAGTGATTTCTGTTTATGGGAATGATTTATATCCGCATAGCTCCGGTAGATGGAGTTAGGCAGGGCAGATTGATGCACCAGCCCCATTGTGGTAAGCATGTACTGGAGGCGTTGGAGATGACCTGGGGCGCTGCCCTCCGAGGAATTCTCGTTAGGGGCCCTGGCTCAGCCAATCGTAAGCACGACGGTGAAGTCGACGCTCTCGACTCGGCTCTCTACCGGGCCTGTTCGAGGCCTCGTTGGAGCCGGGAGTTCGCGAGGTTTCATAAAGCTTAAAAGGAGCCGCATCGTATTTCTCCACACATTTCCGATATAAAATCAACGACGTCGGTTCATGTCGAATGTTGTTCGTGATGGTCCTTTTGTGCGAATGGCTCCTGGGACCGAGGTCCCACCCTCTGCCAGTCCCCTCTCGAGGAAGAGGTTGCCCCCCTACCTACCTAGGTACGCTACCTGACTTACCTGGACCTACCTAACCTAGGCCCTACAGGCGCCCTACCTCAGTGTATCTCCGTACCTGGGTCCCTTAAGAGCAGGTATCTACGGCCAATTGAATCAATCACTTAGCGGAAAACGAAACAGCCGATGTACGTCACTCGTCACTCGTCGTTCCGGGGGGCGACCGCTCCTTCCGCCATGTGAGAGTTCAAAGACAGACTTGACTCGGACTTGTTTGCTTTACTTTTTGCCTCGGGCTTGTGTACCTAGATGCGCTACTCCGTACACAGTAGATGCATGGTCATTTCCCGCCATTCAGCACCCCACGTGCTGCCCTCCTGGACTGGCCTGGACTTATCTACCTCAGCACAACTTTTGTGCAGAGTGCTAAGTTTTGCGCTGACCGACGTCTATTTGTGAGAAGTCAGCACACGGCATAACACAGCACAGCACACAGCACACAGCACATAGCAGCACAGTACGATATGTATCCATGAGATGTAGATGTGGTACATAGGTACACCGGTACAGTACCCATGCGCATGCCGCCGCGGCGACCTACCTACTGTACCGTCGTCAGCCAGCCAGCCAGCCATCCCTCCCTATCTATCTGCATTGTTGCTCACCCATCCTGAGAAGGCTCTTGCGACTGTCAATCTGCCTGCCTACCCATGATATCCATGATAGGATTACACTAGGTACACTACTGTAAAGTATTGCTAATCCCGATGCCTAGGCCCCAATCCCGCTGCCCGCGCCCAGCAACCCAGGAATTGAACCATTGAACTTGCTGTGGGGGGGATTTCCTATCTAGCCTGGTTGGCTGGTTGGCTGGTGTTGGCTGGCTACTTGCTGGCTCGGTGCTTCGCTGAAACCTCGAAGTCTGCGGCACACCCACACACCTTGGCGCCTACACAGCATACACCCATTTCAATAACAAACCAGAGAGTGTAATTTGTAAGGCTTGGCGGTTCATACGGACGTGCAATAGACGATCCTAGAAACTGCGTGATATTCTCTGTGGGGGGTCGTCGTAACAGCCCCTGTCCTGAATAATGTACCGAAAGGTAGTGAGTGCTGTGCAGACTCACTCGAGTATAAAGAGCACCCTCCTTTCTGCTTTCCCCAGACATGTTGCTCTTTAAACTTCAACTACTCCCAACCTTCTACAAACAAAGCCAAGGAAACCTAGTTCCTCTATAAAGCTAGCTGTTCTCATAACCTGCTCGACTATCTTGCCTTCATACACGGACAACGAACAACATCGTAAAAACCTACCACACACCACACAACATACACAATGTCTTCCCCCCAGCAGACCAAGGTCCAGCCTCGACCTTCTACCTTCCTCTCTCTGGCTCCCGAGACCTCTACCTCATACCCTACTCCCCAGGACATTAAGCCTGCTGCCCATCCCCGCCGCAGTTCTAGTGTGAGCAGCACTGGCAGCGTGGGTGGCACGGGTATCCTCCGAGTCCTTAAACTCGGACCCGTCCACTACGGAGAGCACACAGACGAGCACAAGGCCGACTACCATGAGGTCGCTGTCGAGTAAATCCACCAGCATAGACGACAACCAACACTCATGGACTCCATGATTCGTTTTGTGTGTTTTCTATACATTTCCTAGCGTTTCTCAACATCGACTTCATCGGGGGCTATCGACAGTCGGAGCACCCCTACGGGAACATGCACCAAAAACAGCGGATATGGCGGCAGCGGGAAATCCACGATTATTTGATTTTTATCGGTCTTCAACTATTGTATTTTGGGCGGCGTTTCACATGCTTAACTGCAGGAAGGACAGATTATCATCTTAGCGAGGTAGTAGGGAAGATTTCCCCCCAAAAATTGTATAGGTATCTGCTGTCGTGGCAACCTTTTCCCTCGCTTCGACGGCTGGACTTGCTTGGGCTGGATTATAGGGTTGGCGCGCAATTAGAGGAATGAATCAGATCACGAGCAATACCCGAACAAAGAATAGTATTCAATTTTTAACCCCGGGCCTCCGTGTTCCTAGTTTCGCGTTTGTTCTGTGCATGCAGCGACGTCTGCAAGATGGGTTACATGGTCTCATGATCACGGGGACTTGGCCACCCCCGGAAAAGAGAGGGGGCTCTATTCTACCTATTCTGTTCTTAGAGCGTGCGCGCTTTGCATCGCTGTTATTTTTCCCCACGCGCGGAGGGTGTAAGGTCATGCCGGACGGGGTCCCGGACAACAATTCATTGAGAATAGACTTAATGTGACTTGGATTTAACAGACCATTAATGCCAATTGGCTCAATCCCGTGCAACATGCTATCCCTTAGGTATGTATGAACTGTAGCCTACCCATCAAAAACTTTTGTATGTATGTATTTGTTTTATTTTTATTTTATTTTATTTTCACATGAACTATGTTGACTAGCGGTGGGAGCGCATCCTATGCACTTCGTATCTATCCAACGGGGACGCCTGCATCACATGATACGCCGCGCGAAAAGTTGAGACCCAAGCTGTATGTGTGGTACGCTATACCTACAGACCCAGACCTGCATATAGCAACGGCATAATAGCGAGGGGGGCGAAATAAATCCGTCAGCTCCTATCTACTCTACATGGCTACCTAATATCCTAATACACCTAATACCTGCGCACAGCTACCCATACCTACCTACCTCCTCCCTACCCTCCCTCGCCGCCCACTTCCCGACTTGGCCTTGCATGATTACATCATTGGCAGCTATGCTGGTAGTACAATGATACGTAGGTAAGTAGATCAGCGAGAGACGGTCGGTCCCTTATCAGCAGAATGAATGGACTGCGGAAAAAAAGGACAAAAAAGATAAGAGCGGAGAGAACCGACTACGACAGCAGCACTCGAGTGAGTGAGCAAGCAAGCAGTCCAGATACCGCCCATCTCTCTCTCCACAATCCCACTGGTGCGCGTGCGTGTGTTGCATCACGGCGGGGAAAGCGACAGGGGGCTCTTGGCGACAAGACTTGACTATGTCTTGGCTTGGCAGGGATATCTGCTGGACCCTTCTCTTGCTCCCTGTTCAAGCAAGTCTTATTTTTCCCTCCCATGTTATCGTTCATAGCCACCTAGACTGGTCAGGCATTAATCCTAGATTTAGACACACTGATGTTCCGTTTAGTCGGAGTGGAACATGCCTGACGGTAGCTTGCCCTTGCTTTTTCTCTTAAACTTATTATTGAAAACATAACGTAAAATGTGGTCATAGAGGGCCTTGTTGCTAGGTTGCTTGGAAATTTCCTGCTTTGTCTACTCGTCTGCGCCAATTAATTTTAATATAATATACATAATACTCCGTATGCTCGAGGTGAATGTGTGTAAGTGAATTGAGAGAGCAGACGAGGGCAGAGACTAAACCAGATACAGGAAATTTACATGCCCAGTCTAGGAAAAACTAGGAGGAATAATCTATCCACATTTTTTCCGCGTAGAACAGCCCTAACAGGTAATAATGTGGGCAACGCCTTTTCCTTTTTCTGACTGTATGGTACGTAGGACGCCTCTTACCAGGCTAGATGCGTCTACTGCAGTAGTGCACTCTGACTACTGTACGCCCTCTAACTGTCGTGTACATGACTCTGGGTTCCAGGTGATTGATAATGGCTACTGTACATACGACACCAAAGAACGGACGGGTGCCTAGCCTAGTCTGAAAGTGAAAGTGAGTGAGACGGGAACAACGGTTGATTATGTTCGCCTTCTACTTGCCTGCCTGCCTGCCGGGTTCTCATTCTTGCTTTCTACCTACCTATGCAACTGTATGTAGGGTACGGCGTTGCAGGTCCCCTCCACCGTCCGCTTTCATCCAAACAGTCCACGATGCCGACACTATCCAGACAGACCATACACACCGGTTCCCTGGTTAAAGCCGGCATACATCTTGATAATGGCTGCTATACTAGCTAACGACTAAGTAGGTAGCGGATATTGAAGTATGCCAGTCTCCCGACTCAGTAGATTACACGTGTAATGGTGGTCGGCTGCTAGCTACACTACACTACTGTACACTACGTAGGGGGGACTTGTCACAGGCGCAGCAGCACCAGTGTAAGGGAACGGGATCTGATCAGCGCCGAGGCAATCTGCGTCATCAGACGCCAGCATCTAGGTAGGCTTAACTGTTTAGTGCCCTTAGCGTACAGTTTTCAGGGCCTACAGTACGGCATATACCACCGCTGTGGGTAGCTACTAGCTATATATAGATAGGCCTATATTCCTACATAGGGACTTACCTATGCGTAAGTACCTCCTGTATGTGCTACTACAAGGTAGCTACCACCCAACCATGCCGCTTATTTCTCAGCAATAAACACCACCTCGTTCGGACTTACTTACCGGAACAAGCAGGATTATTATCATCGGAGAAATATAAGTATACATCTTGTGATTAGAACAGCGACGAACAACATATCCCGAGAATGAAGAAGGGAACGGGAACAATGTTGTAATAGCCGAGCAACCCGAAGCGTGATCCCACATGTTCAACATCTAACTATGTCACCACGGTCTGGCGCCCAAGAGAATACCAAGAAATACCAAGACGCGGCACCTCGGGACTTTGAGATTTGCGATGTGTCTGAATCTCAATCTCGGAAGCCCATCCATTAGGCACAGGGGGCCGCGGTATTTGGGACGAGAGATCAGCGGTCTTCCCTGCTGGCCGGCGGGCTGGCTCAGCCTACCTACCTCGCCAACTCGTAACTTTCTGATAACTGTGAAGCTACTGTACCGAAGTAGATGGGGGACGTCATCGCCATAACCTTCTATTGGCCTCCTATTGCTGTGCCAAGAATAGCCTATTGTGAGCATCTAATATGGGATGGACTTGGGTTGCATCTATGATGTGAGATTCACTCACGGCCACCGGAGTAGCTGGAAATATGTAGGTACCTACCTTGCGCAGGTTGATAAGGAAAATAGGACTCAGGTACCTACGCGAGCTAGGAACTGCACTTTGAATCCTTCTGCTACGACGTCATCGCCATTGTCTATCCCTCTTATTCTGTCACTTACCAAGACACCATCTGAGATAGAGAGCAGATCGAAGGGGGGAAGACCCTTCGACTTTGACATATTGTAGCGAGCCAGCGCCACGGCCCGTCGCATATTGACTCTTGGCTTCTGTCTTGGCTTACTATCATGCGTACTATCATACCTAGTTCGGGCATATGAAAACTCATCTAGGTACGCATTGTTTACTCCTAACTAATATGTCTTCCCCAGAGCCAATCAATCTTAATAGAATCTTTTAATTGCCTTCCCTGATGCGTTAGTGAGGCGAATTTCCCCGCTACCACTACTCCTCCTTTTTCCCGACTTAGCGTTTAGTGCTAATTTCTTAGATCACAATGGGGGGCGAAGTACTATACCTTTGTTAGGCAATGAAATGAGATCGAGGAAAGGGGATAGACACAGAATGTTTTCCAATTCTGTTTCAACGTAGATCAACAGCCCTCTCTTCTGTGTACGTATGCAAGATGATCATCCAATCCTAGACGATATATCAAAGCGAGAGCCAACAAGCAGCAGTCGAGGCAGTACAGTACAGTCAGTACATGCCTACCGAGGTATACTTGAAGACAAGGAAGAGCAACAAGGATCTGCCCAACCCAGTCTTTCTCTTATCCGACAGCGTGGGATCCCCCGCGTTCCCAGCACGTGCCAAGCTCGAGCTGTCTCGTTTCACACACGTGCTGATGCGGACATCTCTGGGCAGGCAGCTAGCCCAGGCGGCGGCGGACAGGCCAGTTCTGCGTGTCTTGCTCTTCATCCCTACATACTAGATTAGATTTTGACAACCGGTGAGATCTGGAGGGAGTACAGCAGTACAACAAGTACGTATCACGGAATACTCCATATCTTGTTATCCCCGAAAGCCAGCCAAGCCGCCGGATCTCACGCATTTTAGGAGACAAACGCCGAATATCTGTCCAGGACTTCACATTTTGTGCGCAGTAATCAAATCTTTTGGTCTACGTAAGTGATAATCGTGGGGGAGCTGCCTAATGCCTAAGAATCGAGGAGGAAGAAGTCCGCATCATCTACATACATACCTACCTAGGTAGGTAGCCTCGCTTCCACCTGTCTCTCCGTGCCCGTTACGGAGTACAAGAGTGTTGACACCTACATAATAAAAACGACATTGCGGGATTTTTCTACCACGCTCTCATTTTATCCTTTCTCCTTTGCAACTCACTTTCCCTCTTGGACCTTGCGGCGTGTGTGTGTGTGCGTGCGCAGACAGGATTCTATTAAGGTGTCTGTCATTTAAATCTAATTGGGCCGCAGCGTACCGGTGGGAGACCGACTGGCGAGGTTAGGTGCGCGTTTGCACAAACCTTGGGTGCGCGAGAAACGTAAACAGGTGCAGGATCTGCCTGGAATGTGTAGCAGACCCATGCTCGCGACACTGGACGGACATGGTTTACTTTACGTATGTACTAGGTTAGGCAGTACCTATATGTGCGTATGGATGTATGTATGTAGGTATGCTATGCACCACCTATGCCTACATATGCTACAGGGAGCTGGGACCGTTGTGCGTGGGTGTCTATATGCTGGATGGAAGTGTGTGCAAGGGTAAGTTAGATGGTAGTACCTACCTACATACAACGACTACAAGTCATCCTTGATTGGACAGGGCTGCGAAGAAATGCCTCAAAGCGTTTCTGACGGATCGTGCATTGTGGTAGCACGCAGCACACGGCGAAGCATACGGGCAAAGCACCATTGTATCGTATGTAGTATCTAGCCTCCCAAACGTGTATTGATTGTTGCCGTTAGCTATTGTCTCGGTAGAAAGAGAAAAAAAAAGAGTGCTATAAGCCGCTGATCTATACGTTTTGTACGCCATGTTCAGTCTAGAACAAGTGTGACTATACGCAATAAGGCATCATTTTACTACGACAACCTGCTTATTATGTCTTAGACACGATTACGGTTTCATGCAGTATACACTGGTGTAAGCGGCGAGGCGCTGTCTGGCATAGCTGAATAGATGGCTTGCAGACCGATCCGAGCTGATCGTTACACTGCCTGCTGGCTGGCAGTGATCGGAGCTGCTTAGAAATTGTAAATGAACTCGGTGGATCCTGCTAATAGGAAATATGAGGCTCATCTGATGTGAGCGTAAGGGTATACATCTCGCGATATAGAGGTTTGAGCTTGGAAAGTTTATGGTCACTTTAATGAACGCGACATAGCAGTATATGCATATAATTATTGTTAATGCTGCAATAGCTATGTTGTTGTGCAGCACCATATTGACTTACGTATTTATTTGGATGGTATAATCTCAGGTATAGTCACCTGGGCTTCCCCAAGATCTTGTGCTATATATGTGCTACTCACAGGTGTAGCATTTGTGTCCCGCTCGGAGATGACGAAACAGACGCCTAGATCTACCTGCACATTTGGGTATACGCACTGCGGCCGCAAGTTTCAGAGACTGATTAACAGGGTTGATTGACTACACAAGTCATTTCACCCTCTATGGTAGGACGTGTTCTTGGCCGGATTCACACCGGATGCGCATCCGTCTGCATGCTGACTTGTAACAATAGGTAGGACGGCATACACCGCCTGGTCTTGGTGTTGATCGGGCTGCCAAGGCCAGATATGTAAGTCATCCATATAGCCTATGCATGCATATTACCTAGTATACTGTGGACATTGCTTGTTCTGAGTCCCATTTACGATAGCACCGCCCATTTCCCCTTTCGAGACGAGGCTTCTCATCTAGGCCAGCACGATGGTATCGGCGCTTCGACGAACCGGGAAGGCCAAGACGTTCAACAATAAGTCGGGTGAGACCCACACGGCCTTGGCAGATGCGGTGTACCTAGATAGGCGCGCTCAGCCCGACGGGAGTTAATGTGACGAAGATTCGAGAACCAAAATGTCTATGTGTGCAGGAATGTGATTAAGCCCCTATCCGCACATACAGGAAAAGGGGGCCTAGCAACGGGTGATCGACAAGCACTACCGAAGGATGGCGAGGCTGGGCAAATGCAGTTGTCCTTTAGCAGCAAATATATGGTTTGCTGAGCTGGCCTTCGAGGGTAACATATATCTTGGCGGACTTTCTTGGCCGGCGGGATTGTCGACATTATATCTTGGCATTGTTTTGCCGGCAGTTATCCAATTAGTTTCTTGGGGCGTAATGGCAGTGACCAACGAAGGACCGTGGCGTTTAGTAGTCCGTCATGCTACGCAGCAGAGTTGAGTCCCTAGTCCTTCCGGAGTCACTATTCTTAGATTGACATGTATTATTAGCAATGATCGTTATCTAGGTGCTTTGATAAGGCTAATTGCCACTGGTCTTCGAATCCCCAATATAACTTACCTTGGATTTGCTGATCATGTATATAGTTTTGGTTGAAATGTGTCTCGTTGCTGAGGACCTAATAATCTGCCTCTTTGATTTTCATAATTCGCTCACTTATCCCAAACATATTCACCATTGCCTTCCAGTCAAGCTGAATCCACTCGTTACAGTTCGTGACCGAGGTAAGGCCATAACCGTCCACCGTTTCTCTTGGAGTTTCCCCCTTAGTTGTGGCTTCTATTTCTTTGTGAAATGGACAAAAGACGGCCCAGTGAATTCTCCAAACATACAGTTCGACGTGTCGCAGATCTGGGTCTGACAACAAATTCAAAAGGGCCTGGAACGGCGGTCTCGCCATCATATCCTTGTTAGGATGAGATACTCCTCGGAGGGGCAAATTTGGCGGCCCAAGAAATATCTTAAGTTTTCGCAGGCTTCCAGATAATATCATATCGGAGATCGAAGGCGCCAGGGTATTCTCGAATTCGCCACCAACACGAGTTAAATATAGGTGAAGGGTCTGAACCCTTCGTCGAGCATCCTGCCCTTGGGCGCTGAGGAAACCGCCGGGCTTTGTGAGTTGTCCCGGCAAACGGTGGCTTTGGCCATTCAGTACGAAGTGATTCTGTCCGTAGAGGATGGCCGATGCCTCCTGATACATCTGAATGTTGACGAGAAAGATCTGTAAAAAGGTTACTTTTTCATAGATCGAATTTGGCCAATATATGATGGTGTGATGGAGGACAATGCCATCTCTAAAGATTAATAAATTAGATAGGATATGAGTCCGTAGCTCCGCGGGGAGATCGAAGAACCGAAAACACGATGTTGGAGACATATTAGAGTCGTGAAGGGAGGCTATGGCTATGGCAAGGGCAAGGACAAGGACGAGGGCAATACAGCAACGTAAATAGTACGAAGATACCAAAATAATATTTTCGTAGAACAGAAGAATGGACTTTTGTGCTAGGTCTACCTATATGTAGATGTAATTATTGATGATGGTGGCAGTGGCAGGTGGGTGTTGGGTCCTTGAGTTGACTCTCGCTAGATGATGGGCTTCGGCGAAGCTCATAACAATCAGGGACTTATGGTAGTGCCGTGTGAGTGTGAGTGAGTTCCCTTATACTCTTGAGGTAGTTAGATTCGTTCCTGTCATGATCAAGATATCATGTGCCCGTGTAGTTAATAGTTAATGGTGCTGTTTACCGAGTCCCGAGCAGCCTTGAAACCACTGAATGCTGCCCAGGGAGTGGAAGGGGATGTTCCCACCTGTGTATGCGTTTAAACGTCTTATCGGAAACGTGATAAATGTATATCTAATGGGACCAGGTGGATCAATGCGGGTCAAGGTTGTACTCAGGTTAGGTACTTGCCCGATACGGGATTGATCGCGCCGCCAGGCAAGTGTAGAGCTCCAAGCTTCAAAAGTCAACATCAATTAACTACAACTACAACTACCCGCCAAACCCAGACTCTGCTTCTTGATACCTAGTCTCTTAACCCAGTGATGCTTGGATTTTACTACTAATCTCCATCTATCATATAGAATAGTGAGATGCAGCAGAAATATTCGAAATGCAGTGCTACACGGAGTTGACGCCTCCTACGGCGGTCACACACTCCATCAGCATCCCATTTATCTCGGCGCAAAGCAACAACCTCGTTGTCGCAAGGGCGTCTCTCCTTCAGATCTTTACAACCAAGTCCGTATCTGCCGAGCTCGACAACGCTCAGAACTCGCAGTTGCAATCATCCACCGCCGACCAACCGTACGATGCGCGTATCAACGACGATGATGGGCTCGAGGCCTCTTTTCTCGGCGCCGATTCCGCCCTCGTTCGATCCGATCGCTCCCACTATACGAAACTTGTGCTTGTCGCGGAATTCCCTCTCTTCGGAACAGTGACTGGGCTTGCACGGATCAAATCTCAGGCGTCTGCATCCGGGGGAGATGCTCTGCTGCTTGCCTTCAGGGATGCTAAGTTAAGCATAGTCGAATGGGACCCTATAAAACACTCAATTCAGACCACCTCAATCCACTACTTTGAGCAAGAAGAGCTACAAGGAAGCCCATGGGCTCTTCCCCTGAGCTATTACCCTAACATTCTGACAGCAGACCCGGGAAGTAGGTGTGCTGCCCTGAAATTTAGCACGCGCAGCCTTGCCATCATTCAATTCAAGTCGCTCGAGGAGGATGTAGATATGCAGGACTGGGATGAGGAACTCGACGGCCCTCGCCCCGTAAAAGAGTCGTCTACCACGCTCCCAAATGGAACTAGCAGCAATCAAGAAACACCGTTTTCAACTTCATTTGTTCTCCGCCTGCCCAATCTTGACCCTAGCCTCATCCATCCCGTGCATATTGCCTTCCTACATGAATATAGAGAGCCTACATTTGGCATTCTCTCTTCAACTTCCGCCCCGTCTTCGGTTCTCGGGCGGAGGGACCACTTATCGTACATGGTCTTTACGCTCGATCTCGAGCAAAAGGCCTCTACAACCATCCTCTCGGTGAATGGGCTGCCGCAAGATCTATGTCGCGTGCTTGCACTTCCTGCGCCCGTGGGCGGTGCTCTGTTGATTGGAGCGAATGAATTGATTCATGTCGATCAATCTGGCAAAACCCACGGCGTTGGTCTAAATACATTTTCGAAGCTAGCCACTTCATTTAGCTTAATTGATCAGTCTGACCTCGAGCTCAAACTCGAGGGTTGCCAGATCGAAATCATATCGGCCGAGAACGGAGAACTTCTAATGATACTCAATGACGGCCGGCTTGCGCTTATCACCTTTACGATCGATGGTCGCACCGTGTCCGGATTAAGTGTTCAGCTAATTGGGCCGGATTGCGGTGGAAACATTGTTCCAACACGTGTATCAACTCTTAGCAAGCTTGGTCGAGCATCGTTATTTATAGGGAGTGCAAATTCTGACTCTCTAGTCGTTGGTTGGACACGAAAACAAAGCCAATCGAGCAAGCGAAAACATCGGCTACACGATGCGTCTCTAGATCTAGACATGGACGATGAAGATCTAGAAGATTTAGAGGACGATGACGACCTTTATGGAGAGGAATCTGCGCCCGCTAAACAAGTCTCAAATGCTGCTAATGGGTATGGGGGCCGATCGGGCGAACTCGTCTTTCGTATACATGATTCTCTCGTCAGTATTGCCCCTATACGTGACTTCACTCTTGGTGAGACTTCTGGCGGCAAGCACGGCGCGCAATCAAATCAAGAAGGCGTGACGAGTGATCTTAGCCTCGTTTGTGCTGTAGGGAAGGGGAGTGCTGGCTCGATTGCAATAATAAATAGAGCAATCCAACCTAGCGTTATTGGGCGATTTGAGTTTCCTGAAGCCAGGGGATTCTGGACAGTCGCTGCTCAGAAGCCTATACCTAAGTCATTACAAGGTGATAGGGGCACTACCTCCTTGGGAGCTGACTATGAGACTTCAGCCCAGTATGATAGATTCATGATTGTGTCGAAAGTGGACTTGGACGGATATGAGACATCCGATGTTTACGCCCTAACAGGGGCCGGGTTTGAAGCATTGACAGGTACAGAATTCGACCCGGCTGCTGGGTTTACTATTGAGGCTGGGACGATGGGCCAGCATATGAGAATTATCCAAGTTCTTAAAACGGCGGTGCACTGTTATGACGGAGGTGAGAGGATATCCTAATGTTCCTATCCAGACGCTAACAAATCTCGATAGATTTTGGCCTTAGCCAAATAGTACCTATGCTGGACGAGGAAACTGGGGCGGAACCCAGAATCGAGTACGCCAGCATAGCTGACCCTTATATCTTGCTTGTCCGAGACGACGCAAGCGTATTCATTGCAAAAATGGATAACAATATGGAGTTGGAAGAATTAGAAAAAGAGGACGCTTCATTGTCTTCGAAAAGGTGGATAACGGGTTGCCTATACGAAGACAAATTTGGCGTTTTCCTCAACACGCCAAGCGATAAGGGCGCCAAATGTGGAGAGAATATAATAATGTTCTTGTTAAGCAAGACCGGTGCTCTTTATGTATGTCAAGTCGGCGAAAATGATATGGCAGTGTGCTAACGTTGTGAAGGTGTATGGTCTCTCTGACCTCACGGCGCCTATATATGTTGCCGAAGGGTTGTCATACCTCCCCCCTATTCTTTCCGCCGACTATGCCGCGAGACGTGGGACAACACGAGAAACTCTTAAAGAGATCCTCATCGCTGATCTCGGAGATAACACGTCTTTCTATCCATATCTGGTCGTAAGTTCTCTAGTTAGTCCCCAGCGATTCCAATTGCTTATTTATTATAGGTTCGGAACGCTAAAAACGACGTGACTGTATATGAGCCGTTCCAAAGTACTTCAGACGCTGCCGCAGTACTCTCGCGATCACTTCATTTCCTAAAATTACCGAACCATGCGATTGCAAAGAATGTAGAAACGGTTGTAGAAGATGATGTGGAAGGGCAAAGGACATACCCAATGCGACGATGCGATAACATATCTGGATACAAGACTATATTTTTACCTGGTGACTCACCCCATTTCATTTTCAAGTCTTCTAAAACCCTTCCGAAGGTCATTGAGCTTCAAGGGAGTGGTGTACGTGGCATGAGCTCGTTCCATACGGAAGGCTGCGAGCGAGGGTTTCTCTACGCCGATTCGCAAGGCGTTGCACGAGTTTGTCAAATTCCTGCGGGGAACACCACTTACGCTGAAATTGGTATGCCTCTACGGAAACTACCTTTGAACATCGACACACATACTATTTCATTCCACCCGACGTCGGAAACGTTCGTCATTGGGTGCAGCGTCTTGGAACCTTTTGAGCTACCTAAAGATGACGACTATCATAAGGAATGGCAATCTGAAAAAGAACTATCTTTAAAACCCATGGTCAAGCGTGGGCTCATAAAGCTTATCAATCCTACAACATGGACAGTCATCGACACGATGGAAATGGATCCTTGTGAAGCGGTCATGTGTGTTGAGACGCTCCATTTAGAAGTTTCCGAATCGACAAATGAACGGAAACATCTTATTGCTGTCGGAACTGCTATTTCTCGTGGAGAGGATTTGCCGATCAAAGGTCGGGTTCTTGTATACGACATCGTATCAGTTATCCCCGAGCCAGGCCGGCCGGAGACGGACAAGAGGCTGAAGCTGATCGCAAAGGAAGATATTCCACGTGGGGCGGTGACAGCCCTCTCCGAGATCGGTACACAAGGGTTGATGTTGGTTGCGCAAGGACAGAAATGTATGGTGAGAGGTCTCAAAGAAGATGGCTCACTATTACCTGTAGCGTTCATGGATATGAGCTGCTATGTAACCGCGGTCCGCGAGTTGAGAGGGACGGGACTTTGCCTCATGGCCGATGCTGTGAAAGGCGTCTGGTTCACTGGTTATACGGAGGAGCCTTATAAGATGATCCTTTTTGGGAAGAGTTCAACCAAGTTGGAGATCCTCACAGTCGAGTTTCTGCCCGACGGTGCCGAACTTCTCATCGTGGCCTGTGATTCGGACGGTGGTATACACATTCTACAATTTGACCCAGAACGTAAGTTCAGTTCTTGTATTTTTTCTTATTTAACTTTTCGTCTTCAAACTTTGGGCACATAGCTAACGACTACTAGATCCAAAATCTCTGCAAGGCCACCTCCTGTTACATCGTACTTCTTTCTCTACCGGTGCACATTTACCAACTCGCAGCATGCTTCTGCCACGGACATTGCCGGCTACATCGGACTATTTTTCTCAACATCAGACAAATGACGACTCGGCAAGTGGGAAAGAGCCGTCAGTTATTCTATTTAGCTCGCCAACTGGTGTCCTCTCTACACTCTCGGCACTTTCTGAGCCACAGTATCGTCGCCTGTCTTTCTTATCTGGACAGTTGCTCTCGTCGTTACCACAGTACGCGGCCCTCAACCCTAAGGCCTACCGTGCTCCCGCATCCACGGGTGCTGTGGGACGGTTCCCGCCGGGCGTCGACGCTGGCATGGGACGGAACATTATAGATGGCGCACTTTTAGCACGATGGAACGAGTTGGGCGCCGGTCGGAAAGCCGAGATTGCGGGACGCGTTGGCTTTGCTGATGTAGAGGAGGTGCGTGAGGTGCTTAGAGAAGTACTAGGGACTTATGGACTAGGATACCTTTGATTATGCTTTGCGATGATACAAAAAGGGTTATTTCGGCTTGTTTTCAAGATGCCGACGCTAGACAGGTTGGGTTTGTCTTGGCTTATGGCAAGCTAGAAAAGGAGGGGAGGCTCTTGGAGTTAGGAGCGAAGGTTATCTCCTCGCTGTGTATCACTAAACAATCGATCGTTAAAAGCATAACGATGGCATTAGACGAATATAATGAAGTCTTTCATGTTTGACACGGTCCTATCTGTGTGTGTACTACCCTGAAAAAACTGGGTAACATTCCCTCGCTTCCCCTCTAATCCCTAACGCCAATAAACGCCCGATGAGTCTGTCTTTCATCCTAAAACCAACCCAATTAATCCTTGCTCTTCTTGCCCGCCTTGAGATCCCGCTCGATCGTAAACGAAGGCTCACCCTTGCCTTTCAGGTCCTCGGGGTGATATTGCTATGCAATAGTTAGTCACGAATACCTGGTATATCACCAAAAACAACACTACTAATCAGAGCTTCAACACCAACCAACCCCTTCGAACCCCACAGAGGAAACTCCTCTAAATGAATCAATGACAAGGGAAATTTAAAAAGCAAAAAAACTTACCACATGATCATACCGCTTATACGCACCACCTGCAGCGTCCTTCTCGCGCATGAGATCAGCCCCCTCCTCATAGCGCATGACATTTCCCGAAAAGTCCGCCTGGCCCGACGGCACAGAGGCGGTCCCCTGCAGCGGCACGCGGCGCGTGACGGCGTCGACGACGTTTACCGCGGGCGTGGCGCGTAACGCCTCGCGGTTGCTCCCCTCGACGGCGGCCAGGGGCGCGTGGCGCGCGTCCCGGTTCCGCGAGGCTAGGGTCGCGTCGTAGGGGCCGGGGTGGTGGTATGCAGCGCCCCCCGTGGCGTCGAGCTGGTCGATCTGGTCCGGGGGCGCTTGGGCGCCTTTGCGTAGGTGGGGGGAGCGGTGGGCTGCGAGGGTCTCGCGCTTTATTTGCTCGAGGGGGGTGCGGGAGGACATTTTTATTATTATGTGATTGGGGGTTGGGGGTTTGGGAGGGTTACGGAAGAGTGAGTGGGTGAGTGAGCGAGTGAGCGAGTGACTTGAATCGTGGCTGTTAGGTTTGACTTGGAGAGTGGGTGTCCTTGTCGATGCTCGAGGATTGTCTGTTTATTTCTAGCTGAGCGTTTATATAGGTGTTTTGGTCGCTAGAATAGAGAAGAGTGTGATTAGACAGAGCTTTTGCTTTGCCGTTTGATGTTGAGGGTTTGTTTGATCAAATAGATGAACCGGTCGTTCAGAAAATGAAAGGGTAATCTCAGGACGATTATAAAGATCTCAAGATACGAGATGAGAACTAGTTTGTGTCCTGTTCCTCCCCATCCGATTCGCCAATCTCCTTACCCATCTTGTAAGATACCATGTTATCTTCCACCGAGAGCAAGCAAGACACGCGTAATGGCCGGGAGCTATGATGTAATGCTCAGGATCTAGATGCGTCTTGGGTGGTGTTGTGTACCTGCTTGTAGGAATGGGCGATCCACAGGCGGCTCAACCGCACTGGAGACGGTGACGCAATGTTGATGCAGGGATGTTTATTAGTTGGGTTGCGCTATCTGGGTGTGCGTAGGTACATGCGTATCGACGGCTGGAGAGATATCTAGGTATGTATAGTAAGAGCATGGCTGTAATTATGGATCTGAATTAAGAAAGTTTTCTTTTCTTTAAACAACAATTACAGTATGATGAGACTTCGAACTTATTCCAGCATTTGTGCTGATGGAAAAGTTAAGATGTTTAAGCTTGTTTAGCTACCTCAAGGATTGGCAGTTCTATTTTTACACCTCTTTGTACATGCAACACCAAGTCTATGCTGACTATAGAGAAGCCTATACTAGGTGAATTCTGTATAATTAAAAAATTGACACATCTATAGAAATTACACGCTCATTCATAAACATGCATCATTTGTGCTCTTTATGTTTTGGGTAGCTACTTCAGATAAATAGGTAGCTACTAGGTAGGTAAGTAGCTTAGTGCCCGTTTCTTGGGGAGAGTGTGGGACGGGCCGGCAAGCTGCAGCTGCCATCCATCCCCAGCCAGCTACTAATTATCTAACATCAATGGCATCATTCACCGTCTTTCGTTACCCTATCTTTACATCGATTCAATTTCTAGCCATTGATGGGTTCGAGATTATGACGCAGGACCCAATCAGATCGCTGCTAGCAAGGTAGAGGAAATGGGTCTGGTGGACTATTCATCAGACACGGATGGGTCTGAAGAAGTGGCTGGTCCTCTGATGAAAAAGCAGAAGACATCGAATAACCAAACAACCATCACCACCACCACTACCACTAGTTCCACGACAAAAACTGAGCTCCCACCTCTACCATCCGCATTTCACGACTTATATGCATCGACAGTACGGGTTAGCGCAAGCGATGACCCAACTCTACACCAGGGCCGGAAACGTGTGAATCCCCATAAAGTCGGGAATTGGCCCAGTCACTTATATATCGAGTGTGAGTCTCATCTCACTCTCATGTCCTCATAGCAAGCCACTATTCATATCGAAGCTTCACTTTAATATAACCACTCAAACAAAAGTGAATACATATCAATTATTATGGTTTATAAACTAACTGATAACAGGGCATCCAACGCCAGCAGAACAAGCAACACTCACCACTCTCCTCACAACCCTGCAATCCAATCTCACTTCATCCCTCTCATCCCTCTCAGACCCAATAACCATAACCTCCTTCCTAACCTCAGACCTAGGCGCGCCCCAGCCCTTACACATAAGCCTCTCGCGCCCCATCGTGCTCAGCACAACCCAAAAGGACCGCTTCCTCTCCAATCTCCAATCTAGCATCCGCGGTAGTGGCATCGCGCCCTTCGAGCTGACACCGCTGGGGCTAGAATGGCACCGCACGGCCGAGTCGGCGCGGTCGTTCCTCGTGCTGCGGGTCGGGAGCACTCAAACTCAAACTCCAACCTGCCTAGCAGACCCGGACCCAAACCCAAACGCAACCCCTGACGAAAAACAGGCAGACGATGATGTAAGGGCGGTAAAGTCGCGGTCAGGCGAGACTACAAACCCGCATCTCACCTCCCTCCTCCGCCGCACCAACGGGCTCGTCACGGCTTTCGGCCAACCCGCTCTCTACGCCTTCACAGACCGCAACACACATGCATCTACCACCTCCGACGAGGGAAGTGCGGCCCCAAACACAGACATCGACAAGGCCTTCCACATCTCCATCGCCTGGTCCTTCGCCGCGCCAAGCGCCGAGGTACGCCGTCTGACCGCCGAGGCGTTCCACAGCGCCTGCAAGCACACCCCAAACCTTCATAACCCTCCTAATCCTCCAAATCTTCTTAAACAACACAGCAACAGCAATAGGGAGCCGTCTCGTAGTAGCAGTAGCGGGGAGAATCCCGCCGACGGAAGCCCAAAGACTGTCAGAGACGCGGTAGCGGCCATGCATGTGCGCGTCGACGGGATCAAGGCTAAGATCGGGAACGTGGTCACGCACGTCCCGCTGCCTGATCCCAGGGGGACAGGGGCGGTGACAGGAACACCGGGGGGCGGGTTATTCGGGATCTGAACGCCCCGGCTAGTTCCCAAGTATCACAACATTCAGAGTATCCGAACACGTGGAGCTTGAATGCGGAAGGATATATACATGCACGAGTAGAATGAATCTGTTAATTAGGGACATGTCATATAAGCGTCCTAGCTATCATGTATAACATATGTCGTGAAAGATATGGTCAATAACATCTTGTTGCCCCTGCTATATAAAACTTCTGTTCTATCGAGGGATGGCTAGATAAACGGAGCCCAACAAACCGGGATAATGCAATAGTATCGAAAAAGAATCCTATTTTAGGTACCAAAGCCCAACTAGAATACATATAACGCCTGTAAACCCCGCCATCATGGTTGGTAGGTTGGCCGCTGCCATCCCAAAAATGCTCGTACTTAGTAAATACCAATCTCTCTCTTTACCAGAGGCAACACAGGGTCCCCCGTGGCAGTCAAACATAGTCCGCGTATGTTTGTTTCTGGATCTATCCAATCCAAGGCAATGCAATCCTATAAGCTTATCCACAATCATCGGTCTTGTGTACAGCAAGACAATATACGCCAAGTATGCAATTTTCAAACGAGCAAACGAGCAAGCAGGTAGTAAGCAAGTGAAGCAGATACAAGAACACACGGGCAGATCTACAACTCGTCGAAGCTTGGACGCTCCAAATGCCAAGTTCGCGGTGTCACAGGGAGTCCGATGTAGAACTCCCAGAAACGATTCAGCTCAAAGATAAGGATCGAGAACCTAAGGGCAGCAATTTATGTTAGCCAGAGAATGTTCGCGTTCGCGGAGCTGAGCTAGCAAGAGAGTAGACGAACTTACAGTAGTTTGGGTAAGGCGACCCACCCTCCAACCACTACTCTTACGGCCTCGATTACCCGGTTCATCTCTACCCAAAACATGTCTTGGGTATTTACGGGCTTTCTTGGTCCTTGAGTTGGCATATCCTCTTCATCTTCATCATACTCATCATCCCACTCCTTTTTCACATCAGCAGATTCAGTCTCCGACTCGGCAGGATGTTCGGATTCGGTAGGGTTAATGTCCTTGGGAAGTTCGGGTGATATTTTGACGGCGTGTGGTTTCTTTGCCCGATCCGGAATTGGAGAGAATGGCTTCGACTCTTCTACCTTTGCGGCCTCTGCCATAGCCCGGAACTGGTGATGAGCTTCTACCGAACTGCTAAGTCGCGCGTACGTGTTAAACAACGCAACTAGCTCCGTTCGGTGGAGTGCTGGGACTTCGCCGCTATCGTTTTCCGTCTCGAACAAGACTTTAAGTGCTGTGCCATAGCCGGAGGTTTGCAATTTACCCCAGAGCCGGCACTTGTCGCAGCCAACACAGTCCATAATCCGACTCACATTCCGGAAGCGGTTCCGAAAGTCCTCTTTCAAAGAGGGGCCTTCGCCGTTCTTAAACATCAAGCTCTCGTCGAAGATCTGCGGGACAGAGGACGAGGCTTGTGTAACAGCAAGGACCTTGGCCTTCGTTGCAGCATCTTGGTCCGGCTCTCCCGTACAAAAAGTATACCCTTGTAGATAGGGTCCAAGTTTTGCGACAGCTCGAGTAAGCAGCGCGTAATTAAAGTACAGATTCGAGATACGTTCGGGGTGAGTGAGCAACCTCTCAGTATAGCACTTTAGATTAGGTTGCCACTCACCCGTGGTCTGATTTAAGAAATCCCAGCAAAGGTGGGTGCTGATGCTTGAATGCATACCTGATATGACACGGTAAAAGACACGCTTTTCGAGACACTCATCCTCGTTCTCCAGACCGGTCTGTGCGAATGATGTACTGGGATCCTGATGGTGTTGCACAAGGAGTTGTTGTCGTTCTGCTGAATGAAGGACATTTCGGAAATCTTGGGCGGCTGGTCCCTGTAGCAACGAGGACGTGCCCAACGAGGCCGACTGGGGAAATGATGACTTTTGAAAGCAGTTCTCTCGATATATAGCGTCCCATACCATCTTAGCACCTTCGCCGGCAAAGCCGGTGAATCGCTCCGGGTTGAGGACTAAGCTCACGTAGTCGCCCTTTGAGCTCGCGGTCTCGTCGTCCGGCACACAGTAATCCCGTTCGTCACATTCGTCGTCATATTCTACTACACAGCTCTCGCCCACGTCTTCTCCCAATAGCCCTTGTAGTGGTCGCCGTGGCTTTTCCTTCTGCACTTTCTTTCCGGGATGTTTTGCCGAGGGGCCCTCCAGCTTGCCCAGCTCGCTCGCCCGCCATATCTTGGGTATGTCTTCTTCGTTATCTATCGTGTTGACGGCGCATGCGATGTTGCCACACATGCCATTCTCGTCGTCCCAGAAGGGGCATTTCTTATTAAAGAGGTTTAGGCGGTAGTAGGAGAAGAAGTCGGTCTCCTTCGTCAGCTCATCGACGGCAGGTTTTACTCTGGCGTTTAGGTTCTCGAGAGTCTGGTAGGAAACACAGGCATCGCTCACGATGGACCTAGGCGAGTACTGGTAGACGCCGTTGTTAGAAACGTGGCCGTAGAACTGCGGCGGGGCGGCGGCCACCAGAGCCGGCGTGGTGGTAAAGACAGCAAGAGGCAGAGAAGCTACAGAGAGCAGTGGGAACAACATACTGCACAAGAATCATTTTGGTCCGCTTTGGTGGTCTTGCACTGGGCGGGCGATCCCCAGAGCGCAAAAATAGTCAGGAAGAATAGCTTCCCGGCAGACGGCATGTCGGCGGTAGATGGGGTCGCAACCGTTATGGACACTTTTCTCGAATGATTGCAATATCAGAAAAGGGCGTCTTGTCGTATGAAGAAGCACCGGTAGCCTGTCGGATAAGGACAATCATTAATGACACCCTCCTGCTTCATTCGGCAAATCCTGAGGGCCGGACAGTCGAGGGTAGTGCCAAGTGCGGGAAAACGTAGGTAGGTAGGTATGCGCAGACTGATAGGAGAAAGCAGTCGAGAGAGTAATAGGTAGAGTTAATAGAGTGGCTCGAGTGGGTGAGGTGTCCGAAATGTGGAATTTAGCCAGATTGGTCCACCCCAGGAAGGTAAGTGCTGGATCGGGAAAGTAAATGTACAGGATGCACGATCGCCACCTTACCGATTTGCGATTTGCGGGCGGGTGTAATGTACCTGGAAACTATATGTATATGTACATGCCTACTTATTAGGTAGATACCTGAGGTAAGGAGGAGTAGTAGGCAGGTAGAGTACGGCTGTTGTGTGGAAATAATGGAAGCCACGCTAATATAATAAGAATGAAGTTAAACTTATCAATGACAGTTTAAGCACAGGATACCAATCTAAGGTTCAACTGCGTTGCGAAAAGGTTGTGCAATGCGAGATGTGCATAAGAAACATGGGAAACATGGGAATCCATTGAAGTCATTGCATTTCCATTTTGACAGGTACCGCTTGAGAAAGAACTACAACGTGTTCTTTTGGACCGTGCCAATTAATCGATTAATAATGGGCAGAGCAACCATTCGGTATGTCTCTAAGAATCGAACAATCAGACGTCATACGAGATGATTACGGGCAGGTGGTTCGACAATAAGCATCCGCCAACTTCTAGATTCTTTGCGACTCTGGGTACATAAGGGAGGGAGGGTCCTGATTCGTGCAGGTACCAGGTACGGAATACATACTGGCGCTTATACGTGGCTTCGGGTAGGTACCTAACCCAGCACTATTGCCGCTTTTGTTCAACCTCTCTCGCCTCTCTCAGGTGACTAACTTGAAGGAATTCATACTTTATATATAGGCATTGAGGATTGAGGAGTATTATGAACCGTCCTTGAAACCGCTAGGATTCTTTTACCTCATGGTTACTAGATAGTGTGTTGCTTTTCGAGATACAAGATAGACTGCCACAGGCGCTTACATAATATAAGACAATAAGTAAAGGGCTATGTTCATTTATTTACCTTTTGAGTCTGAGCCTCGAGTGTTTGTCACGTAGCACAGGTCTACCTAAGGAGGGAGTAAAATACTACTCATCCCTCAAACAGCCCTTTCATCTTCATTGCAACCTACTTCATTCTTCATTCCTAATGTACAGCTGGACCACACTTTCAGTTTAACGTCCATTTCCCCCCCTCCTAACAGGTATCATGGATGAAGACCAAGGGCCTCAACGGGCTCCGATCGAACGACTACCCAAGGAGATCCTGTGCGAGGTGCTCTCAGCTCTACCGGACCTTGTGTCACTGAAAACAGCCGCCTTTTCGTGCCCGTTGTTTTATTCCACCTTCCTAATTGCGGGACAGTCAATCATAGGCAACATGTTACTAAATCAAGTGCATAGTAGCGTATTACCCGAAGCAATAGTAGCGTCCGCGTCCGCATCCAAGTCCACGTCACTCCCCTCGGGCGGTTCCAGTCGGGTAAAGCCATTATAGATTTTATAAAAGAGAATATGATCGAACCACCGACTCTACCTCGATCCTGGTCACTGAACGAAGCCATTCGCATTGAGCAGTTTCATCAACACGTCGAATACTGGGCGGCGCAATATTCACCATGGTCCATTCCTGAAGGCCCCTGGACAGAGGAAAGGATATGGCGCATACACCGCGCATTATATAGGTTCGAAACCTTCTGCAACCTGTTTCGCGGACATCCCAACGATAGATTCCTCATGGATAATTTTAACCCCCCGGAAATAAAGACTTTTCAAGCTAGCTTCTATGAGGAGATTACCTTGTGGGACAACGTTCGTCGCTTCGTCACGAGCCGTGTTTTTGAAGGTTTGTTGTTCCGCATATTTCTAGATTCTGATAATATAAAGCTGAAAGATGAACATAGTTGCCCAGGCTGCTGAAGAGGCTCGCGGGAGGGGGGAAGGTTTGAAACTTATCCTGGGGCTTGGTTTAGAGAGGTTACGTCAATTTGATGAGACCAAAAGAAAGAACGATCAAGGGGATATTCTACTAAGCCTACTGGGTTCAAACTTCGATTAGAGGCAATTGGCATATTTCAGAAACTCGGGGTGAGAGGGATAGGGTGCTCGGGGACATGACCCCTCAAACTACGAGAGGCCAGGCGCCAACGATCCTATCGCAAATTTCTCGATGTAAAGTTAAATAATATGCTGACGGAACACCTTACAAGTGAGTTGATAGCTAGTCTGTTGAGTTCACGTTTATCATTGAGATCTTCGGTATAGGGGGTGTTACGTGTTCCCCTATTCTTGGCTGTATAGTGAAGTATGAAATAAAACACTCGGCTGCAGCAACCAGCAGGACTCGGAGCACGAGGGAGCTTTGTTTTGCCGTGCGACCGGGACATTACATTAAAATAGGGAAGTAGGATAAGTTCGTGGGAAGCGCGCTTATATAGCTTGTGATAGTTTCTTCTGAGCTGGATCTTGTGCTAGATTGGCACCATCGTGAAACTTATCCTAGCTCGACCGTCGATCAGCTCGGACTAGAGCCGGCACGGGGCTTGAACTGCGAGCTAGTATAGAATTCGGAACGGTACAGCTTTGGCACGAGCACTAAAAGATCCGTAGTGTTACTTACACAGAAGTTTGCTTGCTATTTCAATACAATCGTCGCCGTCGGTATCATTAAAAGCAGCTGCCACCCTGCACTGAGCTCGAGCTAAAAGCGGCGTGGCTTATGTGAAATTTGGTCTGGGTGGTGTTAGTCTCAGGTACTACATATGTATGTATGTATGGACGTACGCATGCGTACGGGGTTGGCTCAATATTCTCTGGGCCTAAGGTTGCAGCGAATGATTTAATGCACGAGTCAAAGTAGGTGCCAATTTTATAAAGTTGACAGTTACCCTCCAATACTAGGCTAGGCGTGACAACGATCCTATCTAGGCCGATCATGTAGGACAAGTCTGGTGGGATTGGTCAATTGCTAGACAGCCCCAAAGCCCCATGATTGGCGTTTAGTACTTTTGTACTATTGACCCGGAGCTAGTGTTTACTTCAAAGTCGCACAAGGGCATAGAAGCCGGTTCAGTTGCAGGTAGTACTACCTAAGCCGTCACAAGAAACTTAGCATATTAGGGTTCAAGTTGTGCATTATTCATCTTCATTCATGTTCATGTCCTAATGGCATCATATACTGTATCATACATACTACCATAGGCCAAAAGGCCATGACCGAGTTCAGCAGGCACGCGGGGTCCTACTCGATCTTATCTCTGGTCAGCCCATCTGCCTTAACATACAGGTAGTCTGGTCCCGAAACAAGGTTAAGCAAGCTGAATAACGCTCGCGCATTGTTCCCAGACTCGCTTAGTGCCAAATGCCATTAGTCCTGTAGCGGATAAACCGTCGAGAGGCGACTGTATAGGCTGGTCGACGGGAAGCCAACCGACAAGAAACCCCCCACTTAGGCCGAAATCGGTCGGGACTTTCAAGTTGGGCAACGCCTATGGGGGCTGATCAGTCGATGAGCCGAAAACCCCGTCATCAGTCGTCAGAAAAGTAAACCCATATCCATATCAAATGCGACAGCGCTATGCAGTAAGAGGTAGATAAAAATGTTCGGGGAGGTGGCCGTGGTGGTTGCCTCACGGTTGCTGCGTCGTTTCAAGAACCGTTACGACGGCTGGAAGTTAAGCGGGCGCCTTGAGCATCGTGCGTTAGTTGCCGCTGCTTTGGAGAGAGAATCGCTAGGACACTTACTTGAAAAGTAGAATATGCGGCTCGGGCTCGTGTACTTCGTAATGCTCCCAACCCAAGCTCTACGCATTCAATCCCGTCAGCTCAAACTAGTCCTCATAATACACGGACCAACCAGGCAGAGAATTTCACGTACTTGAGTAATACCCATCGAGCGCCACTCGTCTTCCCACAACAACTTCAGCGTGCCCTTTGTTGTGTCGTGATACTCTTTCGGAATCGCCTTGAGCATAGCCTTGGGTAGCTGAACATGTCGATACTCATAATGGTCATCTGAATAGCTGCAAGCACAGATTAGCAACGCGACGATCAGTATTTATAGCTAGGGTAGGCTGGCCAACATACCGAGCAGAATAGTGGATCAGCTCAATGAATTCCTCGAGTTTTGCCCGCTCGCTATCTTTCAGCGGCCGCGGTTCATGGTTGCGACGGCTGATATCGACGTCCACCGGCATGATTTTTAGATCGGATGTGATGTTGACGGAAAAGACTTAGAGAAAGAACGGTGGCAAGACCCTAGCGATGTAGAACCGGGGTGAGTGAGGAAATGTGAGGCCGTAGATAGAGGAGAACGCAAAGGAAAAAGATAAGTAAGTGCAAGAGAGAAGCGCCGGAGGTCAGAGGTATAAGTACTCTGAAACGTGTTTGTTTGTGTCGGTCCTAAGAGAGGTTGGTCTAGTGTTGTTGTTTGGAAGGAAGGCGCGGGTGGGCATCAATTTGGTGTTGCTATTGCTTGCTAGGAAGAGACCCTAGAAGGCTGCCAGGAACCGCTAAAGTGGTGGGAGAGGCGTCCTGGGCAACAATCTTGTCGAAAAAAAAGCTGGAGGGGAGGTACCGGGTCGGCGGTCGCGATGGAAAAGTCAACAAAGTTATGCCTATAAACAGCTGTATCTCATTATCAGGTATAGTATCCCCTCCTATAGGTTTATCGATTAGGAAGAAGCACCGCCACGGTTTGACGCCCCTCCAAACATCGCCAAACATCGCCAAACAGCGCTAAATAGCGCCAATCGATTGCCTCGATGCACTGTACAGCTCGAAGCTTTACGCCACAGTGTGGCTGCTGCACATCAACCAACAAAGCACCCAGGTTTCCTCCCGTCGCTTTTGCTTGGCATGTTTGGCCTTGACTCTGCGACCGTTGCTTGCAATACTACAACAGGACCACGTTTAGCTTACAGTATTGACGGACGTTGATGCGGGTGTATGCCATTCATTCATTCATTTCATTCAACCACATAGCTGCCTCCTTATCTATCTAGACGTAAGAGAGCCTGTTGCCCGTGCTGTAGGGAGACAACACCCTTGAGCTGTGATCGCCAAGTCGAGGGTGTTGTTACCTTTCACCTTTTACCTACGTCGAGCCGACCGATTGCATAGCCCTCCGGCGCCACTTTCTATCGCCCCCTCCGCGATAAACCGCGTCAAGCTTCTGCGCTTCGTGCGCCTCGTCCTGATCCCGGCTGCAGCACCCAGCGATGGAGAGCAAGCGTAAGGCCAGCGGCGCCAACGGGTTGGAGGCCACTGCCGACACGGATCGTGCTGCTAAGCGGCGCAAGTTGATAGAGGTGAGTTCAGATCATTCTTTGTTTTCGGCGCGATGCTTGCGATGCGCGGTGCGGGCAATGCGATGCGATGGTGCGCGATGCTTTGCGACCGTAGGACCGTCGTCGTGCCAATTCAGACACGCTCCTGCTGCTGTTGCTGCTGCTGCTAGGCTCCGTTGAACTTGCACTTGTACTTGCACTTGCACATGGGGTTGTAGTAGTAGGTTGGTAGGTCAGCAGCACCAGGGCTAGCTAGGATAGTTGTCCGCTGCCGGCCACCATGCGCAATCCAATGCCTTTTGCCAATCCACCACCACCAAAAAGAGGACCCCGATCCTCTGCTCTGACCTTGCACCCGGTTTGCACTTCCTCAATACCTCTCTCGGCCCCCCTCAACCTGCGCTTCACCAGCTGCACCATTCCGCCTCCACCGACTGACTGATCCGCATTTTTCTAGGAATATGGTGACTTGACAACTGGTGAGACCACCGAATCTACAACCGCATATGGCCTGAGCATTCTCGAATCCATTAGAGCCACTACAGACAAAAAGTATGTATATATAGGTTGGACCTCAATTAATTTCAACTGAATCCACCATGCAAGATATCCTTCTACGCAGCGTCGACGCCCCCTACGTTAACTTATACCTATGCTCAACGGATTCATACGGACGCATGCTAACAATCTGTTGTCCTAAAGTGGTCGCGCAGTGTCCCCCTATTTTGAGACTCTTCCCTCCCGATCGGAAAACGAACAATACTACAAGAAAATACGGCTTCCCTTGTCACTCGAAGTAATTGAGCGCAAACTCAAAGAACGACAATATCCCACATTATCGTCGGTCGAGAGTGACTTTAAGCGCCTTGTTTCAAACGCGAAAGAGACCAATGAGAGGAGCTCTACTATCTTCGGCGATGCGGAACGTGTACGCAAAGCCGTGAGTAATCTTATGGTCAAGCACAACCCTGCATATAAATCAGGAAACTACCAAGCAGTACCTACACCTCTACCTCCAACCCCCGAACCAGAGGATGGGGGTGATGAGGAAGAGGCCAATGGTGAGACAAATGAGAATGGTAGCGTGCAGGCTACCGGAGAGGACGATGTAGAGCCTGTATCGCAAGGTGACGTCGATGACGAACAAGGCGAAGATGAGGAGGAAGGAGACGAAGAGGGTGAAGAAGAGGGTGATGAAGGGGAAGATGACGACGGGGGACAAGAAGATGAGGATGAGGCAGAAGAGGGAGACGATGATGACCGCTCTCAACCACGGGGCCGACGAGGATCCTCATGGAGAAAAACCGATCCTGGGACCCCTCGAGATTCGGCAACACCAGTTCGAAAATTCTCAACACGTGGTGGCAAAGCAGATCACCGCTATGAAGACTTACCTTTTAGTGGTCTTAGTTTTCAGCAGGCCCAAGAGAAGATTGTTGAGGAGCTGATTCGCAAGAAAGAAGAAGGGTAAGCGTATCTCTTTCTTTTTGGGCGTGTCAGTCGCAGGGTTTGTCGACTAACGGAAATATACAGCGATGACTTTCAATATTTTGAGCCGTTCATATATCTCCCCCCGCGGACTTTAAGAGATTATTATGAGGTTATCGCCGAACCTCTCTCTCTCAAGGCATTGCAGAAGCAGGTTCGTGGCCAGCATGGTCGATTAGAGGCAACATGGGTCAGCGATTTCAAAGGCTGGGCCGCCTTTGAAGACCAAGCCAGTCTCATATGGAAGAATGCCTATCACTACAATGAGGACGGCAGTGACATTTTTATGATGGCGCAGGAGCTTGAGGTCAGTTACGATGCATCCAATTTCATAGGTCACTACTAACTAGCACAGGAAATGTTCCAAGAGCTACTCAAAGAAGCCAAGGCAAATGTTCCAGAGCCACCTCAACCCAAGATCAAGCTGAAGTTACCGCAGGCTGCGGAAACTCCTGGGCACCCTAAGAAGATTACCATCCATGTTGGTGGTAAGAATAGCGTGACAGGCTCTCCAGCACCAGCAACGGGACAGTCCGGAGAGAGTGAGGTGACAAGGAATGAGACGCCCGTGAATAGAAATCCATTTGGCGGTACGAGTTCGGCTGGGACGTCGGTCAACTTGAGTCAACTAGAAAAGGCACGGAGTCTGTCAGCCTCTGTAGGCCCACCGAGCCCGAGCGCGAAGGGCGCAATGAAGACGGAGGACCCTGCACAGATGGCGCCTGCCACTCGGCCACAGGCTATACCCACGACCTTTCAACATTTTGTGCCGGTAGGTATGAATGTTCCGGCTCCGGTGCTCAATGGCACTACTCCACAATACCAGCAGCCTCCGCCTCAAGCTCCGCCACCGCCGCCACCGCCTCCTAAGAAAAGTGCCACGGATATTCTGGAATCGCAAAAATATCGGCCACAATCAATTAGTAGGTCATTACGCGCCTCTTTTACGGCAGTGCCGCTAACCAACCACTTAGGACAGGTGGACGCTCTCATGCCGAAATTAGCCATCACAACTCATCCTTCGCTTCAGCTCGAGAGTCAATTTGAAGCGCTCTTCTCCGCTAGTGCGACTGAGTATCACCAAGAGATTGTCGTTAATGTACCATTAAGCCATTTCCGACTGCAGGTTAAACCACAAATCGCATCGTATCTGGAAATAGAACACCGAGAATGGAAACTCAACCTAATACACGACACGACACGTTTATACCCCTCGTCAGCCTCGTCGTTTGATAAACGAGGGGAGCCAATCTTCGATGTCACATTACGATATGGGATGAACCGTCTCGAGGTGACCCTTATTGCGGCGCTCCCCAGAGGTGAGAAGGCTCCGAACGGTCTGAATATGGAGATGGAGAGGTTTGTGGTGCACCTCAATTTGCTCAAGCACTGATCCTTTGCGTGTTACACGCGAGTGATACCCAATCGGGCTTTGCCGAAGAACAGGTAGCCTCGGTATTGATTCGATATTTTATTCCCCTCTGCGGCATGACGAGTTGTAGGTCGCCTGAACGGCTCTTCGGCTTGACCCACCGGTTTCTTAGGGTTTATCAAGCCGTGCTTACGGCGACAGGAAAGTAGGTGCTTCCCCCTCGTAGCTCACCCGAGTTAGTCGTTGGCTTTGCACTATTTAGGCACTTCCTGTTGCTTGCTATGGAGTTCAAGGCGGTATAAGTGGTTATGGCGAAATACTAGGAAGGCCTGTTCGGATGGGCTATTGTGTGCTCGCTCCTCGGTTTGTATGTACAAGTATATTATGTGGTCAAGTCTGCGTTTTTGCTAGACCCTCTGACACTATGAGTATGGATATAAAACATGCCTTTACGGGCATACCAACCTGTACCTCAGAAATGTAGCACTAATGCATATTAATTTGTTAAAGAGAAAAAAAGTTTTTTTTTTTTTTTTTTCAGTTCCGCGATTCCATTAGTAATGTTTCCGGTATTCTAGCTAGAATATTCTCTTCACCGTGTCATAGGGTTCTATACGTGCAAAATACTTTTGACTGGCACTACGAAGAACTAGAAGACTCAACACATAGATGGTCGAATCGTATATCAAACATAGGAAGGCAAAGCCTACCTAGTCAAAAGGTGGGGGGCTAGACCTCTTCTACTACCATACCACCTTGCGGGTAGGTACCTATCTCTCTTGGACCACTGCACACAATAACGCTACAGCTAGTCTCCATTACATTTACAACTACTCCGTATCATACAGAATAATGGTTGCCTGACAGGTAATGCAAAGTAACGTATCCATAACCTTGAATTGCGTACCTGTATGAAAGTGGATTTAGTTAGCGGGTAGGTACATGTCTAACTAATGGGTAGGTAGCTAAGAGGTCGGTATTAGGTCCAATGCCCAATGCCCATTGGCGTATGCTCAACTATAAAAATTTTAGTGGACAGAACTGTGGGTGCAATGCAAGTAGATAGTATGCGAGTAGTATGCGAGTAGTATGCGAGTAGTGATGCGAGTTGTTTGTATAGTACGCTAAAGGCTTCTGACGGACCCAGATGCGCCCTGAGCAGACCCTGGGGTGGTGTCCTGATTCAGTTATCGCCTCTTATCGAGTGGGCGACTCGAGAAGATTGGAGGCCAGGCTTGCTAAAGGTGGGGTATTTTTTGGTTTTTTTTTTTTTTAAATTCACCATTCACCGCTCACCGCTTGGGGGAGGGGCAGAATTTTTTTTCTCTTACTTAGGTTTCTGCCTCCACAAAGCCGGCGAGATTTGCACAAATAAGTTGCTCGCAGAGTTCCTGTCCGCTTGATAATTTCCTGTTCTTCGGCATTCGCTCTCCTCTTCCCTAATATCCCCTCATCACACGCAAAGATGGCCGAAGAAGTCTACGATGGTGCCGTTGGCATCGATTTGGGTATGTCTTAATTCTGATGATCGATCGTTGTTTGCGACAAGACCGATGCTACTGTTCCCCTCCCCCTCCCCCTCGCCCACATCCTCGTCGCTTGTCCATGTCCATGTCCCTGTCCCATTACGCAACGCTTCAGTCTTCGCAGATACATACCTGGGAGCATCGAAAACATGGCTGACAGCAACTCTGCTTTCGCTTCATAGGTACCACCTACTCTTGCGTTGCCATCTACGAGGGAAACAATGTCGAGATCATTGCCAACGAGCAGGGTAGCTTCACTACCCCGTCATTCGTCTCCTTCAACGAGAAGGAGCGTTTGATTGGTGAGGCTGCCAAGAACCAGGCCGCCATGAACCCGCGGAACACCGTCTTCGATGTCAAGTAGGTCAACGATGAGCAAGCTGTATTATCTTCTTGGGGACTCTATGCTAATATTTGATCTACTATAGGCGATTGATTGGTCGACCTTTCTCCGACCCCATCGTCAAGAAGGATATCGAGTCGTGGCCCTTCAAGGTCGTTGAGCAGGGAAGCTCAGGCAACCCTATTGTCGAGGTTGAATACCTCGGCGAGACCAAGACTTTCTCCCCCCAGGAGATCTCTGCCATGGTTCTCACCAAGGTAAGCCAGTCCCACACTGAACAATATAAATGCATGACCGCCTAGGCTGGTGCTAACTGACGCCGCGTAGATGAAGGAGATTGCCGAGGTCAAGCTCGGAAAGAAGGTGGAGAAGGCCGTTATCACCGTTCCGGCCTACTTCAACGACAATCAGCGTCAAGCCACTAAGGATGCCGGTGCCATTGCCGGCCTTAATGTTCTCCGTATCATCAACGAGCCTACTGCCGCTGCTATCGCCTACGGTCTCGGCTCAAACAAGTCCAACAAGGAGCGCAACGTCCTGATCTACGATCTGGGTGGTGGTACTTTCGATGTGTCCCTCCTAAATATCCAGGGCGGTGTCTTCACCGTCAAGGCTACCGCCGGCGACACCCATCTTGGTGGTCAGGATTTCGATACCAACCTTCTCGAGCACTGCAAGAAGGAATTCCAGCGCAAGACCAAGAAGGACATCAGCAGTGATCCCCGTGCCCTCCGCAGACTGCGAACCGCTTGCGAGCGTGCCAAGCGAACTCTATCCAACGGTGCTCAGACCACCATCGAGATTGACTCGCTCTTTGACGGCGAGGACTTCTTCCTCCAGATCACCCGTGCCCGTTTCGAGGATCTCAACGCCAAGGCCTTCGCTGGCACTCTGGACCCCGTTGCCCAGGTCCTCAAGGACGCCGCTGTTGAGAAGAGCGCTGTTGACGAGATCGTCCTTGTCGGTGGCTCAACCCGTATCCCTAAGATCCAGAAGCTACTGAGTGATTTCTTCGACGGCAAGAAGCTCGAGAAGAGCATCAACCCCGATGAGGCCGTTGCCTACGGTGCCGCCGTCCAGGCCGGTATCCTTTCCGGCAAGGCCACTTCCGCCGACACTTCTGACCTCCTTCTCCTGGATGTCGTCCCTCTATCTCTTGGTGTCGCTATGGAGGGCAACATCTTCGCCCCTGTCGTCACTCGTGGCCAGACTGTCCCTACCATCAAGAAGAGGACATTCACCACCGTTGCTGACAACCAGCAGACCGTCCAGTTCCCCGTTTACCAGGGTGAACGTGTGAACTGCGAGGACAACACCTCCCTGGGTGAATTCACCCTTGCCCCCATCCCTCCCATGCGGGCTGGCGAGGCAGTCCTTGAGGTCGTCTTCGAAGTCGACGTCAACGGTATTCTCAAGGTCACAGCCACCGAGAAGACCTCTGGCCGCAGCGCCAACATTACTATCGCCAACTCTGTTGGCAAGCTCTCGACAACCGAGATCGAGAACATGATCAGCGGTACGTTTTTGAACGAACATGATAGGAAGTACCACCTGCTAATATAGAATATAGATGCCGAGAAGTTCAAGAACAGTGACGAGGCCTTCAGCAAGCGATTCGAGGCCAAGCAACAACTAGAATCATACATCAGCCGTGTCGAGGAGATCATCTCCGACCCGACACTATCCCTCAAGCTCAAGCGTGGTCAGAAGGAGAAGATTGAGGAGACCCTCAGCGAGGCCATGAGCCAGCTCGAGGTTGAGGAGTCATCTGCTGATGACCTCAAGAAGAAGGAGCTGGCTCTCAAGAGACTGGTGACTAAGGCTATGTCTTCACGATAAGCGCGTTAATGATTTTTCCGGTTTTCATCCTTGGGACATAAAATGGGCGCTGATTAGACAGCGCAAAGGCGGGTCTACACAAAGCGTTCACATGTGTGAATGATGGACACATTTCGACGGCGTAAGATATAATATCATTATGCCGTGGAAAGTATGAGGTAAAGATAAAAGTCTTATGGGATGATTCACGCTTTTCTTCCGAACACTTATACACACACCTTACCACCCCTTGCCTCCCTTAACATCTCACGCAACCAATCATCTGGTTCTCGGCGTACATGCATGTAGACTAGGAAGAATGGATATGACGAGGGACAATACCCTCGATGACAAATGAAAGTTGATCTAAAAATTTACTCTTATGCTTTCCTTGGTTGCAATATCTGTGACCCTTGGTGTATATGTGCTACTCTGCTTTTCAGTAGGGTTTTCAGTGGTTGACTAAGAACTGGATGCCTTTTTATAGGCTCTAGGATGTTAGAGTATAAGTGTTCAGAAAGAATAATGCAGCAGGGAACGTAGGTCTCTATTTCATGGAGTGCTTTACCCAGACTTTTATATATTCCAGAATGTCTTAATGCTTCCTTAGCGAAGACATATTTATTACAAACTTGGCTTTAATTTCAGATTGTAGACAGCCCAACGCACATCATCAAACTCCTAGAGGACCATATAAGCAAGCAGGCCCAAGCATCGCTGGCTATGTATAGCCTAGATTTTAACGCTTCCGTAACCCATACTATGATGAAGTCTTCCATTTGTAGCAGCACGGTCAGTTCCACCAGGTATAACCCCATAGCATGCCTAACTAACGTACAGCTCCGTGGGCATATGTCTTTACCCAGAAACATGTTTCCAGTATTGGCATACAGATAACGGCTTGTTCAAATGAAGGAGTCCTGTATCTTTATGATACAATTGCTCTCATTTTCGCCACCTTTAATACATCAAACGTTATGGATATTTATCGCCATGGTCCGATAGGACGTCGCGCAAACAAGAAAGAATAAGTATTAGGTACTAAGTGATTCACAGCAGCAAGAACGGGGAGAAGATTTCCATGTTGTAGGTTCCGAATATGTCTATTCTCAAACTCTTTGACGAAGATCTGGCTCTGGGATGCGGAGGTAAATATTAATGAGTGCATCTAACTATCTAGATACACATAGCGTCTAGCTATAATAACTGTTTATCCTGCTTAATTCTCGAGTTTTCGCAGCCCCAGTATAGGTCATGCTAAACCCCCCTGTGAAAAGAAATAGCATAGGAGTTGAACGGGTTACTCTAACAACTAAACAGAATACAATCAATTAAACATTGCTTAAATTTAGTATTAGCTAAATACAGGATAGTCTTGGGGGTATCGGCTCTAGTATTTCTGCTCTTAATATTTATGTTCATGATTGTATGCCGTCGATTGAAGCATTTCGCAAGCCAAACAAAATTTTCAGAGAAAGCCCCTTTACGCATCCTATCTATAGAGTGCGGTGTTTAACATTCTAATTCACCCCATAGACCTCATGACTATGTTTAAAACTAATGATTTAGTGAACTCTTTGCTTCACACCTATCATGGAGGCATGTTTCACTCGCAATGTCAAATATACCCAGGGAATTGTCCGATAGACACAACAACTTAACTTTCGAGAAGTTTCTTTTAGTCTTGTTCCTAAGTATAATCTAGAGTTAGGAGAGATTCAACCCATCTATGAAAGATGACAAGTCCAGGTAAGCTAATAGGTGGCCTTGCATGATTTAGGCTTCGTTCGGGCTTGTTAGAATATGCGACCACCTTACGAACAAGCTTTCTCTATGAAAGCAAACATATACGGAGACAAAAAGGAAAAAATATTCAAACAAATCCCAAAGTCAAGAATTGAACCTGAATTTCCCACCCCTGAAGGCACGGCTTCCTAAGATAACCGCGTGTAGCATGAGCGTGCTGCCACTACACCACTTTGGGCATCCGTTTGTAAGTGCGTCGGGCCATTCTAGTATATAACACCTACCTATCTATCGTCTCTAGCACAAGCCCCATCGCGCGTGTCTCAAGTGTTTGTGGCCACGAGGGCCACAAACGAAAGAGCCTCACCTTGGGACTGGGTGACGACGATGACGACAACGACGGCGACGCTGGTACGACACCAATGCGACCTCGAAAGAAGACTTCGCAAGCCCGAGTTGCAGGAATACAACTGTCCAAATTTGTACAGGACAAGATGAAGGAGCGTGTTACGCGTGGCCGCCTCCGACAAACCGCAGCGAGTTAGACGAAACGAGAGGCTCGGCAATATCCACGACCCTGAGCTGGAGGGAAACTGCTCAGTGTCTTGCACGAGAGCCTCAATGCCCGTGGCAACAAACGAATGCGAAAACGCCCATTTCTCTAGCGAATTCGATATCTCGGAAAACATGATGACAGCCTTTGACAGCAAACTCTCAGACGAACAAGCCTGGAATATGATAGCAGGAGCAGACGCTAATACTCCGAATATGTTTTCGACAACTGCTTCCGGAAAGGAAGCGGGACCCAGACGACCAGAAGATATCCCGTCCAAACTGTCGAAGTTAGGAGTCCACATATCGGATGAAAAGACAGACCTTGACTGGTGGGACTGAGTGAGACTGACGACGCCGACATATTTCTGGAAGTCTTGCTGAAATAGCTATGTATCGCGCGTGGCCGCGTACGGCCGTAGAAAAGGACAGCAGATACGGTAGTTTACTAGCCACACGTGGGTAGCACATGTGGCTAGTGACTAGCTTTACGCCATCTAGCTAGTGTAAATATTCGTTGGCCAACGGCTATAGCTATTAATAAATCAAGCTTCTTACAACCTCCGTTTGCCACCACTTGGTGAGGGCTATCAGAGCGTGAGATCCGAACTCCCTCAAAGAAGTAGACTCGTGTCATTGTACTTGTATGGTTGGAGGACTTCTGTCTTTGCTGTTGGGGACGAAACATAATTATAATCAATACGACAAGGACGTCGTGGGTTTTTTTCTGGTGGGCGGGTAGATGTATATGTTCACCCTGACGGGGACAGTAACTAGGACAGCACTCAGCTGGCAGAGGCGACCTTGGAATTTCAAGCCGCAAGGGGAACGGAGTGGTCGCGTTCCAGCATCAGCCAAAGCTACGACGAGGAGAATTCCCCCCTCTCCCCCCCTTTCTGCTGCAGTTGATCGAGCTCATTCCCTAGCAATTTAACACTTGATTATCCTATGACTATGAGTTATTTTAAACAAGCTTATACGATACTTGTTATAAGAGATAACCGGCTCTTAAGGGTCTGTAGGATCTGCTGAGGCTCTTGTTCCGTAGACTTTCTATAGATTTCGCAACAGGATGATATGGGCTCTGCAGTAGGATGAGCTTTGCGTGGTAGAATGGTATGAGCTCTGCAATAGGATGATATAGGCTTCGTGCGATGGGATAGGAGTGATAGAATAATGAAGGTTCTATTCGATCAGGTCGTCGACCAGATCGTCTCTCAAATCACCAGGCCCGGTCGGCCAACGTCCATACACATACTAGACGTCCATGTCTCGGACAATGCCCGAGGTATGAGGCGTTTGTAGGCTTGAGAGAAGTAAGTTGGCAATTGCCCGTACTGTAGGTAAAATAGGTAAATCTCTTTGTGGTGTTCGGGCTCCGGCATGTGCCCCAAATTTCATAGGTAATGGTCCAAATAGTAGCCACAGCTAATTTGCCGCTCCAAGCACCCCGGAGTCTCCCACGCGGTCGCTCCGTCCTTCAGCATTCCCAACAGCCAATTTACCACCCACAAGTCTGTCTCCAACAGGCTTCATGCTGTCGGCACCAATGCCCCCCAGGTAAACACCCTCGCTTAGTTTTTTGTATGTGCACATCCTGGAACGTGCATGCGTCTGTCAGATCGTTCGATTCGTCCAACAAACCTCGAGCAAACAAACGATCTATCGCTCGATCTTGAATGCTATTGTCGTTAGTGTTCCCTCCAGAGCACATGTACTTGTATAATCGGTCGCGCAGCTTCACTTGCTAATTCTCAGAAGCCCGATAGGACAAGTCCGTAGCCCTGCGGACATATGCTGCCAACGATTCGCCGTGGTAAGGCTAGGAGGGGATGCGGTTGTATGTGGGCGTGTAGATGCTGGAGTTGTGGTGTTGTTGGAGAGGTTGGCGATCTTGAGAGGTATGTGGATTGTTAGTTAGGAAGGGTGCTGTTTCGTAGGCTTCCCCCCTTCTCCTTGTCATGGAAGGTGGAACCATTAAGTCGAACTATAATGGCGAACTCTCTCTCGAAACCGACAGTGTCTTATTTTGCCTCTTGAGCAGTTCGTATCTTGTCCGCTTCGGTCTAGCCGGGAATGTCGTAAGTTAGCTTCTAGTGTCTTGCACGTCGATTCCAGACCCAGCGACCCTCCACTGGTTCGTCTACGCCATGGCTCTAACAATGATACCTCGGCTTGTGCGATCCTTTCTTGTCAGGATCTCCCCGAGTCTCAGTTTATTGTCTTCCAGACATTCTCAACATCAAACTTGACTTAGCCCGGTGTTGTAAGGATCGTCGTGGACGCGGCCACCTATGGCGATCTAGTATGGTGGTTTATTAGGGTTGCTGCCGAGTTCGCTGACTCTCACTCAGCAGAGAACTCGCGAGGGGGCGATCGAGTCCGCCGTTGCCCATCTGTGCTATAGATTAGGTAGCTATTTCTGCTCGCTTCATCAGTCACCTGTCCTTCTGGCTAGACAGTCACTGGAAGAGTGCCACTCACTATTCAGGTCTTGATGTCAGAGTAGTGACCATATTGCGAGACCGTTACTGCCTTGAGCACCAAGGCGAAAAATGACAAGGAAAAGATATGGTGTCCAATATCCCGACAACATCTATCCTCATGGATGACTACTGCTGCTCACATTGTTAGATACAATGTAGGTGAGCCAGCAGCAGTCCATCTGTTTGGGCCTAGCGATAATTCGGACGGACATATCTGGAGTGTCAGGAATGAAGTACTAGTCAGGTGTTTGATCTGTCTTGCTTCTGCCGTCGAAACTCTTATTGGTGTTTCTTTTTATGTTTAAAAAGCGGTTGATCGATCTACGATTTTATTAGTGATAGATCTGAGAAAGTTTTATGTGAGAGCTATGTGGAGGGTGATGAAATAGTAGGTACATGGGCGTACATTGTAGCTATCTTAACTTCATGGGAGTAGTGGGACGAGGCCCGTACTTCATGAACCAAAGACGTGGCTACTATAACGGATACCCGCGGGGCGGACGTGATTATCCTAGAACCGCGGCTGTCGCGAGGATCGTGACGAGGACAACGAACGTCGAAGAAATTATCGTGGGCGAGGCCGTGGCAGTGGTAGATAACGTCGAGCCTGGCGACCATATCACCAGACTTACCGACATTGGATTCGACCAGCCCAACTTCCCAGCGGCGCTTATGCTGGTATCGACGACGAGGTAATGTCGTCCGTGGACGACACTAATTTGGTTCGCAATGCGAACTTAGAAGCGCTTACTTGCGCTTTGTAATTTGTAGTTATTTCGATATGCGGCGAAACCTACCGACCAAACGCCTTCGGAATCAATGAGAAATACTTCGACAAATATTTGCCCGACTCTGGGCAATATTGTGCATCTGTTATGCGTCACATCGCACCAAAACCATGGACTAACTATATTAAGGTAGCTAAATACCTTGCCCAATGCAATCCCAACGGGAAGCAATCAAACAATACAGCATGGACAACGTTGAAGAAGTGGCTTGAAAAGGCCCAGGAAGTAGCCAAACATCAATACTAGAAAGACGATGCGAAGCTTATGCTTGACAAAATCGACCCTGAACTCTTCGAGGCGATCCGCATCGCTAGGGATGCCACCCAGGGTCTGGGCATCTTCCCCAGAACCATGCTGGAAAAGACTGAGGCCGCAAGAGTACGCTGGATACTGCATGACCCCGACAAGAGGGTCATACCATTATGCTGGAAATGGTAGCATGCTTGTTGGATACGTTATGCAAGTGGGCGACGGAGTTGTCTAGGGAACGGATTAAGAAGCGTAGTTGCTTCGTCCTTGCCTCGGCGACTTCGGTCTAGAAAAATAAGCGGTTGTGATTGAGCGGAGTTTCCTATAAGCATGCGTACTGCAGCATTCGGCCATTTGGTAAGCCGAATAGCATGAGGGATGATTATCTTGCCGGGGTGAGGCGGCGGTATAAGTGATGTAGCAAGTTTTGGTGCTTCAACCTTCTCTAAATAAGTAATCCTGCTCTTGTAAGGTGTCCTCCCAAGATTCATACCACCTTTTGATTACTCTAAACAACGAAGTAATCAGTTTGTGTTTAATATTGAATAACATCCACTTAATCCCAGAGTTCCTCAACCTGAGTGCTGAGTGAGCTTGACTAACTGCATCGCAATGGCAATCCCTCGGTCTTTCTAAGTGTCGGCATACACTTTCTCTATAACGTTAAGCGGCAGTAGTTTAGGAAGAGACAACCTCATAACTTGATAGAAATAATGACGATGCGGCTCAGTATGTTAGGCAGGTTGTAAAGGTTGGAATATATTGGTAATAGTTTTAGGACAAGCTTCAGGGAATCAGTAACATATAATATGATTTAGGCGATGCAATAGAAGGGAAGTAAGTAAGTAGGTAGGTATTCACTTCTAACATCTGATAATGTAATGTTTTAGTTATCAGATCCAATTTGGATTATCAAAGCTGTCCTATTGACAGGGTAGAGGAAGATCGGATACCTAGCTTACCTAGATCTGCATTAACATTTCCGACTATTGATTATATACGACGCGCAGTGTACGAAAACTCGCGACAACTACTATATGGTCAGCTGCGTATATTCCTCTACAATACCTATCCATATCACCCATTGCCTAGATAATTGCCACAGTTAAACTAAAGAGCCAATGCTTGGAGGCAACGATGTATACGGAAGGTGGGGTGTTGTGGTGTGATTTATTACATGATGTCACCATAACGCAGTCTAGGCGCGGGCAACTTTTAGCCATAACCCATAACCAAAAATAAGTCAAGATATCTGAGCAGAGCCCATTCCGCGATATTCCATAGACATAACTGATCCTACGACATCTTGGCGAATAGGCGGATACATAAAAGTCATGAGGGCATATTCAAAAAGAGGACTGCTGTTAACTCTAACATTCTAAGCCGTTATCAAAGCAACACACTCATCTATCGTCTATCCCATCTCGACACATATATATCTAAGACACAAGCAGAGACATAAAACTAGCAAGATGGCCGACAACAGCAACAACGACGAACAACAACTCCAACCCAAGCCAAACACAATGCGCGCCTGGCTATACACCAAAGCAGGCAGGAATCTCGCCACGGCAATGGTCCTGAACCCCAGCGCCCGGCGCCCGCCAACACCTCTCCCCGCAGACCGGCTCCTGGTACGGGTAACGCACATGTCGCCGAATCCCGCCGACTACAAGCTGCCAGAGCTCGGCCACGCCGTCTCAGTCATCATGATGCGGTCCTTCAGCGCGACTCCAGGGATGGACTACGCAGGCATCGTCGAGGAGGTCGGGCGCAGCGTCAATTCCTCTCCTTCCTCCTCCTCCTCATCATCTACCGGAACCACTTACAAGCCCGGGGACACCGTCTTCGGGCACATCGAGCAAACCCCCTTCGGCACCCTAGCCGAGTACATCCAACCCGCCCCCACCTCCGCCGTCCCCTTCCCTTCCTCCTCCATCTCCGCCACAGACGCCAGCACCCTCGGCACAACCGCGCAAACAGCCTACCAAGCCCTCGTCCCCTTCGTGCGCGCGGGCGCAGGCGACGAGGTCTTCATCAACGGCGGCAGCGGGGGCGTGGGCACCTACGCGATCCAGATCGCCGCGCGCGTGCTAGGGTGCGTCGTAACAACCTCCTGCTCCTCGCACAACGCGTCTCTCTGCACCTCACTAGGCGCCACCACCGTCCTCGACTACACTACTACCGACATCTCTGCCGCCCTGCGCGCGCGGGGCCAGGTCTTCCGCGTGGTCGTCGACGCCGTCGGGAGCAGTCCCGCGGACCTGTACAAGGCCGCCGACGACTACATGCTTCCCGACGGCGCCTTCGTGCAGGTCGGTGCCGAGTTCAGCCCCTCGAACCTGTGCGCTACCGCTTCCCGCGCGTTGCTGCCGAGTATCCTCGGCGGCGGGAAGCGCGCGTGGAAGTTCGTCAAGATGGCGCAGAAATACGACGATTGCGTGCATCTGGCTCAGTGGATGCAGGAGGGTAAGATCCGGGCTGTCATCGATGGGGACATCTTCCCCTTTGAGGATGCCCCTAAGGCCTTTGAGAAATTGAAGACGAAACATACGAAGGGGAACTTGGTGGTCAAGGTCTCGGATTAACCCAATTTCTTTTTCGGCGTTGTAGGTGCCATTGTTGTATATATCGACTGGGTCTTGGACGGCATATGTGTAAGACTAGACTGGACTAGGGGAAGATTAGGTGATGAGTTATCATTGGGGACGACACAGGTGAACGGGTCGGGACTTTTTTAGCGTTTCTATTGACAGAAATCTACATGTATTTATACGTCTTATCTATGCAAGACACCCACATCTTCCGGGCCCCGTCTAATTGTATTGCAGAGCTCTTCGAAAGGGCTCTTCATAATAACCCATGTCTATCGTTTTGGCTGTGGGCCATTATCTGAAGGTGATGTAGTTTATGATGCTTTGAGAAATAGGGTAACCAGTTGAGTCGCACTTGTTACGACTCCCACCTGCTTTGCTCTCTGTCAAAGCCCGCTCAACGCCATATGATGATGCTTTATTATACCAGCAATAGAAACAGAAAAGATGACATGACCAAATCAACTATAAAGAGGTGCACGCATCATTTTATCTTCTAACTCCGGCCTTCTCGGCAGCAGTGGTCATAGCCAGGCCAACGGGCGTCATGGCGCCGCCGGCTGCTGGGGCTGGCGTGGTTGAACGGGTAGGAGGTTGAGATCGATTGTGAGCCATGTGCGCTCGAACAAGGTGACCGGCCGCAAGAGCACTGCAAAGAGACAGTTCACCAGCGAGGACAGCGCCACCAATAATTCGGGCTAGACGGCGAGCATTGTCACCGGGGTTTGTCGGATGAGACCCTCGGACGCCCAACAGGTCGAGCATGGCACTCTGCGGTTCAAGAATTGTACCGCCACCGAGAGTGCCGACTTCGATTGAGGGCATAGAGACCGCTATCTGGAGAGAACCATTGAGACTAGAAACAAGTTAGCAAATCGTATTTCCGAAAGCGTACGGAACTTTGTCACTGACTTTCTCATGGTGGTAATACAGTTGGCACTCTCAACCACCTGTGCGGGGTCCTGTCCTGTGGCCAGGAAAACAGCCGCGACTATGTTAGCGGCATGCGCGTTAAAGCCACCAACCGAGGCCGCCATAGCAGAACCGATGAGGTTCTTAGCGATATTAAGTTCAACGAGAGCGTCGACATCGCTCTTCAGGACAGCTTTAACCACATCACCAGGAATGATAGCTTCAGCTACGATCGACTTGCCACGACCATCAATCCAGTTCAGAGCTGCCGGTTTCTTGTCAATACAGAAGTTTCCTGAAACTGAAATGATAGACATATCGTCGAAGCCAGCATCGTTGGCCATCACACTCAATGCATGCTCTACACCCTTCGAAATCATGTTCATACCCATAGCGTCGCCGGTTGTCGTCTTGAACCGGATGTAAAGATTGGTTCCTGCCATAGATGTTTTCATAGTCTGGAGGCGAGCAAATCGAGAGGTCGAATTGAATGCTTTCTTCATCGTGTGTTGGCCTTCATCCGAGTCAAGCCAGAGCTTAGCAGCACCGGCACGTTCCAGAGTCTCGAAGCTAACACAAGGCCCACGGGTCATCCCGTCCCCAGTCAATACAGTCACGGCGCCACCTCCGGCGTTGATAGCCTTTGCGCCACGGCTAGTACTGGCAACTAGCACACCTTCGGTAGTAGCCATGGGAATAAAGTAGCTCTGGCCGTCGATGACAAGAGGCCCGGCGACACCTACGGGAAGGGGCATAAAACCAATAACGTTTTCGCAGCAGGCGCCGAGAACCTGGTCCCAATTGTAATTCTGGTAGGGCAGTTTTGATGACTCCAAAAGGCTTGTGGTATCGGCGGTAGCTCGAGTTCTTGAGATGATGGATCGGCGAATCTTGACTGCACGTGTGCAGTCTTTGAGGCTCTTCTCCAGAGCGTAACCCGGGATCTTGCCCTTCAAAGATAGAGCGACAACCTCACTATCGCTCATTTCGTAGATACGCTTTTCCTTGAGTAAAACATCTAGTTCTTCGGGGCTTCGCATAACCTCGGGGGAAGGCGGGGACGTAGGAGGTTCCATAGGAGCAGGTGCTGGCTTGGGAGGTGCCTTTAGCTGAACACCCTCATCATCGGTTTCGGCCGGAGTAGCAGGCAGAGTCGGCTTCCGCTTCGACTTGATACCACCAAGCGGCAGTGAAGCCTCATCACGAGGATCGTTGAACCTTTCGGCGGCTGCAAGCTCTCTGCGGTCAATAGGATGATCCGGAGCGTTTGGATCCTTGATTCCCCATCGTGCAACATTGAATAGATATCCATTGAGAGCTACACTCATGGCGAGAGCAATGACGATCCATTTAGATAATATCGGGTCCTCCAAACTCTCGAAGATACTACCCACCATACGCCCGCCGACACCGTATCTATGCAATTGTGTAAAGCCATGTTCACCCTCTTGGCCGTTCTCCGCGGATGGTACTGCATAATGCACAGATGGATATTCCAATTCGTACTTGATAGGAGTAAGAACAGTCACCACCGTCGGCTGAGAGTGACTTCTCGCGTTGAATAGAATTTCATCCAGGCCATTCGAAGCAACCTTGAATGGGTCTAGAGGAGGGAGGCTTACAACTCCCCCCAGGCCACCCGACCAGGAGGTGACGCCAGACAAACCAGTAGTTCTAAAGGGGATGGTAAATATGTTTACAATGTTGAGACCGAAGAAGCCAACAACCATCCAGAACTTGAATTTGGGAACACTTCCGCTCTTAGCGTTCTTCCCAAAAAGAGCCTCACTGGCCCGATCTCCAGTGTCTTCTCTAGGCCAGTCGTTGCTAGAGGCGACCTTTTCGGCGACACGTCGGCTAACACCATCGTCTTCGAGAGCTCTGCGCATCTCTAGGTGGCGGCGCATACGATTAACTTCGAGCTTAATACTGAGGACGGCAGTATAGAAAGTGAATAGAAGGAGACAATCAAAAAACAAAATCCAAGCAGCGAGGAAACAGAATTGCTGGAGACCTCCTTGTACGCCAGACGCGGCACCAGCAACCAAAATGATAATCTCGATGACATAGTCACGAACAATATCAAAGCCGGTATCTTTGATAGCTCGTGATACCGCATACTGAATCACACCATCGTTGGTGCTGGAAATCTTTGACGGCTTGGCTCCGCTGCCATTTTGCTCTGGCTTTCGATATTCCAGCGCATGGGATAGCACGGCCCTGGTCAAGACAATGTTCTTCTCGAAACCAATCGTGACCACCAGGAAAGGCAAGCCCTCTGAGAGCAAGACAAAACTGACCGGGACTCCAAGTTTAGTTGTGACGTTGAGACCAAAGAGGAAGGCAAAGGTGGAAGAGAAGAGGACGCTGATGGCCAACCAAGTATTCGAACCAAGCTTCTTCATGGATAGGAAGAGCGAAACAAAGGTGAGGTGCATCGAAAGATAGCCGAGGACCATGATCACAATATCAAGGGTATCAGCATTCTTGAGTAAATCCAAGAACTCAGAGTAGGCATTCTGCACCCAGCGTACAATACTGTTTCCCGAATTGCCACGGGCTACCTTCATAATCCACATCTTCTGCTCATCCTGGCCAAACTCGTTCTGACGCACTTCCTGGGTTGGGCCGTCATTAGGGATTTCCTGGGCAGCGGCGACGAACTCTGGGGCCTCGCTGTATTTGACAGCAAAAGCTAGAGCGCTATCTTGCGCGTAGGCGGTAATCGAGTTAGATGTAGAAGGGAGATGAGAAACGGTCAGATTAGAAGGCAGAGGAACAATATGAGGCTGAGGAGCTGTTTGCGCCGCATTTTCGCTCGACTCAGGGAAAACTAGTGTTATCAAAGCTAGGTGGTCGGCATCTTTAGGCGTCTTTGCGTTGGAATCAAAAGCTTGCCATCTCCAGCCCGTCTCAGGACCAGTTCTCAGATTCCGGCTTCCTTCCGCCAGCGACGACCATTCAGCATTTCTCACGTTCCTCGTCGCGTCTAATAAGCTCTCTCTCATAGCACCCACATAGGCGGTACTGGCCAACAAGGCGATAACAACAATGGTGTGGACCGGGTGAGAACAGGAGATCTTGGAGAAGAATTGTAATATGGGTGTGATTTTCTTATTTGCCTTGGAAGGAGGCGTCTGGACATCGCTCGGTTGCTCACCGCGAAAGCGGGAGGGTAGAAACGAAGAGGCTGCAATCATGTTTACGGCTGGCTACCTTGACTGCATTAGGGTGTTTTGAAACTACATAAGTGTTAGCTTCAGTATACATTGGGCATTGGCATTGTAGTTGGTACTAATTGCTCTTGAGAGAGACTTACACGGCTCGAGTAAGACTCGGGGTGGGGAAGGGCTTCGAGGCCGAGTAAGATTCGAGTTCGAGCGTGGCACGTAGGGTGTTGGACGTGTTGAAGCAGTGCCAACTAGGTAGGAAGTAGGTATAGAGGAAGAAGATGCCAGGTAATTCTCTCTCTCTCTCTATGTTAGGTGAAGAGCGTGCTGGATCCAAGCTGCTTGACTATGCTGGAATATAGCTCACTCGGCGAGTAGTCGGAGGCGTGCTGAATGCCGTCGTCGGGGTGGGGGCCGAAGTTGATCCAAGACACCGGCCGATCGATCAATTGGCAGGCGTAGGCTCCGGCGTAGCCAAGGGCAGACGAACAACCAAAGGCTGGGCTGGGGGAGGGCAGCCGAAGTGTGAGAGAGGGCACAAGGACAAAAGAAGGAAGAAAGTGAATAAACGAAGGGACAATAGGAATAGGAAGAGGGGGTAGATAGGGTAGGTGGTTAGCCCTTGGGATTTAGAGGGACCAGGACCGTGAAGAGAAATTTAGTGGGTTAATCGACAGGCGTCGGGAGCTTGCAGAGGCCCCTAAAATTACAAATTTCGGCCCACTTCGGCCACTGACTGGCTCTGGGTTCTGCCCTGTCCGATGGACAAGGTAACTTCATGTGTAATCTTGTACCTGACCGTGATTTTAGTGGATCCAGCATACCTAATACCTAAGGTACTCACCAAGAACTTTCCATTATCTCACTACTGTAGCACCAAACCTAACCTTGTCAGTGAAGTAGCGCCGAAGTCTTTTCACCCCAGTGCATTGCCGATCTTGCTTAAAACAACAGATTCAACCACCCCACGTCTCCATCCCCGTTTAGATAGCACGTTCCCTCCTGTTGGAAACTTTTAAAGAAGTCTAAATTTGACAGCATACGCATGTTGACATTATAATACTGCTGTATGTATACCGACACCCACCACTAGATTGAAACATGGTTTTAGCAAAAAGTATTTCTACCAAGTCTGGTTTCCAACATAGTTGCCACTAGACTTACTAAGTATTCAGCAGATTTTACTCTGCACAGCATAGGTGACGTGAGCGTAGAGCGTACTACATGGAGATTATGAAAAACTGTAACTCTTAATGTGACTGATGGCACAGGACACGCAACCCGAATACGCAAGGGAGGCATGTACTATACACCGCTACCGCCAAAGCCTCTGACGTAAGCAATTACAGGCAAATAGCAAGTACATACCAAGCGCTGGGGGTATTACGGCATCGGCAACACACTGCTAAGCTAGTGGTCACAGTTACGCTGAGGTAGTACTGTACACATACGGATAATTAAACTATGTGTTGTAGCTTGCTCCGAATTGGACGGCACCATCTGGTAGGTACCAAAGGTATGTCTAATAGACTAGATACCATGAAAAATATACTGGAATTAATTACGTATGCATTCCAATGTCTTAGGCTTCCCTCGGGCGTGAATATAATAAAACCATAGGTATTATACTTACAAGTATAGTAGATGCTTAAGATGCCAGCAGCGAGCATAGGTAATATTTCCGGCGCTTGGCGGCTTACTGACCAACTAAGTTAGACAGGGTCACCTAGCTAGAAAACAAAAGTACCTAATATATCAGAGATGGTCCTCGTGTAAGGCTCTGTAACACAGGTATACAATAAAAAAATGATCCCTTTAGCGAACTATATGTCATTTTGCAGCAGATGAGAGGAAGAAGGGGCCAGTGTGATAAGACGCCACGGACGTCTCAAAGCGGTAATGCCTATCGAGATGGCGCAAAGTGATCATGCACGGCGGCAATGTCAACCTTGGCGGAAAGCCATGTACAAATGTGGGTGATACCTACTTAGATGTAGTGTAAGCCACAAAAATTCGGCTATCGAAAACTGGTAAAGGATGCCAAACTTATCCAAATAGATAGCTACCTCTTACCTACCTAGGAACATTACTTACAAAATTAGGTACCTTTAAGTTCTAGGCCCACTACTTACATAGAATACATAGGTATACGTAGCAGTACGTAGAATTAAACAACTTTTAAGGAAGGGACCGAAGGATTCCAGAACCTTGGAACCTGCAAGCACTGAACAGGGACCCGATGTAAGTACTTTCGGTTGAGGAGAGATCGATGATATGCACCCATCATGGCGCCACTCGTGAGTTGAGTGGCAAACAATTCACTGCGCGATGCAACATAAAATAAGTATTCAGAATTCATAGACATTCGTTATGGGCTGACTCCATCATGCAATCCCCGGACCCCCTCAATTGTCTCTCCGATCTAGACTTCTCCATATTCATTGCATAGGGTGTATCTATACTAGATACACTACCCTACTATGTACTAGCAGCCATCAAGCGAGCAACCTCAGGTCCATCAACGCTGACAACCCTAGCGCCCGATCCTTCAATCGCCCTCTTGCACTCGCCCCAACTGCCCGCGTCCACCGCCCTCGTGCACTCCTCAATGAGGTAAGTCCGAAATCCCTCGCGGGCGGCATCTTCCGCGCAGCTCTTAACACAGTAATCGCCGGCGAGCCCCACCACATACACATCCGAGACGGCGTGGTCGCGCAGCAGCGTCGCCAGCCCGCTGTCGCTGACGCGGGGCGACGTGAACGGGTCGTAGAACGGGCTGTACATCTCGACGCGGCTGTCCGTGCCCTTCTCCAGCACCCGGTCCAGCTTGCCCTTCTCCAGCTCCGGGATCAGCTCCGCGCCGGCTGTACCTTGCACGCAGTGCACCGGCCACAGCCGCGAGACGTAGCTCTCCGCGGCGTTGTGCGGGTTCACGATAGTGACGGAGTCCACGAAGGGCTGCTTGCCGGCGTGGTTCGCGGCGAAGGAGATGTGGTTTGCGGGATGCCAGTCTTTGGTGGCTACCTTGAGCACGAACGGTAGGTCGAGCACTTTGTTGATTGGCCCGACGATGTCACGGCCTTCTTGGACCGCCAGTGAACCGTTCTGTGGCTACGGATTAGTGGGGTCTTCTAGGTAGGTCCGTTGGTACCGGATGGAGGACATCCGGGGCATGAGGCGTGCATACCGGAGGGCAGAAGTCTTCCTGTAGGTCCACCACGATCAATGCAGGTCTAAATTCGCTGGTCATGTTGGTGATGTATGAAATTGTGGAATCTGGTAAAACTAAGCTGCGTGGCGTCACTTTAATGCTACCTTGGCATACCTTAAGAATATACCATCAACAGTTGTTTAGGCTCTAGTAACGGCCTGGTAAGCTCAAATTGGGACTGATCTTGATAGATTACCCTTGCGTTACAAGAAGCAAAGCATTAGAGTTGCTCAGCTAGTTTTGCTAGACTTGCCTAGGTGATGGTAAGATTTCTACTCCCTGAGAGTATTGAGGTCCTACGAGATGCCTTATATCTACAGTAGATACGGGAAGGAGGGGTAGCATTCGTTGCGGGGCACTTAAACAACTAACAATTTTCGATAGGACAGCTAGAGCTTAGGTACAAGCTGTCTAAGACAAGTCTTGAACAGAGAAGAAAAAGAAATGAGAGACAACAGACCCAATCAGCATGATGAATATTAGACTCGGTAATCTGGGCCGGTGTTCTGATGTCATACTGTTATCGATATTATTATTGCCATGCAACTCATCACATTCTTATGCCTTTTTTCATCAACCCTCCCTGAAGCTCAATAGAACAAAGCCAACATATTATCTCCTAAGCCCCGGTACAAATTCCCCTCCTAGAACCGTGATTTTTTTTAATAGGGTATCTTATGTTGGTATCACATCATATAAGCCGCCACTACCTCATCAACATAGTAAGCTCATGCATGTTCCCGTATGAACTCACCAATCTTCTCTGCCACCTTTACCGCGCTCTCCTTCCAGCCAAGAATATGGCCAAAATACAATGTGTCATGCGGCGCATCGGGCTCGATGTAGATCTCAAGCCTATTCCCTTCAACAGCGCTCATCTCCCCAGCCCATTCAAGGCCATCAACACCCAAGATCTCGCCACTACCGAACGTCACAAGCATCGGCACGGGGGTCTGAAACGGGTGGCCTAACAAGCTGACGTACGGGTCGTCCTCCGCCACGTCCTTCATGTACACTGTAGTGCCCCAGCGAGGGAGCTCCGCGCCGAGGTAGTCGGTGGTGTAGTGGGGGTTGCCCTCCTTGACGGCCTGCGGAGAGAGGAACTTGACCGGCGCGACCGGCGGCGCGACCATCACGGCGCTCTTAGGCTGCCCGATCCCGAGTTCTGCGCCATGCACGGCGAGATACCGCAGCAGCGCAATAGCGAGGGCCGCGCCCGCACTATCGCCCGACACGGTGATGTTAGACGGCGACACCCCGAGCGTGCGCACGAGGTACAGGTAGCTCGTGAACGCGTCCTGCAGCGGCGCTGGGAAGGGCGTGTTGGTGGGGCGGCCTGACAGGCGGTATTGTGGCGCGAAGATGGCGCCCGCTTTCCCGTGCTCGAGGAGGAGCTTGAACATGGGGCCTGAGAGGGCGGTGCGGCCGTCGCCGATGACGAAGGCGCCGCCGTGGAAGTGAAGCATCATCGGCCCGGCCGCGGCGGGGTCTGCGGGCTTCGCTGGGTACCACGTGCCTCCGATGAGGGCCGGTTCGACGGTCTTGCTGGCTAGTGGCCCGAGGTACAGGTCCTTGGGGAAAGGCTCGAGTTTCACCCATCTGTCCTTCTCCTTGCCGGGCTCGAGTGACAGTGGTACCTGCTTCTCTACGCGGGCGATCATGAAGAGGTATTCGGTCAGGATCCGGAGTGTGAGAGATTGTCTAAATGTCCACTGCAAGATTCATAGTAAGTGAGTAAATCCCATTTTGGTTGGAAATTTTCGAAGGACTAGAAGCACGCGAGGCTTCACGACTATAGTCTGATCACAAAGGTTCATTGCATCCCGACAACAACTGGGATGAGAGAAAACAATTTCCGGAAACAACTTACTGAAGGTAGCGGCCTCGCGCGCTTCGAGAGAGCGAAGGCTGCGACCCATACCGGCAAACGGGCTAGAAGGGTGCCAGAGCGGTAGAGCTGGTAGAGCAAGCTCAATCCCGGGTACGACACTAGAGGTCTCCCGGGATACGTCACGGTAGGCATCTTTAGAAGACGGTGAGAATAAGGCTTGCTAATTTTTGAGTCGAAGCGAGCGGAGAGAAACGTCTAGCATCCTCCCTTTTCATCAATCGTTTAACTCCTGCCCAAAGCTCAATGAAGAGAGACAGTGCCTCGTGTTTCTCTTGGGCGTTGCATCGCCAATAAAATAGATTGCTATTCGGATCGCCAGCCATACCGGCTCCAGATAGGGTAGGTTGCTACATACCAAGGCGGCCTGGTGATAGAGACAGTACTACTAACCCCGCATCCCGACCCCAGTTCCAGCTCTATTGCAAGGTTTGAGGTGCCTGTTGGCGCCCATGATGCAATTGTTAGTATCGCCTAAGTAGTTAATCAATCCCAGGTTAATGCTAGAACACGGTCTACATGGATGGTTCCCAACTACTGAGAGCCACCCTTACAGAGGTCATCTTCCTTTATAGAAAAGAGCATCCCTGAAAACACATTATAAGCTTATACTCATACTCGTATTCTTATAGCTAAATCTTCTCTTCACGCATAACGAGGGTAATCTACAAAAATCCCGAGGCGCGATACTAACGAAGTTCTAATTCGCATATGAACATGATAGACCGTATTCAGGACGAACAGCATGTCACGCCATCAAAAGGGTAGCGGTCGACGAATGAAAGGAGGCATGTCTGTATGATCTGGCGTCCGTTACCCCGTAGCGCATTTTAGTAGTTGCTCGTTTCCCTATCCTGTCGTGAAGAGAGAAGTAAGAGAAAGCCGTGTTATGTACACCTAATAGAAGAATTGAGACTTGCAATAGCAATTCTCCTGAACTTATAGTTGCGCTTTGAGACTAACTCGCATTTATGTGTCTCTATCCACATGCATATTCACGGATCAGTCTTTTCCCCCAGGTTTTCTCCGCGCCTTTAAATGCGGAGTGGTGGGCACCAATCATAGATTCATCTCGCTCCATCGTCCTAAAACCACACACTAGTCAACTAAATGTATTTCCTGGTCATAGATCAATAGAGCAAAGATAGCTATTTCCGGTTGGAAACGGGTTATACTCTCTTCCCCCATTCAAATAAAACTGTAGTAGTAGAGAGACTGTAGGCTAGACAAATACGCTATGTGTGAGCCTAACCTCTCATCACCGAGCCGTCAATCACATACCTACTAAACACACGAAGACGCAATCTCGCAATGTCCCGAACAATCCTCCTCATCAACGGGCCAAACCTCAACCTCCTCGGGACCCGGGAACCCCACATCTACGGCAGCACCACGCTCGCAGACGTAGTCTCACAAGCCGAGTCGCAGGCCTCCGAGCTAGGGGTCACACTGCAGAGCTTCCAGTCGAACCACGAGGGCGCCATCGTAGATAGGATCCAGGGGGCGCGCGGTGTCGTCGACGCCATCATCATAAACCCGGGCGCCTTCACGCACACGAGCGTGGCGATCCGGGACGCGCTGCTGGGCGTCGACATCCCGTTCGTCGAGCTCCACGTCAGCAACGTGCATGCGCGCGAGCCGTTCCGCCACCATAGCTACTTCCAGGATAAGGCGGTTGCTGTCATATGCGGCTTGGGTACGTTTGGGTACACCGCTGCGATTGGGTTTGCGGCGCAGCACATGAAGATCAAGAGTAGATTGTGAAGAGGGGCGGTGGAGTTGAAGGATGGTTAACGGCAACGAGGGATCGACGTGATAGGAGGCTTTTGGTTGATGAGGCGCTCTCTGATACGCCGACGTCGAAACGCAACTCAAGATGAGTCCCACATCAACGATACGTGAGGAACATCGAGCATTAGGGCGATATAGCGGGAGAATCCTAGCCTTCCCTAGTGTAATAAGGGAGATATGGGAGCATAGGCGATAATATGGCTCCTGCTTGACTTGATCAAAAGATTGCTCCTCAATGCTGAGAGAAGTAGATAGTGCAGAGCCACTTCGACACGGCATGGTTTATGGGTGTCTCGTCTGCCGGCTAGGAGGCGGCGCTCAAAATAGGAGTCACCGCTATCCTCGCATTATTCTCAAGACACGGCGCTGTATGTAACTAAGTATCGGCCTATATTAAACAAGCTATAATCGCATTAAAGCTGTACTATATCTGCCTCATTGGAACTCTTTCTCCTTGCCCTTTGTTAAGAGTACCAACATGACGTCGAGCTTGGAGCTTCAAGCTAGTATTTGTTACATTGGCGCCAGTTTCTCTCTCCTGCATATCCGTAAACTGTAACATGGCCTCGCCTCACTGGGTTTCTTGTAATATTGTGGCTCAGAGTTCTACTAACTATTAGCAACACAATTGAGCAAGATAGGGGTCGTGAACCTGGATTACCACACCTTTATCGCAATCTACTATAAGCAGAACTTTAGCAAAACAAGGCTCTTCTACCATCATTATTTTCAAACATAAAACGAGTCGGGAGCCAGAATTTCATATCTCATGGAAGCAGGAAAGCACGGCATTTCCTGTGAGCTGCAGTTGTCTAGCCCTGTCGTAGTTGCGAATAGGCTGCGTTTGCACGACAAAGGAATATAGGGGCATGGGATCTCTGAGATATGGGAGCAAATCAATGTCACAAGCTCCCTAGTCGCAATCTTTTTTGGTTGTTTGGCAATCGGTGCGGAGGCTGGTATCCTTTGCCATGTTACACCTAGGGTTATTGCGGAAGCATATATGTTCAACGGCTCGTAGCATGTTGTCTAAGGTCATGCACACTACCAAACTTCGATAATGCTGTCAAGCGAAAGCTGGTCTATTATACTCGAATTTAACGGAATTAATGCTATATATAGTACATGGCAAGCCGTCAAGTTTGTCCAAACTGTTGACCCCAGGTCGAATTAAGACCCAAACTATTAGACAAACAAACACTCCTCTGTATTATAGGCACGGCTTCATGTAGGGGCGACCATTCTGATATATAGTGAATCACGTCTTCTATAGACTCTTGTTGTTGCGTGAAGACTCCCAAAACCTCTCTGAATACTATCCTACCTATATATAGGAATACCCCCTTTGTTCACTCCTTATTACGCTTTACGATCACTTCTTCTGGCGTAGCCTTATGGCACTGGGTGTCAATATGGCTTTCTTGTCACCGATAAAGAACTGACAGTTTTTCAATTTGCGAGGCAGATCGCAGAACCTGGAACTTCCGCTTCATGAGGAGTCCGGACAACCAAGTTCGCAACATAATTCTCAAGCCGAGAAGAGGCTATAGGACGCATGAAGGAGCACTAAACCTCCCTAGCCTATCACCAAGAGGCTCCGGTTGCTAGAAATTACTTCTATAATCTCAAAGCTTCGACTCTCCCTCCCACAACACTCTTCATCCAAGGCGCTCTTAACCATGATGTCTACACGTTCGGATATTACGGAAGACCAGATTCGCAATGCAGCTATCGAGCTCTGTAAAACTTCTAAAGAGTTTGCAGCTGAAAACCGAAGCCGTACAGTCGACGATCATGAAAAATGGAAGAATCGTACTTCCCGCAAAATATCAGCAGCTTTTAAAGTTCTTGATATAAACGAGCAGGTATATCCCGAACTATGTCGAGTAGTAAAGAAATGCGCAAATGCTAATTGTGTACCTATTACTGACTCTATGGTGTACGTATGAGATCGGTAATGCGAAGGCCGTGACTTCAAGCCTCACTGGGACCATACCACTATAATAATGGTTTGATCCTGATCAAGATGTCTAATGCGCGACGCTTGCCCTTTCCCTGCACCTAATTGTACGTACACAATAGAGTCGGTAATAGCTACACAGTTGGACCATACCACTTTAAATTTTGCCCATTGTTTTGTCGCTCAGCCCCATAAAATATGGCGCCGTTTATGAAGAACGGAATAGACTTCGACAACGCCCATCAAGACCGATGTTCGCGAAGAAGATGAAGACTTTGACCGAATCAGATTAAATAACAAACCCCAAACTGCCGTTTGAAGCCTACGAGATAGACAACTTCAGTGGCCCTTTTTCAATGAATTTTGTTTACTGTCCTACAAAATAATGGAGGGCGACTCCACGACGAAGCAATGTTGAGAGGCTATTTCGAAAGTCTGAACATTTCAAGAGACCAGCCAAATGGTTACAGCTCAAAAAACTGTCGACATTCTACTACTGCGGTGAATCGAAACATGATCGCGTATACACACCATCGGCCTTCATTCGACATCTCGCGCTGGGGGGAGCTGAGATTGGGGCGCGCCCTTGTTTATTCTTGCATGGTGGTCCATCGACTAGCAACCCCATTGTTGCAGCTACGGGCGATGAGATATTACTTAATACCTTACTACATATAGTAAATACGTCCACTAGGGACTGAGTAGCGAAGTCATTCTTGTCGGTTCTCCCAACTCCGACGATGGCAGTAACCTCATGCGAGCACGAACAATCGACAATGGAATGAATGGTGGCATTTTGATTACAGGCTCGAGCCAGCAACAGGCTAGGGGAGAAAGTTGGTCGTCCTATGAAAAGCCTGTGTATGTGTGTGTAGGACGCTAGCAAGACGATGCTAGAGAAGAAGAGACTGTCAGAAGCAGCTAGTCAGGAAGAATAGATTGCGCGAACAATCTGGTCGGATGGATTGAATTTGGTCTATTCTGAAAGAATTGAGACTAGAGGAGTGAGAAGCTATAGATCTACTATTATTAGTTGGTACGTAGGTAGTACTTATAACTAATATAAGCTTTGACGCCCTGAGGGCATAATTGCTAAGTAATTAGAATAGCATTCATTCACCTGGTCTGACCCTCTCCATCTTAGATCAACATCGATAAAATGATAAAAATTGAGAATGAGGCTTACTTGATCGAGTATGCCATCGCGAATGGTCTTCCTTCTCTTCCTTCTATATGATATATCTACTGTTAAACTCTTCTTCTCAAAATCCACCGAATTGGCGAACTGGATCGCTCAAGGAGTATTATGTATTGCTCTTATCACAAAGCAAATCAAAGCCAACCATGGCTTAGAAGACGACCGCGTCCGTGGGATCGAGCCCTTCTCCAATCCTGTCCAGAGAGTGCGCTATACATGTACGCCGCCGATGAATGCCCGCCTCTCCCAAACGCCAGTTGTAATATACCAACAAAGTTAAAGCCATGCTTCATGCTTGCGCTATCATATCTCATGTTTGCTGAAACAAACCCAATCTACGGCCGAAGCGGGGATTGCTTCTTCGGACGAATTCCCCTTAGTTGTAAACTTAGTGTTCTCGGGTCGTATCTCTCTGTTTGTGGATCCCACCACGCCAGGCAGTCCACAATGAGTGCAGAATGGGGAGAATCTATCTCGACCAACCCAGACACACGTATTGAGCCTCGGGGAGGATACGCAGCGGGCCTACGCCACGTCCTTGCCAGACTCTGCTTGAATTTATCCCATGGGCCACTGGTGTGTTCCTTCGTTGTGCGAATCGCGTACATGTCTTTGGCACTTGGGACGGGCGGGATCGCACCACCCATGCCAGCTCCTGTGCCCAGAGTCTCGGGGGTTGTTGTCGAACCTGTAGATTGCTTGTCTATAGGAGGCAATGGACTACCAGTTGGTCCCTCGCCTGTCCGATTTTGAGAAGGCGGGGGTGGTAAAGCTGGACTGGGTTTTCCTGGCTGCCGGGTAATCTGCCGATTGAGCTTTTCTATAGCTTGTTGCATATTGGATAGAGGGTCCGTCTGGGACTCATATCCGAAGAACTGGGCAAGAGCCGCGACGTTTTGTCTCGCTAGAGCGGTGGTAAAGCTCCACAACGAGAGCGTGAGCGCCGAGGGCCAAAGAGCTTGCCTTGTCCAGAAGACAGCAGCAGAGTCAACAGGTTGTTCTGTCCATGCGATACCATTTCCTCCGCCGATTGCTAAGCTATACCATGGTTAGCCTACCGGGCATCTCGCAAAGGGAGGAGACGGTAATCAACAAACCCTTTGCGTACGAAAGTTGGTGGTGGCCTGAACGGATACTGAATATTAAGCCAGTATTTTGATACGTGTACGTCATTTCCAAGTCTCGAGCGCAGCACCGGGTGTCTAGACACGGCACCGCACGCTAAGTCGGCAAGGCTAGCTATGTGAAGAGGTTAGCAACTATGAAGTCTCGCATAGTGCCTTTTGTTGTATGTGCCTACCTCGCATTGATACCAAAAGCGCTTCATCCCGGCTCACTTTAACATAAGTTTGCCATTCAGGATCCGATCCTCTAAATGGCAGCGGCTCGATCGTTTTTGTGAAACCTGGGAATGGAATGAAAATCCCCTCTTCTCCTTCTTCGTCATCGTCATATTCCTGTGATTGATGTTCTTTTTCAAGCGCTCGACGCTCCGCGTCGGTCAACTGCATGTCAAATTCATCCAACAAGGCCTCGGCATAGCGCGTGGTGATCTGATAGAAAACGAACCAAGCACCGAGAGGGACGATAATATAACTATACGTTCAAGGTCAGAACCGAACTCATACTTGGAGGCAGTAAGGGATGGAAGTGGTGAGAATCATGTGCGTACGCTGCCTTGAATCTTGGCCTCCGAAATCTCACGTGTTGTAACCGGATAACCTGAGTTTGCGGAGGGGACCTTGTAGGATTTACCCGGGCGCCGAGGGAGACGATATTCTTTGGAAAACGGAATAGTCGAAGCATGGTGGGTAGGCAGCGAGGCGCGCCAACGAGCCGGCGGCCGGAGGTAGAAGGGCACAGGCACGCGTGTGCGATGCGACAGCAAGCCCGGTCACAAGTAGCTAGAGACCAGGCAGCTGGTGAGGGATACCGTGGTAGACTAGTACGGGCGCTTGCTTGCGGGAACCGGAATTAACGAGGTAGCGGGATTGGAAAAAGAGAAATGATGATATAAAGAAGTTGTGGCGTGCTGGTTAGTGAGAAATAGATCGCTGGCCGGCTGAAGGTATCAAGCGATAAGGCAAATCTTTAGCGTCACTTGGAAGTTGGAGCTGGACTGGAGGGGACCTTTTGGCCTTTACAGCATCTACCAGTCTAATCTAGGTACCTTAGGTAGCTGGGGTGGGTACAAGGGTCCTTCTGTTTTCTACGTAGCCCCACCCTTATTGAGCCACTCTTTACAGCAGACTCCGTACTCTCAGCCACTTTCACCCGCCACAGCACCTCAGGCAGAAAACTTCCGGTTATAGATTAAATTTAAATAGTTGCATATTGCTTCAACGCTTCTCAATAGCAGACCAATGACTTTCTAAGCTTGTACCTAGACTTTATCTACGTAGTATCCACTTAATACGGGTCTATATCATATATGAATGGTAACAAAGAGAGCTACGCATGAAAACCAACGAGCCAGGATTACCATGTCACAGTCTCTTAAGGCTCTCGCCACCATGGACTCCTCAAGACTTGGTCGATGGTGAGTCTAGCTGTCGGATCCGGATTGGTCATTCCGGATATCATATCCATTGCAGATTCACCAATCTCTGCCCCCCATACCTTGAATCGTAGTATAGGTTGTCTTTCCACGGTAATCTCAGCTATTTCTGACGCTTTCTTTAGACTCTTGTGCCCGCGGTCATCGACCTGCTTAAGGAGTCCTTCGTTCAAAGGCCCGAAATAGCAGAAGTGTCGAATCAGAATCTCTTCACTTAGTGTTAGGCCGAGCTCCACGGTCTCTGCTAGCACCTCCCGATCCTCTACGAGCAAGGGGCCACCACCTCCAAGAGCATATATACACTGCAAAACAAAGTTCAGCATGAATTCTTGAACTCGAAAGACGGCCTACTTACTACCAGCCCATATGAGTATATGTCGGACGCTTTTGTCATACCGCTCCCGGTCTGTCCTTCGGGGCTTCGCCACATGAAGTTACCTATTGGAGTCACTGTCCGAAGTGGCGTAGCGTCCACCGGCTTGAAAGCGATGCCAAAATCGCCCAGGGTCGCATCGGTGACTATTTTATTGCCTTTTTCATCGTAGGTCCAATTGATAAAAATGTTGTCGGGTTTCACGTCTGTCAAGAACACAAGTGGTTAGAGAGGTTAAGTACCAAGTCACGCGCGGCGCGGAGGGCGTGGGCGTACCGAGATGGAGCCAGTCTTTGGCATGGAATTCCTGGATTGCCTCGCCTACGTACCGCAGAATTTTCTTTCGTTCATCAGGAGGAAAGTCGGGATCGGCCCGTATCAAGCCAAGTAAGGTGTCTCTAAAGTACGGATAGACAACAATGCAGTCCTCCAAGTTGAAATCAACGGGCATTCGGAGCCGACGGGACCCAGAGAACTCGTCTGCGAGACGTCGGGAGAGATCGAAGAGAGACCTCGATTCCTGCTTGAAGACGACGGACTCATCCCCGCGCCTGGGATTGTGAGAAATGATGAAGTTGTGAGATGAGCGCAAGGGGCTTGAGACATACGCAGCTTTGAAGATGGTGGGTTTTCCGTCCTTGTTTTTGTAAAGAACTTCACCTCGGACATACTGGTGACCAGATACGCCCATTACGGTGCTGGCCATTCTGATGTTTGCGTTGTAGGTGTGAGGAGCCCTACGGACGGTTTGGGCAAGATGTTTAAACATCGAAGCAGAAATGAGTTGAATGTGCTGACTGGGTTGAAAGGGGGAGCACGCTAACCCTACCTACTTAAGTAGTTAAAGGGACAGAGTGAAAAAGGACAGCCCGACTCTTACGGCTCTTGTTACAGAATATCTACTATAGACTGTTATTTATGTGCTATAATGTTGGATGAGGTAGGAAAGACCTTGCTAACCTCCTAGAACAGACCACGGTTAAGTGATCCGTGCAGATGGCTTAACAGATCCTTGGCAGTATGACTAAAGTACCTGTGGTTTGATACTGTGCGTATGATAAATATACACTGTCCTGTGATTATATAGGTACACAAAGTGACGTTGAGGCTAATGACTACGTAATAAAGTGAATCCCGGCTCACAACTTTTCGACACCTCAAGTGTCTCCCAAGCCCCTTAACAATAGATAGTTAGACACCTCAGGATAAAAATCCAGCAATTGCCATGGCTAGCAGTCCATTCTTGCAACAAGCCATGAAGCCCCTATTCATTCCTATAAGTGTAATAAAAGCTTAGAACAGTAGTTTTATTCAACTAATAATTTTCTAGGGTCCCAATAGCCCATGGATCTCCTTCCCTCTCGGTGAGGAAGATCCTGGCCTGTTTGTACCCATATAGCCCAGTCTATTCATTCCTAGGGATAGTTTTCGTGAAACAGTGCTAAAAGCCTCGTGACATAGCTTCCTCCAGTAGCCTTCCTTGCTACATCTAAAGTCTCACTTAGTCCTAGATGTGGTCTCCAATATTAAACTCCTATTGGCTAAATGTAGCGAATAGCCCCCTCAAGTAGCTCGCCTATAACTAAGGTCTCAGTTTGTCCTGGTCATAGACCAACAGATACGGTGATGCATGAATAGGGCGTGAATAGGTCCTGTATACTTGTTGGTGCACGAGGAGCCCTAACCGTTACCTCTAAATAACCGATATTTATATATAAACGGCCTCTTTGTTTTGTACCTCAGGGGCAGAAATATGTGGCCACAGGTAACCTAGGTAGCTCCCAGTCGGGATCTTGACAGTCCTAGAGGTTGTCTCTAGTATGGGAATTCTTATTGGCTAAGTTTGGCGTATAGTTTCCTCTGAAGTCAGTTGCCTAGAGCTGCGACTTCTCGCCGATTAACATATGAGCTGTTATAGCGAATCATAGCCTCGGCGCTCAGCCTTGAGGGCAACCTAGCCTTTCAAATTCACTATGAAGCTAACTCTAGTCCCAAGTGATGACCAACATGGATAACACGTAAGTAATGTTAGGGAGAGAAGGATGACTAAAACGCTTCAACAGACCAATAGTAAACAACATGATATTATAAAACAGGAAACTGCTTGCTCTAGACCCTACGAACTCAACGCTGCCTATTGGTTCTATCAACACGGCCGTGCAACCCGTTGTTGTCGCTGAGCGTAGGCAGCAACCACGTGTGAATTGATTTCACCTTTAGATGATGATTTGTAGTCCCTTGGAGGCACGGGAGAGCGTCACTTGATAGATATTTAAATTTGTCCTCTGCCCTTAACAATGCCTTCTTCCTTCAGACCACAGTTCCTATCAGCCAAGTCAAATCATCCATAATCGCTCTGGACCCAACCATTCATCTTCGTCCTCTCTAGCCCCCAATATGACTCTTATAATCAAAGCCACCGCCTTAATTTCGACTATCATTCGTGAAGGTCGGGTCATCACGGTCAAGTACGCGACGAAGACCGATAAGTGGGACCGTGCGTACCTCGCAAACGAGATTCAGGAGAAATTCGTCAAAAGTGTACAGGCGAGGGCCTTCATTGATCCCAGAATATGCGAGATTGTTATGGCGTAAGTTAAATTCTTGTGTATATGTAGACAACCAGCAGCTATTAACTCGATACCCAGTGAATCCGTCCACACAAACCCTCTTGACATGCGTGATCACTTCACTGCCCAAGGCAATGATGTTCAAGGCGGGTTTGTTAGTACTTTCCACGTCGTTCCCGTCCCTGAGTGAGAAGCTGGGCATCAAAACGGACTAGGAGGACCCGAAGGCCAGGCAGGCGCCGAATGAGTGTGGATTTTTTTTTGGTTGGAGCTCCCTGACTTTTTATTATTCATCCAAGAGCAAATGTTCGAACTACTGTTAGTGAGAGTGTTTAGTCCCTGAGGGGGCTGTACGGATTCCATAGCTTAGTTTTTCTTTTCTGAATGTCTCGTAGTTCTAGTTATACTCACCTGCCCATGGGCTTCTAGCCCCTTTTCACGCTCTTTTTGAATATACCCTCACGCTCTTTTCAATATGCTTTGCATTGTCTCCTATTTATCTTAGCGAAGTCTCCAAAAATAGCAAGCGAAGGTGTATATGTCTCTAAAGTATAGGGCGATGTGTTGATTTACATGTTCCATTTCAATATACTAGAGGTATTGTATAGTGTATAATACGTATAATATTTAGTAGTGCCATAAGGCCACGCTAGGAAAGGTGATCATGGGGAATAAGAAGGAGTGAACAAAGTGGTTGTTCCTGTGGAATGGTAGGGTAATATTTAGGGAAGGTTTTAGAAGCCTTCGCGCAATAACAACAGTTTATCACCTACCTTACACTAGGGGATTCTAACAAGCAGGTAGGGTTTTCGAGACGAAAGTAAATAATCATAACCAGGACAAAATAATGATTAGCAACAAGGAAATTAATGATAGCTATTGTAGGTTAGAGATATTATTTACACCAATCTAGTGAATAGTAGTATTAAAAGTTGCCTGAAGGGTTAAACAGTTATATGAGGCTGACAGAGGAGATAGTTCTTCATTATAGTTAGATTTCCTTGTCTTAATGCATACATCAAGAACTAAGCATATATGTCCAAGGCTGTTGATAGTCTTTCCTAGACGCTAGCGGCCTTCATTAGTTATTTTTCGCTGTTGGCTAAGGTCTATGCCAGTAATCTTCCACCTTTTAACGATAACACGTTGGATATTAAAGATTTGAGAATGTTGCGGTTGGGAAACAGGTTTAAATATTTAAAAACAACAATCAGGTTTGGCGAACAGGTGGGAAATGTATATAATCACATCTTACAAAAAAGTGGTAGGCTGCGTTAATGGTAGTCTCTATCGTAAAAGGACGCATGAAAAAGTAAAGTTCTAGCTAAATTTACAATGTTCTTTGAGGACTATTACAAGATCCGTTACTCCGTTTACTACTAGGACTATTTCCTATGAATAAGGGTAGTGAACGCAGTTTTTTCTTAGGTCAATACGTAATATAACTACTTACATATCACCTAGGTAGTGAGACTGTAGCAATTTGGTTGTGATAGGTATTGATGTTGTAGGTGTAATGGAGGTATCTCACACGGTAGTTACCGTAAGGGGTAGTGAGACAACTAAATATGGAGACTCTTACTGAGTGGTCAAATCTTGTAGAGGAAGAAGATCAACCCTGGTCTAGCTGGCTAGGTATAGGGGTCCTTCTGTTCTTCCACAGTATATCAATGCGATTATTTCAGTTTTTTATGGTTGTGAGCAGGTATGTAAACATCAATACGACATAATAAAAAGTTGTAAACATAAGCAACAGGACATTCGCATATTTACCTTGCTAGCAACAAAAAACACCGGTGTTTCGAATATGACGCTGTGCTCCTATTACCGTCCCTTACTTACAGTGTTACCATACCCGGTGTTTTTAAGTATCAATTTACTAAGAAATACGGTGCTACATCTCCCCACTCAAATGTACCCAAGTATTGTGTACCGTTTATCACGTGGTGCAGTGCTGCATTTAGGTGCCTAGTTCACATACCGTTTGATACTGTACCACACTGTCTAGAAGTAGGCATCTGAGAGCTTCTGTCGATAGTATCGTCTTTCTTACCATAGCGGACGCCATCTAGAACGGCCTCGAATCCGTCCCATCCGCTCGACTATACCACACAATTACATCGAGGCTACATAGAATCCGCCAAAGATGAAGCTTAACAGCTTCCTATTACCGGCGCTCGCTGGCGTTGCCGCTGCTGCCACCGACTCAGCACCACAACACGCAGAAGCATACATGCTCAGACACACCAAGCAAACCACAACATCCAACGCCCCATCCATACCAGACTCCCTCGCCGAAGCCATCCTCCTTCAGCGCCTCAGCTCGCCCGACCAGCCCTCTGCTCTGGGCCAGATCCCCGAATCACTAGATCAAGATGAGGCCATCTCCTATATCAATGAATTCGCGAAACCTGCCTCGCCCCTGTTCGACACCTCGAACGTCGACGAACCCAAGCAGCTCGTTATCGCTTTTTCCGGCATCTCCACCGCCCTCCAATACAAACAGCTAAAGGCCGCGATACCCCGTGTACCGCTCGCCTTCACAGCCCCTGGTCTTGGCCGGCTACCCGCTAAAGTCAGCTCGGAATGTGCCTTTGGGCCGTCTATCAACCCCAAGGGCGGCAAGTGCTGGAGCGGGGAGACACAGTATTTGCATTATGATCTATCAAGGGTAAAGCAGCTATCCTATGCATTCCCTCTCACTCGTGGAGTATAGTCATTAATGGATTCTAACATCGATTCGTACAGGACAGCAACATCGTCAAGCAACTCAGCCTCAACCTCGCAGCGCTAAAATCCTACGCGAACAAAGGCCTAATGGAAACAACCATCGTGTTCCTCGACAACTCCGCCCCCTCATCCTCCGAGCTCCGCAAGCGCCAGCTAAACTTCCAGCAAAAAGACAACAGCGGCGCTCTGGCCGAGACAGCAGAGACGACCTTCGTCTCCAGCGTGCACAAATCCAGCAACGACGGCGCTCCGGCCAAAGCCTTCGACGCCCTCGCAGGCCGCCCGACCGTGGTCCCGCACTGCTTCGCCTCGCAGAACGCGTGCGAGACCTCCACGTCCTCCTGCTCTGGCCACGGCGTCTGCGTCGACCGGTGGGCCAAGGACGACACGGACAGCGCGTGCTTCTTCTGCCACTGCGGCAAGACGGTGGAGGCCGACGCCAAGGGCCGCGAGCACCTGTACTACTGGGGCGGCGCCACCTGCCAGAAGCGCGACGTCAGCACCCCCTTCTGGCTCTTCGCCGGCGTCACCATCGCCCTCGTGGCCACCGTCGCGTTTTCCATCGGCCTGCTGTTCACCGTGGGCGAGGAGAAGCTGCCTGGTGTCATCGGCGCTGGCGTGTCGAGGTCAAAGTAAGGGGCTGAGCCCAGTTAGGCAGAGCAGAGAACGTATTTTAGGTTGTATCTCAAGGATGAGTATGGTTCTACATACGCGTTTCCGAAAGCATCGTGGAAGAGCCGAACGGGGAACTCGAAGCGTATAGCTAGCCCTTGGCGGCCTAGACTAAGGGGGAATAAGCGGTTGGTCGGGGTGGTAATTTTTGTGTATCAATTATGTACTGATACAAGAGGGGACTTAACATCGTTACGGGCATCAAGTACTGGTAATTTCTCTCGTATCCCCCAGATTCAAGGGGAAGAATCACGGCATTTCAGTTTCATATCGTATAGAACAGGATCGAAACGAAGGTTATGCTTTCGGCTTTAGTATTTTTATCATGTTTTTCGTGCCTCAAGTCTCTTATGAACATAATATAACACAAAAGGGGTATCATAATTCCATCTGCGCCTGCCTTATAGGCGTCGTCCCAAGACTCTCTAAACCCCTCTCCCCGGGGGTCCCGGGGGCATCTCTAAATTGACCCAATAATGACCTCGCTGCTGTAAAGGTGCTCTCCCCATTCTCCCCTCCACCACCATTAGTCTGACCGTTTTCGTCAGTACCAGTCCCGGCGTCAGCACCAGGCATCATAAGGGCGCGATACCGCTCTCCAGCTTCGTTCAAGAGCCTCTGAACCTCCGGTTCTCTCTTCAACACGCCCTCTCGCTCGGCCTTGAGCGCAGCGATGTGTGCCCGCATGCGGACGAGGTCGGCCTCCTTCCGCCGCATGCGCGCCTTGAATTCCTCCACGAGTACACTGAGGTCTGGAAGCGGGGTGATCTTAGGCGGCACGGGGACCACGCCCTCGCGCACGCCCAGGCGCTTCCGCTGCTGCGCGCGCTCCTCGGCCAGCCCGTCCATGCCAGCGCGCGTCTGCGCCGCCTCGAACGCGGCCCTGCGCTCGGCTTCGGAGTCGTCCGAAGTCGCCTCGCCGTCCGACCCCGCGCCCTCGGCGGCCGAGATCAGCGACGCCATCTCGGCGCAGTGGCGCTTGCGTGCCTCGCGCTGCGCCTTCTTGCCTAGTGAGAGGCCGCCGTCTTCGACGAACTCGTCGAAGCCCTCGCCGAGATCCTCGTCCTCGGGCACGAGGCGCGTGTCGGACTTGCTGCCGCTCTTGCGTGATAGTAATGTTAGGTAGGAATCCCCTGCGCCCCACTCGTCGTTGTCGTCGTCAGATAGTGAGATGAAGTCCTCCGTGTCGCGGGTGCCCTTCTGCTTCGCTAAGCGCGCCCGCCGCTCTTTCTTCTCGCGGATCTCGGCTTCCGTTAGCACGGATGTCGTCGTCGTGGCTGAAGGGCCGGCGGTTAGTGAAGTAGATGTGGTTGTGTCGACGATCATAGCGCCTTCGAGTTCTGAGGGATCGAGGGACATCTCGTCCTCTTCTGATGTGATGTGTAGTTTCGAGAGGTCTTGCGGCGTATTCGGCGTCGCAGATTGTAGTTCGGAGAGGTATTCCTTGCTGTATCTGGGCCTATCATCGTCGTCTTCCATAGATCGCATGGGAAAGCGATTGAGAGGGATGTTCTTGGAGATGCCCTTCTTGTAGACCCCGTTCTCGGTCGCGGAGGCCGCAGGACCCGACTTCTTTGGTGTGAAGACATCTTCGCCTAGAACCATAGCATCGTCATCATCTGCCGTCGTTTCGCTTGGTCCAAAAGAAAGTCGTGAGCTAGATTGCCGCTTCTTGACCTTTGCTAGCCCTGGTTTGGTGGCAGAAGGCCGTATCCGTACTGGTGCAGCGCCATCTTCCTGGCCTTCGGTCTCGTCCGTGCTATTTGATGTTTTCGTATCTATTTTCGAAGCTTCGTCGTCGTTGAAGTTAATGCTCCTACGCAGTGCAGATTGCTTGAACGGCTTCCGACTCTTGAATGTGGGCTGTAGCGCTGGTTCCTGAGGTTCGGGTGGGGGGTTTAACGATTCGATTGAGGGGAGCTCATCTTCGTCTTGGATTGTGATCTTGCGCGCCTTTCTCTTAGATGCAAATGAACTCATCTTGGTTGCGTTCCTCTAAGTATTGTGTAGTGTTGGGAGTTGGTATGGAAAGTTGGTATGACTTATTGACTTATAAGTTGCGAGGGTGCTCTCATTGTTGCTGGGGCGTACCTAGGTACTGTAAGTGGGTCTGGGGAAATTCCTTATCGATAATCCATTTATCTTATCGCTGGCTGCAAGGTACCTGAGCGCCCGCAGCCTAGGCGGTAGGTTAGTATGTATGTAGGCAAGAAAGCTGCCACTGCTCGTCCAACTGCTCATCCACTGCTCATCCACTGCGTCTCAACCCTCCAACGCGTCGGTCCTCTAGATAAATCGTCCCGCAGACTGCCTACACACATACTTCCTCTATTCGCATCAAGATGGCCCCCGCACAGCCAGAGCTCAAGAAGGTGAGCCTCACCATCAAGATCGATAAACCGCTGCTGAATTACTCATTAATCCTCCCACAGTACCTAGACAAGAGGCTCTTCGTCCAGTTAAACGGCAGCCGCAAAGTCATCGGCGTTCTTCGCGGTTACGATGTACGTCACTTCCCCCATATTGATTTCTACTCTCAGAGAGGCATACGAGCTGACCACCGAATAGGTCTTCCTGAATATTGTTCTAGACGACGCCGTGGAGGAAAAGGATGGCGGTGAGAAGGAACGGTTAGGGATGGTCGTACGTGCTATACCGTAGCCCCTTGTGAGCCACAGCGCCCTTTCTGACTCCTTAATAGGTTATTCGAGGTAACTCGGTCGTGATGCTGGAAGCACTTGAGAGAATCGGCGGCGATCGCGATAAATGAGCGGCCCTCAATACTGAAGACAATGCTACAACGAATAGACGCGTTAATATCTACGCACGAGGGCTAAAAGGGATCACTATTCTTGCCTCTAGAACTGTCGGGGAAATTGGCGTTCAGGCGAAGGCTCAAAAACATCTCAAGGCCTCTTACTTTTACGAATGTTGTCATAACAGTAGCCTGCGTTACTACAAAAAGCCTTACACGGCCGGGAGTATGAGGATTGTATTCACACCCCAGATACCCAAGCGAGCTCGGGGGTTACGTATGGAACGATGTCGAGTTTAGACAATCATCTTGCATGATGCAACGGCGATTACAGACACCCACTTGAGCCTACTATGATACCCAACGTATTAGTAAATTATGAGTGGACAGTTATGCTAGGCTAATAAGCATCAATTAATATTTCAAGCCTCGGAATTCTTTGGCATACCACTAATGCTCGTGTTTACTATTGATGGCCTATCTCCCCCCTTGACAAGCTTGCACATTCGACGAGATTTCTCAAAAACACTCAAGTATGTGAGGAAGATTCGTCGTAGAGGCATTTCAATTCAATTCAAAATCATTCAACGACCTCGTAACTTGTAAGTGAATCGAGAGTATAGCAGCAACCTAATCACCTCGAAAACCATCACAATGGATCGGGCATGACGTAAAATAGAGGGGATATAAACAAAGGCGAAGCGAGGGCTTTGCTACCCCAAACTTACCCTTCTTACCATTCTCATATTTCTCTTAGATTAAGTTAGAGATCAAGCTGGGCAATCCCGAAGCCCAAACGGTGAACTGGGCAGGGACAAAGACAGTTGTTGCCCGACCATCGACAACAATTGCCTTTTTGTTGTCATTGGCCATACAATGCCCCTGTAAGTGGGTAACCATTAGCCACTCACCTGTCTTTGGGCGTCTGCGCAGGAAACTGGTCCTCTGAGGTAGCCAAATCCGAGTCTATCTATCTAGTGTATTGCTGGCAATGAGAGATAAGTTAACACCTAAACCTATACTGCAAATACATTGCGTAAAAAAATTTCGTGTACAGCTAGGTAACTAGATCCTTCTAGAATTTGAAATTACCATGCATTTCTTCGCCGAGTCGCGGGTTCCTTGCTTTTCGCGCCCCTTCCACGTGGCTATAGTAGTCTCTAAAAATAGTCATTTACTTCACGGCTTCGCTGGCGGGAACAGCTATATCCTATCGTCAAAGCTTGAGTAATGATGCAATCATCAAGACTGGCTTAGTTATTCCGTTAGGTTTGAGCCATGATGAGGGAGGAAACGGATATTGAGATAGAACAACGAAGAAAGGTTGGATTTGGAAGATGCGCCGCAAGACTAGTATATATATATATTATATACAATGTATCACACGTTTTATGTGAAATGCCGCGTATTTCTCACATTTTATAACGATGACAAAAGGTCGCGCGAGCCGGAATTCTTCACTTAACACTTGGATTTTCTTGACAATAAGTCTAACCCTTTAAAAAAACTGTCATTTTAACTTATATTTAGTAGTAGAAATTGACGCTTTGAAAGGGTCCCCGAGAATTATGAAAAGGTGATCCTGCTAGGGGTGGTCTACTCAGGGGGGAAGCGACTAGGAATCGAGTACATCGAAAACCGTACTAGACTCAGCATAAAAAACATAAGATCTTCAATTGGTAGGGTATAAAGCATCAAGCGCGTTGTATCTTACTAATAAATAGAAATACATTGATTTACGTATCATTAAACAACACGATATAGTAAGATAGTGTAATCTTTCGATGAGTAGGGCACCGCTTTTTATCAGGTTTTTTGGCCGTCATGGGGACCCTTGAACGGTAGTCAATTTTGAGATCTTATTATACTTGATATAGCCCTATATTAATGTAGATGGTACATCTCTATATAATGTATATGCTATCCCTGTCGTGCCTCACCTATGCTTGTACTGAGATAGGTGGCGCTTCATGAAAATGTCCCGGGTCGTACCGTCTTGCAGATCCTGTTGGGTTGCACAGCAGAAGAGAACACCCGGCTGTAACGCTGCTTATAAAGTCTTATATCTCCAAAGATTTTAGATAAGAGGCTACAACTTAGGGGTCCAATAATAGGTTTATCGGCGTAAATTTATAAGACTATTTATATTACCCCTGGCTGAGCCGCATCAGAATATGCGAGGCTACAATGTTTTAAGATCCCGTAATAGGTAATCTAGTAAATGAAGCTGTGTGGCCTTGGTTACTACGGCTCTATAATTATAATCATATATTCGGATGATATCAGATAGTGACGAACATGACTAGTTTCTGCAACGACGAGTTTCAAAGTGAGCATACAAAAAACCAACAACTACGGCTCACTTCTCTATAAATGAGCAAATACATAATATCTAAAGATGACTTTATTTTTCAATGGTCCTCAATTTTCTACGGGTATCTGATTAATCAAATTAGCGTGTATGAGGCCAACTCATCCCTCAAACACCAACATTCATATATTCCCTCGACGTGAGCAAAACAACACAACGACGACTATGAGAGGTAGCTATCGCATATCTTAGTGAGCTATCCTACGAATGATCCAGTGTAGAATTACAGGACTGTTCATCAATCAATAGGGAGATCATAAGTGTCCTTTATTTTTAAAGAAGCTACAGCTACCGACACGTCTTTCTATACTACGAAATTTATTGGCCAGTATTTCCTAATTCTACACTTGAACTCCTTCGTTACACGGATGGATAACTAACTCGACCTCTTGCATTCGTACTTATTATTCACATAGCCATAATACAGAGGCTTTCAAACCCTCCATTAACTGAGCAGTGCGTGTATAAGAGTCATATAGCATATCTCCGATTTCCTCTTTCAAGACAAAGTTCTAATATCCGATAGCTATGCTTTTTCATCTCCCATCTAGCCCTATACCCATTTTCACAGGCGACCTGAATTATCACCACGTCTACGGCGCTACTCAACTTACCGCTATCGGACCGCTTGAGTAACATTCGGGAGACAGACAAAAAGAGAGAGACACGCAGAAACAGAAACAAGGAAACCCAAACCCGGTTTCTCGCCCAGGTATCAACCCGAGCTAGGACCGAGGTCGGCGCGGTTTCTAGGCCCGACTGGGCGCTACTTGTACTCTGCACCCGGACACGGCGGGTATATTTTGGGCAACGTCGTATCTAACGCGCCCCGTGGAACTCGCCCGTGCATGACGTCGAGCCACGTTCCTGGGGGGAGGGGGGAGAGGCAGGGAGGGAAGGCGTCATCATCACATTCCTGCAGAAGGCTGGGGAAGGAAAAAAAAGGGAACCTTGAAGGACACCACCATTCTCTCCCTCCTCACTTCTTTTTTTCGAAACAACCCCCGGAATAAGACCATATGAGGTGGGGGCTATACCTATGATGTAACCCAGGTGCATTGCATACCTTATCTGATGACAGGAAAGAGAGAGCGAAAAAAAGAAAATAAGAAAAAAAAATTAGGGGGGAAAAATAAGGCCCAAGCGCGATATGCTGGCGGAAGCGACAAGAAGAGCAAAACGCGGTTGTTGAAGGCTAGCTAGTTTGCGTATGCCGCCGCATATGTATGTTATGTCGAAATCGGCTTCGATTAGCGCCGAGACAAGATATCCCCCCGTTGAAGGCAGCGTGTGTGTGTGTGGAGGAGTGAGAGGGAGAGAGAAAAGAGAAAGGGAAACCCTTCGTCATTTCGGCCATCTCGGGATATCCGGCATCGGGAAGGAGGGAGAAGAGAACATCAACACTCGAGCGTTCCGATACAGAGCCGAGCCGGGCCTTTTTTTGTTCAAATATTTTTCCTATACTGGAGCGCTCTCTGACTCTCTCTTCCCGCGCGGACGGCCGATCTGTCATGACGTGGTATCATGATGCAAAGTGCGTTGTCATTGTGCTTCCTCTGCACATGGGACATGAGGCCGCTGCGAGACATGCATCTCTGTTGCATTCTGTTGCATAACGGCATTGTCCCCCTTTTAAAGTTCTCACGGGTCCCGCGTGCGCTTCTGTTTAACCCTCACTGCATACGTTACCTTACCCTTACTTACTACCTACTTTCCTAGGCATCATTGCATACATAACAGACATACATGCAGCGTACATACATACTTAGACAGACAGACAGGCTGGCAGGCTGGCTGACTTGGTTGCCATGTACGTAGGAACTTATGTGCGTTGCATATATACAACCTGCGAGGACTTAAGTGTGGTTGTAAGGCGTCCGGAGTTATGCACTCCAACCTCGACAAGCATCCGATGCAAATTAGCTACTAGCCCAGCGACTTTGAAGTGGCTTTTTTCTTCTCTCTCTTTCTGTTTTTCTCTTTTTTTTTGCTTCTTCCCCTCTGTTACCTCCCCTTACTCCCAGGTGCCTTAGTGTAATGTACATGCAAGATGGTGGGAAACGGACGGAAGCAACGGTTGGTAGAGGGCCCCCCTTGGTAGGTAGTTTGCGTTGTATTGGGAACTAAATCTGTAACGCCCATGTATGTGAGATATAGACTAGACGACGTTAGTTCGTTATAGTCTACGTAAGCCCGGGGGGGAGTTCATGTAGTAAGTACGGTTTCCACAACTGCTATCTCGCACTACACACCCCTTGGTTTTCCCGATTGAGCCTCCTACAGAGAATGATGGTCCACATGCCGGTTTCTGGGTCTTTGATTCAAACATCCTGCGATGATCTTGATCTGCTCTTGATGCTAGCGGCGGCGAGTTGCTTGCTGTTTGAATATAGCCTGTTTCGATATGCACAGTGAACACAGATCCTGGCCGACGTTCGATGGAGGTTAATTTAGGTAGGCCGACAATCGACGATGGTAACTAAACCTAGAGCTTACTTGGAGGTGCGCGCGCATGTACATATAGTACATCTTTCGATCCCGCCTACATATGCGCTCATATGTATGGAATCGACGTAATTGGACCCAAGGAAGCAGGTCGCCGGGCTTGTCTGACCCTTGGCGACTATTACATGGACGTATGTAGGTACGTGCGCAGGGTATTTAACGTATAAGTAAAGTAGGTAGGCAAGGTAGGCATGTAGATGGGTAGATGCGAGCAGAATGTATTGTGTGTATGCTGCGTTCATCACACTATTTCAATTTCGGCACCGGTTTTTATGGGTAATCTTTTCCTCGGTGACTTCTTCCCGTCTAATGAATAATTGCGACATTTTCTCTGTATTTAGCGTAACATATGTGTCGTTAGAAAAATAGCACACTTGGCAGTATATCTTGCGTCACAGTGAAAATGTTAGGATTTATAAGTAGGATCATATTTTTTTTTTTTATCTAAAATGCCACTCCTCGACACGGAAGCTCAACACACGACTTACAGTTCGAGAGAGGGGTTTCTTTCCCCTGGGTATGGAGCATCTGGGTGGAGAAGTGGGAAGAAGGCGTTTGCAGATGGAGCTAGTTAGTTCTAGTCTAAACCTAGGTAGCGTCTTAGCAATAAAGTGGCCCTTCAACTATGATCTGTAGATCCGGGGTTTTGCGGTTACGAATCTTGGAACGATGTAGTCGAGATTTACGATTCAGTCGGCTGCATAACTCGTCCACCCTAGCGCAAGACGAATCCTAAGTAGATATATGTAGGCGCCCCCCGGGGAGCTAACCTCCGATAACTAAGATTAAGCGATAGACGAATCTGCAAATCTACTGTAGTACTACACTGCTAGACTCATCGTAGCTAAGTTCTATATGTGGTATCTGTCCCACTACTAGTTCTTGTCGACCCATCGTTAACCCATCGTTAGGTAATAGCTCCCAATCCCTCGGCACCCCTCGGCCCCCTCCAAAAGCTAGGTATATTGGGGATCATGCTCTCGTAAACGAAGAGAGTAAGAGACATACAAGATTCCAGTAGTCAACGGCATACAATGCATAGTCTTCCCAAATTGGCAATCATAAGCTTTAATAGGATAGATGTTTGAAGAGTCGAAGTCAGAGAGTAGGATTCCTACACACGATTTGGAATCTTGGCCCAGAATCACCTTTAGTATATTAGAATTAGTACTGCCTGCATTGTGGACATGCGGTTCCATGTTAGAGGATTGGCTCTAGCTCGGGGTGGTCTGCGTTGAGGTGTTCTGGGGAACGTCTTGGCGCAGCCGAGACGCCACTACGATCAAGGGAAGGGCATCTTGGAGGTGGTAACTAGTGATTTTATGTTACATATCCATGCCTCCATCGTTCGATGACTCTACTACCCAATGATGTGGGCATGTAACAATGTGATTTCTGCGCTGGTAACTACGCATAAATACCTGATTGCGAAGCGGTGGTATGACCAATCGGCAGGTGACGATGAAGATGGTGATGATGACGATGATACGGTCTAAACTCGGTATGTATTATACACGACTTATTCATCTATGCATTCTACTAGAATGCTATTGCGTGGGAACCAAAATCTGATGATTTTGGTTCCTGTATCAAGCCACAATATGCTGCCGTCCAATCGGTAAAATTTCTTGTCCATTATACGAGATGCAGTTCTGACGTTTGCAAGGAACAACGGTTATGACGAAGCGGTATAACCCCTGAAGATCTAGGTATCTCACACGCCTCGAACCTGTCATATTCTCTAATCCCTGAAGCGCATCGTCTGTGCGACCAGAACCCGTGGTTGCATTACACTACTACTACCGTACCACAACTCCACGTATGTAGGTAGGTGGCCTTATCTCTCTGATGGATTCGAGATACCTAGCCTGTATTGCATGGCTGATGTAGGTAGGTGCTTAGCATAGTGTTGATCGCCATTGGCTGCGCTTAAAGAGACGTCGTAGTAGCGAGAACGACATGTATGCTTCACTACGGCTGCATCAGAAGCTACCTATTCAATACCTACTTAGTATGCCTGGCGAGCTTTTGCATTACTTCAAACGCGGTTTCATAGCTGCGGGAACCTTAGCTAGTGCGGAAAAGTTCCACGTCGACATCGTATATAAAACGGATATAAAATGCAGGAGTGTTGAATAATCACGATGCAAGATGCGATCTGCTACTGTATCCCGTCTTTTAGGTAAGTGGGTGCAAGTATACTAACGCTATTAGCTTTTTCTCACTCTATCCAGTTTCTATTAATGTGGTATTGCTTCACTCTTGGCATGCGAGCTTGCGTAAGTCGAAGGACTAATTATTCGAAAAGAGACTTAGAAGAATAATCATTATTCTATGCAGTCTAGGTCTCAATATGCACTTCGATTTCGATTACCTCGTAAAAAATTTCAAGATTCTATTAATTCTATTATACTTGGTGTTGAGTAACCGTATAATCAGTTTTCAATTCTAGTTTGAAAATACTACACTATTTACTCCCTCATACATACAGTACAAATGAAGAGACGGAGATAAAAGGAAGTAAGAAGAGCCTTTCCATTTTCGTCGAATAGTGTCCTTCCTTTCCGCAACGGAGTTTATGATATCGAGGTTGAACCTCAAGTATTTTGGTGGGGAAGTGAGTGTATGGAATAAATAGCCATGTACCTGGTACACAATTCGCAATACCTAGCTAGGTAGTGCTGGTATCAATGCTAGCAGCGTAGTCTAAAATAGGTCCCTCATCCTTGGGTCGTTAGGGCAGCGCTTTTTTATTCTAGTACGGCGCCGATTTGAGTAGGTATCGAGTTCGTGGTGGTGACATCTTTGCTAGATTTTTGTACTATCTGCTATCTACAGTACTAGTAGAGTTCTTCTAAATGTTAGTAGTAGTATAACTCCGCGCCTACCGATAATACTGAATCAGTACTAGTAGTTATGCTTAATCAACTACCTAGTGGTTTCTATTATCTACAGTGTATATATTGTGACCACACCGTAGATCCTTGTTACCGTCGATCTTCAACAATCTTCAAGGAACATAGGTATAGGCCAGTGAGACATCTTCAACGGCGTAGTCCGCGATGCATGAGACATGCATGCATGAGTTTTTTACGCTTGTATACACTACACTAGATAGACGGCCAGGATCTTGATAGACATGCGTCTTGGAGATGTGTAAACTCTCAATAATGGCGTCTTCAACTAGGTAGGTCGAGTAAGGATTTGGGATAATACTAGTCCTTACATACATATTTAGTAGGTAGGCAGATTCGTGTGTTAGGTGACCCCACCGAAGCAACCGCATTCATCGACCTACAGGTAACGGAAAGCCTGTTAGGGAATGGGATGGGTAGCTCTGGGTTTTAATAGTAGCAACATACAGAATTTAGCATGGCAACCATTGCATGTGGTGGTGTAGACAACCTAGGTTTTCTTGGGACTGTCAGGTTATAACGGTTAGTGGGAAAAAAGAAAAAAAGCAGAAAATCTTGTATCAGCGATGTACGTGATGTGACCGGAGATGCAAATCACCAACCACTCCGTGCTCAAGTTTGGTAAACAAGAGACAGGGGGGAATTGCTGCAGCATGCAGGTCCATTGAATGATGGACAGGGGACATTGGAAGTGGAGTAAGAAGTGGGATGCCAAGCACACCATAATATGTGGGAATCTGTGGGAACTACATCTGTTATGATCAGGGTTTCGCTTAATCGATGGATCTAGAGTTCCTCTCCCTACTTCGGTCCCTCCACTGGTAGAAATGCGGCTACCTACCTAGTTTATGTTACTTCTCGCCTACGCATGTGTATACTATATATGTATATATATCCTACTAGCCGTGAATAGTTACAGGGTGATGGTATCGGAACATGGAGTTTCTCGAAGCGTACATAATCTAAATTACAAGCATACCTACCTGTGACCTACATCAGAGAGGTCCGTTCTATATTAGGAACATATAGCTGGAACTTAACTTAACTTAATTGCTCTATGGCTCACTCCTATAGAGATTCATGCAGCACTACTGTACATAAGCTATTTGGCTATGTAGATAACTTCGTATCTGGACCTCTGGCAGGCTATGGGAAGCTTATGTATGTCCTATCTGTGAATGTGAAGCCCCGCCAACACACGTAATTAGTAACCGCTTCATCGACATTGCAGGACGGCCACTCCACCTCATCGGGAATCGATTGAGGCTTTGTTTATTCTCGGTTATGAAGTGGTTCTGCGCTATTTCATCCGTAGTACAGTAATAAAGCGGTTCTGATCTTGAGACTCTCTCATAATTGGAACCCAAAACTCTCTAAGCCTAAAATAGTGTTCTCTTGCGGGACACCCCCCCATAAAAGTAGCTTGAGTGTACCTACTAAAAAATGACGATGATACTTAAGTTCGTTGTTAGCAGCTACAGCAGTGGTAGAGGTACTGTACTACCTATAAGCGATGAATAGCCGCCCGGGAGCGAATAAACGGGGTTTACCTGTAAAGGGCAGCTAGGTCTGTATTGCGTAGGCCCACGCTGACCTCGATGTGTCATATGCCTCGGTCTGTTTCTAGCAAGCTGAATAAGTAAATGGATGATTGAGTGGATGAGTGGATGAGTGAGTGAGTGAGTGAGTAAGTGAGTGTAGGGGATGAGCGAACGGGTGGTCAGGGCTCGGGGTAAATAAAAGCAGGGGTGGGTGTTCTGGAAGTGTGGAGGATTGTTGATGAAGAGCTCTAGCAAGCCAATTGGCCAATCCAATTCGTCCTTCGTCTCTTACACCACCACCAACATCACGGGTGTGATGGGAAGAGCCTCCACAACGGGACTACGTTGGCTTGTTGGGCTGCATTTCGCGCTGACTATGATTATAGAACTACTCGCGTGACACTGAATTCCATCTTCCTTTCTTCGGTATTCCGAGTCCTAGACTAAATCCTTTCATCAGACAAGCTAGCAAGTGTGTACGAGTCATATGCTATCTAATGTCTTTCCGAGGACCGGAAAAGAACATACCAATCTTGATAGTAACGTTGAATTCCGGGGTTACTTACTTCCCCTTCGGAGCTAGGTCTGAGAGGCGAAGGCGCACTTATCGGTGTCCTTTCGCCGCGTCGTCTCCAGCACCGTTATGCCGGATGAGGGAAGCCCATCAGCCTAGTTTATCCCCACTCCAGGGCAGGGCAAGGTAAGGCATCGTCGTCATACATGAGCCCGCCCCTTGGCTTCATTCCATACGTATAGTACTGTACTTTCTTACCAACCCCGCATTGGTGGCTTTAAGCCGCTCGGCGCTAGTCAGAGAGGTATGGGTAGTAGTACCAACCGTTGGAGAAGGGGTGCTAGTCGCTAAGCTCGATACGAACTGCGGCGTCTGATAAGTCGAATCAATAAGTGATAGGTATTTTGGAGTAGGCCCTACGTCATGCAGAGAGGCAATGGCCATGTATTGGCAAGCAGATGATTTGATCGCGGAGGGTTGCCGTGAGGCACAAGCTGCATGAAAGGAGGGCTGCAGCTTCGGTATTTAACTACCTAGCTATGCAGGTGATCTTGCGTTAGTATCATGGTCTTGTCGCACAAGAGCCTAGGCCTACTCATGCCTCGTATGGCTGAAGGTGTATTACATCGTTGTGTGATAGGCTGGTCTGAGAGGAAGCCAGAGGCACTATGGCGCTATAGCCTGTGGACTATGCTTATGTTGGAACTCAATACATGATGTTCGCCAAGTAGTATATGCATGAAGCCTCTCTAGTCTGGTCCTACGCAAGCCCGCTTAGGGCTCCTCTTATTATACGAGGACTTTTGTTGTCTCCATCTCTTCGGATGGCCATTAGTAAGGAACAGTGCTCAAATCTCCCCTCAAACCCTACCGATATAGCTTCATCATAAATTATTAATCCCATTGCCTTATTGACACGTATATGTAATAGGCGGCGACCTGGTTTAACATGGTGTGTTGGATTAACTATGAGCAAGGGGCCGGACCCCAAATATTAAGGAGCGGCATTTCGTCAAGCCACCCGACTGGGCCGGGAGATTTGTGTAACCAGAACGTGGAAGATGCACCAGCTCCCTTGTAGGCACATTACGGTGGTCACCTATAATTGACGCCACATGCAAGAACGACTTGGACATAGACTAGAATTATGCATGTCTCAGAGTTGTTGAGTATGTTGCTACTCCAGTCTTAGCTAATACGAGGCATTAAATCAATTCTGGCAAACGGTAAGCTAGTATATCGTGTCCTCTAAAACCTCTATGGGAGTTTGAGGGCATTTTCGTCCCATCTGCATCTATGGGTCCAGTTCTGCCTTCGTAGTTTCTGACGCTCCTCCTTGAGAAGCGAAGCAAATCTGTGATTACCGAAATGTGGTTACCCCAGCTGTTGAGATGATGCTGTACCCCAATATATTCCCTTTGTTCCCTGTTGATCCTTATTTCCCACCTGCTCTTTATCCCTTAAAGAGTCATGCTTTTTTGTAGACAAATTCCACCGTGGTTTCAATCATTAGATTTTGATGCCATCCCGGGGATCCCTTTAGAATCCAAAGTAACAGTATCATCTATTTCCACGATACTGTTTCCTAGGTAAGTTCTGTTGAGCCTTTCCTAGTAGCCGGGATGAAGTAATTAAGTTATGCATTAGAATGACAAGGCAATCATGAATCATAACTTCGTATAATCGCCTTACTCGCATCCGGCTATGCGGTACGAAAAGAATTAGAGTTGGGCGGAAACCCACCGGGGCACCCTAATCCAGCCATCGATGACATCCCGGCTTCCCTCTTAAGGAATTGTTTTTCGGAAAACATGCCAGTGCCGAAGTGATGCTGTCGATCATCGGACCGCGCCGTCGAGGTTGCGATGCTTTCGCTCCTTTGCGGGCCCGGAGTCATACGAAGAGCATCGTTAGTATCACCATCTGGTCGGCTACCCCAGGAGGTCTGATGAGGAGTTAGCAAGCTAAATTCGCCCATGAATAATGGGATAGGGGTCATCATACCATATTCAGTGTGCAGAGGGCATAAAGCTTAATGAGGCCATGAAAATAGCCGAACAGAATAGACACAACTAGGAATTTGACGTCACTTGGTTGTCGTCGGAAGAGGCCAATTAACTTGACAACTTTAGTGTACGCAAACATGAAGATGAACTGTGACCAGAACAGGCGTCGGCGGATATCCATGTCCCACCCCTCAGATCCCCACCAGACCGAAAGCAGTAGGAGAGGGTCAACAACGAAAGCGAGAGACGTGAACGTCGCTAGATGTAGGGCATACGAGCACCACGGTTGTTGGCTATGTATATTGTTAGTGGAGAGAAGACAAAACGGGGCGAGCGAGACTGAATTGAAATGAGACTTACGTGAGCACGTATCGCTCGCGTACCAAGCTGGTCCAGTTGCTACGCCAGTTGCTACGAGACCACCTGGAGCATTGATAGAGGAACTTGCAGCCGTTCTCTAGGGTTGTCTCAATCTCACACTCAGGTTCGTACTGAATCCAGGTTTTCCACTGGTGGTTGACTAGCCATCGAGTCACGAAGTTGTCATCATCGGCATTCAGAGTGTAATGACGCCAGCGCTCAGATGTGAAACCCTCGAGGAAATCATCGCATGCTAGGATCTCCGAGCGGTAAGCACCCGTCCGGCCAGACATGCAAGAGGTGCCACCATCGATATTGTGTGTTGCCGAGATCTCAAAGTTGCGCCGCTCGATGTAAGCCGCCCCTAGCCAGTTCCAGATTTGTGTGGACCAAGACGCACCCGGCTCTCTCCGTACTCGTTGGCAGGTTCCGACGCCTCCCATTTTTGGGTCCTCGAAGGGAGCTAGGATCCAAGGGAGCAATGTTGGGGGCCATGTGACATCGTCATCGGCCATAATAGTGATTTCCGTTTTGACCTTGGGAAGGGCTTCGCACACTTGTAGTCGCTTGTTGGCAATGGGTGTGGAGTAGACATTCACCTTATCTGGGGAGCTAAGACTCTGGGCAAGTATATTAAGCTGAGCTAACTTGTTCTGAGTTGTGACCAGGATCAGCTTGGCAGGTTTGCAAGCAAGGATACTCTCCAGTGAGGGACGCAGTTCGTCAAAAGCATTGTGAATGGTGGGAATGATGACTGTGACATCGTTGGCAGTAAAGGTTGGCTTTTCGGGGATGGGCTTGGATTTGTACAACCAGTGACTAAAAGTGTGGACAATGAGGCGTAAGTAGCGATGGATCCTACTCGCGCGGGTCAGATATCACGTTCTGGGGTATTGGACCAATGAGGTGCATAAATTCCAATTCGGGACATTACTTACCACAGGATCCAGAAGGTGAACCACCAAAACTTGGCCGATGACAGAAAGTCAAATTGAAAGAAAAAGAAAAACCCTTCGAGGCTCCTGAATAACTCCATGATGAGTTCTGTTTTCACGAGAGCAGCCTAATGGTGATAGAATGGGGCTAGTGTGACTTATAGACAATGAACAACGGGTTGGGGATGTGGTAAGAAAGAAGAGAGTGGTGTATGGACGTCGCGTAGGATATCGGTCTTCCTAGGGTAGGGAAGAGAAACTAATAGTTTTGAATGCAGTAATTGGTGTTGATCTTTTGTGCGTGTAACGCCGTCAAAACCGAAAATCTGCTCGGGCCAAGTTGCATGATCCAGGGCAGCCGGTGCCAGTCACAGATGAGGGCGGCTCAATAACAACTACCGACGGATGATGTGAAAGTAAGGATGAGGGCGAAGGTGAAGATGAATATGAAGGTGAAGGTAAGGGTGAGGGTGGAAGTGAGGAGGACGGGAATTGCGGGAGAGAAGGCCGAGAAAGGTGTTTCCTTCATCTAGACTTTGCCGCTGAGAGAGATATGGGACGTGCTTGCCGCTGCGAGGGATACGGGATGGGCCGCTGCGAGGGATATGGAATGGGCTTGGAAGGTGCGACCTCGACGGCAGGAGCAAGCAATAATTGGGTTTTGATTCGGCGCACGGAGGAAGGAGTGCTGGGCGAACAACCGGGAGGTAGGTATGTAGATCGTGACTATCGATTTGGCGTATGTTGACAGAGGCAAACAATGACGCAGCGTGCGTGACTGTGACTGTGACCGTGGCAAGTGCGAACGTGGCAGTGACAAGCCCTAAGCTCAAAAAATTATTGGGATAATAGACACTAAAGCACCTTTCAACAATAATTGACGTGGTGTAGATATTGCGGTATTGTGACTCGAACGTCCTGCTTTTCACCTGAGAAATGGCTACCAGCGAGAGTTAAAGACAGAATGCGGGAGAGGAATCGCAAACTATATTACACAACGCGCCACCGGCCTAAGGGATTTAAAAGAACGAAGTGATATACTAGATAATGGACATCAGACAACAGACGATGGGCAATATAGACAACAGGCCCTGGGTGGAATGTAGAGGCAATCATCGACTGATTATAACGAGAGAGGTTGTCGAGACACCAACTAGATATATGGCCTAGGCCCAAGAGCAGACAAGGATATATAACCATGGCTAATCAACCCCATAGCTCGACTTCTATCACCACATCGTACATACACTAAGGATCTCAACACAACCTACCTAGACGATGAGCAAATAGATACATTGCCAATGGGGAGACTATGGGGAAAGGCTGTGTTGAACTACTTAGGTAGGTAGATGTACATAGCTCTAAGCCGCTGGGCTGCCTAGTTAGGCAATATATCGATCGGGTTTAGTCCACATATGTAGGTAGGGTGCATGAGGTCTAGCTTCATGTATGTAGGTAGCTACTTACATAGACATCTGCGGAACATATACATATACATACCTACCTCATGCCTGCCTCTTCACACGCGCATATACTTACATACATATACAGATGTACATACATGTATGTAGGTATGTAAGTAAGTATTGGTGTTGCGTTGGGGGTGGAATTTGAATGAGCGAGCATGGTAGCAGGTAGCAGATGCAGTAACAGGGGCAGGCTAGTTAGTGCTCGATGGGACGCATATACTACAATTAGGTAGATACTACGTGCGGTAAAATCAAATAGAGAAACAACAACTCCCAGGCCGGTTATCAACATTAGAGATTGTATTTTGGCCGAAATAACTCTTAAGCAGGCGCTACCTTAGTTTACTTGGACGGTACCAAGCCTACGACCAGTCAGCTGCTGGCAAATACCTAGGTAATAGATACTGTACAGATGGATTCAGCACTTACCCCCCTTAGTTGCCTGTACTTGAGAGGTATTCGTTCAACCAACTCGGGAGAGCTAACTAAGTACATACCCACCTGGATGGACGCCGGATGGAGAGGTGGATACCTACCTCTTACAGCTGCTATTCAGGTCAAGTTTGTTCACCATTCTGTCTGCTTTCGTGAAACTATTGGGTTTTGGTATTTTATCTGGTCTGTTTCGCAAAATGGGATCCAACTATAGGTATTTATTGCTAGTAGTATGAGCCACGAAATGGCTGACTGGGCAGTTAGAGAGTCGGAGAGCTGGAAAATCGATATCTGTTCTTTTACAAACCAAGATACTGTGGCCTGTATGTAGGTATGTAGAACTACTGTGAAAGCTCTAGACTGTATAGTCCAGTTTAGTTGGTACTAAGTCAAGGAAGATATCCGCTAAAGCTTAGGTACAGAATAGGCGCAGTAGAGGCAGCGCTATCTGGCCAGGGGGTTCTGCTTGGGGATTCGGGACTAGTGTAAGCCGTAGGGAGGGACGCACTAAAAGCCCTGAAAGAGGAGGAAAGAGGAGAAAAGAGAGGAGTAGCGAATACACTAGCTACTGGGTGTATCCATTGGAATACCTACCCATTGGCTAGTGTAAGTACATACCTCCTTCTTACATAGAGGGGGAGGGGAAGGAGGGAGGCGAGGCGACGGTGCAACTAGTGGAGGTTGTGCAGGGCTAGGGGCGTTAAATGGAGCGGCATCTGGCTGCTAAATCAACCTGCTCCGCGTCGAGTGTGACGTGACCAGTAGCATTATAGGTCAGGACGTGTAATTCGTAAAAAGTGAAAGTAGTAAGTCGACAAGCCAAAAAAAAACCATACAAAAAAATTGAAACATCGCGCCAGAAGCCAGCACTGTGCGGCTGTCACACACTCTCGTATCTTGTTTACTGCATTGTTGCGCACTGGCCGGAGTCTTGTCTGTTACCGAGCTTGTATGTGTAACCTCGATGGCGTTTCTCGGTTTCTCGGACCCCATCTCCATCTCCATCTCCATCTCGTCTTCTCGTCTGTTTCTTGTTTTTTGCCAGACTTTGTCGTAGATAGTGACGAAACCGATGTGTCGAGCTACAGTAGCGTATCTTCCTAAGTGAATCCACGGTTATGGTATAGAAGCGTTGGCTTATAGGCCCAGATCTATTGAGCATGCGACGTCACGTCTGCTGTAGGTAGTCTGGATTTTTGAATTTTGCCACGGGATGAATTAGCAGCCAAGGCAAGGTGCGGTAATAGGTAGATCAAGCTTGCGGCGATCACGCGAGCAGCCGTCGTCTAATAGTTTAGAGCGGGAGGATCCGATCGTCGCAGCGAATCACAGTCAATCTTAACACCAGTAAATACAAACAACGGTTGAAGATCAGCCATAATTGACGCTTCGTGCTTTTCGTGGGTAGCCTGTCAAGTAACCTGGCTACATACATACAGCATACACTCGAGCACCGAGCACAGATGTCGACGGAGCCTTGAGCGTGCGTATGTAGTAGCAGCCAACCAAACCAACCTTGTACCTAGCTTGTTGGAAGAGCTAATTTGGCCACGAATAAGGGTCCAACTGCAGGGAGACAGGCGTGGGTGGAGCCGTTTCGGTTGGCTACGATGCCAATGTCAATGTCAATGTCAATGTCAATGCCAATGTCGAAATGCTAAAAGAACATCAACGGAACCTGGAGGGGCCAAGATCGGATTTGTCGGGACATTCTTCGCATGGCTTTAATCATGATTCATCGGTAATTCGTAGTTCCCCTAGTCAATGTCAGTAGATAGTGTATGTGAGGTAGAGATACTCTGTTTTTTTTCGGCTGCCCGTGCCACTTAGCCTAAGTAAGTATTTTACAAACTTGGACGAACCGAGTAAAAGGGGTTGACGATTCACGTTTTTGAAGCCATGTAGGTACACCGAGCGAGCTGGGGGAGGTCAAGGCTACTGCAATAGCTCCGCACGGAACGGAGTGAACGACGAGTTCGCAAGCGAGAATCGGGACGAGTAACACGCATTGTCCTTTTTTTCTCTTCTCTCTTTTCCCTTTCTCGGCCTTGGCTTATCGACCCAAGCCCATGGCACGCTTGACCGGCGGGGAAGGAGGAAACGGAGGAGCTGCCCGTTTCGAAGCCCTTGTCCTGAACGTCGCTTGAAAATCGCGGGCTCATCTCGGAATGTGTGCTCACCGTAATAGACGAATACCCAACTTACAAGGTGTCGTCGCGTTCACCGTGATCGGGTTTCTGTATCATTGACACACTCTGCTATGTGTCCTTCGTAAAGGAATGCGAGAGTAATAGTGCATTATGGCAGGGCTATTTGAATAGACAATATTGGAGAGAGTGTGTGTGCCAATATGAGGCTTATTATTACTACTCTGAACGGTAGACAGCAAATCTAACATACCCGCTCTCAGCTCCTATTAAGATCTGGGTAACGTTGGAGAAATCGAGCGTTTGGACAGATTGTTTCCAAGGGCTATCACAAAGACACCGATGACGGCATTGTAAAGAATACTAGGTACATCGAATGGAATACCTACCTACCTACATATGCAAGGGCGCATACAGATACTCAAAAGACTTACATGCCGCTGCTCGTCAAATTGGGATTAGCGTTTACCTCCCTGTCCGTCAAGCCGTCACAGCATGCCTTGCCTGGGCATTCCTTGTGGTATTCCTTGTGGTGTATCGTGCATTCATCATCAAAATAGATATGGGGGGAATTTATGCCCACGCTCAGGTACACGATACTGCCTTGTAACCGAGTGAAACACTAGTGATCCTTGGAGAAGCATAATACCTAGCTGTGAGGGGTAATGGGGCTAATGACGATGGACATATTGATGATGATAACGATATGTAGACTCTATCTTTGTCTATTGCAGATGTTGTTTAGCAATGTTTTCTAACTGGCTCCTTGATGATCCTCAACGGCCCGGTGTTGCGTCACGACGAGACCCTGGTGATTCTCCTATTTCCATATCGTGGTTGACCGCGAAAATCTGCATACACGCGGGCCGCACACCTCCAAAAGGCAGCATGGGATTCGGTACAAGATCAACTCGTCCCAAGGAAGAATATTGGTTGGTATCGTACAGGTCTCGTCAGATCTGTGCGCCATTAGTAGCCTGATTCTGGCAAGTATCTTTTTTTTTCGTGAAAAAAATTTCCCGTTAAAAACACCAACCATGTCTATGGAGATTGTGCTGTGCGTTCCGGATGATATGTACGTCCAGCTTCCATCCAGGTAGACTGGCCATTAGAAACGAACGATATTCAAGGACCCCGGCCGCTATGGTCGTATCTTAGAAGCCGGATAAAATCGTATAGCTAATGTCGACATATGCCTGCACGTCATCTATCTATCTACTTAATGCCCGAGGCATCTAAAATGGTAAAGAAAGAACTGGAGGGATTTCTACGTCCGATGAGCTCAGTGCATGCATGCAGCATTCAGTTCAATAGGTGTTTTAGAAAAATGAAAACGGAGACGATCGACACCCTTGCAATTGTGCCTAGTCTAAAATAAGCATTCATCGTGATGGGGTTTGGGGTAACCTGGCCGATCCGAAGCCATTGACCAATGACTTATTGTACCGCGCCGGTGCATTCGGGCATGTTTCTGCTGGGTGAGGGCCGAAAATCGAGACCGAAAATCTTAACCTGATACCGAGCACGACCGAGCCCCCAGCACTCCGCCCCGTGGTAATACACCTAAGGTAAGTTTCTTTTAGAGAGAGAGGTTTGAGATATGCGTGAGACTTGGGACTGTGACGAAAAAGTTAGGGTCCTACTTCTCGGATATCGACTATATACCGCACACAGTTAGCCTCTGAACAACCATCTCAACTTGGCCACAGCCTCTACGTATCCACTGTCATAGAGCCGGAATGGCGAGTTCTAATTCCCGTCCCGCATGCTCAAGGGGTCCAACCACTATCAACATGGTAACGAGCCACCTAGCCTAACCTGGCGCTCCCTAAATTTGCAAGTACCTTTACAAGACTTGCCAGCACGACAACTTTGCTTAAAGAACCGTATGGGACGATTTCTATTACTGCAGTAGTAATAGACAGGCATAAGAAACCGTCGCGAGAAGTTACATTCCAAATTATACTAGATCGCGAGGAGTTTGCTGAATCATACGTTGCCGGTAACAAAGACGGAATGTGTTATGTGCGAGCTTACAGCTTACAGTCGGTAGGTTGTTAACACCGTTACCGATTTCATTTAGTCTCCACATCATCTTTATACCTGGAAAGTACTTTTCTCGGGGCAGTCTCAGGGCATCTCAGATACTTCTACATAGTTGAACTCGATGCGTCAAGGCTAGCCATAATGGATCTAATGTCTATTCGCCTTGCACCGCAAGATTTAATCTAAAGAGCCGCTTCGCGCACCTCTGTCGCCTAAACGGTAAGTCCAAATAATATGGGAATGATGATAATTGTTCCTATAGTACCTAGCATCGGGAAACGAGATATAACCAATCATACCTAAGTGAAAAATCCCTATGTCTCATTAATAGTAATTAGCTACATAGATAGTGAAGGCATATGTAAATACTCTCAAAAAATTTATCCCGAACTTGTAAATCGTATTAGAATTCTTCCAGTGCCATAAACGACCTAGGTAGATAGGAATGAATTGCCTATTTAGGCCGGTCTATCCCATCAGCGTAGATATACCTAAAGCTACGAGACTAGTCATCAAGGCGGAATTGTCTAGGTCTCCCATGTCAATTATTGAGGCGTGTCGCTATAAACCAGTGTCGTTTCCCCTGATGCGCTTAAGGGCCACATGCGAACCAATTCTCTGCAGTTCTGGAATACCGACCTAGGCAAGTCAGTGCAAGGTCCTAGGTTCTTTGCCGGGGTCTCTTTCACGACTCTCGGGGTAAGCTTTCATATGGGTAATTATTCAGAGAAAATTTACCATAGTTTTAGCAACTAAACGTGTCTTTATTACTACTCAAGTTCATTTTCTTTTCGGTGGGTTTTTAGACCCTAGAAAGTATCTTTAGTGCAACATGGATTGTGGAGAACGCGCGGGCTTACCCATCGTCGGCTAGGGTTAGAATTATTATTACTTGATAGAGACTTTTTGAACCTTCTTTTAAGAGTACGACTAAAACTCTAAGCAGATAGAACTTTTTAAAAAGGCCCACTTGGTTGAAATAATTTCGAGTGAATAGAAAGGATTGAAGTATTTTTTTCAAACACAATGGGCAACAAGCTCTACAGAATACAGACCTACAAGGACGAAAGAAGCAGGTCCCTAGGGCTTGTCACTATGGGGCCGCGCGTGTAGGGACACAACGGAGATATTCGGCAGATTTTGAATTTGCTCTCGCCAAACCGAGACGAGATAAAGCTGTTCGTGTGTGATAGTGCAAGGATACCCAGGCCAGTTCACTGCCTAATGGTTCGACAAGCTAATGTATTGCGTGCGTTATGTATATAAGTATTTACATAGTATGTCGGTAATTTTGGTGACCACTTGGGAGAAGTACATAAGAAGGTATACATGGCGTGGAGATATTCATTGCTGAAGTATGCAGATACATAGCAGATAATAATATCTAGAAGGTGATAATATACTAATCCTCGTCAAGAACGCTCTGGCCGCTGCCCGATTCCTCGTAACAGCTCAAAGAAACACTACCTATGTAGGTACATCCAGGCTGCGGCGAATACCTATGTTGGAATTGCTTACTTACAATGGGATGCAGGGACTGACACGACCCACTTGAATATGCCCCCTGTTGGTGACGACGGCGGCTGTACTGTGGAAAGATTCTCGAAGACTACCTAGGTATGGGTAGGTAAATCCCGGGTATCCCACCTACCTATTGCTAGGCTAGGATAAGCTCAGACGGAGGGATATTGGCTATGAAGATTCCTGTTGGGATCTACTTCAGGCACTATTACCCAGTACAGACTCAGTATCAGGATAGGTACTCTGCTGAGACTTCCATTTTTCAGAGAGATCCTTGTGTGAATCGATAGGACTACGATCCACCGACTACAGTATCTGTATAATATGAGGAAGAAAAAGTTCCGGATCGTGTCCCCCACAATGGCAGCCCGTTTCTGCTGAACCAATTAGGTAGGTGACAAGGGCTCCGTGGGGTACACCGCAGTCTCTTCTGCAGAGATGGCTCTCGTCCACATCTTCACCCATGTTCCCATTGGCCATATCGACAACATCATGTATGGTACCGATTATTGCTGGACGTTCGCGAAGGAGACAACTTAAAAGCCACCACACACCTTCTTACGTATTGCTATCTCGTGTGAACGCCGTGTCACTTTCGGATGGGCTTCTCGCCTAGGCTCTGAGAGCACATCCCGTCCTTCCGTCCCTGCGGACGAATTGGGCCTCTCAATGACAACATCGGCATATCCACATGCATTCGGCACCTCTGCTGTCTCCTCTCGCAATGAAACCTTAGCTTAGATCCAAGATAACCTTAGGACGGCCCACCGCGGGAGGACCGCGGAAGCAACAAGATGCATCCGGCCAGAGAGAGACAAGATGATGTGCGCATGGAGAACTTTTGCGGCGAAATAAATAAATGCGCTGGCCGAGTTGACAGATTATATCCGTTGCTACACTACCAATTTGAGAAATCTGAGCCTTTTCCCCAATTCTCCCTACTCACCGCGTACTGCACGAGCTATACCAACAGGTACCTAGTCGTCACAAACCTGGCCTATATGACGCACGATGACTTTGCCCAGGTGCATATGCATCGATGCCAGGTATGAGTGAATTATGCCTGCCTGCTGATGCAAGTCCCTCGCAGAGGTGAGAAGTGACGCAGTACGTCGTTCGCAACGCGGAACCGCCAGGCAAACAAGGGACAGAAGCGAGGAATCGGCAGCAAGTGAAAAGGGAAAAAAAAAATTAAAGGCAAATTTTTCGAATCCTTTCCGTTACCGCCCCGACTTGATAGCTTCCTAGATAAGGGATGGCCGTCTGTGACGCATACAGGCAGACGCTCAGACTTCCTTTGCAGAGGGAGTCTTCAATTCCCCTGGTTTGTTACATGTATTAAGCGGTCAAGGCCGTGATATCTCGGTCCTGTACCCGCTCGCCAGCCCTCCGTACAATATCATAGCTAATGCGAAAATAGGCGGTGACCAGGCCTAGTTAGCCCAACGTTGTTGCTATGCATAATCACGTCGCTGCTACGCCATTGCATAGCCCGTTCTCGACACAATGGCCACCGTGGCAGCTCTTAACGAGGTGAGTGGCTGACGGAAATGTGGCAAACATGGCAAGAATAGACTCGTTACCTTGAGGGGGGATGAGATCAGACCGCCGAGTGCGTCTTCCAATAGGCAATGCCTGCCCGATGTCGAGTACCAACCTGTACCAACAAGTACAAATGAATACCAATAAAGAAGCATAGGAACCAACACTTTGACCCATCTAGTGGCGAGTTTCACTCTAAACGCGTGGATTCTGGGTAGTTACCTAGGCTACTCTCCGACTGGTAGCAGACTATTGGACGGCGATGAGGGCCTCACGGATTACCTCCAGTGATCTCTCCTCATTCGCAGCGGGGAAATGAAGTATCACGGAACCACGTCCTGCGAGCGAACGACTCCTTTGGTTATCTCGCCAAGCGCCTTCTGACGAAGACGCATTCTATCGTCACCATTGCCACCTCTCAACCCCTCTCCTCATCGTCATGTGAGCAGGTCATTCGCTCCTCGGCCCCCCAATGGAGAAACAGAGATCTTCGCCACTTTCGTCTGAGCGCGGGGGCATCATGATGAATGCGTGACCACTCACGAGAGTGAAGAGTTATCTCCAGGAATCGATCTCCGCGGTAATTGCGTAGTCTTAACCGGTAAATGGCTCTGCTGGCTCAACGGATCATCTATCTGTTACTGGCTGAGATTGGCAGAAAATCAGGATGGTGTCAAGAGCCTGATGACCTCACGGTCACGATGATTCGCGGTTGCCTCGTGCCCTCTAGGATGTCGAAACAGGATTTTTCGGGAGGTGTGGACGGAATGCAGGCCCGGGATTATTTGTCAGATGATGGAGGAAACCAATATGGCAAGTAGTCTACGGATATCAGATACTGTAGATCTCCGAGCTCACTTTGGGCTGAGTTATCCAAATTTGCGCGTAGTCAATTCTAGTAGACCGGAAGAGGAGCCGAAAGTAGTCAGCTTCGTAGTGAAAACAGCTCGGAAGACGAGGCGCTGGTTAGCGGGCGTCAGTCACATCGAGCGTAGCTTAGGCAGCAAGACCATCAACGCTATTTTACTTGCAATATAACCCTCAATTTCAACGACGAATATTAAGTGAATCGTTTAATCCTAATGTTGATAGTCGTTGACTTAGCTTCAATCTGCTATTACTAGAGCGAAAGACAAGTTTCCTCATTCCTCGAACACCACGCACACTTCCATCTCGAGGGTCGTGCTAATATTTTTTAGATTCAAATACATAGGAGGTGTATGTCCATAAACGTAAAGGGGCAAGCAGTAGGCCTCTAACGACGTAACTGACGCAAAGAGGGGAGCCTTGGTGTACCTTGATCAAACATACTGACAGCTCTTGCAGCCGTTCTGATATGAGCCAGGAACAGTGAGTATCGCGAATAAACAAACCAAGGCTTAACGAATCCTAACTATCTAGACTTAGCTACCGAAATACGACCCGGAAATGATACATGCGATACACCAACAGCTAACAAAAGCTAGGACTCGGCGAGAAGGAACTTGTACCGCTTTTGAGCCAAGGGTTAATTGAGTTCATTATTATCTTCTGCATAGCCTGTTATCGGGCTTCTGGCGTTACTAAAGGCGCCAGACAGCGCCATCAGTCGCTTCGGGCGGCTGGAGCTCCAAGCTTTTCGACGGAGTTCGGCCTCGTTCCACCCCATCCCGTATCCTCCACCCGGAAACCCAACCAAATAGAAACGCACCGGAGCTCGCTAATAGCGGACATGACACGGAAACACCGGTGCCATGACACACGTCGCAGATGGAACGCGAATCTGATATGACATCGGGCATGCCTTACGTATCTATCTTCCTCCCTACCTCGGATCCGGTTGCCATCTAGAGGAATGGAGATTATTAACGGTAGCCGCTCGTTCCCCCGGGCGTGAGGCGAGGCAGCAAAGCAAGTAAAGCGAAGCACAGCGTCTAGCCACAACGTGCGTCCCAGCAAGGTGTGCTTCTTGGTTCGGCGAAGTGTGTGATTTCACACCGATCTCTCCACCTTGGGCACCTTGTTGCTTGCCTGCCGAACCGGTGAGATGCGAACCAGGCACAGAACCACGTTTATTGGACGAACCGACATGTTTCACCGACGTACCTATCTAGGGTACTAGGTAGGTAAGTAGGTAGGTAATGGGTAATGTACCATTCGTTTCATGCCGTGTCGGGCCGCCGCGCGGCTGCAGTATGCGTCTGTCTGTGTGCCTTTGGGAGGGAGGGTGGTGTTCGCTCGTTTTCTCCGGCAGCACGCACTCCCTCCCTCCCTGCGTGCCTCCCACTTCCCACTTCCCACTTCCCACCCGCGCGTTGTCGTCGGGAGACGCCGGTCGTTCGATTAAACCATCGGCAGGGGCGCCAAGAAAATTGACACCTGCCATAACGATATCGACATATCAGTCAGGTCCCCCTGCGCGCGAGACGGGACCAGGATCCACGTTTTATGATTTTATCAATGCAGGCCCAGGCAGGACCGGATGCAACCGAGGAGCAGTCCGTCAGTCAGCAGTGATTGCTAACTCGCAGCCAAATTATGCAACACGAATCACGCCCTGGCTGGATCGATGGCCATTTTTGCCAGGTGGACGAAAAACTCAGGCGGTTCTCTATCTGAGAGCAGCAGCAAATCGACTGATCATTGCCTTTTACCAGCCTATTCAAGACCAATGCCGCGCTTAGGGATGAATCGAATCGACAGATGTGATACCTATCCCAGCCATGCTGACTCTGCGTGGGGTTGACATGGGGATAAGAACCATGCATCTCTTTCATAATAACAACAAATGTATTAACACGACCAGCTACATTAAGTATGTAGAGATTACCTACGAGCTTAGGTAAGAGATTGCCCGAAATATCTTCAGAGACACAATACAGGGGTAACGTACTCTAGGGTTAGGTATTTATACCTAAGCAGAGACTATCTGTGCATTCATATCCTCAAGACATAAATTGTTAATATCAACAACATTGGTTTCTGCTCTCGGTGAATTACAATACAATTAATGTATACATACATATATATGTGGTTATTCTGTGATATAAGGTATGTTACACTCACCTACCTAACACCTTTGCGGCAGTACTATATAAGTTAACACGAATCAAGTACGAAATAAGTAAAATGGCTGCCGATACTAACTTAGTTAGCAACACAGCAATTATGATAGCATACGATGGTATGTAGAGTATTCCGCTCGCATCTACTTACGTCGGAATATTGTAATTACTTACACACACATAGACGTACTTACGCATGTTAAAGGAGATCATGTGATGAAATTGCACCTCCTCTCTCTCCTCTCTCCCCTTACCCTCGAAAATCAGCTGAGTGGGCTGGAGGAGATTGACCAACCAATACCGTGTCCCAGTTGGTTCGAGGTTTGTTCAAGGTCAGAGTGGCGGGCTGGTCCAGCCACTTCCATCGATCTTCCAGATAAGCTTGGCGCCTTTTTCAGTGTAGTATCTTATCTACTACTACCTAGCGCTTATCTATCTATCTATCTATCTACCTATATCTATCTACATGTGTACAGCATACTTAGGTACTAGTAGTGTCCCTGCGTACAACGGTGTGTTTGTGTCCTACCACATACCTACTGCTGTACCTCTAAATCTACTGTAACTGTACGAGATTGATGCGTGTACCTCAGGTATCAACTAGGATAGACCATGGGGCAAATATGGGGAAGGTTGGTGCGGGCCACTCATCGAATAGCACTCATGCCGGGTCCCGAGTCTGGCCACTAGATTCGTGCCTACCTGTCGAGCCTGTGTATTAGTCAGTGGGTCTGTATTCTGTAATAGTGTAGGGTACCTAGCCATTTCCCATCTTCCCCTCTTTTTAAGACCGCCTCGGACCGCCCAGGACTGCCCCAACTGCCCAGGACACCTTCCACGTGCAAGTTGCTTGCTGAGGTGAGGGAGGGCCGAATGATCAACTCTGGAACTTGGTTTTTGGAGACGAGTCTTTTCTCTAGCGAATAGCAAATAGCCCAGTCCAGGCAGTGTCCAGTTTCTGTCCAGGCTCCAGAGGGATGGAATGAGGCTGAGGGTGATCGACTGGTCTCCCATCCGCCCCTCCAATGAATTCATTCGTCGGTTTGTTCTTGTTTATTTGTTGTTGTCGGGTCACCTTGTGTTGACTCTGGTCTCATGTATACGACCTCCCAGTAGGTAAGGTATCTAGTTAGTGCCAACTTACTTCTTACCTGCTGTAGCGCACACTAACTAACTTTCTATATACTTAGAACACTTGCTTACTCCATACCTACCGTGTAAAACCATCCGCATCTGCTTCTGTACCATACCATCCATCTCATTTGAGTCGCACGCCAAAATCTCCCTAAATAGCGGTCGGCAAACTTCGATCTAGCGGTCGGCCCATCCAAGCAAATCAATCAACCCAAAAGAGCATCGTTGATTTGATAACCCCCTCTTTCTCTCCGCCTTCTGGGTAGATTAGATTACCAACTTCAAGTTGACCTTACTGCCTCGGGTCGCCCTTTGCACTAGTTCATAAGACTAGGAATCTCTTCCGTCATTCCTCATCATCTAGTGTATGTAGGTAACATATGCCTCCTTTTCCTGCCATTTCGCCATTTCTTTTCAATCCATGACTCAGTCCACTTTAATTTCTCTGTCAATACATACCCAGACCGTTGCTGCTGCATAGATAAAGGTGCAGGAGGTTCGCATAGTTTTCTTGGTACTTAAGGTATTGGCTTTGGCTTTGGCTTTGTCTTGATCAGTGTGTCTGCGTGATCATCGCGTCAGCCACCATTTGTAACGCAGTCAATTGCCCGGTTGAGCCACGCTCTTCTTGAATTCATTGTTCTCATCATGAATCTTATGTCTACTTGTTCTATGTAACACTGGTTCCGTTCCGTCCTTTTCCGGCTGTCCTAGAATCTTAGTAGATAGACCTGAGTTGTTTTTTGTGCTGACGGTCCAACGACAAGATCCAATCCCTCCTCAACATCGGCTCCCGAACAGCCTACTATTTTGCTCACGCCTACGCACTACAGAACCTTAAATCTGTTACATTTGCGGTGTTTCTCGGCTTACGTCTACTCAATGTATGAAATCCGGTGATTCCGCGTGCGCTTGTCGCGAGCTACAGAGAGGATCCCTGCTGGGTTCAGGCCACTCAGCCATTGAGCGAAATACGTATATATACACCTAAATTAGCTTTCGGGCTTCTGGCTTTCCCCGAACCATATAGTTGGGATGGCCTCTCTACACTCCATGTCTCACTTTGGCTCCCATGGCGCCAAATTTAAGGACAGCAAACCGAAGACGAAAGCGGTAGTGAAGCCGATCCTGAAAAAATGGTCGCAAACTGAAAAGGAGAAAAAGAGTTTAGACTTGGACAGAGGATGGGACGAGCAGGGCGAACCATATCGGAGTACGCAGGGCTGGGGCAGGTCTTCATCGCTCTCTTTCTATGACCAAGGGACAGCTGGTCCGGATAGTGGCACTGGTGTAGTCGGAGGGGGGGCCTCGGGAACAGGAGGAAGAGTTGGGTTGGGCGTGCTGGGGAACAACACGACGACTGCGCGACGGTACAATCACTCCAGGTCGATCAGCGGCACAAGTCAAATCTCGGGCACCACCTCTAACAGCAGCAACAGTATTCCCGCCCGCCACTTTGTGCACCCTTTCCAGCAGACGCCGCACACATCAACCCCGCCGTTGTTGTCCTACGCGAACTCGTTAGCCTCTATAGCAGATACACGCGACTACTCCCCCACCACTATCACTGAAGACGACGACAATGATAATATCACTGCCAGTACTGACCCCGCGAACAATGGCAATCAGCACTACTACAATAACGTTAGCCACAACAGCAGCAGTGTTTGCATTCACAACTCAAACAACCGTAGTCACAACCCAAACTCTCACTCCCAACCAACATTAACTATAAAGCTCCCTTCAGTGCCTAACCAGCACACTTCCACTGATATTTCAGACGCGAATCTGCCAATACCACTATCCCAACCTCCCCTTCGAGTCAGCACCTCGCGCACGTCCTCAAGTATCCCCACGCATTCTTCCCGCTTGGCAAACGTATCCAGCCGGTCGGATCTCTATCTTGACCGACTTGCAGATTCACCATCGTCTACTCTACCCCCAAACACCATTACATCTCCATCCAGTTCAATAGCACCCATGTCTCCCCTACGCTCGTCGCTCGATAGCGGCTTTCGATTGCGCTCCAAGTCCGATCTTGATGCGTCTACTCGCGCCGAGCACCTCCGCGCAGCACGCCGAAAGTTTGAGATGAAGGAGAGGCTCAAGGATGAGAAGTACGCACGGGAACAGATCAAGCGCCGCGAACGCGAAGACAACAAGCGCGCACATGAGATTGAGAAACAACTGGCAGCCCAGCATAAGGAACAGTTAGCGGCAAGAGCACGAGAAGAAGCTGCCGAGCTAGAAGAGGCTCTGCAGCGTGGAAAGCATAATAGAAAGGTCAGCATCGCTAGCAGCGGGCGCCCTAGTCTATCAATTGCACGACCCAGTCTATCTCTTGGCCGGCCTAGCACGTCGCGCAAGAACACATCAAGCCAGATGGGAGAATCCGAGAAGTTCATGAGCAACAGCTACGAAAGTACAGACCCTCACAGACTGCCTACTTATGGCAGAGACGCGGGGTCTGTTCAATTCACTGCCCCCAGACGCAAGAACACGGCAAAGAGAAAGACCCATAGCGCCTGGACTGCATTTATCTTGTGGCTCAGAACAAAGCTGCTGCGCATGAGTAGAAGCTGAATCCATCCGACCAACTACAAAGGTGTTCAACACTCTATACTCACAACACTCGTCATTTCCCTTTCCCCCACATCTTTCGCATAGCATACGAACTGAATACATACGGTGGCACATTTCTTGTGCAGCTTACACACGATACCAAAGAAGATCACGACACAATTATGAAATTCCTGGACATGGCGTTGGACTGTGGCACAGGATATGCGTTCTAATTTGACATTCTGGCGTTTTTCGGTACCATTTAGAGGCCGGCGGCTGGACTTCAGATTGTTTTTGATTGGTTGATTTATTTTCCGAGCAAGATTCAGGTCAGGGACGGGATAAGACACACAACGTTGATGGATGTGTCACGTCATTGGTCACATTTGAGAATTGCGCGTAGCCTTCACTAGCAGCCGATGGGTATGCCATAACCCCATTCGGAATACCACAGCTACAACTACCCCACGATAGCCAGTACATACTTAGCTACCAACCAAGGTTAGGGTCGGGAGAAATAAAGTGGTTTACAATATCCGGTACATTGCATCATCTGCCTTGATAATGTTTTATGCTGTCTCTTTATTCTTGCTAGTAGCATAATTTTTACATGATGTTTCTTTGCCCAACTGATTATGTAGAAATGAAAGACCAGCACCTCAGTTGGCATATGATATCCAGGTACTACTACCTAACAACCCATGAACACATCCGTACCTTCCCTTTTTTATAAAAAAGACATAGTAACATTGGTCACTACACTACCTGTACACTTTGCGACTCTTGATCTAGCTATTTAAAACTTCACTCAACTTAGCGACCTATTCTCTGGTAGAGAAACTCATGTGTGACAGATCAGTCTTGGCTCTTCATACTAGAAAATAAAGTTTACTATCATCATAACACCGTAGTTATGTTTAACATATCAACCCCAAAGTCATATAGAGGTTAGGTAATGATACTGGTAATGATACTGCCATCGGGTTTCACGGCGCTCTTAGCTATGCACCTGTGTCTCAGCTTACGCCGAAGTTAGTCTACATACCTATGTACTGCGTCAATGGCGGCCATCTGATGCGAGATCATGATGCGCTGCGGCCGCTAGCCGTTTTGGTATCTGACACCAAGACAGTTTCCTCTTTAGTCAGGGATGGTACTTACTACATAGGACATTCATCTCTCTTTGCTGGGCTGAAGAGGTACCTATTCCATATGCTTATTACTCCTTCGTGCCTTCCACTTGAAAATGGTAAAGGGCCCTATTATACGTACGTATATATATATACAAGAATAACACACATTAAAGACACCTATGAAAATTATCTATCTACTTCAATCGATATTTAAATCTTTTTGCGATTGGGTTTCATGACAAGTCAGTTGGGTCAGTCCTACGTTTATTTTTGATATGAGGTCATGCTGCAGGTTTAAAGCAGGTACCTAGGCTAATCTTCATCTGCCTACATACATCTATTAACTTGGTACCTGACCAAGTATTGCCATACTGTATGGCTGACGGTGGCTGAGAATTATTCTCGGTACTTGCTTATTTACTATAGTAACACTAGAGACCTGTTCTGATATCTGGCTTAGATGGTAAGATGAAATGCAAGAGAACATACTGATTTATTGCAGTCACTTAGCATGCCTGCCTAGGAGCTACTGAAGACGAGATTAGGTGAAGCAATTGATCATGTAAAACAGCTGTCTTGGCAGTGCTAGGCAATGGGGCTGTGCAGGCACTGTACGAGGTTGCCCGGCGCAAAACAGAGCCAATCGCAGGCGAGTATTGACAACTAAACCCCTTTAGTGTGCTCTGGTCGTGATCCGTAACGAATTGTAATTCCCGGTCGAGAGTCCACTTTACGCCAAGAAGAAGACTCTCTCTCCTTTCATGCACCAACACTCCCTACTTACCTCTCTCCAGTTTGTCACTTTCCCTAACAAGCCCTCCTCTCTCACCTGAGTCGTTCATTCATTCACTTGACCTGGGCTTGCGTTGGGATCGTCCTTTCTCCCGACTTGTTTTTTTCTACACATCCCATCATCGCATCGCATTGCCTGCTTGTTTGTTTTGCCACTCGCATTGACTTCAAGAGTCAAGTCAAGAACCAACAGTCAACGCATGCCACAGCAAAACCAAACACAACACGATCCCACTACCTACATCAACACAACACCGCGAGTTTCCTACGGCCAATTAGCATACCCACCCATTCGGTTTCTAGGGTCTTCCCGTCTACCGGTACCTTGTTTAATCTTAAACTAATTCAGAAATCGACGACTTTTCCCTCGGGCTTCATTGCATCTGTCACGTTTTCGATCCACGCCTTGTGTCCACGTCCATGATACCCTTGTTAGCATAGAGCATCTCCTGTTCATTTACCTGCTTTCCCAGCCGATAGCGCGTGTACTATCGTCAAATCGCATAAAAGAGCCGGCCTATGAACATCATGGCAAGGCTGCCAACAGCGCTGCTGGCCGCGTGTGGTCTCCTTGCCGGGAGGGCCCTCGGTGCTCTCGAGATTGATCTCGAGGATACAGGTTCGTGGGCATCCCCTAGCCTTCATTTGATCATGTGATCATGCGCTCCTGTTTCTAGCTGGCATATCATCTCTAACCCTTCTCTATCATGCAGAGTCCATCAAGAAGGGTGCCGCTCTCGTTGCCCAAGATCTCCTTACATTTTACCATGGCGATGAACCCGGTTGGGTTCCTGGAATTCTTCCTGGTCCTCCTCCAGATGGCGATTATTACTGGTGGCAAGGTGGTGCTATGTGGGGTGCCCTACTAGATTATCGACACACGATGGGAGATACCCAATTCGACGACCTCATATCCACGGCTTTGCTTTTCCAGGTTGGTCCGGACAACGATTACATGCCTCCAAACTGGACTGCGTCAATGGGTAATGATGATCAAGCCTTTTGGGCTTATTCCGCTCTCCTTGCTGCCGAAACAGGGTTCACAAACCCCGCCGCTGACCAACCGCAATGGCTGGCACTGGCTCAGGCTGTATTCAACGAGCAGACTCACTTAGACAGGCGTGTCGACGATAATAGTAACTGCGAGTGGGGCCTACGTTGGCAAGTATACAGCACAAACAATGGTTATGACTACATCAATAGTACGTACCACCCTCCTAAATATCTACCGTAGAACTCTAGAATTGACTAAACAATAACTAGCTGTTGCGAATGCCTGTTACTTCAACATGGGTGCTCGACTAGCCCGTTATACGGCCAACGATACCTACGGCGAGCTGGCTGAGAAGACATGGGATTTGATCTGGAGACTTGGCTACATCTCCGAGGAGTTCGATGTCTATGATGGCGCCCATTTACCCGATTGCACAGGGATCAACAAGGCCCAGTTCTCTTACAACGCTGCCATGCTGTTGCAAGGTTGTGCGTATATGTACAACGTGGTATGTCTTCCTATCCGTCGGTCCCTATTTCCCTTGGCTACTATATGAATACCTATGTAAATACGGAGTTGCCGTTTTGAAATATTGGTATTATCCAACTACCCAAAGTCTTGGGAGTACTATCTTGCATTTATCTATAAGAATAGGGTTAAGGTTAAGCTAACTGTATGATAAAACAGACCAATGGAAACTCAACATGGAAAGCCCGCGTAGATGGTCTGGCTTCCGGTATAAAGCGCGTCTTCTTTTCAAATAACAACATCGCCTATGAGCCCTCTTGCGAAGCTGGTACCTGTAACTCCGATATGGAATCCTACAGAGGCTTCATGCACCGATGGATGGCCAATTCGATCCAAATGGCGCCATACCTATATGACGACCTCTATCCCACGCTCAAAGCATCAGCAGCCGCCGGTGTCAAGCAATGTACCGGTGGTGACAATGGACGCATGTGCGGTTTCCATTGGACGACTGGAAAATATGATGGCCTCTTGAGTGCTAGTTTGCAGATGAATGTCCTCGGTGCTTTAACTGCTTTGATAATGCCCAGCGTAGACCCCCCGTTGACCAATTCAACTGGTGGTACGTCAAAGGGTGATTACAATGCTGGTCAGGCCAGGACAGAATTGCCGACACTTGCCCCGATTACAACCGGTGATAAGGCAGGCGCAAGTATTCTCACAATCCTCATCATCACGGGTGCCTTATCGGCGTTTGCATGGATGAGTCTGGACTGAGCTACTTGAGTAGCGAATCAGCCAATTCAAATCAAATGTATATATGTATGCATATGATTCAGTCAACACCTCGGGCGGACGGGCGAGTCTCTATGCAGCTTGCTGCGTACGGACCGGTCCTCTACCTAGATATTGGTAAAATCAAGCAGTGGAAGAAAGCTGGGAGAGGGTTTGACGCATTGGCACGAATGCGCATTTGAGTTCTTATCTACAGCCGGCCTTGACCATAAATAGGGAAATGGAGGAGTATATGGCGTTTGTGATGAAATAGGAGTGCCATTTGCACACCAAAGTTGGGTTTGGTTGTCCACCCACACGGCGAAATCTCATAGTAGGCGGCTGGATAACAACGAAAATGCATACGCCAGCCAACGCAAGCATGCCGGAAAAGCATGTAGGCTAGCTTATTTCAGGGTCATGGTCGTCTCTTTCTCCTCGCTTTTGCCGTGTCTCATGTAGCATCTAATTTCTATTGTGTCCCACGCTTCTTGAGTGTTCGTGTGCTGTTGTCTTGTAGTTGCACTAGTGAAGAGAGGAACAGGCTTGTTACCTGTTACATCCACAAGAATTCCACAGCCATCGCTAGTGCTTGTGAAGAGACAGGATCCTTAATGTTGGCGTGATCAGACTCAGTAGCTACCGCCATCATAGTCGTAATTGTATATTCATAGAGTAAGGTAAGTATACCTATATACGTAAGATGACGTACTTCGGTTACCCGATTCACACATAAGCGGTCCGATTAGCTACATACTACCCATCTACGGCGGTACGGATTCGTCAATTGGAGCTAAATACGGAGTTGTGTTTATTCGTATTCGACGGCGATAGGGTGGAACTAGGTAGGACACGTTCGATTTGGGTTGTCTTAGCGGTGGTCATACCAGATGGTAGTATGTGGTGGGGAAGAATAGGTAACGGGCGATAGAAGTGGTTCATGTCAAGTCTATTTAGTATGAGAGATGACTACTTGGTTATAATTATTTGCACGAGGTGTTGGTTACCATGGATTCGTAGGTGTGCTGTAACTTGTGCTACTCCCTGCTTCCTGAGATAGGATGTAGAAAGTTCTTCCATCAGTGGTGAGTAGATACATACAGGTTATATGGACACCATAATTATATTCTCGTACTATGGCCCTATATAGACTAGGCGGCTACTCGTGTATAGAAAGAGAAGAGAAGCAATGGGCTCTTCGTCAAGACCCCGCCGTCGCATGCATTCCATCTATGTGTAGCGCGTGACTTGAAGTTGATGTGATATATCAACATCGGATCTTATATCATATTGTTTATCTGAAGTAATGCCTCGAGATGATTCAAGACGCGCCCCTCGTGTTAGGTCTACCAAACCTACTTCCTATTTGTAGTGTCCCTCTCGCTCTTACTGTGACCGTAACCGAATGAGAAAAGCCCCAATCCGATCTTGAAACCTCTTGCTTTGACCTTAGCAGGTAAGCTTTTCTCGGTTACAGTAATTAAAGTTACCGATACCTCTATAAGTGTCATATTGTTAGCGCTTGCAAGTTGAGGAGGGCACGAACAGGGCACGAGGTTGGCGAACGTACGAGCATCTCCTGTATTTCCTTCATTCGGAGAATCTTGCGGGAATTCGGTTGTTACCTTCTGAGCGACTGTCTGTGATGTGTATTCTCCAGTTCGCGGGTCTTTCGTCCGTAATGTCAAAGAGTTCTCTATAAAAGCCGTTACGAATGAACTTGATGAGGCGGAAAGTAACGGAAAGAGGGGAAAAGCATACGTTCTGAACTTTTAACCAGCCGCGTCGTATAAGGCATTGCTATTTAGTCAAAAAAAACTTGGTGGTAGTAAGTATGGTGCTGTAGGCTTGGATATAACTGTAGAAAACAATACGTATGTTAGGGGGAGGCTATATATACCATCAAGCCCAACCAGCCCTTACTACATTATGTCAGCAGATTGGTGGTCATAAATGATAACATAGCCGCTAGGGGGAGACTTGTCGAAATAACACCATTCCATCTCTTTGGTTGGTATGTGTTTGTTGATAGGGGTACGTGCCCTGCTGCTGTGCTACCCAAGTTGTCCAGCTAGCCATGGATATATGATTATACACATAAACAATCCATCCGCAGTAGGCGGCCTCGCCATAAATTGGCAAACAACAGAGGCTTAGTGGACTATTGGCATATGAGAGGACAACACCTAAGTACCCAACCCAGCGCCAGGGATGGTATTGCAGAGCCACGGTTACCAAACGAATGCCTCATACAAGAGTAAACTCATACGTACGTCGCTTACGTCTCATGCTATCACTTATCATATTTACAATTGGTAATCCCCACACACAAACCCATCCTCACCATTCATAACATCCGCAATCGTGACATTCTCCACAATGCCTGCAGACCATAGCGTGTGGTTGAGCGTAGTGACATTCCCGCCATCATAGAAGTAGTCTTCCAAAGCCTGGTTCGGCTTGGGCGTGACGAAGCCGCCGCCACCGCCGCCACCGCCACCAAAGAACGGGGGCAGCCCCGTCCCGTTACCGCCGAAAGGAGGAGGTAGCCCCGTCCCATTGCCGCCGAAGGGCGGATTGGTGAAGTTGAACCCGTCGGGCGGGAAGCCGGTGTTGCTCGGCGTGTTGTTGCCCGCGATCTCGAACAGGCGCGTGCTGAGGTCGCGGGACTGCCACTCCCACCACACGCGGTCTAGGTAGCCGTGGTGGAGATAGAAGACGGGGTCGCCCGGAGACAAGAGTATGTTCATCATCTAAGCCGGTCCGGCCAACCTAGGTATTAGCACATTTTCTGTTTCCCCTCTTTGTATGATAGTAGGAGCGGCAACTCTAGGGGAGAGGAGAGGAGAAGGAAAAGGCGTTCATACCGTTCCCGAGACGCCGCCGTGCCCGGCGCCGTGTGGGCTGCCCTCGAGACATTTCCAGATACCGGTGTAATTCTTCTGTTGCAGGCAGTTGTCGATGTTAGAGCGTGAGGCGCCGGCGAGCGAGAAGTCGTTTAGGAACCTCGAGATGCAGTACTCGGTGGTGGTCAGGTTTTCATTGATGCGGAGCGTGATGTTGGCGAACGGTCCGTCGGAGATGCAATGATCGGGTCCGGTGCCGTTACCGCCGAAGCTTGGCTCTCCGCTGAATAGCGATGAGGCACTGATATTGCCGATATCAAGAGGCTCGTCCCAATATCTAACACACGTGGTCAGCTACCATTCATTCACCATGTTGGCTTTCCCAAGATCTTACGGTAGAGGCCCGGTATAGTTGCACTCAGCCCTGATGAGGTGGTCGTGAACTGTGACGAAATATCGATGGAAGGGCAGGAAGGCGCCCTATTCATTCATAGTTAGATAGGTTCAAAAATAACCACATATATGAAGCTAATACGCACCACGCCATGAATATAGCGCGCTTGTGCTGCGTGCGTATACTGTAGCTCGTCCCATCGAGATTTAGGTCCCTCAATCCCCGTCTTGGGAGGGAGCGACATGAGACACAGGTCTGCATTGAGATAATCCTGCTTCTCCGCCGCAGTTAAAACGTTCCTGTGCCCTTCATATTAGTAATATGGAGGTATTCTGGTGAACGGACATCACTGACCATGCTTTACGGACGGACTTAGTAGTACATGGCGCGTTCTTCCTCTCATAAGGGGCTTGAGCGGCTGAGGAGAATGCAAGCGGCAAGGCGCCCAAGGCGAGGAGGAGCGCAGCAATCATGACGCTTAGAAGTTTTCGTCTACCTACGTAGTCGATTCAAGAATATCTATTCACTCAATAAAGACATCATCTTTGGGAAATGCATCTATATTATACTCGACTTCAACTCCATCTCCAATGCGCCGCCACCGCTACACGTCTCCTTTATCCCACGTTACATGTTACATTGTTTATACGGCAACTTAACTTAACCTAACAGCAAGCGGCGCGAAGCCTATCTAGATCCCCATCAAAACTAGCCACGCGAGAGCCCCCTTCCGTAGCGTGTGTGGAAAGCAGTATAATTCAAGCGGTGATCCGGGGAGACGAGTATTAGGGGCCGCGTGTCATCCTGGGGTCTTGCGAGGCCATTGATTCAAGACATCTCAGAGAATCGAAAATGAGGCCCTCAAAGCGACGAATAGAAGACTAGATTTTACTGAGCATCCTATGATTAGTCCACGGAAGCGTACGTAATGCCGTGTTCTGGAGATATGGGCCTTCTTTTGGCTGAATGCACACTCCGGCCAAGAGGAGGGGCCACTGCGTTCGGCTCAGTAACCGGCAATCTTCATAGAGACGCGAATGAGATGTTGGGTCACGCAGTTAATTTGCAGCCGCGTATGTTCATTTGACACTTCAGAGTTGGTGTAGCCTTATATCTAAGGCCTTGTTATTCCATTGCCATTTCATTGTCAGTGTGTTGAGGCTAGATAGATTTGGTGGGTTTCTCTGGCCTTCTAAAGCATCAATCGTTTGTGCCTGAAGCCTCAACCCTAACTCAACAGGACCTAGCACTAAAATGCAAATCTATTATTCAAGGATGAAACAATACAGGAATTGTCTGGCTTTTCTTGCCTAGGTATCTAAGAGTTTTAGGATGTAGAGATCACCACAAGCAAGACTCAAATTTGGTGAATTTGTAGTTCACCTTAGAATTAATTAATTCATGTGTCACTGGTAACGAATCTCCGTCTAAATGAATCTTATTAGGGTAAATTCTCGAGGACATACTGATGAGTTGTCGTACCATATTGAATTGTATTTATATTTTGGAAAGATAAGGAGTCTCTTAGCGTGAGAGAATAGGGAATTGAAAATTGATATCATTGTGTCGTAAACTAGCGACACGCTATTGCGAAGCAAGCAATAACGATATATGTATATCTAAGATGTCGGGATATACCAGATTGAAACCATAACCGCCTTTTATGACACCTTAACACCAGACTATGCATTTTCTATACATCCGATCCTCTAGAGATCCGGTTTTAGTGGCTTTTCTTAGATTTCTTTGCCTTTTTATGCGGCTTCTCTCCGAATGCTTCTTCGTAAACCTCTGCAGCTGTAGAGCCGACCTTTCTCTTCGCTTTGCTGGATTTAATGCTGACAACTGGGTTGGCGTGACCTCGCTTGGCCGCACTTCGAACTTGCTTCTCAGCATCATCCCATGCAGGGTTATCGCCTTCAACCTCATACCTAGGAGTGAATTAGTACTACGGTCATAGTATACGATGTTTGGGAGATTTGAAAACCTACTGGTCTAGCGGCAAGGAGTCGATCAGCTCTCGCTGCTTTTGCCGTATCTCTCTCATTGCTTCATCACCACCCTCTTCTAATTCCTCCTCCAATGTCTTCTCAAGGGGGTTGAAACGTGTATCTACGATCTCATCATCATGCATCCCGCTTGCATTAGCAACACTGACACCGATGGTATCTTTAGGCAGAGAAGCCTCGACCGCACCCGAGACTAACCCTTCGAAGTGCACGACGAATTTCTTTACAATCTTGGTGAACATAGCAAGAGTCTGGGAAATCGGTAATGGAAGTTCAGCTGCAATACTGTCGAGGTCTTTCCGTTGGAATGACACTGCGAGTAGCATAGCTCGTTGAAGGGTTGTCAAATGAATTTCGGTCAGGCGGCCCCTGAAGTAAGGCTCCGACATACGAGGCATCAGATCCACTACAATGAAGTTAGCAATTTGTCTCTATAAGTCAGATCCACAGGAGCTATGTAGTTGAAAGAGTTATAACTACTCTGGTTGAAAAACGAAGATCCGAGGCCATGGATAGACTAAAACAAGGAAGGCACGTTTTTAGGCTTACATATAACGTGGTAATCTAATAGATTATTGGCATATCCTGCCAGGCGCTTCAAATCGAACGGGCTGAGTATCTGGTCTAGAGACTCTTTTGTGAATGGTGGAGGGCTGTAAGACGAATCAAGTTGAGCCCCTGAACTGGCACTTTCGTTAATGCTAAGCGCAGTTGTTGGGTCGAATGTTCGGAATCGGTAAGACAGCAATGACAGGAATCTGGTGTGGAAATCATTGGCGTATGATCCAAGCCAAGTTTTGTCACTTGATGCAAGTGGTCGCAACATGACACATGTATGCTCGCCAGTAACTGAAGCCGAAGTTAGTAAACTGTCACCCTACTACTCCGATGCATCTTTCAAGTTCGGGATCACTCACGGTCATTTGGCGTTTGTCTGAGGTAGACTGGCGAAAATCCATCTACAAAAAATAGCAATTAGTACTTAGCAAATGAAGACGCGAATGTATAGAAAACTTACTTTTCCGCCAAAACTTATGCAAAGGCTTCGTAAGACCGTAACTAACACCAACGTATTCTATAGCGCTGGGCCGGCATTCCGATAGCTTAGAGAAGAGAGGTGGGAGAGTGGCGATGTCGCGAACCTTAATTTCATCTTTCAAGGTACCGTTCTCCAACTCTTCATCAGTCACTCTAACTATGTTTGCTTCATCCTCGAGTTCGCCCTCTGATAGACTGGCGAATTTTCCTTCGTAAAACGAGATCAAGTCTGAGAGGGCTTTCGCTCCATATCCCATCCCCGTAAACTCCGGAGAAGTTGCGATACGAACTACGCGAGCACCGCTCAGCGAAGCAAATTCATCATCCTGAAACTGTTGGCTTACCAGCCAGGGGATTAGATCACCTGCGGGTCTAGAACCACGACTGAGACTATTGAGAACGCTCTGGCGCGATATTTGTCCTTCAAGGGCTACCTGGATCGCACAGAGAGGTTCAGGGAGGCGGTTGGAATTAGGATCGAGGGGTGCACATAGAACGTAGAGTTCATGTGAAGGGGCGTCACTAAGTAACTGTAGGTCGTCGGGTGTGTTTTTATAATGACTTGCCACAAAAAGCTGGACAAGTTGTTGAAGAAACTTCTCCGCGACTGGGTGGAAGCTGAAAAGTGTGTCGCGATTGATTTTCAAAAGATGGCAACTTGAGGGATCGGGGCAGCCTTGGGCTAGCCTTCTCGCTGGAGGCGCATCTAATACAAGGAGGTTGTTAAGCCATTTCTCAACCGCATCTCCCTGTGAGTACCTAATAGGCTCTTCAAGTGTGATCTCCCGGAGAGAACGCGTGCCAGGGAGCTGGTCATCGCTAGAGATTTTGGAGGCTTTGCCAGTTGACCGATCCACCATTTCCGTATCGGTCGTAGCTCCACCAGTTCTTGACTGCTCCCTTAACTGTTTAATGAGCTTCAAAGAGAGCGATCTGCCGGTACCTTCATAACCATTTACAGTCGAGGCCATAAATACGAGATAACTACCGATAAGCTTCTTCACTAACGGTAATGGAATTGCTGCGGCCTCATCGATTACGAGCAACTCACATTGCCCTAAGACATAGGCATCTTCCGGCCTGATATACTGGATAGTCTGACGGTGGGTCCTAGTTACGTTGACCCTGACGATAGCTTTCTGGAAATCGGGGTTGGTGGACTGAACAATATGGTAATCTGCGTGGTCTTTATATCCGAGCGCGTCGAACCCGTTGAAAATAAATTGAAATAGGGTTTTCAAATTTTCACTTTGATATAGGCCGTTAGTAATTACCATCTAGTATGTGGTCTTAAGCAGTCATCAAAGAGATAAAGCTCTATGTGTAAGAGCATCTTCACCTTAATGACTGCTAGAAAGGAAGGAGACTAGAAAATTACTTACGGCGAAGGAGATGTAACAAAAATGTTAGAGTAGCCGAGCGCAACAGCTGCTGCAATGGCGATTCCGAGACAAGCTGACTTTCCGCGACCACGAGCGGCTGTTAGAGTAGCTGTTCCTCTCAGCTTTTTCTCCGTAATTGCATCGATAAAGGTTAAAATCGCTTTTGCCTGATCAACAGTCCGCGTCAGGCCAACTAGCGTTCCAACAACTTCGGTTTCCAGCAGAGACTCCTTGATTGATTCAAGCTCCTTCTGCGCCTCGGTCTTGGGCTCGTCTAAATCGGGAGGAGGTAGAGCCGTTACGCCTTTGCCACCACTTATCGGGAGAACATTGAGCTCGTCATCAATAACAAGGCAGTTTTGGCAACTCCCGAGAGAAAGAAGGAATCGCTCGTTGAAACGGGCGACAACATCTTGGTGCGCTTCGGTGCGGAACCTTGAGTGAACACTCATGGAGAGTGTGTAGAGTTGTTTTAGACTTTTAATCCCCCTGAGAAGAAGGATACATATTCCACCGCCTTGGACAGTTTCGATGGTTCTAGCTAGAACATTGGGCGTAATTCCTTCGAAGTCCTGCAGAATTGCCATTCCATAGGTGTTACCCAGAATCTTTTCGGTCTCCTTATAGTAGGTGTAGCGTATGTCGGATGCTGAGACGAATAACTCGAAAGGGTCTTCGGTGTTGGCTTCGCGAATTCCTCGTTTGATTTCCTTTTGAATTTTCTTCTCTCTTTTCGCTCGGTGGCTCGTAAAGCCTGTGTTTCATGTGTTAGTGTCGATTCTTTAAGGAAAGTTGAGATGCGATTAGATCGTTACCGAGGAGCTTCTTTGAATAGGCCCATAGTACACTTTTGTTGCATTTCAGGTTGAGCCGAGTTAGTACGTAATAGAGCTTAGCGATGACATCTTTGCTCTCATCGCCGACGAGGAGGAAGAGGCCGCGCTGATTCGTTTGTATGCAGTTTCGTATCAAGGTCGGAACGCGCGCGTCCCTAAAAAACGGGTTAGAGGTTTTGTAGAAAAAAAAAAAAGAAAAGGAGTGAGCAGATTATGATTACTTACACTTCTTTTTGGGGCATTTTGGGCTATGTGTTCTCCCACTGAAGTGTCGCGAATTGGCGTTTACTATGCGATGCACGACAACGCTACAGCACCTACAAAATAGCTTGCTTGAGCTCGCGCAAGATGCGACCGCTAGCTTCATCCAAAATTTTGGTGGTGAGCGTTTTCTGCCAGGCGGTGAAAGTGGGCTAAATTCCTAAGATAGTTAATGGGTATCTTATCAAGAGTGGAGAATACCGTGTCCGCCGCTAAGCCTATATAAGCATAGCTTTATAGATAGTGGGGAAGACAGCTCGGTAATTCCCCATCGGCCCACTTCCCCAGGTCTAGACATCTTCTTGTTGCATTGATAGGTAGCTGAGGTACATATGACGGGAACGCAAGGAGACTCGAAATTCAAGTTGAAGTTAATAGGTCTAGAGGCCATAGGATAATATTATTTTCCTTTCAAAGGTCTCGACTCTTCTATTCTCTTCTTGTATCTATACTCCTGCTATGTACGTGTGATATGTAGGGAGTATAGGCGCTACACAGCCGCAACGTAGGACTTAAGCTTTGACCATTCAGGTTCCCGAAAATGTACAGTGTATCATCACTTCGTCCTTTTTGCCCAGGTTAACTCAGATGACGTAGCCAATCACCGTCGTTTTGTTTATAATCTCCTCGCGGAACTCACCTTCATAAGGTCGCTCATGACGTAATGTTAATATCCCTACGTACTATACGATATGTCACTCCTTTGTTCTCAGGAGTATATAAAGTTGAGGGGCACCGAGCTGTCGTGGCTTTGCTTAGTTAGGCAGACAAAAACAAACAAAGGTCTTTATTTAAAGCTCATACTTCCACCGGATTTGTTATCCAGTTATCTCTTCTCAGTTGAAAACAGAACACTACACTACTCGGTCCTGGGTGTATTGCAATAAACACTATCTACTACAACTGTAGTTACTCTCTATCTATCCTCACTATAGCTCTCTGCGCACACGCAAGAAACACCCACTTTACGCTAGAGGGAGAATAAAGAAGCTGTCATACACTAGCATCTCTCGGGAGAAGATTGATCATTTCTCAACATGTCTACACTAGCCTGCCCCGTCGTTGGTACTACCAACAGCACCCTACCTCCTTCTCACCCTAGCATCGACCTGTCCAAGCCGGGTCAAACCTGCCCAGTCGTAGGAGCCAAGACAGAGCATCACGGCAATCTGCACCAGCATCCCTCCGTCCAAGACAACCCTACGACCCCTTCAACAGGCTCATCAAACGCCCAGGTGTGCCCCGCCCTAAAAAGCGTGGTTAACGAGACGAAGAGTCAACAGATGGACGACAAGGTCTGTCCTGTCGCAGGACCCGTGACAACCGTCCTCCCCCCCGATCATCCTAGTACGCTGGGAAAGGGAGACGAAGCCGAATGCCCAGTCACCAAAGCCAAGGTCGGTCACCACAAGGACAAGGTGGTCGGTCATCCTTCTGTAAACGCCGCCTCGGGTGTGTGCCCAGTCACCGGTGCGCACCCTGCATAGGCGTGGACGATATTGTACAATCTGTAAAGTAATGTTGGGACAGATTGGCGTTTGGTTACGTACGGGCCCAGGTAGAATCAACTACGGACATGAATGTATCGCTCTTTTAGCATAGATGCGCGGGGTAGCACAGCAAATGTCATCCAATTTCCCATCCAAAAAAAGAAAAAAAAAATAGGCATCTTATACATTTTCGTTTGTATTTATATTCGTTCGTGACATGGGTGCTGTGCTCCGTGATCCCCTATATGTGTACAAGTTAACATCTCGGTAGTACTTCTGATTTGTTTGGTCTTCTACTATAGGCCTGTTGGGGATTTGTAGTATATAAGGAAACAATAGTAGTAAACAGACAAAAGAGCACAATCTCACACAAAACATTCATATCCCAGGACACATACATAGCCTTATCTACTACATATCCGTATGTGACATCTCATCAATCGGAGTACCGCAATCGGGGTAGAGATCCACCACAGATGGGATCCCTTACTGGTGCCCATTCATCTCGAACCCGACAAAGTGGCACCCTAAATATGTAGGGCGCTGACAGCCTCACTATTAATGCAACTCTGACCACAAAAAAGCAAATTCTCTGTAATTATGTAAAGCGAGTACCCAGTAAAATGCAGTTGGCCCTCTCGCCTTGGCGTTCTCCTTTCTCCATTCCCGCCCTCACACTCCGCTAGTGAATCGCCGCCCTCCTCAACTTGCCTTTAAGCTTGAATTAGCTAGCGACTAGGAATCGCCTAACATACCTAAGCGGAGATGGCGGAGATCCAAGACCTTCAGAAGAGGATTTCCTCGGGGGCGTCCTACCCGCCAGTACCCCCAAACTGGGGCGCCTCCTTCGTCAAAACCACCCGCTTCAACACCTACCCGTACATAGACCCCGAGAAGCAGCGGGCCGACTGCACGGGCAAGGCGGTGCTGATCACGGGCGGCCACAAGGGCGTCGGCCTCGGCGTCGCCGTCTCCTACGCGAAGGCCGGGGCCTCGAAGATCGCCATCACCACGCGCGCCCCGCTGAGCAAGGAGGAGGTAGAGGACTTCAAAGACACGATGATGACGTGCGCCGGGTCTGTCAGGCCGGACGTCGATGTCGAAGACGAGGTCGACGTCGCCGTCTTCACGATGGACGTCACCGACGCCGCGAGCGTGAGGGAGGCCGCGGCGCAGGTCAAGGGACGGTTCGGACGCCTCGATATCCTCGTGTGCAACGCGGGCTTCCTCGCGCGCTATGACAAGATCCTCGAGGGCGACGAGGACGAGTGGTGGAAGAGCTTCGACGTTAATCTCCGCGGCGGGTACCTTGTTACTAAGGCCTTCCTGCCTTTGCTGCTGTCGTCGGAGAATGGTGATAAGACCATTATTTCCATGTCGTCGACGGGCGCTATGCATTTCCACCAGGGCGGAAGCAGTTATCAGATTAGCAAGTTTGCCTTGCTTAGGCTCGTCGAGTTCCTCATGGCTGAATATGCTGATCAGGTCCGTTTTGTTTATTCGCTTGTCACTCTTATTTATTTTACTGCTCCCGGGGCTGACATGTCGTGCTAATTGATGTTGCATATCTAGGGGCTGCTTGCATATTCAGTGCATCCGGGCGGGTATGTATAAGTGGTCACCTATTACACTCCATCTTGAGGTTTCACGAGAGATGGCTGACCACATCGTGAGCAGTGTAACCTCAGACCTAGCCGTTCGACTACCAGAGGCGACAAGGGGTAAGTTATTACCTCCCGTGCACGATATCTCAGTAGATCCAGACTGACAAGATGGTATGTATTAAGCTTGGCTTAAGTGTAGTCCTGCACTATGCGGGGATACCATCGCATTTTTGACGAGTACACGGCAAGAATGGCTGGCGGGTAGGTACTTAACCGCCATGTGGGATATGGAGGAGTTCTTTGCGAAAAAGCAGGAAATTATTGACAAAGATCTCCTCAGGATGAGATTAACTTTCTGAACCTAACACACAGCTTTTTAAGTTTCACATTGCTCGGATTATATAGTGGTCTGGCGATGAGCTAATGCTCGAAGAAGCCAGGATCGATAGACTATACTATTTAGATTTTAAGGATATATCTAACTACTTGAATAGATTAGGTCGACTTGTGTCACACAGCATCGTGTGAGTATCCCTCAGTGACAATGGTCAAAAGATCAAGCTATCAATAACTTATACCAATATTGTAATTTCATTCTGTTATTAATTTTGATATCACAAGGTCGTTGACTATACACCTGTTTTACTTTTTATTTATTTATCGGCTGCATCAAGAACATAATACCAACACCAGACATTTTCGATACTTGGAGGTTGCCTGGGGAAAGGAACCATCACTCAATGAATCTCTATCTCATTTACCTCTACTAGCCCATCCCTCACTATTGTCGCCGTCTCCCCATTCATCAACCCATAAACAAAGACCTCGCCCACCAGCTCCCAGCTAGCGCCAACAGGCCTTATAACAACGGGCGTGGTGCATCCAGGTAGTACCGCAATAGTGTCCCCAGCCCCAGCCGCCGCAACCGTGAGGCCCAACCTCCCGCTCTCCGTAGTGATGAGCCTCCTCCACGCCAGTGTGTTCGAGGCACAGGACACAGCATCGCGTTCATCCAACTCGCTATGATTCTCTATCACGTCCCCTCTGTCGTTACCGCCCCAGCGCTCATGCGGGCCCCTGTAGCCGAGGATATCACCAAGACGATGGCCTCCTGGGAGGAGCAACTTCACGTTCCTCAGCGCGAAACCGTGGAGCCCGTGATTGATAGTCGCCCCGATCGTCTCAGTTGTTCCAAAGGGCCCCCACCGCCTTTGCTCGATAAGGAGTCTCCACGATGGGGGTGGCTCGTCGCCTGCGCTGGTGCTGTCGGCTGTGATGGTGCGCCATATGGCCTCTTTAAGGCCGTCGAGGTCGCCGTACGCGTTAGGGGTGGCTTCGGCTGACGGTCCGTTGTGTGGGTATGATTCGTCGGCTTCGAGGAGATTGAAGGCGGAGAGGTTGGCGATTTTATCGACGAGGACGGCTTGTAAGGATAAGCCTCCGTCGTCTAAAAAGTCAATACGCGGGGTTGGTAAGCCTTCGTGGGCCCGGTAATTACGTTGCAGTCGGGCGAGAGGCGCACACTTGCAGGACCAACATACAGCCCATGACGGTAAGTTGTGTATGCATGGGTTCGCGACTTCCTTGAAGCGGGCGTTGACGAGCCGTCGGAGCCAGCGGGGGTTGTCTGCGTTAAACCAGGAGAGCATGACTGGTTTGACGGGGGAATGGACGAGTCGGATGATGTCTAGCCCCTCGTTCTCGATGATTCTGCGCGTGAATTCGATGTACACTTTGGTCAGATCCACCTCGTAGTCGGGAGTCATGCTAACGAGCTGTTGCACTCCTGGTATACCGAGGATGCCGTAGACCTTGTCGCGATTGTCCGTTGCTTGAGCCTGGCGTGCTAATTCAAAGGACGGGAGAGCGAACTCTACACCATGGCCACGGTTCTCTCGTAAATGCTTGATACGGATCAAATGCTTCCATTGCTGCCCAGGAGTAGACTGACGTTCTTCAAGCCGTCGGTCGAGCGTGACAGTGCTGGAAGAGCGATCGATATCATCGCCGCTCGTAGTCATGTTCTCGACAAGGGTACTCTCACTCTCGCTAATAGCCTCGCACGCCACCCATATCTCCCGCAGTGGCATGGCATAACCCCCCCAAAGCACAGGAGCGTCCACCTTCGCCATGGCAAGCTCTTGAAGGATCCAAAGACGGTGCCAGTAGTCGCATGCGAAAAACGAGCGAAGCGCGGCAAAAACAGAATCGCGCCACGGTAGCAAAAATGGACTGAGCAGTATGGGTGATTGATCATACACGGTGGTTGGGATCCCGTACTCGGCGGCGAATGCCTTGAGCTTATCCCCAGAACGGATGGCACGAGCAAGCCAGGCCAAAGCCGTGTAGGCGAGAGGCGTGGACTCGGTTGATGGGCCGAGCCATACGACGACTTGCCATGCCGTGGCATAGATAGAGCGCATGATGCATACCTGCTGCTTGCGCTCCTCGAGATCGTCTTGGTCGATACATAATGCATCTATCCACAGGCGAACACCGCGCCGAACCCAAGGGGACTTCCGCAACTCGAGGAGCGCTGCGTATAGGTTTGGCCTAACCTCGGTTTCGACTCCGTTTATCAGGATTTTGCGCTGGTCCTCGATGGGTCCCCATGCGTAAGAAAGCGCGACGTATTTGTGCGAGAGTGAATGTGACGCTTCCACGGCCGGTCTGACGGTAGGGCTTTGTTGAGATATCTCCTCGTCAATCGACTCGACGTATTTCTTCCAAGAACGCTCGGGAGCCCCGATTAGCTTGTGCCGTTTCTTTGGTTTGAACAAGGCGGCGAAATCGGGCTGGGTCTCGTAGAAACCAGGCCATTGATTGTCGCCCGCGGGCTCGGGTTCACCCTGCTGCCCTAGCTGGACGATTTCATTTAGGGCGATCGTCTCTAGCTCACAGCTGATGAGAGGCGTCTCGTCGCTACCAGCCTGGGGAACGTACTGTAGGGTTAAGAGTCGAATTTCGTCACCCGTTAATGGGGTATATACCGAGCGATTCGCAGAGCTCGTATTCATATTCATCTGTTGCCTGAGTCTATATAAACTTTAGCAGAATATAGAAAGACTCATGAGCAATATATGAGATGCATCTCACGACTCCCGTTGCTCATTAGATGTAAGACTTGGTCTATTACGACATATTGTTTGCTATAGAGAAACATAGCACATAGCGGGAAACTATAATATTTTAGAGCTATACTTACGTGGCCATCGTGCGGTGGTTGCTATACACGAAACGACGGAGGCATGGTTTCGAATCCTATCAGTGGTCAGCTATATATATCTACAGTAGTAGTAGTGTAGGGTTGACACCCTTGAGTTCTCTGGGGAGACTAGCTACTTCAACAGCGAATTGCGTGGCTAGACTCTACACTCGCTAGAGTAGGCCCTATCGACGTTTGTTTACTAGCAGTCTACCTACCTATATATTAGTGTCTAACCAGAAAATGGATTTCACGATCTTCAGTATCTGATAGATAATACTCATTTGTAGTTAGTAGACAGAAGGTAGAGGAGGGGGTTCGAAGTAGGCAGCGGGGTTATGTCTTCCCAGCATATAAGCCTACTTCATATAGACCCAAGTTGGCATGGATACATAGGGTTGAACCTGGGTGAAAGCGGCAAGTTAACACTCAAAGCATATTTCGAGACGCGGTTCTATCCTTCCTCAATATCTAATATCTATATGTTTATAGTCTGATAAAACGGCCAATACTTCCGTATATTTATAAGAGCACTCACTTAGTGAACGTAACCGTTGGCCTGTAATGTCGAATTTACTTGAAAAAGATGAACTTTCATCAGCCGCATAATAACTAGGATTGAGAGTGTCAACGTGTCGATTGTCGCAGTCACACATAGCAATATTACTCATCCCATCAACTGGACTAGGTAGGTAGGTACTCTGTACTGCGGCTGATGAATCCTGGAAGGAATTACGAGAGTGATCCCCTTTTAGCCCTGACTTCTGTTCTGACTTTCCCTGATATTGACAGACTTGCATGCCACGCGCATCCTACCATGTTTTTCAGCAGGAAATAGGTGCTCGAGATGGAGTGGTAATTTCTCGATTTGCTATGAGCCCCATCGGACCCGTTAGGGGAGATTGGTGCACTCTCACGGGCACCGGGCGCTTGTTGAGAGACCTACCTAAGTATATTTACTCACGCTTTCGTTATAATACTGTATAACCATGGGGAGCGAGGGGAGTTCAATAGATATGGTCATTGTTGAGTGTCTGCATCTACGTGACATATAATCGAGGATTTAGTGATGATATCTGATAGGTATCACAACATATTGATTGCCGTAGATACAGCACTACCTATGTACTGTAGTGAAGTAGCTACTTGGGTACCCTACCTAGGCACTTACCTAAGTATTGGTAGATCGGTGGGTACCTACAGGCCTGCTTGCCGCCACCCACCGCCTAAATTTGCTTTGAAGGTGCTGGTAGGTACCGCATGTGGCCAGGCGACAAGGCAGGGTAGGTAGTAGCAAACCATTTACCAGCTATTGCCAGTACCTAGGTATTGACGGTCAAGGGAGGCAGAAATAGATGATTAACCCAGATCAACCTACCCACCCAATCCATTCCAACAACAAAATACAATATAATAATAAGAATACCCGCCCCTCGAGTACCTCATCACGGCAAGCGAAGAATAATAAAATAGCAGAGGGGAAAAGAGAGAGAGAGGGAAACCAAACCAAACCAAAGCAAAACAAGACAAGACAAGAAGGATAAGTAGGGAGGCACCGGAAGAAACAGATTGCGATCCATCTTTCAAGCCCGCCCCCGGTCCATGTCTCCCGCCTTTGATATTGGACGTGGACTAAGCAGCTAAGAAACGTACGTCGCTCGTCTGATTGTCGCTCGTGTCGTGCTGTCGGGCGCGATGACCGGCGAGCTGTCGGCATGGCCTCGTCGTCGTCGTCTTCGTCTACGGTAGCCACATCAACCTTGACTCGCCCCCGAGTAGCCGTCGCCTTCGCCTCTGCCGTCGCCGCCGCTTCGTTAGCCTACTACTATTATCGTTACCACTATGCCGCTTCGCAGCTAGACTTCAACGAGCTTGATCTCGGCCCGGGCTCCGGTTCGGGTCTACACCGTAGTAATGCCCAGCGCCGCCGCCGTCACAACTATCCCCAGGAGGACTCGTCTAGCTCCGAGTCCCACGGCGACGACTATGTCGATGAGCCTGCCACGGACCCTAGCGCCGTCTCCATCCCCATCCCTACCCCCGTCCCTCTCCAGGGTGACCAACCAGACGACTGGTACGACGATCCCTCCAACCAGCGCCAGCGCACCGGCGAAAATATCGTTACCCTACTCTTCAGGGTATCCGAGGACAACGCGCGGCGCAATGCCTACGTTCACCGTGGCTGTCTGTGTAATGGGTGTGGCATGCTACCGATTCGGGGCATACGTTATCGCTGTGCCAACTGTCCCGACTTTGATCTGTGCGAGATGTGCGAGTCCCAAGGCTCCCACAACAAAGCCCACGTCTTCTACAAGGTTAAGGTTCCCGTCCCGTCTTCAGCCGCGCGGCATGTGCAGCCCCCATGGTATCCCGGGGATCCCAACAGCATATCCCAAACTCTGCCCAGAAATTTACTTACCAAGTGGTCCTCCGACACTGGCTTCGAAAGAGTTGAGCTGGATGCCCTTTGGGAGCAGTGGACGTTCATGGCCAACACCGAATGGAGGGATGATCCCAACGGTCTCGGCCTAGCCATGGATCGCAAGACCTTTGAGCGCTGTTTAGTGCCATCGGCCGGCTATCGTCACCCCGCGCCTAACCTAATTCATGATCGTATGTTTGCATTCTACGATACGAACCACGACGACCTCATCGGCTTTGAAGAGTACCTACATGGTGTTTCGTACAAGAGGCGAAAGGATAAGCTGAAGAGGACCTTCGATGGCTACGATGTCGACGGTGATGGTTACGTTAATCGCCGTGACTTCTTACGCATGTTCCGCGCCTATTACGTATCCTACAAGCAGATGCACCGAGACACGGTGGAAGGCTTGGATGATTATATGATGACCAATGTCGAGGTTCAGCAGCTTGTTGGCGGCAGGCAGCCTATCAGTAGCCTGTTTGGTAGGGACCAAAGGATACCGGATGCCGAGGGTGGTCGGCTTATGGAGGGCAAGGTCTTTCGATCGGGAGGCGAGGTCGAGGTCCCGGATGGCAAAGGGGCAGTGAGCGAAGACAAACCAGACGCATCCAGCCGGGAGGATATACTTCGGGACCTATTTACTCGAAATAGCAACCAAGGCCTCTTCACTGAGTCTTTCGTGTCCTCTCGCAGGCCTCAATCTCCCGCGAGGGACTCTCAGTACTGGCCGGGAATTCTAAACCCACCTCGAGACCATGTTGATCTAGGCGCTTTGCTGAATGGTGACCACTCTCAGATTGATGGAATCTTGGATTCGATTCGTCGTCGGGAATCGAGAGTATTATTAGCTGAAGAGTGCGAGAGCGACAGCGACTCCTCCGATGAAGACTATCGAAGCCCTTTCGACCAGATGAACGATGAAGGTGAACTGAGTCATCCACCTGTCGATGATAATCTAAATCACGTCTCATCTTCTGAGTTGCCCGACGCCAGGGAATTTATCAACACATTGCCGACTGAGACACCACTACAACCGCAACATGAGACGTTTGCCAGTCCGCAACAGTTAAACTTTGATAGGCGGAAACGGGCCATTGCACGGAAGCAACTCTATGAGCGATGGAAGCGACGCCAGTTTTACTTAGATGAGGAAGAAGGAGGTACACCCCCTCAAGGCTGGCGTGATGACCAAGATATACTAGCCCATGCCAACGAGCCAACGAACGTGGAGCCCTCGAAGTCAGCGCCATCTCTTCTATCTCCTCGGTCTCGGTCGTCATCTAAAGTTCGGTTTGTCGAAGATACCGACGATTTTGAAACTAGGTCGAATCATTCTACATCTTCGCGTAGCGTACCGGAACGTTGGGGTGGTATGGAAATCCCAGACGCTGAGCGAGATGCCGGGAAAGAGATTCTCTATCAAATCACCCAGCAGGCTTTCAATGAATTATTGGATACACTGTTTAAGCAGAAGGAGGACCTTGCGGTACTCGCGGCCGAGACTAGAGAGCAGCGACAGAAGCATCGTCAACTTCTTGATAACTTTGAACCAGGGGACGAAGATGAAGAGGAGCTATCCGTCACTGAATCCCCAACTGCGCCGGTAGCTCGGCGACCACCCATAAGCCGACCCATCCCAGACCAAAGCCTACCGGAGTTACTGTTCACTAGTGGTTATACCCTCGCAAGCCCGGCTATTTCCAACGAAGAACCTACAGACGAGGTGACTAGCCAGCCGGGCCAAAATACCGAACACGATTTGCAGAATAACCTAACTGGAAGCATTCAGATGGGAGCAGCATCGCCGGCCGGTGACCCGAGCCCAGCCGTATCCGGATACCGGGACCCCACAATGCCACAATTTATGCCCGACAGCACTTTACACGACGTTTTTCACAACATAGGCAGTGATAGCAAGGATGAGGGGCTGGCATCAGCAGCTAGGACATCAAGGGCTCATATGAGTGACCAGGGAACATCCTCCGCTTTAGAACCTCATCCTGCAAGACCGGAAACACCGAGTCATGTCTCACGTTCAACATTGACGACGTGGAAAATACTTGACCAAGCCGAACAAGAGGCGAAGGAACGGGGTGGATGGGGCCGGCTCAGCTATGCGGAATTCGAGGAAATATATAGGGAGCATGAATTCCAGGAGGGATCAAAGAATCGCCTAGCCTACCTAGGCAGTTGGATCGACTTTTGCATTCCGTCATAGAGTGAGCAAACGGTCTATTCTACCTAGTCCCTCCTACACAGTAGTTCCTCGGCGTATCGCCCTGATAATGCCCAGAGTATACCCACCACCTGATGAATTACCAGTCGTGTAAGGATTATCTCGTTAGATTGGAAAAGCTATCTACGTATGGATTAGGGGGGTGGCTTGCATTGTACTAACACTTGTATATGAATACAACGAGTATTCGGAGGTTATTCAATCCGCCGTCTAAGTAGTGAAACGGCAGCGTCTAAGCGTCAAATTAAAGCCAATGCTTTGAATACCAGTTTGCAGCGTGCCTTTGCATAAATCAAGCATAACTATCAGGAAGGCTGATATCCGATCGGAATTCCGCCAGCTAGCGATTGTGGCTGACTAATTAATAGATTGTTGAGTAAGTATAAGATATCACTGTAACATACACCACGGTGAATCTTTAACACGACACTTGTATCAAATAGTAGAGCCCCGAGGGAGGTTACACCTAAGACAGGTAGTGGCATACGGGACGGATAAAAACTAAGTACCAATGCACATGACGCGATGGCAGCGCAACCAAGACGCCACCCCGCAGCAACATACATAACGTGATAGGCAATAGTATCTAGAATATTCATCGCTCTCGCGGATAATTGATTCAGGTTACGTTATCAACGTTTTCTTTTAATAAGTAGCCTTTACATGTCTAATAGCCCCTCATCGGATAGCTACAGAGCAGCCACCCCTCTTTCATCCCTTACTCTCTACATCACTTACATTCAGCGTGTCTAGAAGCCACAATGAAAGAAGCACTTATTAGTAAAGGTAACACTACATACAATTACACCAATAAGGATTCAATGTGTTTGAGTAGGCTAACGATATTCTAGGACCAAAGGTCCAGATTGTCGAATCGCCAATCCCCAAGCCGGGGCCCGACCAGCTCGTCATCAAAGTCGTGGTGAGCGGCTCCAATCCCAAGGACTGGAAGGTCCCCCTTTGGATGGATAGCAATATCAACCAGGGAGATGACATCGCCGGCATCGTCCACGAGGTGGGCGAGAACGTCTTCGAGTTTCAGCCCGGCGACCGCGTGGCGGCGTTCCACGAGATGCTCAAGCCCGGCGGCTCCTACGCCGAATACGCCGTGGCTTGGCAGCATACGACCTTCCATATCCCCAAGCAGACTACCTTTGAAGGTGAGAGAAAACAGCGTTTTTTACTACCTAGGAGGAGAGTAGTGCTTTTGTTATAGACGGGCAATTGGTTTGGTTTACTCGCCCGCACCAGACTAGCTGGCTAACGTAGTGTGTGCGTGCGTGCGTGTGTGTAGAGGCCGCAGCCATCCCTCTAGCCGCCATGACCTCGGCAGTCGGCCTGTACCTCGACCTCGGACTGCCCCAGCCCTGGGCCCCCGCCACAGAGCCTATCCCGTTGATCATCTACGGCGCCGCCTCCGCGGTCGGGGCCTACGCAGTGCAGCTCGCGCAGAAGAGCAATATCCACCCCCTGATCTGCGTGGCGGGGAAGTCGCGCGCGCACGTGGAGGCGCTCATCGATGCGAGTAAGGGCGACGTGATCCTCGACTACCGTGACGGCGACGAGGCGCTCGTCGCTAACCTCAAGAAAGCCGCGGGGGATGCGCCCTTGCTGTACGGTTTCGACGCCGTCCACGAAGGGAACAGCTACGCGAACCTAGGCAAGGTGCTGGGCGAGGGTGGGAAGTTGACGCTGGTGCTCCCGAATGGGGATTATAGCGTCATCCCTGAGTACGTGAAGTACTACTTCACCAAGGTGGGGAGAGCGCATAAGGAAGCCGAGGACTTTGCGTATGTCTACTTCCGCTACTTCGCGCGCGGACTGCTGGAGGGTTGGTTTAAACCCCAGCCGCAGGTCGTTGTGCCCGGTGGGCTGGGAGGTGTCCAGGAGGCGTTGGAGAAGTTGAGGGATGGCAAGGCGAATGCTGTTAAGTATGTCTTTAGGATAGCGGAGACGGAGGGTGTTGAGTGACTAGGCTCGGCCCGTCGTGCAAGTAGGGGTTATGGGGGGAGAGTTTTAGGGGTCCCGTCGGTTTTATGATATGTCTATTTGAGAGATGATATGTGTAGTGTCTTTAGAGGCGTAGTTAATAAGCAATGGACGTTAAGCTGTTAAATACTTAAATGGCTTGAGCCTCAGGTTCTTAGTAAGAACCATGTGTGCGTGACACGGCATGGTGCAGCGCATACCTCCCACACCTTTTAAGGAAAGAATACTACCCAGGGCTTGCAGGCCTATGATTTGACTATGGCTAATGAGCAATCTTCGGGAGAAAGGTAATATTATCGTTACTTGCTCGAACATCCGTTCATGAGAATACGAATAGAGAGAACTCATAAATAGGTATAAACCCTATTCCTGCATATGCTACATACTTTGGCTACAAAACGACGCTATTATTGACGTGTTATAATTGACCATATGTATAACCCACTGTAGATACTAATTAATAAATAACAAGTTTAAAACTTTTCATGGCGCGGATATAAAAAAATCTTAGGGTTTAAGACGAGCTTAACATCACTGACGGAAAGCCCCTGAATGCTGACTACTTTACTATCAGACCATTGACCCTTTCTAAGAGCGTTTGATGACAGTATATACAAGTTGGTATGGTATGTAAAAATGGTATGCAAAAATGGTATGTAAAAATCAGCCTAAGCTACTCTGGCGTGTTTCTTTTCGTGATACTAAGCCAGAAGTCCTTAGCAGCCCAGAAAATAGCGCTTCGGGCATTGATAGGGCTGTCGGGGTTCACAATCCTAAAGTCGTATCGTCGCAATAGCTCGACGAAAATCTTGTTCAGCTCCATCATCGCGATAGATTTTCCTAGGCATTGATACTTGCCATAGCCGAAGTCTAGGTCGACAACAGCATTCATTCTCTTGACCTGGTCAGCGTCGGCCCCGAGCCACCGCTCAGGCCGGAATACGTCCGCATCAGACCCCCAAATCTCCTTGGAGCGCATGAGGCCGAAGAAGTTCATGCCAATCTGGGTCCCCTCAGGCACAAAGTAGCCATTGAGGATGTCTCCGCCTTTGGGCACTTGCTTGCTCCCTAGTCCGAGTACGGGAGGGTAGAAACGGAGGCCCTCTTTAATCACGGCTTGTAGGTAGGGCATGTTTTTCGATTCGGAATCAGCGATTGGACAACTTAGCTTTCCAGCCGAGACTTCGCCGTCTATCTCGCGTTGTAATGCCGAATAAGTCGAGGGGTTGGTGAGGAGGCAGAGGAGGGTCATGCAAATCGCCGTAGTTGTCGACACGGAGCCAGCTATGCTGCGAGGAGTGTGAGTATAGTAGTGTGGTGATGCACCTGGATGTCGACCGGGCGTTTCTTACATCTGCACGAACACCTGCTGTGTCAACTCGCCTCGCGTCATGCCGCTATTAATGAACGCCTGCATCATGTCCTTTTGCACTTTTGCTCCGGGTGTCAGCCGCCGATCAACCACGGATTTGACAAGTCTGGTTATGATTAGCTACCACGTTTACTGCGTTTCTTTTTCCTTCAACAAGGCAGGTCCCAGGTAGTTCTCACCCCATCAAACGGCCAAAGCCTACTCTATCTCCTTCTGTAGGAAGTAGCTTACTAAACGGCCACTTGTAGATAATGTTAGCTAGCCATGGTAGCGTCGACACGATGTTCATCAGGGGCAGTGATTCGTCATTGATCTTGTGATATTGGTATAAGTCGGCATCTTGACTCAGATAGCCAAAGGCGCCACCAAATGAGATATCACCTATAACATCTAGTGCAAAGAAAGACACCTTTTGGAAGAATTGGACGGGGCGATACTCGGTTGCCGTAGACAAGTATTTGGCCTCGATTAGATTGACGAGCCCTAGGATTTGGCGGTCGATTCCGGTACTAAATCCGAATCCCTCGTTCTCCTTGCCGCCAAACTTCCAATATCAAAAATTAGTATTAGCCGGGAACTCGGCACGTCTGATAAAGCAACAGAATTCAGACGCAAAGCTTACGGCGGTTCCCATTTTCGCTCGGAGTGCCCGGTGCTCGTCATCATTACGAAGCGAGACAACATTATCCTGATCTGGCGTGATGCGGCCCGTCTCGTAGAAGACACCTTTTGTATAGGGCGAGCGAACCGCCGACATCATTCGCAGCACATTGGGGTCTGTTGACAGAAGTTCGTTGGGGCCGATGCGAGCCAGTGGACCTACCAATCGGGGTCAGTCCCTTCGCTTTTTCTTTTCCCTTTGTATTGACAGGTTGAGACAGAGTCGCACCGTAGTCCTCAGCGACGTGACGTAAGTGCTGGTGGAATGTCCCGGTCAGAGACTTCTTGACCATCCAGAAGGACGAGATGGAAGCCAACGCTGGGCCGGGGATATGTCGCAGGCGTTGCCATGACCAGAACGCATGGACAATGGCGGCGATGAGGCACAGGCCAACGACGTAAAGAGTCAGTGCGAGGGGTGCGGGCGAAAGCGAGGCTGCTTTAAGACCCTCCATGCCCTACTAGTGACAAGTGGCTCGGTGGCGCAGTGGCTCAATGTCAATGACGATCGAGGGTTATCTCCTCGGATCTCTTCCTAAGCTTCGGCACGATGAGAAGCTCGGCCAAGGTTGAGTGTGATGTCTACGGGCCGACGGAAAAACGAGCAATCTAAGACGACAGAGATCAAATAGTCTATAATGGGCGGGAACTACCCTAGTCGCCTACATCTGTGAAATAGGTCATGCGTGACGGAAATAGACATCAATAGACCATGCTGGGTATGCTAGGCCTGCAAGTCCTGCAAGCCCTGATTTGCCCTGCCAGCTGCTAGTCTACGCTGCATTGCATAGACCAAGGATCTGCTTCGGTGATTTCATTGCTATTAGGATTACTCAAGGAAAGAGACAAAGAGAAGGCCCGGGCTTTCTTGAAGACGAGACTTACATAGGGTGTCGAGTATTAGCTGTAGTTTATCTGAATTCTTTGAACAATGAAAGATTGTCTTAGCACTACGGTTGAATCTATTTCAAAGTATTATGCAAGGTGGTGAGAGCCAACGGCACAGAGTTTAAAGTTACTTATGGTTCTTGAGTAACCTCGGGTACTGGCCGCTGGTGTTACCATCTGGGCATAAATACTTCACTCATCGTGAATCGGGCTTGAACTTAAATTTGCCCCCGTAGGACTAGAGAGGCGTCTTCCAATAAGGGCGAAATACGCCGCCGCAATACGAGACCAGCAAAGGTGGCTGAAATAATATCGCCTAGGCCCTCGAGTCATTTAAGTGACTTGTCACATTAAGCGAAGGATGCATGCTGCGTCGAGTTAACGCCCTAAATTCCCTTTCCACATATGCAAGGGAATCCCATTACTACTAGTGATTGGGTATCCAGCGTTGTTCTGGAACTTTATTATAGTCCAAAGTTTCTAGCTCGCTAATCGATCGGCCGGTTCCGCGACAATATATGCCGGGTAGATCTCAGATCCTGCAGATTCAAAGACGACAAGGAAAGTAAAAGTGCAAAAAGAAAATCGAAGCTACGGGCCACGATGGGTATCTTGTATAGAGAGCAAAGGGCCTACGTGAGGTAGGTAAAAATATGTTGATACAGTTATGTAAGTTATTTCTTCTGTCTGACATCGAACGAGTTCGATTGAATTAAGAGTGCCATGTAATGTGATGCTTACATGTTCACTGGAGTCATACTTACACTAAGCTCTCCGAGACATACTGTGAAACCGGTAGGCAGAATATCCAAGTATACAACTTCTTCCTATATTAGTCTATCCTGAGTAGGTGACGTCTTCATCTTATATACTAATTGGAGACGAGAATTCTACGCCCCTAAATATCGTTATCTTCATGTCATTATACTCTCAGCCCTAAGTGAACTTGAAAGCCTACCATATAGCGTACTTAAGGTATAGAGAGGTCTTGCTAAGCATTTGACATCATGTCGCATGAAATTCATGGTGAGACCTGATTGCCCTAACACTAAAACCCTCATTTCCATGGAAAGAAGACATGATTTGACGTGCTTCTATAGGTGCGGGTCTAGGGCTCACCGCCTCAGATATGGACCACGAGACAGCCGGACCTTCCTGCGATACGGCTATCGATTCGGAGCAAGAGGCGGCGCTGATCGAGGCCGGCGGTACGGATGAGGACGACGAATTCGTTCCGAGTGACTATGACGAAGATTCAATCTCCGACTCGACTTCTGTCGGTTCGAGTATCTACCAACACAATTTTCACAATGGGCGGCGGTATCATAGGTTTCGGTAGGCGTAGATCAGAACTGTAGCTAGCAATATTAATTAATTTGGTAATACCAGATATGGCCGATACCCCATTCCGAACGACCAGACCGAGCAAGATAGAGAAGGCTTGCTACATGCGATGATGCTAGAGGCTACTGACGGACGGCGGTTCTTTGCCCCTATTTCGAATAACCCGCTCAAAATCCTCGATCTAGGCACGGGGACGGGAATTTGGGCTATCGAAGTCGCTGAACAGTACCCGTCAGCGAGCGTGCTAGGCATAGGTAAGTCAGAAACTTCCATTGACGGCTATGTGTCATTTCTTATCTTTAGACGCGGTACTTATTCAAAAATCTGATCTTAGATCTAAGTCCGATACAAGAAGCCTGTAAGTAATACCAATATTCAGTTTCCTCAAAACCTGGTAGAAATTAGGGAAGAACCCCCTCGTGACGGCTGAACACGATTCTAGGAGGGTCGGCGTCTTTCAACCTGTTGTAAATCTCTTGAGGAAAAGTGAATACTAACTATTAGTGTTGAAGGGTGGCCTCCTAATTGCAAGTTTTTGATCGACGACGTAAGGAAACTCTTGACGAATACCTACTATATCGATTATGGGTTTATGATCTCTGGACTAGCATTAATAATGTATTATAGGTGGAGGATACCTGGGAGAATGGGTCGGATTGGGACTTGGTCCACCTAAGAAATATGATCCCAATCCTTAGGTATAGATGGCCAAGCTTAAACATGAGTTTTCGGAGCTCTGTACTAACTAGAACTTCACTTGCAGGGATCCCATCAATGTTCTTAAAAATGTCTATGAGTACTGATCTCTCTGTCCTAGTAATATAGGGGATACTGTTGACTTATGCTATTTTAGGAACCTCAGACCGGGTGCGTGGGTCGAGCTCCAGGACGTCGACGGCAGTGAGTATATCTCGGGGCTATTTTCTTCCTGTTTAAGCGATTCCAGAGCAAAGCCTTTCCTTTTTGGTGAAAATTGTGCCGAGAAACTTCTAAAATTCTCGTAGCTGGTACTTCAAAGGGCGACAACTAACTCCGAGTGCTCTAGTGGTTCATTGCGATGATGGCACGCTCCCGCCGGATTGGCCAGTTCTCGTCTTCACTAACCTCATGGTGGAAGCCTTCGCCAAGCTTGGTACCAAATCGCACGCAGCTGTATTTGGTGGACAGTACTTGACCGATTGTGGCTTTGTGAATATTCAACACCATGCGATCAAGCTTCCATATGGAACATGGCCTAGAGATAAGTATGTGTAGTCTCGCTGCTTGGTTCTTTGTCGAAGAGTTGGCAGACGTGGACTAGGAGCTCAAGTCCAGACACATTCAGTACCCCTTTTCCACGCTCGAGGGCTGATGCGAAATATAGGAGAATGAGGCTCATAGGACACTACTACCAAATTGCTGCGGAGCAGTTTTTCCCAGCCAGTCAGTATCCCCCCGGTAATAAGACGTTTGCGCTACACTGAAGAGAAATCTAACCATGCTGATATAGTGGGCGCTATCCAACTGCCGTTGCTGGGTTGGCAACCTGAGGAAATTGAAGTATTTTTTGCGCACTGCCGAAACGCGATGAGAGATCCGAACGTGCATGCCTAGTACGTATGCGTATTTGTTTTCCGTGTTTCTCTACGTCAGCTCCGTCTCAGCCTCCTAAATCGCCCGTTGTAGTTTGGAAATAGTTACTGGTCATGCGCTCGCTTACTGACTGGGCCTACTTTAGTGGGATGATGCATTTTTGGTCAGGTCAAAAGCCTTACGGCGCCTCGTGAAATCTACTTCTCGAATCTAATTCGTGCTTCATGACTTGATGTATTAAGCATCACGACGCATGAAGTCCACTTACTCCCTAGCCACAGACCCTGGGTAGGGACTTTGATACGTAATGAATTAGTGCGGCGGTTGTATCGGACATTTTCCTAAACGCTGCGACTATTCCCCACTGCGACGGCAAAACCTGCCTAGAATTTCTCGCACTTTCGTTCACACTACACTCGACTGGGCTATGGTCGAATCATTTAGCGCACGGAAGTCCTAGTTAGGCAATACCCAACTCAGTTGAAACCCTGATGACCTGGTCGGTGGTCCATTGGGTCTACACTATGGGCAGATTATGTGACGAACAAAAATGAAATCGTATGTTATAAAACTAATACTGTAGTGAAACAGACAGTTGGTTTCTTAATTGCTCTTGGCAACATCCTGGTCACCTACAGCTGGCCGTTTCTTTCTCTCTGCCAGGACCAGGTAACTCATGCATTCGGTCGTGGGAGATCAGCAAAGATCATGAGGATCTTGTCGATTAGGTCGGTGATCACATTCCTTGTCTTAGTGAGGCTCGTGGATCCCATTCATTGCGCAACGCCACATCTATCTATCAATCAATCAACCTACAACACGCATTGAAGTAGTATACACAAAATGCCTACTCTTTACTTATCGCAAGAATATAACTTAGCTTTGATGACTCTTTCTTATCTTAGGTGTCATATTTGAGTTTCTCGAGACGCCATCAAACTCATCGAGAAAAAAAAAAACTATTAGCATCCACCTCAATATTCTGTGCCGTTCGCCCGGTTAACCGACATTGTCTCACCATTTCAACGTGAAGCCCGAGGTTTGTCCATTCCTGTATTTCCCATAGTGTAGTCACTCCAACTCGATCCTTGACATCTACCCGCCTTCTAGCACCTATTGAAACAATTAGACAGATGGAGACACTAAGGGTGAGGCACCTGTACATATCCACTGAGCCTCTTGGCAGATTCAGATTTCCTAGTCTCAAGTCTACCTAACCTAAGTAAGTAAACTGCGCTGCATAGTGCAGCTCACGGACTGTCCCTTATTCACCAAATACCTAGGTAAGGCACTTGGGGCGGTGATTGACGTCCTAGTTGAGTATCGGCTTGTTGCTACCTACGCGGCTCAAGTATGGATCTAAGTGCGGACGCTTCCCGTCTATCTACACTAAACATGATCCTAAGCAAGGTAGACCTAGCGAGATTGAGACCAAACATCTACTGCTAATTAGGTAGGTAGTCTATTTGTATGCAACGGGGGGATGGCCTTCTATTCGACTGCTTAGAACCCACCCCTATGATACGGGCTTCGTCTGAGAGTCTCATGCACGTATACCCACCATCCCTTCTACCGACAGCATCTCCATAAACTGTAAACAAGCGGGTCCACAACAGCGGGATAGGAGAGCCGCTCGTGGCCGTATAAGATATGTATATCTCACGATAAATCTGAATTTCCAAGCCTGCTTCGTTTCTATCACTCCATTTTCTATCTCTCTTTCTTTCTGTCGATCCCGGGGATCTGTTGCCTTTTCCATTCGTTGTGTCGTTTGCCTACACCTAATTCACTTTTATTCTAGCCTGGTGCTATTCTTTTTATATACATACTCAATATGCATTCCTTCAGCCTCCTTTCACTTACAGCCCTTCTGGCCGTAGCGAACGCACACGGAGTCATATTAAGTGCTCAAGGTATCACAGGATCACCGGCTAGTGTTGGTTTCAAAGGTGAGTGAGATGATTGATGTCTTCACCGGCTATGAGTGAACACTAACAAGAGCTTCTTCACAGTCCACTCGGCAATCCCAAGAAACTGTACATCGATTAGCCCGTGTCAACAAGATACCACACTCATCCGAGATGCTGAAATCAGCGCGAACGTCGTGAATGAGTGTGGCCGCACCGAGCTCGATGGCAACATTGATATCGGTGAGAATACGGAGAACGCTCTGGCCGCGGGTGCCGTTACACAAGTGAAGGCTGGTTCAACAGTAGACGTGACAATCCGTAAGCAACTATAGCGAAACCAATTACGATGGGTCTGGTCTAACAAGAAGCAGACCAAGTTAATGCTGATGGCGCCGGTCCTTATACTTGCGACGTGGTAAGTCACTCTCCGCCCAATTATTCACTGGCGACTTATCTAATATGAGATATAGATTGCGCAAGGAAACAACGGAGTGATCACATTCCCCAACGTCTCTGTCGCGGATAATGTTCCTGGTGTAAATGGTTTCAGTCAGGCCAAGGAACAAGACTTCACCATCAAGGTCACGATGCCTGATGGCCTCAACTGCACAGGCTGTGAGTGGTATCCTCCCTCGGAGACCTAGATTTCATCGTTGCTAACTGCAGATCCCTTCAGCATCCGCTGGAAATGTCTGCACTGTCCGCTGCAGAAACAATGCCCTGGCCGGCCCCTTCGGCGGCTGCTTCCCTGTCCAACAAGTCGACGTTGAACCTACTGTGCTCAAGGCATCAGACGTCGACACCGCTTTGACCCTCGAGAAGGTCAACAACCAGGTCGCGCAGGACATCAAGGATCTACCAGCTGCTCTCGCGGCCAACCAAGCGCAGGGAAGCGATGCTGGGCTGAGTGAGGCCGCTGCCGTGGCCAAGATTCTCGATGAGACCGTCACCAGCTCCGTAGCGTCAACAGCGGCGAGTGTAGCTACCTCGACTGCCGCTGCCGCCGCTACAACAGCTGCTACTAGCGACAACTCGCAGAAGCACCGAAATGGTGGCAACCGCAATGGCAACAACAACAATAACAACAACAAGAGATCCGCGAGGGTGTTCGTGGCATAGTGGCTCTGGAGCTGTGCTATATATGACAATTATACCCCGCCGGCGTTGTGGTAGACTTAGATGGATGTGAGGGAATGTTCTCGTGGAAGCGGCTCGTGCCAACACGGGAATCTGACTTTAGACCTTAGCGCAATACTGTATATGTTTTAGACCAGTCCGTATAAGTAGAAAAATAAACAAACACTTGAACAGGCAATGTTTTCTTTTCACTTTCGTAGGTCTTGGATAACGAGGATATTATTGCTGATATTTCTGCGACTAGGTGCTGTCGAAGGCTTAAGCAGGTTCGCTTCTCTATGCGCTTTAATAAAGTAATATGCGAGGTATGTAATTCGGCGAGTGTCCCGGGGAACCAGCTAACAAATTTATTTTCTCGCAGCTTATGTCCTTTTCTGTGTCCCTTGCCGTTCTCCTTACACTTCAATGGACTTCCCAACCCAATCCCCCGACCAATCCCCTTTGCCACTTGCCACCTGGACGCGTGGCATCCCTTCCGAGCTCATTTAGCTCGGACACGAGCCGACCTCGTAGTTTGTTGCGAATTGCGCCCGGGGGTGGGTTCCACTTGGGATACCCAATCTGAATAGGGGTGGCCAAGCCAATGGTAGCCATGCTGCCTCGAGTCCAACATGCATATGAGATAAACCCCGCCCTGCGGGTAAAGAAGGCCTGCATTGGCCTCGTCCGATATTCCCTCCCCTTTACCGTAGCCATAATGAAGGCTAGGTCAGAAAGGGCGTGGTAATCTGACTTGGGAAAGGCAGCTGTCGTGAATGGCCGTCTCTGGCGCGGTGCCTTGGATATGGGCTAACGCCCGCACGCTTCTTTTATTTCAGTCGGCGTCGTGTGTGGCGATGTGGGATTCCATAACCTTTGTGAACGTCCTGAGTGTGCCTAGCTCGCGTAATCGACCCGCGTCTTCCGCTTGTGCTACTTGAACCCACGTCATCTTCTTCGGCTGGCTCGGGTCTATAGGGAGATGCGAGGTCAGAACTGACGGTACCGATTCGCCCCATTCTCCCTTTCCGGGGAGAGACTCTGGGTCGCTCGGCTGCGACTCTGACAATAAGATAGCGATCTTCTCCGAGTTTATAGGGACTTCTGAGACGTCTGCATCCAGGAGGTACAGCTCTTGATGTGTAACCCACTCCGCGAGACGTGTCACAATCTTGCCAAGTTTCTGCTGAACGAGGTTGCTCACTTCGATAGAGCGATACCCCAGTATGACGGCGAGGAGACCTGGCTCCTGGTCACAGTGGAACAGACCATAGTGTCCGTCGCCACCTGAGATTGAGGCCGCGGCCATCATAACCTCATGCCAGAGGCCTGAGAAGGCAGTCTCGACCACGCTGTGGCCGTCGTTGAGCGTGGCTATCCAGACCTTCACAACGGGCGACATGATGACGATGATGGGAGACGGCGATGACGGAAAGACGAGAGATTGGGGGTTTACGACGAGGAGTCCGAGACTAAAGGAAGAGAGAAGAGAAATGTGAAGAGGGCTTGCGCTCATTCATGATCTCAAATACACGAGCTAGCCCAGGGAGGACAAGAAGAGACAACGCACTTGTGCCCTTCTTGCATCACTAGTCCCGCGGCGCTGAACTCCTCTCCCCGGTGCGACGGCTCCAGTGCGCCCCAGGGACTGTGCCGCAAGTATATCCGACGCCTCAGATAGTGCGATGTCTACATCGCACATAGCTACCCTTGTTTTAATTGGTAGACACCCGCGATCCCGCAAAGAGTAGCGTACATACGAATGCCTTACCAATCGACCCAACGACTTTTAATCCAATCACACGTCGTAACTAGGTTTGTATTAGGATAAAACCTCTCGGCTAGTGGGTTTGTTAATTGCTTTTCTGTATAACTAGAATATAATGTGTATAGCCTTTGCTCTTTACATGCTATGGCGGCAGTGAGAGTCAGCGAGGAATAATTCAGATCTGCGTTGACGAAAATTAAACTAATGGAAAACTGTGTGAACGGTTAATCCCTTTCGGCTACGCTACCACGGGTTCCCTAACCTCTTTGAGACAAAGGTCTGCAGAGTCCCTGCCCGGCTTTATGCATGTCAGGCTGGTCAGCGAAATATTCTGATATCAGAAACACTACACAAAGTCGTTCCGGAGCCAATGCTTATTGTGCACCGACGTGTCAACGGTGCCTGCAACGATTACCGGCCGCGCTACCGGATGTGTGGTATTTTAGCCGGCGGGCATACTCGCCCAGCCGCTATAAGTTAATAGTCTGGGCGAGGACTCGGCCTGGAGTTAGAGAGTCTTCTTATTTGTGTATTCTCCTGCGAGGGACTTTCGGTATTTTGTGATTGTCCGGTGCAATACACAATAGAAATAGTAGGTATACAGAGTAGTGCTTTACTTGGGTTCTTCCCCGTGCCTATTATTAGTATGTGGAACTTGATCTTATCCCCTGCATAGTCTTACGCGCATACGGCATAGCACTCAATGTACGCTCAAGGTATGTGTGAAGACATATTGGTGGAATTTCTGATATCTAACTATACTCTTACTTCCCAGTCGACTTGTAGAAGTATCTGGGGTTTAGCGGATGCTATCCGGGGCCATACTAAGCTTTCTTGTTGATCCCTTTATGTATGTTGTATGCTGGGTACTTGTCGTACCAAACTACTTCAGCTCCAGGTTCAAGTTCGAAGCTAACTTCCAACCCCACCACAGCAGAGCACCAATAGTCAATAGGTTGAGATGAATGCTCATGGCATGGTTGCGAGAAAAGGACCGATTTAGACGTTGCATCTCAAGGCTGGGAGACTCGACATCGTCGTCATCTTCTTCCTCAGTCTGCTTCTGCAACGCATCTCTCGTTTCTGTTTCGAGTACGACAACAAGATTAGTATTAGGTATTACTGTAAGGTGCAAGGTAAGGCAAGTATAGAGGAATTCGTCCCACCTTGGTGAATCCTTTCGATCATGATCCGTCGGGTCCGAGGCCCATAGACCAATAAATTCAGGGTGGCCGTCAAGCCGGCAATGGCGAACGGTATCCAAACGGCCTTACTTGCGATCAGCGTAAGCGGACCCCGCGATGGGATGGTAGCGATTGTCAGGAGTAGCAGCAGGGATTGGCCACGGAAGTAGATGGGAAATAAGCGCTTTTGGAGAGTGGTAAAGGCGCTCCGCGGGAGGCTGACGTGGGCGATCTTTGTTACGACGAAGGTCTGGTAGAGTTGGGTTCCTAGCAATGTCGAGAAGGACAGAAGATGAAGAGGTGCGAGAAAGCTATGAAGCTCCATAGTGAAGGGCGAGATAATGAGACTTGCGGCTACGGTTTGTGCTGATGGTGTTGGAAGATACATTTGGGTTTTATAGATAATTGACTTTGGATGGTGGTGCTACTCATGAATGAATTAATTTTCTGGTGCTAAGTAATGCGGCGCTTCTTATATATATATTCTATGAGTTACCCTCACACGGCCGTGTATTGTCGGAGGTTGAAAGAAGTCCTAGGGCGCCGTTTGTGAGAAAGCTCCGAAGACCCTCGGAGCTCAGCACCGTCAGCACCACCACCATCCCGGATGTCGTTGCTAAAATTGTTATCTTGCGCCGTGAGAATCGGCGGCTGCCTGCTACTATGACGTGTCTCTTAGTCGCATGATCATTATGAATCAGCAAATGCTAAGTTATCATATCACCATCGTCTTCTGTTTGAGGAGTATGGGTTTTGCTAGACCTCCCACCTAGATAGCTGTCTAGGGTTTAGAGGTCTACTATGATAAATTGAATAGAAGCAAAGCCCCGATTAGATGATACGCTCGTTTCACGGTTAACAGCGGCTGATCTATCTAAAAGCCAGGGTTAACACACCTGCAATCATATACCGTAAACTATTGGATCAATGGTTCAACGCCAAGAACCGTCCGCCTTGAATTAATACCGGCCAGCGACAACGTCCTATCGGCAGTGTTGCCTCTCGTTAGCTGACCATCTAGCGCGGCGGGTTGTGCCACATCGTTGGCAAGTTGAAGTACCCATCGTCACGACGTGCTTAGTATGTACGTACTCATACCCTACTACCTACGTAGACATTCCCAACAGATACGCCTATAGTTCAGCTCAGCCTAGCTTCGTTAACAAGCATGTCAGTGCCTTGTCTAGCCCTCACCTACCCTATATGACTGTAGATAACACCATTGATGAGATGGACTAGGCACATATAGAGCACCTATTCTAACTGACAACCATGGATAGGGCGACGACCATGGCTGCTTTCCCGTCTGTCGATGAAGTCGTCAAGACTGACGCGTTCCCCACGGCCATATGGCAGCTTGAACCCCACCAAGAAGGCATGCTGCCTGTTGCTGCCGGGAGAGGCGGGCCATTCAAAATCCACTGGGAGGTCCATGGCGACGGGCCAATGAAGCTTGTCGTACGTTCGTTTTCTAAGTATTCCCCCTTCCCTATATTTCATTGTGTCACGATGGGAAGAACGTGAGATAAAAGACCCTAGATTCGTAAAAGGGGTTCTCGTTCTTCCTTTCTGGCCCGAGGCTGAAGTCACCTCCGTTCTGTACACTTGGCGACTCGGTATAAGTAAAGTGGTAAAATGGAAGATATAGAAGCTGACGAAGATGCCAAGGTGATAGCTTATCGGTGGCTTGGGAGTCGTCAAGTCATCCTGGCAAAGGCAGACTATGCATTTCGGCCACTTACACGGTGACCAGTACTCGGTGCTTATCATCGACAACAGGGGCATTGGACGTTCCGACAAGCCTCTGATACGGTACAGCACGTCGGCTATGGCGGCTGACCTCCTGGAGGTGCTAGATCACTTGTCATGGACCGAGGAGCGCCAGTTACACATATGTGGCATCAGTAGTGCGTATTCTCATTCGTGTTTCTACGACATACCTATTTCGTAGATTAGCTCACCATACCTTCAGATGGTGACGATGACTAGAAACCGCTAACTCAATATCAAACACGCAGTGGGAGGCAGTGAGTGATACTTGGGCTTATTGCCTTCCCCCTCGACGGCTTAGACTAGGAGCCTTGAAGACGTAGTCCTGGAGTGCCCTTCAAGACCCTTCGCGCGAGATAGCCGCTGACTCTAGAATATTCCCAAGTGATCGCCCAGGAACTTGCATACGCCGCGCCGCACCGGATAGCTAGTTTGAACCTGATCTGCACAGCAGCCGCCATCGAGAACACCACCAGCTTCTCGGAGAACCTGATAAACCGCATCAACTTGCTTATTCCTAAGAGGTCAGTATAGCCACCTTACTCCCTAACACATAGGCGCCTGTCTACTGCGAGAATTGCTCTCTGGTGATATCAAATCGGCCTCTCTAGTGGTACTAACACAAAACCCGCGAGAACAGCCTAGACCGCACAGTCGCCTACACGGCCGCCAACATCTTCCCAGCGTCCTGGCTCGCAGCCCCCGACGACGCCGTCCTGCCCTCCGAGACAACACCGCGGTGTCGCGCGCCAGCAGCAGCAGCGGGCCAAGGCCAAGGCCAAGGCGACTGGCCGTACCGGCGCTTCAGCAGCAACTACGCGCGGTTCGCGGCGCAGGAGATCGCGAAGCAGCGCGACGTCCAGGGCTTCGCCAAGCACGGCTTCCTGCTGCAGGTCGTCGCCGCCGGCTGGCACTGCAAGTCGGCGGCGCAGCTGCGCGAGCTCGCCGACCGCGTCGGCCGCGACCGGATCCTCGTGCTGCACGGCACTGCCGACAAGATCATCTCGGTCCCCCATGGGCGCAAGCTCATCGAGTATCTGCAGCCTGGCAGGAGCATCGTGGTGGAGGGTATGGGACGTATGTACTGTAGCTTTTTTCTCTGTTTTGGGCCGTTTATTTTTTTTCTATTTCTTTGGCTAACTCTACATCACAATTAATTACCCTTTACTCCTTGGTCATGAGTTACTGCTGACTAGTCTGTTCTTAGACGCACCTATCGCGGAAAGGACTCCGTGGTTTAATGAGCTACTTGCCGAGATGTGTGCCACAGGTGAGCGATTGAGCGGACGGTAGACAACTCCAGTGCCTGATCATATCCTCGGTCATGATGCCTAGCCAATAAATTAAAACATGAATCATTTGAATTCGGTATTCTTAACACGCCGCACGCTTCCATGAGCGACAACGCCGTAGTCCTTAGTGGTATCCGTTTTTACAAACCCCTCCCAAGTCAACAATATCTGATTCGGACTTCAACCCATTTCTATCACTGTTTGTGTTTGGTGAATCATGTCCTTGTTAGCCTTATAATCCCACTCAACCAAGCGTTAAAGTCGATCCTTGTGGTCTGGTAGCTCCTAGTTGACATCTGGTAGCTCCTAGCTGACAGTCTTAATGAAACTCTGATACCGCTCATCCTCACTAGTAGACTTTGCTGAGACCAGTTTCGCTGACGGAGGTCGCCCAACTGCCGGCCTATTGTCCCACAGCACGCCTGGCGATTGTGTAGGATGGGATGTTTCAGAAACTCTGAGTATATCCGAACGCTCCTCTATCGGGTCTTCCTTTTCCGCTCTAGGGAGCCGCATGGCGAGCAAAATATATTCGGCTCGAGTCATATTTTCCATGACATCATCCATGTATCGCTGTACCTCATCCTGGGGTGCCACCACCCGAGCCAGGTTCTCCAAGACTTTCGGGGCGTGTGAGTGAATTCGAAGTGTGACGGGTTGGTAATAATCTAATTCACGATCTCCACCATATTCCAGTTTACTGCCTCTACGCACAATCAAGAAGGAGGCAACAACTTCAGTGCCTTCCGCGGAAAACTCAAGGATGCTATACTTAGGGAAAAGATACCTGTCGCCGGTACCACCGGCAAACTCGAGGACGACAGCGGCAATGTCAGGTTTGGTAGAGGGTGGCGGGCCCTTTGACCGCAGGGCTTGTTGTGATGCGGGAGCAGGCGTAGGCGATTTTTTTGAAGCATCTTCTCCCTTTACCTGCACAGCAGTAGGTTGTGAGGCGGCTTGTGGATTCGTTGAAGTCGTTGTTTGATGGGCTTTAGCATCATTTTTTACTATAGTATGCAGCTTGTCTAGGAGAGCCTTGAGTTCCACGGCATCTGTGAATTTGGTTTTCCCTTCGGCTACGCGCTGGACTAAGGCCTTGATGGGCGTTTTATCTAGCGTTTCTTTGATTAGAAGTATGACCAATGGGTCGCTTCCCGGAGGCGGCCGCAAGTCGCTTGATCGCTGATTCGGATTGGATGTTAGGATAATGCCCAAAATATTATTGACTTCATCGGCGAAATATTTGACGGTTCGACCGTCTACGACGAGGCGATCAGGGGATGGACCTTGTTGGCCCCCTTTCTTCTTGTAATCTAGAGTAATTTGGTCGATAATTCTCTGGAAATGTGCCAGTTCATGGGATGCAGCCTCCCCAACAGCGACACGTTTCATTAGGTCTCGCAGATGAGGATCTTCAGATGCTCTCTCGGCTAATGTGACTATGATTGGATCTGCCCCGGCTGCTGGGGACGGCGCGGGTTTAGGTGGAGGGGGCGTTGTCTTCGCCGCGGCCACTGGGCCCGGTGGTAGGCTTCCCCCAACGTTGAGGGGGGCTTGCGACGGATTTGGGGGATGCAATGGATGAGTCGGCGCAGGAGTTTGAGAGAGGGGAGGCTGTGGTGGTCGAGGATGTGCAGGCTGGGGCGCTGCTAGCACGGATTCGAGACCTCGCGGGGAGGCAACAGTGTTGTTGATTGGCGTCGGCGGCTGAGGTCGTTGTAAATCTATTTGTTGGGTTGTGGAAGACACTGACAGTGGAGCCGAAGACGTAGGTTGAAGTTGCTGCTGTGCAGGTAGCTTGTCGTCTTCTCTGGACGGAACGGATTGCAGCGAGGACCGTGCCGGCTGGGCTGGCTGCGCAGTTTGGACGGGTGGTTGAGAAGGCGAAGCTACAACGGCTGGTGAGCGTGAGGTCACGGCCGCTGGTGTAGCCGCGGGTGCAGCTGTGGCGGATGTAGTTGTAGGCTTCGGCGGAGGAGGCATGGCGCCATTCGGGGGGCCGTATTGTATAATGGGCCTGAAGGTCGAATTGCTCGTAGACGTTGAAGTTGACCTTGGTTCTTTGACGGCGTACATGGTCGCTTCAAGGAGATGAGGCTCGACGGTGATCGTGATCTGGCCAATCTTGGTCATAGTATCCTTAGCCGGATTATTCGACTCCTCCTTAACGACGCCTTTTCGCTTCGTGGGCTTCGTCCAGTATTTCTCAAACACGCCATCATGTATCCATTTTTGGCGCGATCTCGAGAGCGATTCGGCCATTACACCGCTAGATATATGCGCGTTAGAACTAGTAGATCAAGGTACGCATCGTAGGTAGGTAGACAAAGGATAAAGGAATACCTCTCTTGTACAGACTGAAATTCTTTTTGGGTGAGATCATCAGGCTGTGGCTTCTCGACAGTCGGTAAGGGTTGGCCGGGTACGAGAGACTTGGGTAAGGGAGTAGACGTGGACGAGGACGGCTCGTGGGCGACAGACTCGGCAGGCTGAGGGGAAGTCAGAGCGGATGATGGCGTCGATGTTGTCGAAACGTCGGGTGGCGTAGAGTTGCGCTTCTTAGAGACATGCTCTCGGGCAGCCGCCCTCGCTGGCAGCTTTCGTTTCCTCTCCATCAATACGTAAGTCGTGAATCAGTCGAGGCATACAACAACAAGGTGGAGCAGGAACAATTCATGCACCATGCTACGGCACAGACGCGTTCGCGTGCCCCCTCGAGCTCTAGCTCAATGCCCGTTAGAAACTAATATCAACATGTAAGGTTGAGAAATGGGGACTACATCGGTGTGTACATCCTAAGTTGGCGAATGATACTAGAGCAGGCGACTATGTGTTGTTTAGGATGTTAGGTTGACGATAAGGCGAAGAAGCATAACTTTATCTGCCTCTTCAAGGTGTCTGTCTGTATGTTAGTGAGGTGGTGTGTGTGTTGGGGGCCGGCTAGGGATCTGCTGTAGGCGTGCACTGTAGAAAATAGATAGTGGGTCTAGATTAAGTAAGTAAGTAGCCTAGGCCTAGATAAAGAAGGAACTCATAAAGAAGCGTATATCCTTGCTTACACCTGCAGTATGGAGATTGTTCCTTTTAGTCCTAGGTATCTCTTAGATGCATTATGCAATTGTACATTTGCCTTAGTAAACCATTCATTCTTTATACTTACTATACGTGAGGGCGATAGGCCGGGTAACGAACAAGTATTTTTGAAGTTCGAAAGAAAGGTTGGATTTCCGATAAGGTTGGGGTATCCGTACCTATTGTCGCCGAAACGGTCTGTCCCATGGCTCCTCGCCCTTCTCATTGGGCTATTCCGCTCGGTATCAGCCTCGGTGTCCCTATCGGTCTTTACGCCATCTTCCTCTTTCTCGCTAGCTTTTCATTTTTTCAGAGACAGTTAGTTTGTTCTACCCTCCGCTGTTCACACCATGTTAGCTCATTATCCAACAGCTTTTTCTATGCTCACCGTCTAAATACTCTATTCTGGCATGATCTTAACAAGCCAGAATACTGGGGATTTGCAAGTGGGCTTGAATCAACTCCTAATTATTACCACTATATCTAATGCTCCATCTTATAGGAAATCAAGTCACACCGTTTACTCTCCCATCCGGCAATGAGTCCCTTTATGCATGGCACATCCTCCCTTTGAAATATTTTCTAAAGCATGAGGACACACTCCATAGCCAGCCTTCTGGATATTCTGATAACATCACTACGACCGAGTCATTCAAAATACTCAAGGATGACCCTGATGCTCAGCTTATAATCTCATGTAAGCCATGCTGCTCATCTAAGATCACGGCTCGGCTATCGTTTCTTACTCAGGCTAATAGAGCTATTTCTAGTTCATGGAGTACGTTATCTGTGACAGAGACTACCTAAGCTGGTCAAGTTAGCCTTAGTTAACTGTTGGCTCTAGAATGCGGGGCACATCGCCCAAAATTTGAGAACCGAGCATATTCATACCCTCACAGATACCTCGAGCTTCTATGTCCTCACCATTGACTACCGAGGTTACGGGAAATCAACAGTATGTCTACCAGACTCCTTTCATGTTCCCTCGAGGCCTATCTTGGGCTTTTGCCTTGCGTATACGCTGAAGAATGGTATGGAATTCGGATTGCTTGAGAAAGAAGCTGACTCTAGTTCGAGTAGGGCTTCCCATCTGAGGATGGCCTAATCCAGGATGGAGTTGCAGCATTAGACTGGGCAATGAACGCCGCCGGTGTGTCGTCGGACCGCATTATCGTAATGGGCCACAGTTTGGGGACTGCCGTGGCGAGTGGCGTTGCACAGCATTATGCCGTGAGAGGAATCGAGTTCGCTGGCGTGATCCTGATTGCCGGGTTTTCAAACGTGCCTACTCTACTCAGTACTTACAGCGGCGCGGGCTTCATCCCAGTTCTTTCGCCTCTACGGCCAATCCCACCATTGCTACGTCTTTTCCAGAGTTTCATTGTCGACAAGTGGGACTCTGCCAACCGACTTGCCGATGTAGTTCGCTTAACTCGGAAGAGGTTGCGCCTGACACTAATCCATGCTAAGAACGATTTAGAAATCCCGTGTCACGAAAGTGACGCACTTTTTAGATCGGCAGCGAGCGCGACGATCGGTCAAGTCTTAGATGACGAAGCATTTTTATCATGGAAAAAGCAGAGGACCACTCAATTTGACGACGGCACCTTCGTTTCTACCGTCATGACCGAGCCAGATATTGTTATTCGGCAAGAGTTGGTAGCATTCGGAGGTATATCAACTTCCCAATACTCATCAATAATATGAAACCAATCAGCTAACCCGGACCGTATAGGTCACAACGGTGTGATCATGTCCTCTGCTGTTGCGCTCGCGGTCATGAGGACGTTTTCGCCCGACTCGAATACTCTAATATGATATAATAACCTAATTTCGGCGTCTAGATCTCTTCCAGCTATCATGCTTCTTTCACATTCTCCATAATAGATCCGTTCAATGCTAAACATCTTATCCAAGGCGTGGCATACTAACACTGAATGTTTGGACGGATGCCGCTATATAGACTAGAGTTACGGTAGAGACCGCTTTTGAACATTAATAGCATATTCTCTCAGTCGTGCAACTTCCTAAAGTGATATGAGAGTAATTACTAACGAAAGCTAAGACCCCGACAAGTTAAATAGGCCGCTTTGGTTCCGACTACGCCCGTGGGCCCGGTTTGAAATAATACCGTGTAATCGATCTATCTAACTCGTCCCACTTCCGTGATACTTTCCCTTGATTAAAACTATGAGTGCTTCCATTGCATAGTACTAAAATGAATCGTCATATAAACAGACCAGCTTAACGATTTTAACCGCTAGAAAAGGTATTATGGTCTAGAGGAGCATCTCCAAGAGCTAGCGAACAATCGGAAAGAATAGTGTACAGCACACGAGCACACAAAAGTTATATCTACGCAGAGCAGACCGGTGTAGATAAGACCTGCATGTTGACTATTAGAGTGACTAAGTAGAAGGTATTAATAGGCCGGCCGTGTTCCAAGATCAGACAAGGACAGCCATAGTCGACTAGCACGAAGCCTAGTGTAACATCAGGCCTGAGATATCCCCAATCAATCATCATATCTTGGTGTCATGTCTTCCCTGGAGGCAGCCTTCGCTTGACATTGGCGCAATCTATTAGCTTGGCCCTGCTAATAAATACTGGAATCACCCAGAAACGCCGATATAAGGTAGGTGGCAATGACGACAACTTTATGTCTGAGTATTTATATACGGAGATGATCATGTAGATACCTCCTAACATGGGAGCAATAGAAAATCCACATATGCGCCCAATCATGATGCTGAAGCGTCACCTGTGAATTAAATGCTCGGCCATGACGAAACAGACAGAATATACCTACCATTTCTCGGTTACTTTCTAACTGAGACAAAAACAATAGCAAAAACAAAAACATACAACACCAGGGATTCGAGAATTGAAGTCCTGAGCAAATCCTACATGATATTCATCTGTTAGCTTATCTAAGCAAGGTAACATACCTTAGGTAAGCGACATACTCTGTATTAACATTTAGTGTTATACACCGTGTGTGCGATTTGGCGCATACAGTCATAATCAGTTCGCGATTGTTAACCATAATTGTCTTACCTATCAGTCAGTACAGTAGGTACTTGATAGCGGGTAGATACCCTGCTTACCCCACTTAGCTAAGCGCGTATAGCCGTTGCTATTAACCCCGCGATCTGGCCAAAAACCCCAACTACTAGAATCTAAATGTACAAAGTAGATACAGTAGCACTACTCTAGCTGACATTCTCTTGTCGCCATCCTCAACTACGGCGATTAACTGCTATCTCCCTCAGCAGCGCACCACCTCGCCGGAGGGGGACCGGAACCGTCGTTCCTACATACCCAATCTTTCACCATGGCCGAGGAGTCCAAGCCGTCGAAGGGCAAGGGCAAGGAGAAGGAGAAGGCAGCCAAGAAGCTCCACAAAGCCATCGACGGTTTGTCGAATGAGCAGGTCACTCAGCTTCTTGACCTGAATCCTGCCCTAGCTACCGAGCTTGCCAACGGGTCCGATGACACTCCCGAAGCCGCCGCCGAAGCGCTACGCCGCCTCAACTTACAAGATATCATGACCGGCCTCGCCTCGAGCGGCAAGAATGTCAAGGACATGGGTGCTTACAAGTTTTGGGCCACCCAACCCGTGCCCAAATTTGGCGAGGACCAAAATCCCGAGCAGCCTTTTGAAGAGGGTCCGATCAAAGTTCAGACTGTCGACGAGATTTCAAAGAACCCCCCGCCCTTGGTCGACGGCTTCGAGTGGGCTACCCTCGATCTACTCGATGACGCCCAGCTTAAGGAGGTCTGGGAACTACTGAACGGCCACTATGTCGAAGACGACGAGGCAATGTTCCGTTTTAACTACTCCACGAGTATCTTAAAATGGTGAGTGACACACTCTGAAGCTTTATCCAAGCGAGCGCCTGAGCTAACACATTACTACTATCAGGGCCATGATGCCGCCTGGTTGGAAGAAACAGTGGCACAGGGGAGTTCGAGCATCCCAGTCCCGGAAACTTGTCGCCTTCATCGCTGCCATTCCTGTCGAACTACGCATTCGAGATAAGACCCTCCACGCCTCTGAGGTGAACTTTCTCTGCATACATAAGAAGCTTAGATCCAAACGACTCGCGCCCGTACTCATCAAGGAGATCACACGTCTTTGTAATCTGGAAGGTGTCTTCCAGGCTATCTATACCGGCGGCATTGTTCTTCCTAAGCCTGTTAGCACCTGTCGATACTACCATCGTGCCATTAACTGGCAGAAGCTGTACGATGTCGGTTTTAGCCCCTTACCAGCAAATAGCAAGCCACAATTCCAGATAAGAAAGTATGCTGTACCTGAGCGAACTTCGATAAGGGGCTTAAGAGAAATGCAAAAGAAGGACATCGCAGCTGTACAGGACCTCCTTACACGGTACCTCGCTAAATATGACATGGCTGCCACCTTTGACAAGCATGAGGTCGAGCATTGGCTATTACACAACAAAAAGGATGCGCCCGAAGACCAAGTTGTATGGACTTATGTAGTTGAGGTAAGATGCTTGGCTCCCGTTCGGTATTTTCAAAGTCGTGTGTTAACCCACCTCGCAGGACGAGCACCATAAGATAACAGACTTTGTATCCTTTTACTGCCTCGAGTCGTCGGTAATCAACCATCCAAAACACTCCAATATCAAGGCCGCTTACCTATTCTACTACGCAACTGAGGTTGGCCTCGCCAGCCCTGTAGATAGGGACGCGCTCAAGGCTCGACTGAATGCGTTAGTGTCAGATTCCCTAGTATACTGCAAACAGTACAAGTTCGACGTGTATAACGCCTTGTCGTTGATGGATAACGGCTTGTTCCTCGAGGACCAGAAATTTGGCCCCGGCGATGGCCAACTTCATTACTACTTGTTCAACTACCGGGCGAATCCCATAGCTGGCGGTGTCGATAAGCGAAACCGATTAGATATTGAAAATCTAAGTGGAATCGGGTATGTCTCCTAGGAAAAGTGAATCTCGTCTATGCGGCTACTGACGTGTATAGGAAAACACAAATCTGATGTGCAGCACCGCGTGTGACGGCCCCCGCAGCTCGGTGTATAATCGACTAGTGAAGAAGTAATACACTCGGCCATATTATTTAGTTACAGATGCACAGCGTATCGTTAAACAGATTGGAGGCGGAAGGGCTTGTGACTTCGTGTCCTCATAGGGGGCGCGTCATAAACCGCGTGATTAACGGGTCTAGTAGACGGACAAGTATGATAGTAACGTACCGGATTCGTCCGATGGGTACCTACTTAGGTAGTTTTCGAGCGTGTGGAAGCCGTAGATTCGGCATGACGTATTCCGAGGCTCTTCTAGTAGCAGCCAGGGGCGTGAGCCCAGTGTAACCCGGCGGTTCAGATGGCCAATGGACAAACTATCCACTATTGGGCTCGTCCAAGCGTAGCTCGCCGGGGATGGGTCCAACGCAGCCGAGGTGCCACCATGTACTATGCATCCAATCAATAAATCCGGATTCCATTACTTAATTATCGGTTTCTATGTGTCCTGCGAGCTTTGGTACACAATTTTTTGTTTCAATGTGCCTGATTTGCCTCAGCCATGCCGCATATGCTCGTTTCCGGACATGTCATGCCAGTGTGGTCTAACGGCTAGGCGTGCGTGCATGGAGTGGTAGGAGATGAAATCTCGCACTACGTTATACAAGACGGCATACTCCGCCGGCCTAGATGGTCAATTCTTGAACCTTTTTTTCTTTTTTTATTTGTTCCATCATCGTCCGCGAAGATGAATTCTTGACACCACACTACTCAGGCTCCTACATGAGTAAGAAATGGCCCAGCGCTGCCCAGCTCCGCCTACGTTGAGCGTGCGTGCTAATTACCCTTTTCTACCGGAGACCCCGGCCACGGCGATCCCAGTTCCCAGTTGAGCGAGCACGAGGGACAGATGTGCACCTACATGTTGCTAAAATGGTACTGCGACGAGTGCGGTGCCTGGTACACGAGCGACGAGATCAAGACCAGCGACTGCGAGGAATTCGCCACGACGGGGACGTGTGACGAGAAGGACATCACCACCAAGGAGTCGGATGCGGGCGGTCTTTGCGACGACTGTACCCGGGCGCGGGAGGGGTAAAAAAGGGGCGATGGCGTCGTCCGTGTGTCGAGGAGAGGCACAGCCGACAGACATGGCTACAAGGCTTTTTATCTAGGGATGACATTTGTCGGCGCATGATGCATGGTTACGGTCACGGGGGAAAAGGAAAAGGAAACGAACGGCAAAGGGAAATAAAAAAACGCGGGATATTCTGATCTGGTCTACGATCTACGCGACGGCGTTTCGGTGGGCTTTTAGGCTCCAAAAAACACTCAACGGCCTGGGGAAAGGGAAAACAAAATGAAACAAAGCATTCAATCACTGGATGGGCGGCTCTATTCTCTAACTGCATTCATTCATGGGTATTCTCGTTGTTCTGGAAAATTGGCATATGGAATGAGGTTGGGTTGGCAATCTGATTTCTCGCAAAAGGCAAAAGGGGGCGAAGACACATCGATCTATTTCAGCCATCGAGCCCAACTCTCTACGAAACCACGAGGGCTAGCATAAGCGCCCTACTGCTTTCAGCATCACAATTGCATGTTCAGTCTATGCATCATTACTAAAAAGAGGGTATTTAAACCTTCGTTCTGATACCCCTAGCATACTTAGGCAATACAAACTTGGTTGTATACGCTTTTCATCTACATCTACTGTGACCTCCCTTCTTACCTACCTAACTTATATAAAGAATCGATTAAAGCTACTGATAAGCAATGTGAATAGTGCAGTGCCCTACAGGAACTCAAAAATTTAAATTCTGATGTTCGTAGGTTCGTCAGAGCCTCTAGGCAACTAGATCGAGTCCGGAATACGATTAATAGGTAGGTTAATGCTACACTACAGAGAGACTGTGAGGTGGGGCATGTTCTAGAACTGGCAATTGCAATATTATATAGATCGTTGCTCCCTAAATGATATATGTTCTGTTCCACTGAATTGCCTGGCACTGAAGTTATTCTAGTGGATAGATATAGTCATCACTGGGATGGCATATATCGTCCTTACATAATAACGTGAAAGGGAGCTTCAGACTTGGGTACGTAACCTACAACCTACCTGGTTAGTTTCAAGTAGTATGACTGCATAATGCATTTCTCTTTCTTTATATCTACCCCATAAGGCTACCTACCTTATGTTACAAAGGATACGTGTAAAGTCTTGAGGCTGACGACGAGTGCCCGATAGCCGCGACGCCCGGGCTGTCCTGCTGGCGGCACCGAGACTGTGGGTGCCGGCATATGATGGCATTATAGCAGGCAAAAATGACAATATTTGGAGGGGGCGGGGCTTGCCGTCGCACGATACCAATGAGCGGCAGCGCGCAGCACGCAATTCAATAGCGCTTGCCGTTTGCCTAGATGGGGGTTAGTGAGGGGTTGAGGGGTTGGAGGGGAAGCCCACCGAGGGGCTGAGAAGGTTCGACCTATCACCTGCCAAGATATCACAGAATTTGTTACTGCAGACCTACATGCCTCTGCAAACGGGACCTATGTAGAATACCTGGGTTATACAAGGCAGGCGCTCTCCAGCCCTGGTCACCGAGTTGCGGAATCGCTGCAGGTGTGTATAAGTCACATAGGAAACATCATATAATTACGTACCCCTGCTTGTATCATATACACTCCCGTCGGGACTGCACTCGTCATACCACCCGCAGCCATTCAATCCCGGGACCGCATTGGGACGTCAGATTGGGTTTGGCCATGAAGTTTTGCGGGAGAGCTGACAAACAAGTACCCAAGTAAGGTTAGGTGAGAGGTAGGTACCTACCTAGAGGTATGGAAGGTTAGACGATGGAGTAGAGCAACCGTAGTCAGTCACGGAAACAGTATGGTCTACATTGGCTACGCGTGTGTAGTCGAGATGAAAAGACAAGAAAGGAACGGATGACCGCTATAACCCCCCATTTATAATCACGCAGGAAGATCGCGCCATCGTGAGCTCAGCTAATTACAGCAGATAAATATCTTCTGCGTCTACCCCTCCCCTCGCGCCGAGCTTTCGATTTTTGACCTTTGTTACTTATTCTATTATTTTATGATACCCCCTCCCCGTAACACCACTTCCTACTCCCTTCGTATACTCATACCTCCCTATTTACTTACGTGACACCACCACTATCTTCGACAACTCAGAGATTCACCGAGATACTCAATCACCATGGCTGACGAGTCCCGTTCCGCACCGTGAGTATCTATCTATCTATTCCCCCTTGCGCGCGGCATTCGACGACGTCGCGCAACTCTCGCTCCCTGCTTAAACCAACCGTGCCTGCGAAGCTCTATGCCATTGACTGACACTTCTCGCCTTGTTCTTCTAGTCTCCGCCTCGGCACTGTTGCCCCCAACTTCAAGGCCGATACTACCAACGGCCCCATCGACTTCCACGAATTCGTTGGCGACAAATGGGTTGTTTTCTTCTCCCACCCTGAGGACTACACTCCCGTCTGCACCACCGAGCTCGGTGCTTTCGCCAAGCTCGAGCCTGAGTTCACCAAGCGTGGCGTCAAGTTGATCGGTCTATCCGCCAACACCCTTGGCAGCCACGAGGGATGGATCAAGGATATCGATGAGGTCACAGGCGGCAAGGTTTCCTTCCCCATCATCGCCGACAAGGAGCGCAAAGTTGCCTACCTGTACGACATGTAAGTCATCCTTCGTTGTCCAATACAATCGCGCCGTGGAAACCATGCGCTGACTCGTCGATTCACAGGATTGACTACCAGGACACCACCAACGTTGACGAGAAGGGCATTGCTTTCACGATTCGCTCCGTCTTCATCATCGACCCTAGCAAGAAGATCCGCACCATCCTGTCATACCCGGCCTCCACTGGTCGTAACTCGGCTGAGGTTCTGCGTATCGTCGACTCGCTACAGACTGGTGACAAGCACAAGGTCACTACCCCTATTAACTGGGTCCCTGGCGACGATGTCATTGTCGCACCCGTCGTCAAGGATGAGCAGGCTAAGGAGCTCTTCCCGGGTTTCCGCACCGTCAAGCCTTACCTCCGCTTTACTAGCCTACCCTCGCAGTAGAAGGATAACATTTCCGCTTTTTTTTCCCTTCATGTTCTCGTTCGCTCTATAATACGCTCTATTAAGCGTCTACCAGCGGCAGTAGCGGCGGAACAGGATACCTAATTTAGAAAAGATGTATGCTATGGATCGTCTTTGCTTGCCTGCCGTGAGCATCGAGTATGTAGGACTGGAATTATGAAGAAATGAGATTAAGAAATGTACGCACCAAAAAACCGCGGATATGGTTTGCGTCGTGAAACTATCTAACAACCTTCTTGAGTGAGGCTAGCGACTTGGAGTCGTCACGGGACTGAGAATACCTAGGCCCCTTGGCGACCACCATGATAGGGGCTGTGGGTTATCGACTGGTCCTAAACCACAATGGATCGCGAGGCGTACCTGTTCCCTGGCCCGGGTTTGATCAACAACCCCTTGCATTAGACATGCTTCTGCGCAGTGTTCAGCCTTCAACACTTCTCAGAACGGACCCAGAACTAGGGATTCGACATTGATTCGCCCGCCAGAGACCCAGGATTTGCCACGTTTAAAGGTGCGTGATCGGACGAGGTGCATCTATAATCGACGGACGATAGTGTGTGCATATGACTTCACCTGCGTTTGTTTCTCTCTATTGTTGCGAAACACTGGGGTAGAAAGTATGTAGTCGCGCCGATTAATTATCTCTTTACCTGTTTACCTACCTAGTGATAGTACTGACCCAGGCATCTATAGACGATCCTTTACTTCTGCATATGGACATTACAGCGCACATATAGCAATTACCGAAAGGGGGCTTACATGGGTACGGAAGCAGTGTAGCTACCTACGCTATGGATGGATGGGCATGGCCTTGTCGGGATACCGTCCGACCCTTGCAAAACACGTGGCGTGCGGCTTCAAGGCTGCCCGTCAGCTTTTGAAACTGTTTCCCTCATGAACCTACTAGTATATATCGAATTCGACGAATCGTTCGTACAGCTGTTGCAGACGTTTTGGATGGGGACTATATAACCGTGCGAACTGCCCGAGTTATCCACTGTCTTACGACTTTCTCGTCAAGTACATAGGTAGGCCCAAGCAGAGGACCCAAGTATTGTAGGTATCCAAGTAATATTTCACTGACATATATATGGGGTTGCGTATAATAGCGATCATCTCTGCAGTCAGTCTTACATACCTACTCTACAGTGTACATACCTACCAGGAGTCTACCTACGCATAGGCGTATATGTAGGACGAATTTAATTAAAAGATGAGATACTAGCTGATTCTTGATCTGGCGCAGTACATACTGTACGTGATTCCCCTAGTGTAGATCACCTTCCAATCGTGTCTGGTCTGCATATGTAGGTACTGGTTTGTCAAACTGAAGTACGATAACACGTAGGGAAAAAAAAAAGAGAAATACGAGTTTGTATTCACTCAATCACACGTCGCTCTACTTAGCACCTAGTCTGGCGTATGATAAATGGTGTTGATTGCCTAGAAACTGAGTGTATGGAGAGTTACACGTTGGCTGAGCGAGTAGCCTAGGTAGGTACATTGAAAGTTGACAGTGCCCCGTTCCTATAAGCCATTTAACGAGGTTATATTCTCGTGAGTACATAATTATTAGAATCAATAGTCATGATTGAGTAATTACAAATTGAAACGACTATGACCAATCACTGGTAGTTATGCCTTTTTAGGGCACTTATAATAATAATAACTGATAGCTATCTAGATCATCGAATCTGATCGTCGTTGTAAATTATGTGCAGTCTAGAAGTATATGGAAGTATTCTATAACGGTATTCGACTCGATGATAGAATGATAGGGCTATCCGACATGTGCCTAATCTCTCCCTCGAGCATATCACAGCGGGGACATGCACAAAGATCGAGTACATAATGTACATGTGGAGCCCCACTAACTCGCATAAGTACCCAGTATGATTTTCCCCCAATGGAGCGCCAATAGAGGCAGGAGTGGCGAGCTTTGCACTGTACGGATGCGCCCCTGAGAAAGCGAGCGAGCTGCCTCCGTGCTCACACCCCCACAATCGAGGCCATCATCAGGAGAAACGTCTGAACTCGGGGGTTCTGCCTGCCCGCCGCTTGTGTGTCATTGAGCCCTTCAATCCTCCTCAGTTCGGTCACCTTCGTCACGCATCCCTACTAACTACGCACGTCGCTCGCCCGCCGCCACCGTGGCCGACATCCAACATCCAACATCCAGCACACAACACACAACACCCAACAATTGCACTCTCCCGTCGAGCAGTTGAAACACACTACCAGTACAAGTTACGCTACACTACACTACCTACACTAGAGCATAGGGCGATAAGAACCCTCGAGGGTTGAAGCGACAGGGAGCACAAGGCCGTTCCCCAGCATCAGCACCCACCCAATTTAAAATTCCCCGTTTCTACATCTCCTCCCTTGCCTGGGGGGTTGCACATCGCGTCTACATTCTCCGGTAGCTACGCGCCGACTGCTGGGCTAGACTACCTAGACCACCTACCTAGCAGACGAGAGAACAAGGTACGTGCGCTCATCACTCATATCACTCCCGTCATCGTCGTCACCAGGCACCCGGTACTGTATACCCTCTTTGGAGTTAGAACCGCTCCTATACCTCCTACCTCACCTACCTCCCAGGCCAGGCCACCGTAGAGGCCGGCTGTCTGGTCTGTCATGCTACACTAGATATGATCTGCCTTGCTCCGCGGCCCCGTTCGCCATCGCGCCCTTGGCTCGTGAGCCTCGCACAGAGGTAGTGCTCCTGCATACATACCTACATACACATACATAGGTAGTGTAGTGTGTGAAGGAATATCTTGGGTCTTGATTAGTGGCTCCACACGCTCATCATACCTATTCCCATTTTACTTCCTCGTGGACATCGTGCTTTTCCTGTTATTGTCCTCGCCATCAGCGTCCAAAGCACCCTTCCTTGTCTTGTTTTCCCTGGCTTTGGATGCTGCGAGTCTCAACCGCCTGAGTGGGAGGGAGAGAGGCGACATCGACGTCTATATCGAAAACATGCCGGTCTCAGAGCTAACTTGGGGTGAGACAGGGCGTCGAGATAGCTGGCAGGCTCCTGACAACTTTCAGCTTGCCCAGGTTCGGGACCAAGACCATAGGTCGGCGTCGGCATTGGGAGTATCTAGATCACCGTCTGACCTGCTGTCTGACGTCTATCGCGGAATTAAAAAAGCTATACCCATCCGCGAGGATTCCTTTCGACTCGGCCGAACACCATCGAAACTTGCCGCCAGAGCCTTGAACCCTAATTCTACGCCACAACCCGCGACCCCGGCTTCGGTACCACCACCACAGACCCAGCATGCTCGAAATCTGAGTTTGCAAGAGAGCCTTGAGAAGCCGTTGCCCGCACCACCACCGTCACTTTCACCGTCTGGTCCTCTCACGCCGCTCGCCTCCTCCAATCCACCGAATAACATCGGCACATTCCTTAATAGCGAATCCGACGATTCGGTAAGCATGGAGAGTAGATCGAACACAATGGACTCTACCATTTCCCCCCCTCAGGGTCAGATATATGGTGGTAGCATCGATGTCAACGGCCTCGGAGCTTCAGGGTTGCTCACTAGAACTGATGGAGACGGCCAAAACGATAACCTGACTCCTCGGAGCAATGGGCCACAGTCTGCTGGTCCTTCACCACAGGTTGCTTCATCTAGCCGAACACCCGCCCTGGGAACGGCCGTAGGGACGACAACGTCATCCGGGTCCTCAGCCCACCTGTCGGGCTTGATGTGCAATGTGCACAGAACCACTGGTCGCGAACCTCACCCACTAGTTGGGGCTACAACCACGATTCTGGGTGATAAGTTGTATGTTTTTGGTGGTCGAATTTTATCACGGAGTCGACCTGCGCCTTTAACTTCAGATCTATATGAATTAGATCTCATCCGGAGGCATTGGACTAAGATCGAGACCACCGGCGATATCCCGCCTCCTCGTTACTTCCATTCCATGTGTGCTCTGGGGGATACTAAGATGGTGTGCTACGGAGGCATGTCCCCTACTACCAATCCTCAGCCGACATCGGCATCGCAAGACCAGCAGCCAGAAGTGACTGTCATGTCTGATATTTACATTTATGACGTCCCTACAAAGAAGTGGACGTTCATTCCTACCCAAGATACCCCACAAGGCCGATATGCTCATTGTGCTTGCATAATGCCCTCCTCGGCCACGTTTATTTCGCACAAAGCTCCTCTATCTGCTCTTCAGCACAATCCATCTACCGGGAATCCTAACGAGGGTCGTATTGGAATTAACATTGATGGAACTGGAGGTGCGGAGATGATCATAGTTGGCGGGCAAGATGGAGCAAATCACTATATTGAACAAATCAGTGTGTTCAATCTGCGGAGCCTGAAATGGACCTCAACGCAACCACTAGGGAAATCCTGTGGCGCATATCGTAGTGTCGTTGCCCCGTTAAGTCCAAATGTGACTGCTAAGATTGGCAAATCGAATAATGCCACATTACGGCAAGAGGGAGGGATGGGTCAAGAAGCTAAGGAACCTGGTTCATCTATGCTCATATACTCGAATTATAACTTCCTGGATGTCAAGCTCGAGCTTCAGATTAGGGGATCAGATGGCTCCTTGGTGGAAAAGCCTATGTCAGGCACCTATTCGCCACCGGGCTTGCGGTTTCCGAACGGCGGTGTTACGGATACACATTTTGTGGTCAGCGGCACGTATTTGACCAGCTCGAAGCAGGAATATGCGCTATGGGCATTAGATCTCAAAACATTAACGTGGTCTCGTATCGACGCTGGGGCCAGTGTCTTCAGCCAAGGCAGCTGGAACAGAGGAGTCGTATGGAATAGAAGGAATACGTTTGTCATTCTGGGCAATCGTAAACGGAGTCTCGTCGACGACTATAATCATCGACGCATTAATTTCTCCAACGTATGCATGGTTGAACTGGAAGCGTTTGGCTTCTATGATAATCCGCGCAAAATTACACCCATGTCAGGTTTCATATCCGCTAGCAGCCCATACGTGGCTCCTGGTTTGAGCGTAGCGAGAAAAGCCGGCTGGACGGCAGGCGGCAGATTTCTTTCTCGTGCAGCCGAAGAGCTAGGGGAGAAGGCCTTAGGGCTACGGGAACTCGCAGACATGGAAATCTTGTGTACGCAAGGGGAGAGAATACCAATCAACTCAAGAATCGTTGGTAGAAGATGGGGTCCGTATTTTGTGCAGCTGCTTCGTGAAGGGGCTGCCACACAGGATGGCAGCGATGCCGTGACCCTAAGGACCGGCATGTCTAGCCAGGCAGGTACCCGCATGTCTACTATGACTATCACGCAGTCGAATCGAAACACGGGCGACAGCAGCCTGTCCTTGGCAACGTCTCTAGGAAATTCCTCTTCAGCGGGCTCGATGAAGCCACCAAGTACTGCAGGCACCTCGGTTTCAAGTGGTTCTATAGATCCTAGCACCATCAACTCAGCTCCTACACCAGCTAGTCTACCTCCGAGTTCCCGACCACGGTGCCTCTATCTTCCACACACATCCCTAACAGTACAGGCACTTCTGCATTTCCTCTACACATCTTCTCTACCGCCTCCTACATCGCCGCTGTGTACACCACAAATCCTCTGCTCGCTGCTCCAGATTGCCCGGCCTTACAAGATTGACGGTCTATTGGAAGCCGTGGTTGAGCGTCTTCATACCCTGCTCGATTCTCGCAACGCGGCGGCCGTGTTCAATGCTACAGCTATGGCGGCAGGAGGGGGCCGAGGTATCGATGGTAGTATGAATCCAAACTTTTTCTTCTCCCTAGACTCACCTATCGCCACCGGCGGCGGCATCAACTCTTTTGGCAGCCGATCTCAGTCGATATCTCAATCAAGTATGGATGAGTCGGTTCGTGGGATGGACGGTCTTCGAATCAACACGAGTGTACCAATTAATCGACCCGGAAGTGCAGAGCTCAGCGCTTCGACAAGTGTTTCGGGTAGTGAATGGGGTAGCGAGGTGGGAGATAGCGAGCGTGGAGTTATCAAGGAGGTATGGACTGGCGAGTTAAGTAGCGTTATTGGACTACAAAAGCGTGGCCTGAGAGGGTTGATGGAGGGAAGACGGATGCGAGCAACAGCAGACCGCGAACGCGACGGCGGGCGGGGGGAGAGACAAATGGGTATGGGATCCCGCGTCGGCCTTGGAATCGCTGGCTCCTAGGAGGAGATGGAATTTTGGGCTTGGCTATGGACTGATGACGAAGAGACGTATTGTTTCTTTCTCGTTATTCTATTTTTTCTTCTAGGGGGTTCCCCTAACGTAGGGCGGGATGACCGTCATGAGTCACGGCTTCAGATTCTAGATTTCGACATGGGAATGGAATGTTAGCATGGGGGGATGACTACGTGGGTTTTCTTTACGGCGTTTTGGCGGGTCTTGTCTACCATAGTCCATGATATCACAACTTGCACTGGCGATCCAATTTACTATTTGACGGCCGGAATGCCCAAAGACAGGAATAACGACTCCCAGAGAACCGTATTATGTATGAAGTGAGGTTATTTACTGTCTAAAAATGAATGAATATGTTGATAGTGAATTGAAACATTGATGTTGAGAAATGCGACCAGAGGTCCGTTGTAGGAGGTAGTTCGGGCTAGCGACCGATGCTACACCACCTCAGTACATAGATAAGATACTAAGTACGTAGCGTGACCTTCGCATCACCAGGCAGCACTATTATTCAAACATGACGCCCTACCTACATTTATCTCGTTGGATATCATGATATTGTCTCTCTCACCGAGACCCTTCTTGATTAATCCTTAAATCATACGTGCTTAACTTAGATCGAAACAAGCAACAAGTGACATTTCTCGCGCGTCTACTACCGATATACCTACACTATGCATTGTCTTGTCCGGCCAAACCCACTATGCTTCCGCGACCCTGCTTGAGCTTTACGCTGCCCAGCGTCTACGACGACACGAAACTCGACTGCCGCGTCTACCACCCGCTATACCTGCGTGAGCCGTCGCATCCTGATGCGCTGCCCTGGGCGGGACACGCGGCTGTCGTCGCGCACCCGTACGCGCCGCTCGGAGGCTCCTTCGATGACCCGGTCGTCGACGTCGCGGCTGGCACGCTGCTGCAGCTTGGGTTTCTTGTCGCCACGTTTAACTTTAGGTCCGTTCTACACACCTGCCTGTCTAGATCTATACTACTCTAGCTCTGCCCTGCTAACATGGGCGGTTTGAGGGGAATAGAGGTGCTGCATCGTCGGAGGGCCGGACTTCCTGGACCTCGAAACCCGAGCAGGCTGACTATGTCTCTGTCGTTGGGTTCTTGGCGTACTACGTGCACTACCTAGACGCCTCGAAGTCTGTACATATACATACACATGCGGATTCGAGGAGTGATTCTGGGAATAGGAACAGGTTGCCGATCATGCTGTTCGGGGGGTATTCATACGGCGCGATGGTTACCACGTGCCTCCCGCCGCTCGAGACGATATTGGATTACTTCGCGACACCGGCTGTGCACACCCCCGAGGCGGATATCCGGCTCCGCGCCCAGCACCTCGCCGAGGCACGGAATGCGATGATGGCTGGCCGGGCGTCGCCACGGAGGGACCTGGGCGTGCGGATCGGAGGGGACGAGGACGGGTCACAGTCACTGAGGAACCATGATGGACGCGTCATGTCTGAGTTAGTGCGCGAGGACAGGATCCGGGAGAGTGTGAGGAACCTGCTCGCGCGCGCGAAGCTTGTGTATAGGAAACCCCCGCGCTGGACATCTGGATCTGGGGGTGAACCGGAGAGGGAAATGGACCATTGCCTGGAGAGGGTGGAGGGGGAGGGGGAGGTGGCGTTCCGCAGCGCGTATCTGGCGGTCTCGCCGCCGGTGGGGGTCGTCACGAGGCTGGCTACGATGTCCTTTGCTGGTTTTAACCCCTTGCCGGCGTCCTGGATGGCGCGGGGCGGCGGTGCGCAAGATAGGGTGAGGGTGGCTGGTGCTGGAGAGTATGCCTTGCTCGCGGCTAATCCTACGCTGGTTGTCTACGGTGACCAGGACGGGTTCATCAGTCAGAGGAAGATGCGCGAGTGGACGCGGCAGCTGGCGGGGGCTGGGGCCTCGAGGTTTCGGTATGTTGAGGTTGGCGGGGCTGGGCATTTTTGGGTCGAGGGGGAGGTGATGTATCGATGTGAGTTTTTGTGCTTCTCCTGTTTCACTTGTTGGGGTTGCTGGTTGCCTTTTCTAACGTGATTCGGATGGTAGTGAGGGATGCTATTGGCATATTTGCTACGGAGCTTATACGTTCGGATGGAAGCTCTGGTCCGTCTGAGGACATTGTTCGGGATTTACTTTGAGTTTTGGGATAGAGAATCACGAGACTATGATTTTATTTACGAGCGAGCGGATAGAGCTTATTTAGACTTTAGATGGTGTTTAATCCTAGAGACGAGGCTTGGCGCTTAAGTAGTATACCTATTGCATCTTCTCCTAAACTGTAAAATCTCTAGAGGTATAAAGGATCTTTTACGGATCTTAGGTATTTCAATCATGATACACATTAGTCTCATATTTCCTCGGTGAAGCTTGTCTAGGGAATTTCACTCTAGGTAGTTCGTCACTGCGGCCCTTGAAGACTACTTAGGTACTGTACTTCGTGCATTATCTATACCTCATCAACCTCTAGCTTGCCTATACAAACTCGGAATTGGGTCGAATATATGTTCGTGCCGAATTATAGGCGTACATCGCAATCCCTAAACTCCAGCGATATTCAGTTTTTTTTATTTGCGTTATTGAATTAAAAAGACCTCCGGCTATGAAAGGCCTCGTCTTATTTATTCTATTGCTATATTTATTCCTTCCCTCGAGATATATTCCCCTGGTAGATATCCCGCGCCTACTCTCCGCCATCCGTCCCCGGTGTTAGCTGCTGGCGCAACAATTAGCACGTAGCTCCTCCTACCCCCAAGCATTCCACAAGGCTTTATAGTTCCCAGAACCACACACTTCATTTTAACACATCATTCTTTCCTGGTTGATCCAGAATAATCTTGGGTTTTGCGCTCATCCCCCTCCTTAGCCACTGTGTCAAAGTCCCTAGCCACTGCGCCAAGCAGTATTTGGCCATCAGCCCCTTAGGAGCTGCTCTCCTTACTACAGCAACCCTTCCAACGTTGTGCTTACGCTCGAGGAAAGTTCTCAGCGGACGGACGAAGTCTATCAGATGATTATATATTTCATCAAGGCCATCTATGGATTGGGGCTGCGCTTTGGTGCTATTTTATCCCGTTAGTATGGTTATAAGAGGTGTTGTTTAATGCTACTTCCGAGAGTCTTGAGCCGGCGTTTAGGTTATACATACGCTTTCCCAATTTGTTCTTGTAGCTGCGCAAGGATGCTTTTCATCTCGTTGAAATGTCCTCGGAGTTTTTTGACAATAACCGCAAACCCCGATTTGTCTTTCTCGATCGTTGTTAGCGCATTCTCTCCTTCAACCACAATTTCGTCATTCCAATATTCAAGACCCAATAGCACCTCGTTCAAGCGGTAGTAGAGCTCTAATTCTGCGGTCCCATCAGATGTATGCTTTTTCATTTTCTGCAGGGCTTCGGATACCAATCCCTGAACCGCCTTGGCTAGATCCAGTAGAGGTTCGTCGCACTCGGTGGTATGGTTCGCATGATATTCCCTTAATAAGTTATTTATGATATCTATTACCTTATTATATTCGGTTTCAGGAATCTTGGGATCTTCATCGATGCTAGACCCGACGCTGGCGGAAGAATTTGCCATAGTACAAATAGGCACCAGATTTATCGGAAAATTGAAATATTATAACGCTTGAGCTGTATAACAAGGCTGTAGCTGAAGGTTTTCTCGAACCCTTTAGTTTCTGTATTCTAGTCGGTCTACAGGCCAGGTCAGGCTCACAGAGGTACCTACATCACATTTTAGTTGGCTAGAAAGGGCTCCGCTGGTCGGATACACCTCTCACACTAGCTAGCTTTGTAAACAGGCTTTGTTGGTTGGTTGTTTTGTGCGTTACGCTGTTATTGCAATGCCTGTGGCATATGATTAATCGATTTCGTACTATGTATGCTGTGGTTATTATTTGGGTACCCTTCATGATGAACACCTAGTACTAGGCTCTTCTACAACATTAATACCACCTCTCTTGAGAATCCTATTTCGTACCCCAACATTAGCTTTTCTATGCTGTATACCTTTGTGCCTCAGGTTAAAAAACTGCCAATAATAAAAGTATATAGAGTCAATACGACCCACCTTGGCTCTCTATTTGTTTTACAGTAGGTAGGAGTGGCCAACTCCAAAAGAAAACCCCACATGCACATGTCATGCATTTTGATCAGATGGTGCGGGTGCCCCCATATTTGATCCCCTCCCCCGCCTGATCCATGTCCTTCCCTTGCCTCTTTCGGTAACACTCCAACCTCGCCTACCTATTAGCAGCCTACTAGGCTGGAAGCTGTCCCGAACAGAACTCTACCAACTCTGACCTAGGCGGCTCTTTCTGGAGCACACATCCGATAATCTGGACAGAAGTCTGGGGCACATGCTGTCGATACCCATATTTGTGCTGTAGAGATCTCGGCCTACCTGTACTCTGGCTTCTGATCGGGCAGTAATCGGATCATGATACCTCCTAATCTACCTAGGGAGCCAGCCTATCTATCTATCTGGTCTAGTCCGTCCACCGCCTGTCTGTCTTTACTTTACTTGCCGCCTCCTTGATCCAGCACTTTTCGCTGACGCAAACCAAAATCGTCTTTGTCTCTTTCAAGTCCTACACCTGATTATTCTTCGCATTATCTAGTATTCCATTCATTGTCAAACCAAATCAAGACTACAGGCCGTATTCCGCTCCCGCCTAGTGCCGTCCACCTGTCCTACAGTCATTTAATTGTTTATTGTCGGTTGGCTGGTGATCTTTACATCATCATTGGCTTACTGTTATTATTACCTCGCCTTGTCCTAGGTGTTCTCATCATGGATTTTACTATCTTTGTAATACAACCAGAGTAAAACAATCCTTAATTGTGCTGACTGTACTACCGTCGGCTGCCGGGTACCTCTCCTCCTTCATATCCAGTTCGATCTGCTCATCTGCCATGCGACGTCATTGTTCACCGCTTACCTCGACTCGCAACAAAAGAATGTCACTGTTCCCCCACTATCTGCTTCGAAATATAGAGACGAGATGACCTTTTTTCTCAACATTCTCCCGTCTCTTCCTCTGACTCGTCCCGCCCAACTCGAAACCAAGGGCACTAAGCTTCAGACGAAACCATACTCTACCGCCGTCTACTCGCGATCCTCGCCCTCCGTCGTCGCATCCGTCTCGAGAGTTGTCGACAATTTCCTATACTTCAAAGATGGCCTGACCCATCGTCAGCGCGAGGAGAGGAGGTCTCGTGACGAGCGCCGCCAGATCCTTCTCGCCCGTATGCACAATGCTGAGTCCTGCAAGCAGTGGGACGCTGCTGCCCAAGAGCTGGACGTTCTCGAGGGCAATGAAGAGTGGAAGGCAGACACATCGACCGGAGACTACAATCCTGAAATACTCGCGATGCGCCTAAGAGACTTGGACGAGGCCCGCATGGCTGGCGACATGCGCGCTATGATGCACCTCGTTAGGACAGCTCTGTCGCGCGATCTTGGTGGTATGGGTAATATCGATCTCTATCGCCATTCGTACTCCGGTACGAAGAAACTTATTGAGCGCTATGTCGATTCCGCCCTGCAGACGATCACGGCCCTCATTGAGCGTAGCGCTCCTCACTCACATGTCCCCGATCACGAGCATTTCGAAGCCCGGGATCTGCTAGATTCTATGTTATATGCTCGCCAGAGCTTTGGCCGAAGTGCCCTTCTGCTCAGTGGTGGTGGTACCTTCGGCATGACCCATATTGGTGTCCTCAAGGCACTATTCGAGGCCAAGCTATTACCGCGCATCATCTCTGGCGCGTCGGCCGGCTCCATTGTGTGCTCTGTCTTTTGCGTAAAGACAGACGATGAGATCCCCCAAGTTCTGGACAAGTTTCCCCACGGCGATTTGGCTGTCTTTGAGGAGCAGGGGAATGAAGATGGACTCCTCGATCATTTGCGAAGGTTATTAACCGAGGGCAGTTGGTCGGATATTAAGCACTTGACACGCGTCATGCGCGATCTTCTTGGCGACATTACCTTCCAAGAAGCATACAACCGCACTAGACGTATATGCAATATATGTGTATCTACGGCCTCCATCTACGAGCTTCCTCGACTGCTTAATTACGTTACAGCACCCAACGTTATGATCTGGTCGGCCGTTGCTGCTTCTTGCTCTGTCCCGCTGGTCTTTAGCGCTGGTGCACTGCTTGTAAAAAATCCAATTACGGGGGAACACAGTCCTTGGAATCCAACACCCCAGGTGTGGATTGATGGCTCCGTCGACAACGACCTTCCCATGACGAGGCTTTCCGAGATGTTCAATGTTAATCACTTTATCGTCTCTCAGGTTAATCCCCACGTTGTTCCCTTCTTGGTTAGAGATGATATGCCGTGTCCCAAGGACCACCATTCCATCGTTTACAAGGAAGAGTCCGATTGGTTACACACAATAACGTCTCTCGCCAAGACGGAGGCGTTGCATAGGATGCAACTGATGGCAGAAATGGGAGTGTTCCCCAATCTAGTAGGCAAGCTTCGATCAATCCTGAGTCAAAAATATTCGGGTGACATCAACATCTTACCGGCCATTGGCGTGTTCGACCTCCCCAACATTCTTAAAAACCCCACAAGCGAGTTTATGACACGCTCATGTATCCTCGGCGAGCGCGCTACGTGGCCCAAATTGGCTCGGATATGGGATCGTTGCGCTATCGAACTTGCCCTAGATCGTGCCGTCCATGCTCTACGAGCCCGTGTCGTTTTTAGTAAAAGTCAGGTCGACTTGCGGAGGATGGCGACGGGTTCACTGTCGGCCGGACGGAACGGGAACCATGAGTCACTCCTTGCGGTGCCTATGCAAACAGATGGTATACTACTAAAGGAAAAACTAAAACATCGCCACCGAAGATCGAGCGGAAGCAACCTGGTCGACCCTTATCACCACGGCTCCGTGTATGAAGCCCCTCATAACCACATGGATATCAACTCGGATGATGATGAACGGCTTGAAATAACGATGCGCCACGCTCGCAGAAAGCCCAATTTGAAACTGAAGAAATTTCCAAAACATCATACATTCATCAGCGGTCCGCACACAGGCCCCGCGGTACCTTCTACTTCGGAGACAGAATCATTTGATTTTTCACAGCCACTAACACCCCCACCGCGACCTACCAATGAACACGTCCACTTTTCTCCTAAGAAATATGCGGCGGATGGTGGCGCTGCTCATGTATTGGAAACCTCGGTTATGAGCTTAGGGCCTTCGGCTCTTAGTAAGGACGCTAGGTTCGAGACGAGCGCTTCGGATGCGGATGTTGAGAGTCATGCTGATGCGGATGTTTCTGATCCCGTATTTCAGCCGCCTGGCCGTTTCGACGGCGAGGCGTGGGTTTCTAAAGATCGTACTACGGCACCAGACGCCCTTCCATTGTCAAAGAATATTCGCTCGTCGGCATAGTAGGACTGCGACGAGTAATACTGCCTTGTGGCAAGAGGCGTGATGTGTAGAATAAAGCCCTTCGACTGCACCCGTTAAGTGAGTCAGGGTGCCCGTCTGGCTGAAGCATTTTTAGGCACCTATACAGGCAGGCTTTTGGATACTAGTAGAGCACGAATAGCAAATATTGTATTCGAGGCTAAGAAAGGTTTACTCTCGATTCGAAGGAACGGAAGAACCGATACACATGGGCACATTGGAAAGGATTACATGGTAGATGGTGGCATATCTTTTTCTTTTGTTTTTGGAGAGCATTGGTTTTTTGGAGTTGCGTCGCCCCATACCCATACATAGCATTAATTAGGCGGTGTTTGATGAGAAAGGACTACAACGTTTGTTTAACAACCACGCATAGGATAATGAAGTCAGTTACCTTAACCAGATTGTAATTTACACGGAGAATGTTAGTATTCTTCCCCGAGGCCCTCTAAGAGCCCGTAGAATTCTTCCGTCCCGGTAAACCCCATCCATGGATTAAATATCAAGCCCGCGTCTTCCCTGCGCGCATCAATTGTCATGTTCCAGGCTGAAGATGGAGTAGAACGAGAAGGCGGCGGTTGCGATTGCGGTTGAAGCTGTTCGCTGCCGTAATTACTCCCTAGAGGGAGGACGAGCGCTTCCGTCGTCGGGGTTAGGTCGCCGGTACCGGTGCTACTCAGAATGCTCGGTTTCGGGCTCGGGAAGGCTGGGGGCGCTGTCTGCTGGCTCGTAAGATTATTGTATAGGGACGGGGCCCCCGCGATCTCGTGGCTGTCGTCTGCGAAGTCGGATTGGAGAAGCAGACTTTGCACAGATAGCCGCTGTCGTGAGTTCGCGTACTGCGAGATCTTGGTCGAGGACCGAGGCGCCGCGGGCTCTGGCTCGGGCTCCGGGAGCTGGGCTTCGCGGGGAGGCGGCTGTGGTTCTGGTTGTGGTTGTCGGGCGAGGCGGGTTGTATAGCTGGATATTAGATGTTCCAGGGCCGTTCTCTAGTTGGTAGTTGGCGGTTAGTTGGCCCCAAGTCAAGTCAATGATGGAATTATCGAAACTGCTGTCGCGACCATGACCATATGGACTTACTAGAGATTGCGTCGAGGCCGAGTATGGGAAGAAATTGGTGATGAAATGGAGCGAGATTTCTGTGGCTTTGCGGATGGATGCTTCGAGTGAGGATGTCGCGCACGGGAGACGCGCGCCGAACATTACTAGACGGGCGCTTTCGAATGCGCATACGGCTGCGTCTCGCTCTAGTAGAAGAGGCCTGCGGCTGTCGCCGGGGTGGTTCGTGATGAAGTCGCCCAGGATTTGGAGGATGCTCTCGGCGTGGTTTAAGCATTGTGCTTGCACTTTGATTGTGGGTTATGAGGTGTCAATATGACGTGCAAGCTGATGGGGATGTATGTATGTTGATGCCAACTTACTGCTAATGCGATCTTCAGTGCGGATGCTCGCGAGAAGCTTGGATGGGGCTGCCTCGCTGTAACCGTTTAGGAACATGCGGTAGAGATCGCAGTGGCATTGATGGTATGACACTAAAGTGTCTGGTTAGTTTACGATGAGCAGTCGAGAGGGCTGATCCGTACATATGACTTACTATGAAGCATCACAAATTGGGCCGGCCATTTACATGAAGCGAGACTCGAGACCGAGTACTGATGTTCTGGGCTCAGAGCCGCTTGTAGGCAGGCTAGCTGCTGCTCAAACTGCTGAATACGACCCCCGATCGTCGAAGGGGATTCCTCGCCGAAGCCAACACGCCGGTTGAATCTGGGGATTAGGTATTAATCATCAGTGAAGCCCTCTCCTCAACCTTTTCCCCTTATACCTCCCACGGCGGGCAAACCCGATGGTTTTGGACCAGACAGACGTACCTCATAGCAGCCCGTCTCGCCGAAGTGAGACGCAAGAAAGCGCCGCGCAACCCCATAGCCGCGACGTTATCAGACGGGCTCGGCCGGAGCATCCCCGTCTGGCACTGCTGTCCGGCGGCGAAGATTTCTTCGCGACAGGGCAGCTGCAGGTAGATGGTCTCCTCGGGACAGAGCTCGAACTCGCGCAGGCCGACGCAGAAGTAGTCGTCTAGGAGGTAGAGGGCCCAGAAGAGCCGTCTGCGCGCCTCCTATTTATTACACTGGAGTCAATAATTTCCACTTACAGTAAAATTTATTAAGGGGTTCGGGAGGCTGCAGGAGTATCAGGAGCAGGAAATGCCCGTTAAGGTAATTTATGACTCCCAGACATTCCAAAAGGGGGAATAAAGGACTCCAGAGAACTAACCTGGGCGACAAAAGCGAGCTCGGAGCGCTCGTAGTTGAGCCGTAGGGCCACGGCTGTTCGTGCTGCGAGGGCTGCTAGCATCTAGGCATTTTGTTAGAAGTCAATGGTCTACTTTGGCCCTCCAAACTTTTACATCCTGGAGCGAGCTCATCCGAATCTTTATCCAATAGAGACTTTTGTCGAGAGGAAACGAGAAATCCCTGGACATATTGACTTACAAAGGCAGTGGGAAACTCGCCGCTCTCAATACGGTACCGGACGACTAGAAGCAGGGCCTGGAGATGGAAAATGGACGGACGGCCGATCTGTTGTAGAAGCAGCTGCTCCGCCCGCTGAGCCCAGATATGATGGCGGTGCGATATGCGCTGTAGGTGTAGAGATGTTATGGCGCAGATGGCGAATTTTAGCGGCTGGTTGATAGTACCGTCTCGACATCGCCGGATAACAGTGGGCTTATGTAGAAAAGCAAAAGAAGGGAGAGGGTACAAGTAGTTGAAGTAATCTTCTACATTTCCCACGACCGTTGCAATATCTAGCAAGGCAGTTCCCGGGGCTTTTGCCGCTATGCTTGATACTGGGTTCTCGCCATCAGCTCTTTCTGTCGGCTGCATTGGTATCTCCTGTCCCGGAGTTGTCGACGAGCGGTCTTTATCTAGGGCAACGGCGAGAGTTGCACCGCCGTGCCTCTTGGCTACCGGGTATGTGCATTCCCTCCCCTTGCGGACGCAGTTGGAACACCGCGGCACCTCACCGTGGCAGCGCGTCTTCTTGAAGTGGCAGGGGATGCAAGCTTGCATCCGCCGCCGACGCTCTGGGGACTTTAAGGCATATCGACCCGGCGACTTGCTTGGGTGCTGTTGAAACGAACATTCGAAGCCCAGACGCTCGCAGTTGTGGCAGAGGCCCTCTCTCCCGTCACAGCGAACTTTGCGGACCCGGCACTGCGAGCACGTGGCTCGTTTTGTCCTTGGTAGGACGGCTGGTGTGGTGATTGGGCCTAGTCTCCGTTCTACTTCTATTCTCGAGGTCTGTCTTATTCCGTCATCTTCTTCATCGTCGCCAACAGGGCGAGTGCCTTGTAATGGGCGTAATGGTCGTAGAGTCATCACCACATGAGGCAATCTCGGCTTAGAACCTCTTGGCAGATCAGATAGAAGACGTAGGTATTATGTGTCTGCCTGCCTTCGCTCCAACTTCAATCTCTTTCTTCGTCTTTTCCTTTTCTCTTTCTCCGCTGTTTGATCATTCTCTTCTAGCTCGAATTATAGCGTCAAATGTTTCCGGCTTAGACTAGAATATTAGCAGACAGCTTAAACTAAAGTCGTACAGCAAACGGGTATAAACGTACCTGTGTATTGAAGCTCTTATGACGATACATAACCCCTGCGTTGTACTACCCTGTCGCTGTCGGCTACCGGATACTCCACATCCTCGTGAGCTTGTCGTGCGTTAATCTCCGCAACGTGCGGGGAAAGGACTGGGCTGGATTCCCGTCGTAGGTACCTAGAAGAATACTATCTTCTGGCAACTCACCGGCCAGTCTATTAATAGAGATATATCGAATGTGCGGTCTACGTAACCTGGTGATCAGGGGCAGAGGACTTGACCATGGAGCGAATAAGCGCGACGAATCACCTGCCGATTGACTGGGAGCGTGAGCGGCAGCGCGTCACCTTAGCGTGGATGGCGTAACGGAATTCATTTTCGTCATCCCGGTTCCAGGATATTTGCTCTTCATAGTTAGCATGTTGTTTCTCGTACAAGCGAGAGTGTTTTCGGGTTATATTAGTACTGTACTGTAAGTGCGGCTAGTTAGGAGCCGCTGTTTACAAGGGTCGAATATGTCCAGCTTGCTTCGTGATCCGTTTCTGCTCTCTTTCAACCTACCTTCAACATTAACAACATGTGTCACCGCTCCTTAAACTCTACAGAGCCGTCTATGTATGAACGTAGGGATGACATGGTTCAGTGGATAAGACGAATAAGAAGACTTCCTTTTGCTACTAGACGACTATTTTCACGGACGTAGCAATTCACGCGACCGACAGCAAACGGGAAATCCAATGCTCATGAGTGTTGGCATGATCGGCGAGGAAAGAAGTTGAGAATAGGAAAATACGCTTCTGTATACGGTCGGCATGTATTAGAATTGAATTTTTTTTTCTTATTACCGGGAAGTGAGTATCGTAGCATCGAGGATGCCATATTGAGTGGGTAGGATCGGATAACCCCCGCTTCAACCCTGAGCTGCCCGACCGGCGGGTCAGGCTCACTCATAGTCGCAACGAGCCTACTGGTCCTGGCGGCGATATCGAATCTCGAGGCTCATTTTCACTCATTCGGTTCAATCACTCTAAGCTTTTACTTTCCCCCCGAAAGTTAGGTTGGCAGTACTGCATGCCAGAGTGAAAGGAGACGAGCATATTACTACTTGTCCGCCCCCCCACCTAAGCCTACAAACATCATCACCATGGTTGGACACGTGTGAGTAAATCAAGTGATGGCGATGAGATTGACCAGATTTAGAACTAAAAGTTCCCGTTAGGAATATGATGGACGATGTCCTAATAACAAACCGTATGCAGGCTTCAATAGATTAGTGCAGTATATGTTCTGACCAAAGTAGTGCCACCGGAACATCTTCGATCAGCTTTGAGAATTCTAATCTCTCAGGGGGCGACAACACAACAGCCATTTGTTCAGCATATCCGCCAACGTCTTCTGGATTCACCCCCTGGACTGGCTACCCCTAGGATACTCTTCCCCATACCTAATAAACTGACTCCGGAATTTACTGAGTATCTAGCCTACACAAGGTGTCTTTTCTCAAGCAAGTTGGCACAAGAGTCATTGCACTAGTACGTTTACCGTTGCCAGTTGAATAGTTTCGTGAAAATAACTCAGGATACTAGCATAGATTTTCTTGTCAAATGCCTACGTGAGGCGGAAACGAATTGGTCTGTTGGCTCGGAACTATACCAATCCCTCACACGATTTGACGGTGACATAGTGCAGGCGGTTCAGGCTCTGAAAGAGTCTAATCCGCCGAAGAACAATGAGCTTGAATCTAAACTCGTCCAGCTCCATTCGTCCCTACAGGAATTCCGCCAGTACTGCCACCAGTTCCGCGAAACAGTTGATTCGCCTTTGGATTATCCGTTCGAAAGGTCAGAAAGACAGGTCGCTGATGTTTTGCATATGTTTTATCCTTCTCGCCTGGCTCCCTCGGAATCGGATAAGACGGATAACGCCTCGACTCCTCTGTTAGATGCGTCAATAGGACAAGCGGCCGAGACCTTTACATTGGGGCCCTTCAAAGTTCCGCGACTCTTCAACGGCTTCTGGCAACTTTCATCTCCTTCTTGGGGAGCGGGGTCGGCTGACTCACAAGAGGCAGCACTTGTGCAGCTACTCAAAGCTGGGTTCACTGCAGCAGATATGGCAGATCATTATGTAAGAAGCTAACGTTGAAGAACTTCGAAAAGGGTGTGATGATACTAAGACAAAATGCTATAGGGAGACGCAGAGCTTGTATACGGCCAATTTCGGAACAAGCTCCCACCACAAATTAAGGACAAGGTGTTTGCAGCTACGAAATGGTGTGTCTTCGGGCACGTTGGTGGCGAGGTCACTGATGAGTGGGTGCTAGGAGCGGTAAAAGAGCGATGCAGACGGCTTGGGGGTAGAGTTGAGTTGCTACAGTTCCACTGGCACGATGTGAGTGGTTCCCATCCTCTCGATAACCATGAAATAATGTTCATTTAATGTTCAGTACGGAGCGAAAGAATATCTTGACGTTCTAGTCAAGCTTGTCGCTCTTACGAAACCTCACCCTGAGCTAGTCGGCACTATCGGTCTATGCAACTTTGACTCAGCACATACTGAAGAGGCGTGTGAATACCTCCTTTCGAAAACCGGCGCTGTCGGGATTGTATCCAATCAAATACAGGTGAGATTTGAAGTTTCGGGTGATGGAAACCTACTAACGAAGCGATATCTAGTTCTCTGTCGTAGATTCGCGCCCGCTGCAGAAGATGTGTGCGGTGTCGGCGAAATATGGCCTAGAACTTCTCACATATGGCTCATTCGTATGTAATCGCATAGGTATGAACGATTTGAAGACTAACCAATTATCTAGTGTGGTGGTTTCCTTTCTAATCGCTGGCTCAATCAGCCTTTGCCAGAAATGTATTCCGCTTCTACTCAATTGACACCATCTCAGCGCAAGGCAAGTAACAGACGGTATACTATGTCGCGAAGTAGCCAGTATTAATTCCATCAAACAGTACTTGGGGATGATATGTGACTGGGGGAGCTGGGATGACTTCCAGAAGTTACTATCTAAATTATCTGCCGTCGCGGACAAGCATGGGGTCTCACTTACAAATGTGGCTATTCGATGGGTTCTACAAAAGCCCCAAGTCGGAGCAAGTGAGTATTTTAACAACGAGAGCCTGGAAATTTCGCCTATGCTAGGTCTTCACTTATCTCATACTTAAGCTTTAATATTCGGAAAGTCTGCTGATTACCACTCTATCACTAGTTATTGTCGGGACAAGACTCGGCGTGACGACTCACGATCAAGACAATCTAGCGGTTTTCAACTTTAAACTAGATGATGATGATATGAAGGTCAGCCATTTCGTTCGATTTCCTTTTCACGCCAGATTCTCTCTACAAATGTTCCTTTCACGATTCATCTTTCGATAACCTTACCCCCTTTTGCCAACCCCTGACTCTTCATCTATACTCCCTCAAAGAGAACCCCTTATCGATAAATAACACTGACGAATGTGGAACGAAGACTATTGATGGAATTGCATTGGGCGAGAAAAACGAGAGAAGTCTTGCGCTTTTCGAGAGCCTGGGTGACTGCGGTAATGAGTACCGAAAAATGCATTGAGGCGCATTAGTGGTTATACTGTGCTTTACTATGTAGACAATATATGCGACACACCTATTGAAGGCTAAGGGGTAGCTATAGATACTTTATAAGAAACTCTGACCGTAGCGCAAAGGTGTGCTGTAGTCGCACACGACTCTAGGTTGCTCTTAGCGTTTGACGGATATTGGGAGGTTCTAGTAAAATTATGCAATTAGATAGAGGCTACAACGCCTCTATTACTCGGCTACTTATTAACCTGTGCCTAAAGCAGAAAATCGACCAATTTTGTGATGAAATATCTCTGCTATCTTTCATTTTCATATCTAGGGGACTATATTGTAAGCATGGGGAGATCTATCCGATCCACTCTCGTCGGCTTGAAATGCGGGGGAGAGGGATCGAATGGAGTACTTCACCGGCAAGCATCGGTCGACCCAGCGTGCTTAGGCAATATCCCGGAAATTAATCAATTAAGCTACATATTTGGTACGTCAGGAATATTCTAGATCCCTTTCCCCAGAAAGCCAAGGCATTCCACGCATTATGCCGCCTCAAGACGAATTCGAATTATACGACCTTCGCGTTGAAGTTGTCTGTCCGCCAGGCGAGCGTATTCTTTGCGGGGCGCGAGAGGGGGACTATTTCACGCTGCAAGGCGAAATGATGTACTTGCCGCCCGGACAGGGTATTAGCATATACAGCCTCGGTAAGTGAGGAGGGTGAGAGAAAGTTGGTGATCTAGGGTTCTGGTAACTGACTTCTATCAGCATCCGTGTTGCCACTGCTAGCTGCAAAGCAGAGAGTGACACATACGAACGACTGGATGACTACGGACGCCCTAATCGCTTGCCCCGATCCGAATTGCAAGTCGAAGTTGAAGATCGTTCGTACGGGAACTCGCAAGTTTTATCATTCAGAAACGACTGCTACTCAACTGAATAAAGAGGAGTGACAAATTATTGGATGCTTTATTAGGCGCTGACGGGGATGGTGTTGGATGCGAATAGACACAATCTTTTGATAAGGTTGTCTAAGCCCATATACTAGCATCATTGGTGATAGTGGTCGATTAGATAGAGACTCTTAGATTTGTAGTTCCATATGACAGTTACGCCGACGGCATTTCTTCGCCGTGATGACTTTCCTCCGTGAAGTTATTATCTGAACATTGACGACGATTTTCACCTCGTGTCGTGCCCCTTAATTTTACATCCGCGCTGTCGCCTCTCGTATCCTCCCTGAAGCCTCCCCCATGCTTAGTCACTGTGCTCACGTGTAGCCAACTCCACGTTGGTGCTGGGCCAGAAATGGCTCAGGTCTCCGACCGGGAAGTTGAACCTGATCCGCATCTCTCCCGCCATGATAACGAAGCACATATACCAACCTAGCATCGATACGGCAAAGATAATCGCGCCGCCAGCCTTTCATCAGTTAGTATTAAGGCCTAGCCCTGCTGATTGCGATCCAATAGACTTACCTTTTGAAGGTGGCCCGCTGCCTCATAATCACCCCAAGACGACTTGAAGTATGCACCACCGAGAAGCCAGGTTGCAGTTGCTGTAAGACTGAAGATGGTCGCTAAGACTGCGTTGATCCTAGTCGTGAAGATAAAGAACGTGAAGAAGGCAAAGCCCCAGACGATAAGATAAAGCCCGATCGCAGCATTGTACTCTCTGGATGCTGTTCCGGTCGGGTCTTCAGGGGTGGCGAAGGGAATACCGAGAGCAAGGTTGGGCACCTCGAGGAGTCCAAAAGACAGCCAGAATACAGAAAACAATCCCATAACCATCATCGAGAAGAAATTTCCCAGAATCCATTCGAAGATAAGAGCAAGGATCATCGTGACCGGTCCTACGAAAAAGAAGATACCACTGTCTAGTCTTTAGCTGAAATTCAAAGTGGTCAGGGGTAATCGGAGTAAACATACGCAACGGGCGATAGCCCTGAAGTTCCTCCCCATCCCATGACGATCATGGCGAAAGTAGAAGCGGAGATGACAAAACTAATGGTAGTAAGCCTTCTATACGCGGATAACTTCGTAACAGCGACAAGAAAGAAGACTCACCCGATGAAGCCAAGTGCCGTCGGATTAGCAAATCGCTTGCTGTAGTCACCGGCATGGGGAACCTTAGGGCTCAAGTAGAGCTACGCTTCTAAGTTAACAGCCATTCTTAATCTAAGCTGAGAAAATAGTATATAAAGGAGCTAATACCTTCTCGAAAAGCTCGGGAGACATTGTCACCCCAGTGGGCGTACGGTGCAACCCCTTCTCCTCATCATGGTTCGTCATAGAATATGGGATCTGTTGATTCGCCATCTTTTACTTAATCACTGCCTATTTTGATCTCTTGAACTGTCGAAGAAGAACCGGCAACCGCACGAAGAAGCAAGAACAGTAGACCCGCATCAGATTATCTCTTCGCGGGGCCCTTCCTCTTTTTACAATTTTCCATTTCTACGTGAGCTGACGGAGTCTGGGGTCGAGGGGGCCCGAATAGGGCGAAGCGGCAGGTGAAGGCCAAGCCCGTCTGTGAGCACCATTGAAATAACCATTTCTTCCAGACCTGTAGGATGAAATTAGATGTTTACGGCGACCCTCCGTACTGCCGAGGACCGATTCTGGGACACTATATGAGCGTCTAGTAACCGCGGTTTATTGCGACCCTACGCATCATTCGCGGGGCGAGAGCCTCCTTTGACGCGGCATTTTACTGCGTGACAAATTTCGACGTGTCACTGGTGTGCCTGTGAGTAAAGGCGAGTAGATGAGTGTGCTTAATGGTTATCTTAAAGGGGGATATTTCATAGCCCGCTACGGGCGCGTTACTGGGCTAGGGTTGTTATTGGGGACGGATGAAATAATATTACCCCCCCGCTTAAACCGTTCGGTAATGCACATGTGCTTGTCACCTGCATCTCGGCAGTGTCCGCGAGAGGTACGTCCTCAGCCCAGATTCCAGGTCAAAAACTCAGGTGATTGGATGCTACACGCTAGAGCCTAGGTATCGAAAGAGATGCAGCCCATTTCCGTATCCATTCAAAGGCTTGCCCGCTTCAGGTAGCAGCCGCTTGATATTTGCTGGGCACCAACGCCGCCATTCGTCGTATTAATCCGGTATGAGTCCGGAGGTTGCTCGGCGTGTCCCTACGGCCTGAATAGGTAGGTGGCCAAACTTTGGATGGGATAATATTCTCTAGCCTACACATACCAAGAATGATATCATCCAGCACGAAGAATCGGCCTCTTCATTCTTTAAGCTTCTTCCATAGATTGTTCTGTGCTGTATTGCTGACTTAGTTCTGTTAGTCGATCCTTTTTAGCCATTATTATCCTATTGGCTAATAAACCCTTGGCGCTCGCCCTGGGAACCGCTTGATTGCTTGTGGCAGAAGAGTGCGAATACAGACTAGTTTTTATGGTAGAAAGGGGTGAATCTCCTCTTAATGTATCTGCGATGCACCAGAATCCGGTTACTTACACGATAATATTTCCCCTGCTGTTGACCTTAGGCGAATACAACATGCTTGCCTTTCGTTCTGACACTCGTTAATATTTAAGTTATCTCCTCCATCAATGCCGACTAAGGACCGACTATTTAGTGTATGCACATGCCGTGACTGATCACATGCCTCTTATCCTTCGTTCGTTACGATACTCGGTTCGTTCCTTTCTTTCTATCGTATCTCTTGAGTAGCTAGATAATGAGGTAACCCGAATTAGTAACATATATATGACCAAGAAGTTGTATGTTATATCACAGTTTTTTTTTTTTTTTTTTTTTTTTTTTTTTGATTTTAACTAGGTATGCCAGTATAGCAGTGTAGAAGTATTTACGCTTTTGCTAAGCCTTTATGATTTAATCTGCTTTAAATTATAAGTCCTAATTAGCAGCTATACGGAAAATTGTCGCAGCAATATAGCATTTTAAATGGCGCTAAAATTATTCAGTATTAGTGTTAGTGAAACAGAAAATGCGTAGAGCCAATTTAACGCCCCCATTCAGAATTTCTAGAAACTTACTTGACTAAGTGTGACTAAAAAAAGTTATTGTGAAGCAGTCGAATTCAAGAATGCCCGAATCAATAGTTAGCTAAGAATAGAAATAAAGGCCAACCGTACTGGGACTTCTGAAAAGAGAATTAGAAAATAGGATTACGAAGAAAAGACATGTTTATGATGCTCGTGGTTTAAGACGCACAGTGTCACAAAGTGCCAAGCGTTCATACAGATCACCAGGAGACTGTATAGACCCATATAGACAAAGAAACCATTCCTGTATATAGACAGTTGTTGGTACCTAGGATAGTTAGAAAGGATTCGCGCAACAACAAGTGTCTTTCACCCACCTATAGTACAGGGTCCCTGACACACAGCCCTCTACCTTTTCTAAGCAAATCATGTCATTACTCGTAAACCTTACATTAAATGGATAGCAAATAATAAAGTAAATAAAAACATATCTTCCACGGTGGTGGAGACCTGGCATGATCTGGAGGGGCGTGACTGGGACGGAATCTACGGGCTGCCGAGAATTTGATCGATTTTGATCCGCTTACTCGGGCTGTATTTCAACATATTGGATAATAATGCTGAGAGCTGTATGAAACTTTTCTAAGGGAAGGGATATTTGATAAATATGTTCTCTTCTTTATTTGGTAGATGCTTGTATTCAGTATGCTGGTGCCCCTTATCCTGTCGTCTCTGACTTGGCTGAGCTCCATAGACCCGTAGCTTCTGGATCCCTTTAACCTAGAACCGTTGCCGAAGCACAGACAATCTAGTTCCGATAGCATACCCATAATCACATGACTTCTAGCGGCTCGAAAGGCCTAGGAAGGGCACTAAGGAATAATTCTAAGTCTAAAAGGGAGTGGCAAAGACTAGTTCCACTTAGAGATATAAATATGGGACTTCCATTGTAGATCTCGAAGATAGTGCATGTAAGAGACCAACGGTCGCTGTAAAATCCGGGGGGCCCCGAACTCTCGAAAATTATTTCAGAGGCTGCGTAAGCGGACGTACAGCCAGGTCTTTCTAGAGGGGTTTCGGCGAAGAATGACTCGCCAAAGTCAATGATTGCCACTGAGCTTGAAATCAAACTCTTACGCTAACTCGATCGTACAGGACACACGACATTTTCAGGAGCCTTAGGTTGTGGAGGGTCCCCCGGGACAGTCTCAGTCTCAATCATTTCTAGTTCTTTTAGTGACTCCATAACCTAGTCCTTATCCATTTCATCAAGGCCGTCAATTCTCAATACATATCGTCTCCATATGCTACTCGAGCCTAATACTAGTGATAAAAACGAAATATAAGTTCCTCCAAATAGCGCTTCTCTGTCTTAAGATGGGAGCAGCGCGGGTGACAATTTCTCCCCTTCATCACGGAGGAGAACTAAAACGTTATACCACAAGTAGATCGTTGTCAAGGTAGGAACCTTGACATATTGTAGTTACTTAATTGGGACCATAACATAAAGTGGGACACCACACATCGTATACTCCTCTCTGGAGACCTAGGTACCTTCACAGAAATTCTGGTGATTGGAATGAAAGCTAAATCATCGTGATATATTAAACAATGTGAAGGAAAATCTTACTCCTAGCACTTAAAATCAGCTAAAACACCGCGTAACTCAAAGTTGCTTACGCTACATCTGTATATACAGAGAATACTTCGAGAAAAGAGTAATAGTAGGAGGGTAAATATGATACCGACTAAACCCTAGAATAATCGAGCTCCACCCCCTCTTGGGCCCCCGTATAACCACGCGCCGCCACCCTCTGGTCCGCCAATCGCTAGCCATTCGCAAGGTGCTGGCTCAAATGTGTTTTCCCACCTTTGAGAGGCGACTTTGTCCGTCAGCGACTCTCCAGAGACTTCTTCGCCAGATGAGAACTCTTCCTCGTTATTTTCAAGAGCTTGTATGGCCTCTCTCTTCCTCCTGCTACTTCCGCTTGGAGGAATTTTGATACCTTGCGTCCACTGGAAGAAGTTCGATCTGTCATAGATTCGCTTAACTTGTTGGAGTTTGAGACGGTTTTCGCCGTAATAGGCCTTCTCGTAGGCATCATCGGCCAAGGAAGCATCCGGGAAAGCCACAAAGCAAGCCTGCTTCGTCATAGACAATGGTTTCAATCTGTCTTTGAATTTTCCTAAGAACCCTCTCATGTCCCTCTCTAGGAATTTGTCTCGGAATTGCATCATGATGTACGCGTGATACACAGTTTCACGCCAACGGAAAGCGGTAGCATCTCTTGGCTTTCTACTTGCTTCGCCTCCCGAGTGGATGAAGGAGACTTGGCACAAGCAATTAGTTTCTGCTTTGAAAAGTCTCCTAAAGGCCTCTAGCTCCTCCTTCACAATACTCACGATCGCCGCGAAATCATGGGGATCGTTTCCGAAGCAGAAAGAACTAAATATGCGGAAGGTTCCATTGGAAGGAAATGCGCGTACAACTTCCTCATCCCACTGTGCCACGAGTGTCTCGTGTAGAAAGCGAGAGGATCTCTCCGGGAGGACTCTTCGCTTTAGCTGCTTTTCGAGCTCTTTGTCAAGAGCCGCTTTGTGAAGTTCCTTGCCGAAATCCTGCTCGTTTCCGTCGTAATATGCGAGAAAGCGAACAGCTAGAGCACCGTTTTGAACTTCGGTATCAGAAAACCAGCTGCTATCTATTGTCATCTTATCAGACCAATCCATTGTATAAAACCTATGCATCGTGTTAATAAGGGTTCTATAGTCGTCTGTTGGGTCTGGTAGCCACGTGAAGCGGCCCGCTGTTAACATATCTCCTTTAAGTGGAAATACTTTCAGCTTCATTTTGACTACAACTCCAAAATTGCCGCCACCTCCGCCACGAAGCGCCCAGAAAAGAGAACCCTCCTTCGAATTAGGGCTGTCGTTTTCGCCGACGGTGACCACGTTACCATCAGCTGTGACTATGGTAATCTCCGTGACTGAATCAGCCCCCATCCCCAGGCTTCTTGAGAAGGGGCCGATACCACCACCAAGAATGAATCCGCTAACTCCAACAGTTGGGCACCGCCCACCGTTTAGCACAAATCCATTCAAGCGTGCATTTATAAGCGGCTTATACGCGTTGCCCCATAAAGCGCCACCTTGCACTTTCATAATCTTCTTATTCATGTCAAGCTTGACTTTATTCATCTTCGCCATGTCTAATAGTACACCTGTATCTGTTGTCGAGGATCCAGTGTAGGAATGTCCCCCATTTTTAATGGTAAGAGAGATACTATGCATTCTAGCTGCTACGACGGCTGCTCGTACGTGGGATGTCTGAGTTGGTTGTACGACGCATATCGGCCGGGTAAAACGGTAAAGAAGATTGGAGGTTGCAACAGCTCGCTCATATTCTACTTCGCCGGGGGTGTGTACGATAACCCCCCCTTCCCTTAGTTGATGAGCGATACGAGGTACTTCGAGGGACCGCTTTTGCCTTTTTGGCGGCGGACTTTCACTTGAGCTCGACCCTCTCTTGCTACCCCCGTACCGAACCACCGATTCGTTTTCTGGTGTAGCAAGAGGCATATACTTCAACAATTCGCCTACAGTATCCATATTGTAGAGAGTCTGGAGATACTTGCCGTAATTTGGTTGTTAGCTTGTATTTTTTATTTTCTTCTGTCTGATAGCAAAATGGAAGGGGAAAGGATGAATTCTATTATATAGAACTCGAACGATATTTGTGATAAAGCAAGAGTCTGATAGTAGGTGACAATGGCCCTTTTTGCGGCAAGGGAAGATATGGTACCAGGCCGTTTACGAAAGAAAGGCCTCATACGATGAATACCACTGGTTCCTTAGTTATTGCGGTGAATTTGCTAAATTTTCGATTGATTGAGGCAAGCAAAGGGCCAACTTCGAACAACTTCCAAAACGACTAGTGGTTAGCCATTGAGAGGTTGAACAATCTTTTGTTAGAGCTTGTTGTAGGCTAATGCTAACAAGAAATTGTTTTCATATAATAATGCTTTATATTCTTTATGACTTATAATAGGGCCATGAAAAGAAGACCACATCGCTACTAAACATGAAAGAATTCCAATTCCCACGCTAGGGCAACAAGAAGCTCTAAATATAGTCAGCTATTACAAAGGCCTAGTATTATAGGCAGTGGTTTCTAAAAGTCGATTACCAAACTCGACGTAGGTTTATGAAATCAATTCATTTCAAGTAACAGGGTCTATTTTAATATGCGAAATTAAAGCATATAAAGGGTTAATAGTCCGTTGCCGATGTACGTAAAACTTTGAGAACACGAGTAGTGCTGATGATAGCAAGAGTTAACATTTTAATACTATATTGATAGTAATTAACTATGGTGATCTCTCCCAAGAATTATGTATGACTAAGTGAATTCCTGGGTGTGTGGGGTTCGTGCTGAGAAGCTATTAAGATGATAGATTATATGGTGTTGAAGGCGATCCGTGGTGTTAGTGTGTAGATAGGCGATGCACGTTAAAGCGCACTAGCAGCAAATGCCAAGAAGTTGAAAGTTGGGAGTGAAAAAGAAAAATTGTTTTATGGCTTGCAAATTTTATCAAGTATAGATATCATGATACTAGCATTCTCTCGAGCATCCTCCGTGCTTCGTTCGCTTCTCCTATTACCTTCTTAGACTGTTCCTTTGTTATTGCGGCCATTCTATCCCAATCTCCCGGGGCAAGATATGACGAACGGCGCACTAGGTTAGCGGCGTCTTGTTTCCCCTTAATCACGGCGTGCTCGCTTTGCTTGGTTAAGTCTGCAATCATCCGTAAAATTGCTGCGCTCGTGTTCTGCTTTGTTGAGTTACTCAACCTGTGCACTTGACTAATCCTAGAGAAGAAGTCCGATAGCTCTATCTTGGTAAAACCTTTATTTATTAAGAACATGGTAATACCAGTTTTGAGAAAAGCGGCTGTCCTCCGGCGACGGTTGTGAGGAGGTGCGAGCGCCCGCGTAACAATCTGTCGTTTCGATTGTGGTCGTGTAGCGGCAAGCACGTAACTCAGGACCGACAGGACGTTATTATTGACAGCCACAGCCGGCTCTAATGCTTGTGGATGAAACAGAATTGCGTGAAGCGCAGGAAGGTGGGCAGCAAACAGGGTTTTCAATTCTTCAAAGGAGTGCTTAGATGGGTTCGATGGTAGTAGCTTGTCTGGCCAAGGTGCTTTATGTATCAGTAGTTCGACTTCACGATAGGTTGTTTGTATTAGTGAAGTGGTGAGGGCTTCACGAGCAAACTGTGAGCAAAGGGCGCCCGCATTGTCGTTACTGACGGATCCCGTTACTGGGTCCCACAACAGGTCTACTCTATGGTACAACGAAATAGCTTCCACGATCATGTAAGCTTCAACAGGTGGCAGTCCATCAGACGCCGAAGTGTCAGCTATCTGCTCTGATAGTGTTTGTCGTTCCAAGGCAGCCATAGAGTTGTGATGGGGGAACCCAATGGTAACAATAATGTCTAGAGGACTCGATGTATGGAAGGTGATAAGAAATCTCTCCGAGGGAAACCCTCGCCTAATCTGCTTTGTGACCCTCTTGGCTATGGTCTCTGGCCCCAACAAAGCTACTTGCCACTTCTTAGATAAAGTTATGGCATACATCTCATAGCTAAGATCACTGTACTTCTTCTGCTGTGTGATTGCTGTAATGAAGTCCGGGACGCTGTGGAATTGGTGTGACTGATTGGTGTTAACTCGTATGCTAGAGACAGGCTGGCTAGGCCAGAAAGAGATCTCACTGATGAGTTTCTCGTAAGGTTTAAAGTCCGGTGTATCCAAAAATACAAGATTCGTATCGTTAGCGGCAGCAGTAGCCATAACTTCTGGGTCGCAAACATCGAAGATGGTCTTTTTACCCTGGCCAAAGAAATCAAACTGGTTGCCTAAGAAGATGATCGTTTTCCCGTGATACTTGGACAAAATATTACCCATCGCGCCGGAATCCTGGTCCCTCCCATTAAGGCCGGCGTAAAGGGATATATTCCACGTATCGATCTCCATTCTAAGGGAATTGTTGACGAACCGACGTATTGATTGAGCTCTGTCGCCCTTGGTTTCAGAGTTGGTTACTAAGAGGAAAGACGCTTCGGGGTGAATTGTATAGTGATCAGACACTTGCATCCTGATCTCAACGACGTGGACAAGATTGACGTCGTATTGGCCATCGGGTCCACGCTGTCTCGGCTTCCCAAGGTAGAGTTTGAATACAACCGCAACATGCTGATAACTCGGGGCGTTACTGTGGACACGGAGCTGCCGCTCTAATACCAAGCTCCCTCCACCCCGGATTTCGGCCGGAGTAATAGTAACTGATTCACGCCACTGACTAGGTTCCGATTCGAGCTCCCCAAAGGCTTCGGGAAACGAGACATCGATCTCAACGATCCGCGAGTTATATCCTTGAGGTCCGATTGAGACATTTCCATGGTTGTAAACCTTTCCTATTGTCAGCAACCCAGAATCGCGACAAGTTGCTTATAGTAAAGAACATACCTCAAATGACAGTTTACTCTGTGATCCTTGAGCTACTGTGTCCAAAGCTTTGAAGGCCCCGAGTTCACAGGGATATTTGATCTCAATCACTTTATTGAATTCGAAATTCGAAATTTCCCTTTCTATCCAAGGCATGATTGCCTTAAGGCGAATGGCTTCGTGTGAGACAAATAAAGTCCCCGTCTCTGGAATCTCGTGCTCTTCCCATTCTCGGATTCGCACTTTGATAGGACCATCAATAGTAACTGATGAGCCCTCTTTTATAGAGGGCAGGAAAGTCTGACCGTCATGCTCATCTACCAGCTTGAACCAGTCTGATTCAATCATGCTCAGCTGTATGGGGCGCGTTGGAGAGGGCATTCCTCCTACCATCAGTTAAGTTAGTATCAAAGGTGAGTACAATGGTACCCTATCACATACCGGAGTTCCGAACGGTAATTCTTCGAACGAATAAATGTTCACCGGGTTCAAAAATTCCGTCTCTGTTCTCATCCTCGACATCAAAATCCGTAAGCGCAAGGCTGTATAAAGCGCTATACTCTTGACGGCTTCCATCTGAATTCTGCACAGCAATTGTTACATTGCCTTGAAGACCGTCTATGCCGTTGCCCAGGACACTTGTGCCTGGTGAACCAGGACGGCCGTTCAATCCATCCAGGCCTTCAACTTGCTTATGCGTCTGCATCAAAGAGCGGCTGTCGCATCCAGTGCAGTGTCCTTCTCCACCATGGCATTTGCATGCAACAGCACTCACCTGAGGACTGCGCAATTCATTTGCAGCTAGAGCCATGACGCGAGACACGTCGCTGCGAGTTATTACTACCTGAGTGCTAGCTCTTGCAAGCGCTAGGTTGCTATACCAATCAAGGAAGAAATGTTAGAGACAGCGCCTTAGGAGTGCTCTAGGAGCTTACCGGCGTACGCTCGCTACTGCTTGGTAAGGAACTAAGCTGCTGGAGCTGGCGGTTGTATTACCTCCGAGACAACGAGAGGTGCAGCTGTAAATATAGCCATCGTGCTGTTCCCTATGTCGTATTAGCGATGAGTATTAATGTTCCTCTTATATCGGGAAGTAAACATACCATTCATATCCCTTTCCCCCTTTTCCCCCACTTCCACCACGGCCTGGCTGGCATGTTTACCGGGTCGGCCGCCTTTTCCGCCCGAAAGATCCCACTTGACTGCCATGAGAAGATGCATCTGATCTTCGTGCACAACGATCTCTATAGTGCCACCATCTCCGCCATCTCCGCCGTGGCCGCCGTGGCCAGCACTGCTAGGTGATTAGCTATTCACCTTGGTTGAAAAATATTGGGGACGACGGACTTGCCGCCATTGCCTCCATCGGAACCTGGCTTTTTTGTTGTCAGCTGAGAATGAAGTAGTGTACGCATTACTCGTTCGTACCGTAGCCTCTGATGTTTCTGACGCATCCACTCCATTGACACCATCTCGTCCATCGACCCCGTCTTCACCATTCATACCCTCTTCGCCATTGCCGCCGATTGCGGTAAGAAGCAAATCTCGGCCTACCGGGACATCTATAGACGAGGGAAGCTCGTGAGAGCTTTGGGATGCAAGAACTATTGCACGTATACCACCTTTTATTATGGGAGACTCAACAATCTGCACTGAAAGGTGACCTGCAGGCGATCCAGGTATTGACCGCGGGCGTCCGTTCCGGGACGTCCGTCGCGTTTATACTCTATGCTCTGCGTATAGTCAGAACGTGATATTCAAACCCACCCCCATCCGCACTAAAACAATGACATGACAAGGGCTCTGCTATGGGAGTAAAGTTCTACCGCGTAGATAGAGCCCCCGGATCTATGACAGACATACCCGATCACTAGAGCACTCGAAGTTAGTTATCACCATCCTGAGTATCATTTGCGAGGATCTCAGAAGCTTTCAGGCACAATCTTCATCAAAAGGGGAATTCTATACTCCTGAAACCGCGAAAATGGAAGGGAAATAGCCTCGAAAAATACTGACTAAAGCTGTAATTGACGATCGCCACCAGTTAGAGCATCTCGTAGCCCAGTACTCCGAGCTATTAGTCTCCCGTCCTGACCATCGACGGAGAGTTTTACATTCATTTTTGGCACAAATCACGAGAATGCATGATTAGTGAGAATAGAGAGAGAGTTTCATTCTTGTGGATTCATATTCAATCTTACAAGTCAATACTGTTGCATCGGCGGGCATTTATCTGTCATCGCTTAACGAATGCTGCTTTTGTAGACAGAGACTATAGGCGGGGGCGCCCGATTCATCTTTGTAGGATTCCGCGAAACGCCGAGGTATCAGCCATAATTAGCTTTATTTTATTGATTGGCTCTGCGAAAAAGTGCACTTTTGCAGTGCTTATCCACGATGGTATCCGGATGCATTCCGCCAAAAGGCATTCCCAATGCTATTGGCCTGTGATAATGAGGGTAGTATGCATACTAGGAATACTGCTGCATCCCGACTCCTGACCGAACTTTGGCAGGTCCCCTGTTTTTCTACTTGACAGCCCCGTGTCAAGAGTGGTCGTCAAGCTTGATCTGATGCATGGGTGCTAGCTTGGGTTGTGCATCCCCGGTCATTCGATGTGCGCCCCGCAGCTTGACTCCTATGTTTAATGTCGAATTAGTTTTCGGACTCCCGAGATATGAGCCGGGCGAGAGCCGTATTATGATAGAGCCGTCATGATACATCTATTCACCTCTATGGAGGTCAAATGCCAAGTTATACGCCCGAAAGATGCGCGCCAGTATCGGAAGCGAAGTGTTTCGACGCTTCCGCGGCCTGATTCAACCCAAGGTTCGGCCTCTAGCAGATATGTAGAATATTCGAAAGCCTCTACTGCGCCACTTCCCCCACTCGATCTAGCGTTGTCTCCGAATACGTACGAGCGACTCGCGGCGGCGAAACGGGCACAGGATGGGTTGGTAGGCCATGTAAGAGCAGAAGCTATGGCGATGAGAGAGCGGCAATATGAAGAGTTGGGAACAATTCGGCGATTTCGCGAGTTAGCTGCGAGAGAAAAACGAGAGCGAGAGGAAGCTCTTCGTCAGCAGCAGATGGACGATTTCAAGCTGATGATGATAGAATTTGAGACTCGCCGAGCAATAGAGGAAGAAGACAGAATTGCCGAGGCAATACGAAGAGAGGAAGCAAGAGCTTCTATAAGAGAGGCCATGATTCAAATGAGAGATGAAGCTACTCGACAGAGACAATTAGAACACGATAGAATACTCGCCGAGCAGATGGAGGCAGCGGCCAGAGTTGAAGAAGCACGAATACAGGCTCAGGAAGAGGCGGAAGAGAGAGAGCGAATCCGTCGGGAGCGTCTCAGAGAATGCTCAATCTGTATGGAAGAGGACGATATGCGCTCCATGGCCCAGGCACCCTGCGCACACTGGTATTGCCACGGGGATCTCCAAAGTAAGCTGTCTCACATCTGCAATGCAGAATAAAGCGATTCCTTAATTAACCCATAAAAAAAGCTGCCTTCCAGAATGCCCTTGATGGCCGTCAGCCGTTTCGTTGCTGTCATCAGGAGGTTCCGGTAGATCTCTGCCCCACCACAACAGAAGACTTTCGGGAAAGGTATAGACTCATGATCTTGGAATTAACAACGCCGAACCCCGTTTATTGCTCAAATAGGGCCTGCGGGCGCTTCGTGCCACCGGCGCAATACGAAGGACCGGACATAGCGGCTTGCCAGGCGTGCCGGTCTAGGGCCTGCAGAATATGTCGAAATGCCAGTCACGCCGGAATCTGCCCACAAGACGTCGGCATGCAGCAAGCAGTTGCTCTTGCAACAAGGAATGGGTGGAGATCATGTCCCAGGTGTAACAACATGGTTGAGAAGAGATCAGGGTGTAATCACATGACTTGTAGATGTGGCGGAGAGTTTTGCTATGTATGTGGTGGCGCCTGGGGAAGCTGTCGAACGCATTAATAGTAATTCGCTATTAAAATATCATAGCTGGCATTTATTGTGAGACCCTGGTATGGTTAGGACAGGCGCTGCCGTGTTACTACTGCTACCAAGGATCGCTTTTATCACGGGGCAGGACTACAACATTATTCTACGGCAGTTAAAAAGGTAAAACGTTGTCAAGATTGGGAATCTGGCTATCTGTAATGGCGTCTATGGGATTGTGACAATGAAGTTATCAACAAGGAATACGAACTAAAGGAAATATCAATTCTCTTTCTGCACATAACTATTATACAGAAAGAACTCTTATGTTGAATAATGTATCTTATAAGATCGTCTCACCACACGATCAATTTAGGAACGTTTCAGCAGACCACCCATACGCATTCGCCAACCTTGACCCTATCTCCCGCATTTCACGAAGACTTAAAGCGACTCTTCCTGCATGCGGCCGGTGCGCAGTAATTACCTCACCCAGTGAATCGGCCGGGAACCGATGGCTAGGCGTTGAGACACTGAAGCGAGTGTTACCCCGGCCAGCCACTACTAAGAACCCCAAACGAGCCATTGTTCGCTTGAATTGATGCCAGTTAACCTCTCTAGGCGCTGGCTGTAAGCTGGGATGTGAGAAGAGGCCACTTATCACCTCCATATCGGCCCTGTTTAGGCTACGAGGGTGTCGGCGTATGTTAGTAGATAAATGGGTACCTGGGATTGATACGGCACGAACACCACTGCCGCGCAGCCTTTGGGGAGGGCGCCTTTGGACACAGTCGACACCATTGCTAAAGCGCCGGCGGAACCCTATGCGACGGTTTCTAACACCGCTGTAACGCCGCCGGAATCTTGAATCACTGTTGCCAGTATTACCCGAAACGTCAGCCTCATATCCGCTGTCAATATCATCAAGTCTTGGCAGATCACTAAATTCTGGGATCGGAGGACTTCTGTGAGTACGGGAGGGGACGAGTGCCAAATCCGACCCGGTACTCGATTCATGCGGAGAAGATCGCTGGCTCCCAACAGTTTCCGGATCCTGGGCCCGGGAGTGATTGCCGGCGTAATATGCCTCGCGGGCTTCGTGATTCATGGTTCTGCCTGTTGGAGCAGGCTGAAGTGAGGTACTATCAGGGGTGGGGGGCAGTGCTGGACGGCGCCCCATTTGTGTCCGATTAATAGCAGTGGGAGGGGATTCAGAACGAGACCGGTCATCCAATTCCTCCATTATGAGCTCGTCTTCGTCTTCGCTTTCAGTCGGGAGGTAAATGAGACGACGAGACATGGCTGAATGTGTTAACTCTGTCAAGGAGGAATTATTGTCGTGAGTTGTTTTCTGAACAACACGCTGTGATATGTTGGATTCTTTAAGATCGTTGGATGTGCTTGATGCGTGGGGTGTATGACTGAGTTGCTTTAACCGTCGCGGGCATATACGGTTTTTATACCAAAGTGGTGACCATTAAGTCCGCGATAATTAACAGCGGGTATGACAATGCCTCTTAAGAGACATTTTGAGGCGATGACTCATTTTTCGTAACACTGAAATGTTGTGTAAACAACTCGAACTCTTAACTAGAAGACTTGTTCCTTAGTTTGGACTGGCCAGGCGAAAGCCAACGCATAGCTACGCCTGTCAATTACGGTACAAGGTGACTCAAGCCGAAGCATAGAGTCCGTTTATCAATTTAGGCTCTATTAGCTTCATAAGTCCTGTTGCGGAATGTCTCTAGGCACGACGATATTATAGTATTAGACAAAGACAAGTTTAGCACGAAACGAAACCGCCCTCAGGCCGTAACTACTCACACAAGCCCTCAACAAGTATGTTATTGAAAATAATTTTGAAGTTTTCAACAACACACCAAAGTGCAGAAGTATGTTTACGATACATTCAACAAGGGTGATATTTTGCCTCGTTGTAGAATTTTATGCTTTTATTAGCAGGACTAAATGAATAGGGGCAGCTAAATGATCACGTGATCACGACACCAAACCCAATAGTTCTGTGATTCGGCTTCGAAATGATAAATACTTATCCTAATTCAAGTATAAAATATCTTTTACTTATAATCCAGTCTCTTACTATTCCAGCCTGGTTGTAAGTATGACGCGTCAAAGTTCATGTTGTAAGAGCTCTTATGCACATATTCAACATTCCACTCGACCTTCATCTCCGCACCCTGGGCAGACTGGCTCCAAACCGTGACAGCAATGTCATTCTTCCCCTTGTAGTTGAGGATTCCTGGGGGGACGGGATAGTCGATCTGTTTTCCGATGTAAGGGTTGAAGCGACCGTACTGGTAACCATTCACGAATAAGAGGGCCCGCAGCTGGTTTGTCTTGCCGGTTGTTGACGTATATGTCGCATCGGACGGGGCCGTTAGACGGAAAGAAATCGATACATCAATGCCACTCGGGATGTTGAGTGGGACTTGGGTCCGGAAGATGCGTACTCCAGCTCCCTCAACGCTAAGAATGGAACCGCTCGTCTTCGCAACTTGCCATTTGGAATCCGGGTATCCTGGGAGATGCATTCCAACTCGCTCGGAGTACAGGCCGCCTTCATTGAGGAAGCCTCGGACGGGGTCTAGCAGAGCGTTTTCCTCTGTAGCGGTGCCTGCGATCTTCCATTCGCTGAATGAATAGGTGCCCGGACCTACAAGAGTTGCGTTGGTGATACCACGAGGGTTGAGAGCTGCAGAGCGTTGGTCATGGCCAGAGTTATCCATTAAAACGACAAGAACATTGTCTTTTCTAGAGTTGAGTGTCGCATTTTTAAATGACAGCTCTATCCCTTGCTTGTCAATGTAGGATAATCCGAGCCACGAGCCGATGAACTGAGAGTTAAGCCAGACGGAATACCCGAATGCAAGACCTCCGCTGATGTTGATGAAGACACTCGTAGGCGGCTTCTCGGTCGTTGGGAATGTGGCTCTATAGATGTGAGAACCGGCGTGAACCCCATAGTCGTCAACATAGAGGACTGGGTTGTTTGAGGCGGGAGCAGTCGGGTTTGAAGTATTGGTATGATTGGCAACTAATACGAGTAAGAAATGACGCTTGCATGAGGGGAATGGTGAGTTTCACGTACCTTTCCAAGCAATCCCGGAGGCATCATAATCGCTGCGAATCTCCGGGAGACTGTCTGTGGATTTCCAGCTGGTTAGGCCGGGTAGTTTGACAGAGGGGGCTCCCTTGAGCTGGGCAGTCAAGTAACCACTTCCAGATGAACTTATTCGTAATTTCTCTCCATTCCACTTCAAGGTGCTAATTGACTTAGATGCGAAGACCCTAATTGAAGTTGCGTTGTTAATATCTCCAGCCAGCTCAAGAGTGCGCCCTTTGATGCTTGATGATCGGACTAGATAGGGGCCTTGGACCAAGACTGTGGTATACGTCAGCTCCGGTAACAGTGTAGAAAAATAAACCATTTTCCTCAACTTACCCGTAGAATCGGGATCATATACAGGCTCGTTCGTCAAGCTCGGTGCCCAGAAAAGATATGCGGCAGACCGATCAAGTAGCACAACCTTGGAGCCGTCACTGAGTTCTATCACACTCATTCCAGCGTTCTGCGTGAATGAGACGGTAACCTTCGACTTCTCGGGGAAGAACTTGACATTTGCACACCCCTCGCAGGATTTGAGCTTGGCCGACTTGGGTCCCAGGATGGTGAATTCTCCAGATTCCCCTGTCGGAACCCACAAGGCAAGAACTTCCTTGCCGTCGATAACTGCATAGGTTAATACTTCTGCAGTTGAATAGAGCAGTGTCTTAGACCCAAATTTAAAGTCGGTAACTAGGATCTTTGCCTGGTGTCCGTTGATTGCAATATTTCCACCGTGCTGGGGGACAATTACTTGGCGCATGATTAGCATTTATTAAAATCATGGCAATCCATGACTTACATTCGCCTTCTGAAGTATTTATTTGAAGCTGGAAGGTCTGTAATGTGCTTGATGGCGAGTACGATTGCAAGGCCACGTAAAACCTAGATCCCGTTTCCGGGTTACGAAGCTCCGAGACGGCGATGGCTGAGTTAGTTGAATAGCCGGTACTCTGGATGTCTTGTGTCAGCCGTGATCTACTTAGATATATAGAGATATCCTAACATTTCCAATGCGATCCGTCATTGCAAGATCCTTTGCCACTATAAATTCGTTAGTCAAGTCTTCCCCAAACTGGAGAGAAGCACTTACCTCTCGTGAACTGAGTTAGGAGCTTCGTTTCGTAGTACTTGCTACCGATCTGTCGGTTTTCGGATACCGGAGAGGAGTAGTCGTAACTCGTCGCTGATGAATTTAGCATCGAAACCTCTCTCCGTATCAAGGTTTACTAACCGACGACAGGCGCAGCGTGCCAACCCCATGAGGTTCCGCCAAAGACCATGTATAAAGAGACGGCACTGATTCGTTGATAGATCAAGTTACGATAAAAAAGATTCGCGAAGTCTGCTCCGATATCACCTGGGCAGCCGCCTTGCGGTCCTCCCCACGGATTGTATGATCCGCCTTGGAACTCGGGCATAAAGCTAGGTTGGGTGCTATTGTTGCTGTTAGAACAAGGATGTCTAAGTATCTCATAATACTTACGGAGACTGCTTGGTAAAATAACTTGAGATTATATCATTAGTGTCTCGAATCTACTCGCGCTAGGTTGTTTCTAGACTCACTCGTAATAATTTTGAGTTTGCTATCAGGGTCTTAGCTTAAAACCGAACGTGCGAAGAGTTTTGGATGTGGACTTACGTAGGCAACATATTGGCCATTCGTCCCGGTACATTCGCTAAGATTGCAACTCCAGCACGAGGGGTAGCTATCCAAACCGACAACATCAACATTCCCTAGTGCATCAGAGAAGTCGTGTGACCATGAGAAATCGTTCTATCAATCGTTAGCCTCTGTCCCCGTAATTATTTTATTAGATGCTGTACCATATTGGGGGAATTCTGAGTCAGGGGAACGTCGATGCCGTTGTCCCGAGCCGCCTGCTCCAACAATGCCATATACTCTTGTACTGGAACATTAGGAGTCTTTTTTGCGGTATTTAGCCATTGGCCGCCCAATTCGTTCTCGACCTGGAATAAAATGACGTTACCGCCATTAGTGACTAGGTGAGGAGCGATTATCTTCGAGATCTCGGCCATGTAGGGCGTCCATGCGGCCGTGTATCTCGGGTCGTTATCCCTAAGTCCACCATATTTCCCCGTCGTGACCCAGAGTGGAAACCCTCCCGCATTAGCCTCGGCGTTGATATACGGTCCAGGTCGAATGATCATGTAGAGACCGAGCTCTTTTGCCAAATTCATAATCTCAGTGAAGTCGTGCGCGCCGCTCTCAAAATCTAGGACCCCGGGCAAGGGGTTATGGTAACCCCAATGGTTATAGATAGAGAAGGCATTGAACCCAGCTGCCTTCACTTTCTCTAGTAAGTCACGCCAGAGCTCCGGTCTCGAATGTAGTTAGCTTATGTTAAACTGACAATGTGTATGTCACTTACACCGGATATCGGAAATAATGAAACTGGAATCATTAGTAAATATGAACTGGCGTATAATTGGAAAGTACTTGGCCCTACCTCTCCCGAGAAAACGAATAGCCTCTGTCCGTTGACATAGAAGCTATAGTGGTCCCTAGTGTGCTGATATCAGACAATTTGACCCTCTTAGACGCGAGGGAGGCTGAAACATACCACTGCACAACATCCGTGAGCCCGTTGTCGTGGACTGGCCAATCAGTCGTATTACTCTGAGCCGTGACACCGAATCCCAATGCCAAAAGGCCTAGTAGACCTAAGACATGCTTGAGACCAACCATGACGCTCTTGACATATAGGAACGATCCTACAAAGTGCGATACAGCTAACCAGCAAAGCGATCTACTCGTGCACTGAGGATCGTGACCACTATTTTCAGGACGGGTTACCCGAGAGAAAGGAATGCAACCCTACCTATATAACGAGCCCCCAGGTGCGGGAGATCCAATCTGCTGGCATCGCGGGGCGACTGGAGAAGCCTTTATATGCACATGCGATTACGATATTTACTGGGGGACTCGGTATAGCTACCGAGATTATGTCTGTGTGGGTGTCATTTCCCAACCGTTCGTTCCACTCGGCCGGCACCCTAATGACATCTGTATGTAAGTACATACACAGTAGGGTGGCGGTGAAATTGCAACCCTCTTGCCTAGATCGTTAGATCGCCTAGATCGCCTGGATCGTGAGAGAACCCATGTTCAGAGAGTCTTGTGTCCCGGCTAGCGCTCGACTCGGAGTGGGTTCCCGGGTCTTGGAGGCTACATTGGCGTCTTCCCACTCGGGATAATTCTGGCCGAATTTCCGGGCCTAGCGAGACTCTAGGTTCGGCTCTGCCGACTTTTTCGGATGCCAAAGCCGCTCGCAGTGGAATCGAGGATCCGGACCAATTATGGAATTGTGAACTCGGCGAGAGGGCAACGGTAATTGGTCCTATGAAGTCAGAGTTTGCTGCGTTAAGCGTATCGGGTTAATTCCGGTGGCGACTGACGCCTAGCTCAACAACAGTCTGGGGTCGATACTTTTGTAAGCCTCGATAGCGACTAGATGATATTGATATTTTTCGGGGAGCAGAGGAACGGGGCTTGTCTCTTCTTAATACACACGGGGACAAAAATAAAGTATTAACAGGGAATGTTGAAAATGAACAGTACAGCGGCAAATGCAATATCAAACGCTTCAGTATGGCTCCCGAGCTGAAAGGTTTACAGCACTCAATGATTCTTTCCTATTAGTACTTACACACCATAACACAACACTTCTCATGCTCTCACGTCATCGCAGCAGTCTAAAAACGCCCTGCATATACCATGCATTTATGTGCTATCTATATTTAGTATAGTTCATTCGATATTATGTAGATAAGCCAATATGTACCATCTCAACTCCTAGATGAGCCCTTAGTTTTCTCTCCCTTCTTCCCATCATATAAGCCCAGACGTCTAGTCATCGTCTTCTCCTTCACTCTCTTCATCCTGCTTAAATACAACCTTTTCACAAAGTTGCAGACACTGTCGAACGGGCAATCCCACCACATTATCTACGCTCCCATCCACCTTCTCCACGAGCACCATACCGCCTATGCCCTGAACAGCATATCCACCGGCCTTATCAACGCCCTCGCGCGTCTTCACATAGGCATCGATGACATCATCCGGCAACCCATCGGTGGCCTTGGCAAATGTGACCTTTGTCTCCTCAATATGGGTTGAGATAGCGTAGCCTGGGAAGCTTGCGTCTGGTTTTGGCGCAACACAGCAGATAGCAGTTAGGACACGGTGCGTCCGCGTGTCCCGAAGGTGTCTTAGCATGCGCTTGTGGGCCTGTTCGGAAGGCGGCTTCTCGAGAATCGCACCGTCCCGCGTCACAATCACCGTGTCCGCCGCAATGACCAGATCGGGGTCCTTGAGTCCCGGCGGCACGCCAATCCCATTCTGCGTCTTCTCATCCACCACACCACTCTCTCTTGCTTTCTCGGCTGCCTCGGTAGCCTCTTCCACCTGTTTTATGGCCAATTGGTAGACATCAAGGGCTTTCTGCTGAGCTGTTGCTGAGACATATTCGAAGGCTCCCATCTGATCTTTGGGGAAGTTCTCTGGCTTTATTGATGGGATGACTTCGATGTTGGGGAGGCCTAGCTGTGCCAGGAGACCTCGACGGCGAGGTGAGGCAGAGGCGAGGATCACCCGGTGTGTCCGCATGTATTTCAGGATGGGTAGTTCGAGGGCAGCAAAGGGTGGGGGACGTCGCCCTTGCTGGGGGGCTTGTTGTGCTTGGCGGATGGGAAGGCCATGTTCTTTCGCCGAAGCTACGTAGGCGGGTGGCGGATCGGACGGGACAGTGTCTGTGGAAAGGGGTTGTGATTTCTCCATGTTGAATTGCGTCGCTTCCCCACGAGGTTGTTGGGATTAAAACATAAAGACTAGAAGTGTCGATGGGATGAACTCAATGGCTAGCCAATTGATGTCTTGGCTAGGATCGACCTTGAATGATGGGATTGGTGATGGTATTGGTTCCTAGTTAGATAGAATGCAATGACGGAAGAAGGTGAACAATGAGAAGATGGGGAATACAAGACTAGGCGGCGGCCCCTGTTGAGCTTAATTGATTTGAGTTAGGTCATTTGTCTCGGTGAGAAGCCACTTACTACCTTCTGTAGCTAAGGGCAGAGCTAGGGGGTTAGAGTAACTGTACCTTGTGGACGGGCAGTCGCACAATGCCGTACTAGGTAGGAGGCACGGGACCCCGCTAGGCATAATTTGGGTTAGCGGCATGGGTCTCGAGGCTAAGGTACCTAGGTAGGTATTTTAACTACGACGTGGAGTGGAGTGAGCAGCTGTCACATGCATCACCACGACTTCGAGCTACGTACATTGATCGTGCATACATGTTTTTCGCTGTATTTGAAGCTCTTACTTATCCTTAGAGTATCTGGGTCTCTGGTTCACTCAGGAAGATGCAATGACGAATCATGTAATGCTGAGGATCCAGGACAGTCAATTAATTCCTTTTGTTGCTAAATACCCCAGCCGATACTGCCGCCCTACCTCTCTCTGCATTCCTCACAATACAGCAACACACGTCTTATAGATAGACAATCGTTACTTCATATGGCACATCTCACCTTGCCGAGTAGAGAAGAGGAAGACTAGAATCGGCTTTCTCTAGACTTGTGGCAGAGCCACATGGCGGAGTATGGATCGGGATCCCCACAAGACGGGGATAGCACTCAAGGTCTTGGGGCCGACGAAAAGCCTCGACTGACCGAGGAAGAGAAGAAGCAAAACCATATCGCTTCAGGTACCTATTAGCCCACTCTTCCGTGGTTCCCTTGCATATAGGACCTCAAAGCTAATATTTTCACATAGAACAAAAACGTCGCGAGGCCATTCGAGCTGGCTTCGATCGTCTTTGTGAGCTTGTACCTGGCTTGGAGGGCCAAGGACGGTCCGAGGGGCTCGTTCTTAAGCGCACGGTGTCCTTTATCAGGCTTCAGCTAGCAAGACGTCGTGAACTGGTCCTGGCGGCGCAAGCTCGAGGCGAGCACGTCTCCGAGGAGCTCAAAGAGTATGCTCTGATCTGACCTGGTCACGGAACACCTAACTAATTAGACTTTCCAAGGCCAATTGCGATTCTAGAACGACTGGAAGAACGAGATCGAGAGTAGGTACCATGCAATCGTTTATCCCAGCCAAATTCTGGTATCCCTCCAACGCCTCTCGTGCAACCGATCAAGATGTTATAGTCAGAGGTTCATGTCTAACTGAAGATCTTTTTTATAGGAAAGGGTTACATAAGGAACAAGATACCAACGAAGATGAGGATTAGAAGCTCCTACGACTATGTATGATTCTGTTGAGGAAGAAGCTCGATCAGGGGACGGGAAATGACGAGAGGAAGACCTAGAGTCCTTACGCCAGAATCTGATTCGTATTATGGTGAAGGACTACGCCCAAGGCGCCGCCGGACAGACCCAGAGCATGGTATCACAGGGGTAGGTAACGGATAAGCGCCCATCTGACAAGAGCTAGAGCATTATTTGCATACAAAAATGGATAATCGACCCTAGACGGTGTCGCATAATCGAACTCAGCCGCTACACAAAACTCGTGCACAACACACAACACAGCAGTTGTGCCGCCAAGAAACATGGCATATTACAAAAACAACAAGCCGGACCTTAGAGCCGCTCTTGTATTGCAACTCCAACCATTGGCAGGAGACTGAGTGGTGATTATTTGTATATTAATTTTTACAGATAAGAATCGGCTTTTGCCTTCAGTATCTCAAGCAACTCTGACGGCAGCATGTCTACCCGCTCCTGCTTGGATTCCTCGCCGTCAGCTTTTAAGCGAGACAAGTCGCATGTAATTGTGCCACTACTTAGTTGTCGCGGCCCAGCTGTGAGGATGACACTATAGCCCTTTTCCCTTGCTTGTTGGGCTTTGGTACCCACACTTATTTGCCGATCGTCAATATCTACTACGAAATTGGTTGCCTGGCTCACCGGCTTGTCTGGCGAACCTTGTCTACCCATAAGAATATCCTGTACTCCTCTAGCATGGTGTAAAACAGGTAGGCTGTCGTTGACGGTAACAATCATGATTTGTCTAGGATTTAACCAGAAAGGCCATTTCCCGTTGTAATGCTCGATTAGTAGAGCCATCAACCGTTCTACCGAGCCTAGAACGGCCCGATGGATGAGTACTGGCGTAACGACGCCGACTTCTTTTAGCGCCTCGAAGTCTGTCGCGGTCTCTCCGCGCCGCTCATACTCGGGCGCTGGGGCGATATATCCTAATTCGAAACGTTTCGGTAGCTGGAAATCTAGCTGGATGGTGGCGGTCTGATGCTCTTTCCCGTCCGAGTCTCGCAGGATAATGTCGATCTTGGGACCGTAAAAGGCACCGTCCCCTTCGTTGATTGTCCAGTCCTGTCCGGATGCATTAAGCGCTCTTTTCAGTGCGCCCTCAGCAGTCTCCCATTCTTCTTCTGTTCCTATATAATGATCTGCCGGTCGTGTCGACAGAGTTAATCGGTAGGGTCCGAGCTTGAAGGTCGAATAGACGACGCGCACGAAATCCAGAGTATTACGTATCTCGTGTTCAATCTGCGACGGCCTGCAAAATATGTGTCCGTCGTCTTGGTGGAAACGGCGTACCCGGGTCAATCCACTTAGGGCCCCCGAGATCTCGTTTCGGTGGAGGGGGGAGAAATCGGCGTATCGAATAGGAAGGTCTCGATAGCTGCGTCGTTGTGATGCGAAAATAAGGCAGTGCCCAGGGCAGTTCATGGGCTTGAGACCGTATTCATCCTCCTCGCCGCCCTCGCTTATGTCACTTCGCGACGGCGATGTGCTTGTCACCGTGAACATGTCATCGCTGTAGTTTTCCAGATGCCCAGACTTCTTCCATAGGGCCTTTTTATAGATGGTCGGGGTGATGACCTCGTCGAAGCCATAGCGGGCATATTGCTGGCGCAGGAACTCGACGAGTCGATTGAAGATTCGGGCACCGTTGGGTAGGAGGATTGGGGAACCTGGGCTATAAATGGAGGTTGTAAATAATTCCTGTTGTACAGCGAGCTGTCTGTGATCGGGAGGTGGGATTGGTGGGGTTTCGGATTTCGCGTGGGAAGAGCAGTGCCGTTGCAGGAGGAACTGAGACGAGCACTTTATATATGGTATCCGATATAATTGATTGAGAGTACTAGGATTAATGCAGGCAGCTACTGCCCTCCTAAAGAGCATCTTGCCAATTGATCATGATACAATCGGCTTCATTGTTACTTATCTTGTACTCCGATCCGGAAACCCAGAAATTTAGTTGTAAGGATCTAGTCTAGGTACTACCTACAGTGGATTGTTTAGGCACGGGGTACCTAGGTACTTACGGATACTCCGTATGGCGTACCGTATGCTGTATGCTGCTGTACATAGATACACGAGTGGGGCGAATTTGTGGCTGGTGAGATTGTTCAATGTTGACAGGCAAGGACCCTGTTATCGAATGGGAACAGGACACGCCACGACGTGACTGGCCGCGAGCTCATGTGACCACCCGGCGCTTGACCCAATGATCCACACTCGACTTCTCCGATACAATAACATAACACATACCACATAACGCTGAACATTCTTAATCGCCGTCGACGACTCTCCAGATTACTGGACTATCTCTACTCAAAGTGGCGTCGCATTAAGTCTGATCGCAGCAATAATAGCTTCACGTTCGGCTTCACAAGCTAGGTACTGGTTTCAGGTGACACCTAGCGCAGAACTTACCCGTCCTCAGCATCTACTATACTATTTATCTACATGATTTCCAATAAGTGCGCCTACTCCCCCCTGCATTGTTTTCGTCGGTCTTCAGGCTGTTCGGTCGCCTTGATCTGATGAGTCACTTCGAGCCTCTTCTCGATTCTAAGCCCACACTTCTACCCACACGAAACTTTCGAACACAGTTTGCTGCCTATCTGCCTACTGTACCTCGAAGTAGATGACGTGCCTTGGCGCGCATATATATATATATATATATGAAAACATTCGCCTGTGCTGTTGAACTTTGAATTTGACTTACTCCCTGCCTCTCACGCCAAAGTACGATAACACATTCCCTCATGGTGGTCCGTGGATCCGCCTAGAATTGATTACATCGCACCGTCAGGTTAGTAATATGACTCTACTGGTATAGAGTCCAAGAAGACCTGGGAAAGAAATGGCGCGTACTCGACGATCAAGCGTGCCTGTCGAGAGCTCTTGGCGTATGGTGGAAGAAGGCGAAAACGACAGCTTCGACACAACAATCATTCGAGATACATTCGAAGATGACTTCTTCATGTCAAGTGGACAGTCTCAACTCACGTCATCATCCCAAGAACAGGCGTCTCAAGACAGTATTCGCGACTTCGCCGATAATGCCGACGAAGATCAGGTTATACTGCGAGCGCCCTTTCAGCCCTCTATTTATTCTACGCGGCGCGCTTCCGCAGACAAAGAACGCACCCCGATTCCGGAATTCTTTATGCCCACTATTGGAGTCGGTAGTCCGCCGCGTTCCACCCGCTCATCCAGGGCTATTCGCCCGGTGGCAAATGATCCTCCGATAGTTCGCAGGAGAGCCTTTCGTCAGGAGTCTACGGATCAGAGCCGTCTTGATCATCAAAGCCAGATGCGGAACGCTGCCGATCACCAGGCAAATAGCTCAGAGCGCATAAAGCGCTTGCTGCCTGATTTCTTCTTTGATTGCCTAGCTTGGATTTTGTCAGTCGCCAGCATGGTTCTCCGTTTCTTGAAATGGCCTGTGGCCATTTTCCTGGCGTTCTACCTGGCCATTGCCATCGCCAACGTAGGTAAGGATGTAATCACCCAGTCTGCCTCAGCGTCACTCCTACCGATATGTCAGATACCGGGTGTCTCATTCCTTAATCTTGCTTGGTGCCCAGGCAGCCATTCGGTTCCTAGCTCGAAGGGCATACTCCAACGCCTTGAATTTGACGAACTCATGAAGGCCCAATCGCAGTTTGAGCAAGTCCTGGAGGTCTCGGCACAGGGCGTTTCTTTACCATTAGAAATGAAGCGGTCAGAAGCCTCCGTACGTGACTTACGGATTGTGATCAAATATAGTGATCTACCTAACCGTGAAGAACTGGTATTCGAGTTTGACGGCTATGTTGAGACTAGCCGCAAGATCATAGATGATCTCCAATCATTCAATACGCACATCGGCGGCGCTGTCGACAGTGTAGTTGGTGTGAACAAATGGACGTCTCGATACATCGACACCGTCGCAGCAAAACAGGAGGCACAGAGCAGCCCCTTAATACGTGGGATCAAGTGGATATTGGCTCCAATTCAGCTCACGGCATTTGATGAACGTGGGATACTGAACCAATACATCGAGCACTCCGTATTCGTGTCGGATAAGATCGCAAATCTCATCCAAGAGGCACAGGCGATACTTCGGCTGCTTGCACAAGCTGATGATTATCTCCAACGGATCCACGAGTATGTCGTTCGTAATGATAACGCCGTTCAAAGGGAACGTGGTGATATACTCTCGGAATTATGGACGCTCCTCGGCGTCAACAACAACCGTCTCCGGAACTTGAAAGCCAGACTCGCATTACTACAGCAGGTCGATGTACAACGAAAGGCGGCTGTGGTACGGTTATCGAGCCTCGTACACGATCTCGGCGATATTCAAAGTAAAATAGCTGATTTGCGGGATCGTATCGCAGCACCAGGGTTAGTCGCGGAAACTACCCCCATACCGCTCAGTGTTCATATTGAAACGATCAATGCGGGAATCGAGAGGCTCGAGTCGGCGAGGACTCGCATCCGTATCCAAGAAAATGAGAGGATACAGGAAACACTAGCAAGAGGGAGGAATGGGATTCCGATGATTGACGCTTAATCGAGTATTCGGCTACGGCCTTGACTTAGATGCGGGTTTGCATTGTCCGGGCGGAAGGTTTGGAATAGGCAACCACATCAAGGAGTTGGAGTTGGGGTTGGGATGGGGTTGACGACGCTAATGTATACATATTCGGCAGACTTTTTAGTTGATGAAAATCACGTTTTTAGATTTTAATAATAAGAACACAAACTGTCAATTTACTTTGCCTCGATAGTCGTTGACATAACGGATAGTTGGATCTTACCTCATATGTGACGGGACAAATGACACCATTATTTCCTACAGCAGAATTGATGATATATAAGGCACTCTGCGGCATCATACGTAGTGAACAGACAGTTAGAATTAGGTATAGATTGTCTCGATTGGTCGCCAGCTATTAAGTCAGCTTCCTAGTCACCTAGACCACCTAGACAAAGCAACTAGGTAGATATCATTCGTTCCTTAATCTAGAGGGTCGTCCAATGCTAAGTTATATATGATATATAAAAGAAATGTGGCAGGGACTCTGTACTTGAGGTAGGTGAAAGACTTTTGTTGTTGCGCGAAGCCTTCCTAACTATCCTAGGTACCAACCACTGCTATATACAGGAATGGCTTCTTTGTCTCTATAAGTGTATGTGGGCGTTTATATGAGACTATACAGTCTCCTGATGATCTGTATGAACGCCTGGCAGTCTATAACACAACGCAAAAGGAGACCCCTTAATTATTACTCACTGTAGCTATCATTAAGTCTAATAGCCAACGCCGTCTGGTCACCCCTTGAATAAACATAATAGACTGGTTCATTTTCGTCTCTACCGCATATGCAATGTCACGAAACCAAACATAATAGAGGGTTGTACGGATCCTAGCCTACCAAAGAGGTCTATATAAACTAACAGGGTGCCCTTGGACAATAACAATATGTCGTTTTTGTCGTTACTAAGTGCACAAGCTATAACATACGACGGTAGCCAGCTCCTCAACAACGTTACTTTCAAAGCTACTAGTCGTAAGAAAGATTCCCCGAACGCAAACTACTAATTATCGTGGTAATACTGTGAGTCAAGAACCCAAGCCCGATCAACTCATTAATCCTAAAGCTGACAAGGATTACCTCTACTTCGGGTCTGATATCGTTGTTACACTAAAACGTCTCTACTCGAGCAATATGGATGCGCAACGCTTATGATGCGGATCCCGCACTATCGGTGTCGGGATTATTAGTTTTCCCTTACATTATAATTATTACACTTCATACCCTAGAGCTTACACGAGCTCTAGACCAATGCCTAGGTCGGTCTAGATAGTACACACAAGATCTAATACACATGAGCAAACGCAGACTATCATGCCTCTAGTTGACGAGAAAGGAAATTGATATCCGTAGTCGCCTATTGTTTTGGTTGTGTTCCACAACACTGATTATACTTACCCATTTCAAGGACACATCGTAGATCGGCATAGCCTGTCAGTCCACCCTCTTGTGGTCTTATAAACATGACGCATTATGCACCTCTCCTATAAAGGCAATTGGATCGATTTGTTCCTCAGGTTTATGCCCGTTATTCCTAATTCTTTCTTTTTCCATGGCCGTACAAGTTGGCTATTGGCTGCTTACGGGATGATCAACCAGACCGACCACAACGCTGGTCAGATATTACGTCACCTCACAGAATCCGTTTTCTATCAAACTTATCAACTGCATCTCATACCTAAAAGCACGTGGTTTTATCGGGATCGGCCCCTTCTGCTACACCGATGCGGGACGAGCCGCGGTCTTTAAAAAATGTGACAGGGGTTTGGAAAGATACTTTTATTCACAGCATTTATTAAGCTGACTTCTTAGAGATTGGCTTTCTGATCTTGTCGCTGATATCTTACTCTTGAAGGGGGGCGCGCGCTTTGGTATCCATATTACGGCTGAAGATCTTGCATCTCCTTGCCGAGGTGTGAACTACCGGGCCCTGCAGATCCCGTATATCAGAAAGGGGCAGTCTACCGACTTAATGCAGGCGGCCGGAGTCTACGGAGTTCATTACAACAACAGGACCAGTTCGTGATAGGCACACATTTCTTTCAATACCGGCTTTTATGGAGCCTTGGGGGCCTTTTACCAAGAATCTGTACGTGCCAACTGTGACTGTTGCCTAACGCGCGGCCTAAGTAGTACTACGCCGCCAATAGAAATGATACCGTTTTACAGCCTCAACCTCGAACTCTTGGCCATCAAGATTCTTCCTTTAGCTCGGGTGATTTGACGAAAGCTGTTACGATCCCGACTGGATCCTGGCTACCTACGGCCACATATCTCTGATGCCGATTACAAAACAAACAGGCCTTTTGTATGTAGATAACTGGCCATTTGGAAATAGTAGTTAGGGCTCATGCGCCAATAAGTATTCAGGACCTACCTATACATCACTATCTATACATGTGAGTCCGTGACAAGAGCGGTATGTGAGACACCCACCGGTGACGTATAAGGTGTATGTATCAGATACAAAGTTTCTAGGTGAGTGTACTAGACGCGCAAGAATTGAATTAGGCCTAATACCCTAGTACGTGGAAGTTGGAAACAGATTTAAAGTGAATGGTTGGGTGAATCGGTTCTATTACATCCTCATACGAGAATTGCGAGTCTTCTAGCTCCATGCCATGATTATTTTTCAAATACTAACCCGCTATTCGGCACTCTCTACAACAAACTTCCACCGTCACTATTCTCTCTTAATTCCTATTGTATAGTTCAAGCTAGTGACGTGGGAGGTTGTCATTAACAAATATTGAAAGGACTCAGGGTTAATTGAGCCGCCCCTAGAGGCCTGGCCAGGGCCATCTTGTCCTCTAGGGTAGGGAGGCGTAGCCTCCCTGTAAGAAAAGAACAGCTTATACAGTAAATGAGTGTATTTTTGTATGTGGATGAAGTAGGAAAAGCTCAAACTAGACTGTACACGTACACTTTTGTAAGGGGTCACTAGCCACACGAAGTGTGGCTTATGTGGGTGGCTTAGCCACCCACACTGTTACAATATCCCGATTCAAACGCAATCATTCACCTTGCTGGAATTATAGGAGTAGTTGTTGGCGATAAACAAAATTTCTGTCTTCTTGTGCTAGGGAACATTTCCAGTGTATCTCAACTTCTAAACTGTGGCACTCATACTGTGGACACACTTTCTAAAGACGCCTTACCTTTTAGCTTACTTTTCAGACTTGTGGGTCTACTTTTTACTATGCATTATATCTACTTCATTTTCATAGATATATATACACTTTACTTTCATTCGGTGATAAATATAGTAAGCTATGATAGGGTAGTATTTATTCAGGATTAAGAGCATCCACACAATTCCTTTTACCTAAATACAACTTGTTTCATTATCATTTTGATTTAATGAATCACCATTAACGTGCTTTCAATTATTAGGCCCCATAATCTGCGTCAATATGACCTGGGCTACTATAATGAAGTTGGTGTCGCAGCTCATACTCGCCATAGCGCGATTTGGTCAGTTTACTGGCTGGGCCTGGGATTAGATATAGCAGAGGGTCTCATGCGATGACTACGGATCGCGGGTTACATCGTCGTCGCCGTGAACTCCTCAAGGCCCTTCGTTGCATCTAGCTATTATCAAAATATATGGCATGATTGCTAACAATGCGGGAGATTTGAGTGACCGGCTTGAGAAGGTGAATGATTATTGTTTATGTTGATCATGTGTTTTTGCATTTGCAGGGGACGTGGTTGCAAATATCTGTTGTGGCGCTACGATAGGTATAATGACCAGAAACGAATTGGGCAGAGAACAGCAAGTAGCCGGAAGCTGCGTGCCCGAAAGCATTTGACACCAAGACCTCAGCCGCCATAACTTGAATGGAGAGGTTCTGCGCTACATAGATGTGTGTATGCACTTACCATAGCTAGTTCAGTAAGTTCTCTTTCTATGTGTGAGAGATTAACATTCGAATCGGGAAACTATATTGTGAGAAGGCTGGCGTGGTGTTGTAGAAAGATCCCTATATCGCATCTTTTCGAATAGTACCGAACTCGAGGAACACCTTGAGGTAAGCCTTCCTCTAATCTAAACTGCCTACCTAGGTACGATTAATAAAAAAACTGGAGCTGATAACACAAATATGAAGAAATTCAACTCGCTAAGGCCTTGACAACCAATGCTATCGTAATCACAGCATGATTTGCCCTCTCTGTGCTAGGGATATACTTGCCTTGAAACGATCTGTGAGGTGCCTCAAAGTCTATGATCCTTCTCACAGTCGCTACCTTTACATTACAGTGGGCGATATCCCATATTTTCTATTATTCGCCAGGCGGGCAGAATGTAAAAGAGCCTCTTAACCTTGAAATACAACCTGTTATGTTGAATTACCTTGATAACCTTCCAAAGTGGGCTATTTTAGAGACACCGCCATACTTACAAGCTATCATTAAGGAGGGCCTCCGGTAAATTATGAGAGGAAACCTCTGCTATTTTCCATCTCAAGCTAATTTCCCTATAAGGTTGCGTGATTGGTGTATGCGTCGACTGCCCTAACCTCTCCAGAAGTTGCACTCCAATGTAATCAGCGGACACTCTCTAAGGGTACCCGTCGGAATGAGCGTTTACTCATTGCACCCTAGCGCTGAAGTGTGCCCTCAGCTATTTGAGTTTAATCCAGAGCATTGAATAGGTGCTCTTGGCCCGGGGACGGGCGAGAGCTGGGCCCTCCTCTCAAGGAGGTCGAGGATGTGCCTCGGTAACGAGCACTAGCCAATATTCTCTTTCGAACTCGCCACCTTATTAGTTCATATGTTGCGCTGGGCCGATAAATCGACAGCCTAGCCTTGGCTGAGTTAAATGTGGCCCTGGTGGCGCTTTCTCGCCTAACAGGCCTCAGATTCCTCTATACGAAACGGACAAGCCTGGTATTACCTTGGCCAGACAGTTTTTGATACTCATGGGGGAGCTTGGCAGACTAGGATATAGTGATTGTACGATGAAAAGATAGAGCGGGTATGAAGCGAGTGGCCTCTTTATGGCGGCCCAATAAGATTAAAATACTTCATGAGGCTCCCTACGGGGTTAGCATCCTCCGGGTACACTGATGCACACCAATGCACACCTTCTGAAGCCGTATATAAATAGAAAGAGTGTTAAGCGTAAGACTATCATAGAGGTACAACTCATAGGATGGTTATCCACAGTCGCTTTCACCTATTAGAAATCAACACTCGTAGACTTATCGCCCTCTAGGTACCAAATCCCGAACACCCGCCGCCGGCCCGAGACGGGGCAACACAAGACTACATAGTATGACCGCGGTCCCGAATCCAAAGACCCAGATATACCAAAGCAAGTAAGGTAGCTGAAAGCGAAGGCAACTAGAAGTGAGACGATAGCTATAGGCGATTTGCCAGTCTATTGGAGCCCAGAATATAAATAAGCTGAACGCCCCTACCTAGGCTTGAGTTATAGACCGAGGATCTTGTAATAGGTGCTTAAATATAGTAAACTTTATTGAATTATCCGTATTAATGTTAGGGTGTGTCAGTATTGTTAGAAAAGCCACAATCGCTTAGGAGTGGCTGGATACTACCAATTAACAAAGGCTAGTGATATGAGTTCCCATGTTTCATTGCTGTTGTCGAAACTCGTATCGCGTGTAGAGTATACTCAATTCGCGAAGAACCTCGACTAAACCATACCAAAAGGCCCTCGGCCTGGGAACTGTCAAGGCCTCGAATAGTCCAATGGAACATGGCCTCAGGGTCCGCTCACCGGTGCTCTCGTAATTAAAAGCATGAATAAGTCGACCCTTATTGGTTTTGACGAGATCAGCAAGCCTATCATTATCACCATGTTGTCTAGGCAGTATAACACTACACCCATGATTATAGTATTACTGCTTATAATACTGTTCTGGAAAAAGTCCCCGATTACCACCGATATCCAATCAAATTTCACAAAACTTCTGTGAGAGCTGCATTTCCGGTGCTTGGTATAGGCACTGTCCGGCGACTCTGTTGGATGTATACTACCAAGGCAGAACAGCGCTAACCCGACTGAAACCGGGCACCAATATCCTCGGAGCTTGTGTTCGGGCGGACGTACCGAGTTTTAATGTGACATTGGGACCTCCACTCTAGCATGGGTTTGTGCAAGCAAGTGGCCGGCTGAATATGCGGGCTTCTGCGGGCAGATAGCGAGACCATGGTTGCTGGACAGAGTGCCCTTGTAACTCGTGCATGATTGGCAGACCAAGTGACATTAATGGCATATTCTTTCCTGATCGGTGATGCCTGACAGGGTGCCAAAACTTAGTCATCAGCACCCAACAGAAACCCGTCCACAAAGAATAGTTCGCGCGTTCTATTCTGAGGGAATATCGATATTGGCGGAGTGGACACTTTCCCAAAGCCAAGGAAGTTTGCGAGGTAGAAGAAAAATTGCATCTAATAGGTACCCAAAGGTCGCTGGGTTAGAGATGGGTGAGACTAGGGTTTGATTTTAATGTGAAGCAATGATACAGCGGGGTACATATGGGTAGAGCTTTACCATGGCTCTTGATTGTGATTATCTTCAGGTGTACAAGGGTTTTACCGCTGTCATGGTACCTCAATTCGCCTGGATAGGAGCGGTAAGAACACGACAAGGCGAATTGACCTAGCACAACATATAACGTTCTATTATTTTTTTCTTTTTATTTTTTCGCCACCCATTCTATATTGGCATGAATCGCAAGAAACCTCTGTGTGTTCCACAAGCTGCACACCGCCAACAAAGTTCAGATTGAGTATTCTAGGCAGAGTCCGAAATACTTCCTATATGTATCGCCTACATCACTTCCGCCACCCCCGGAAAAGGGACGGAGAAAAATGAATAAAATACTCATCTATCCACAGACTACTTGCAAGCAGGTGCCGCGTGCCCGGTGCGTTATTATTGTGCTGTTTTGCTACTAGGCATTTATACAGTTAAGCTCATGGCACTAAAATCCTGCTAAGAGGTAACTCTATGCTGGCTATGGACACCCTTTCGACTTCAACTAGCCCACTCCCTATATCTCCAGATCACACTGGGCAACATACCAATACCGAGCATTTGCCCGCCGATTTAGACGGTCCTCCAGCAGGCATAGATCGCAAAACTAAAAAGCGCATCCAGAATAGGGTAGCGCAGCGAACATATCGTAAGCTTTGACTCGTTCAATACTTGTCCCGCTGAGCTTACTTATTTCCAGGCACTCGGATCAAGCAGCGCCTTCATGATCTACAACAAGAAGTTCATACATTGCGGCAGAAAGAAGAAGAGCAACAGCGCGATTCCCTACCTTGTGAAACGGGTGTAAGTGATAGTGACGAGGGGATGAGGTTCTATGGTCCCTTTATTAGGGACTTTAACACTACGCCAACCCATGGCAAAGAGCGGTCAAACCTTGAGGTAACACGTCAAGATGGACCCGATATAAAGACAACGGATTCGGGTCCATGGGCAGGCATTCCCGGTCAATCTAATATGTGGACCTCATCGGTCGAAGAGTCGGGATTTTTATATAACAACACATTTCATATGCCCACAAGACCGCGTCTCGAGTTGACTGGAGGAGCCACAACGCAGGATTTATCGCCGCCAACTCTTCCGATAAACATCTCTACTAGCATAAACTACTCGCCTACATATCATAGGGAACATCAACGAGATGCGCTAGAATTCTCTAGTGGGATCGAGGGCAATCTGCAGCAACCTGTTACCAACCGGACTAATAACCCCTATGGTAAGGATTGCTACTTAACTAGTTTTCCAGAGTTATTCAAATTCCCCCCCCTAGTACATTTTAAGTAATGAGTTAGTCAGCGTATTTGCTAATTGTTATTTCAAGTACCAGTCGAAGAAGGACGAGTCACTAATTTTCAAGGCTTCGGCGGTTCTCCTCGTGTTTCTCCTTGGGGGCATAAAGTGGAACTAAATACCACCACTGATGCCTCGACACCACCAATAGCGGCAAGGCACACAAATATACCGCAGCCAATACTGTACCAGGATGGGACCACAGCCGAACCCATGATGCCTACGCTTACCCAGTGGCCAGAAAATACCTTTCCTAACCCACAAGCGACGCTAGAAGAGAAATTCGAATACGTTTTGAGCTGTGCTCAGCGTGTAGGATTCGATAGCTTCGACACATTATCATACCATTACTATACCCGAAACTTCAACCCAGCCTCCGCGCTAGCGTTAGACCAGCGCATGAGCCGGAACCGTCGTGTACCGGAACTCCTTGCCGAGCTCAGGAGGCAAGCGGCGACTTGGAGCACTTGGCAGCGCCGCGGCTACGAAGATGAAATGCTGAGGGCGGCTCAGGAAATCTGCATAATGGAGTTCAACGAGTTTCGTAAGTGGGAGGAACCAGAAAGTCTGAACGAAACGGCATTGGGAGATATGGTGAGTGAAAGCCATCTGAATAAGAAAAGAAGTCTTTGTTCATTTGTCTGAACATACCTGATCTGATGCAATACTAACGGCGGGGCTCTCCAGTTACCAAATCTTGGATCCTTCCTAACGGCGTTGGTGGCGAGCAACCCGCACCTATCTCAGAGACAGATTTCTGAAACAGTATTTATTAGCATGAGGCACCTATGCGGATTGGATGGGACACAGAGCCAATCAGTCACGTCATCAAGGCAGTCACCTAGATGATAACTCAGTATGGCCTCTGGCTTCTACAACTCTATATTGGCTGTCCGTGACAACTATGCATATTTGTATATAGTACTAGCTAGTGAATTTACTCAGGGGTATTCACATTCCAGTCGTATTTAAATTAGGGATTTAAGGTCCTACGGGAAACCTTTACGGGCAAGTATTTGGCACTCATAACTAAAGCACTATTCATAGATGTTAACAGTCAAGTAAGGCGGGACATGAGTTTAAAAACTTAGCGTGCATAATGTCTATACTAGTTCTTTTAATCACATTTAGGGACTTGGTCTTAGTCAGAATGGATATGTCAGTGTTGTGCACTATTAGTCTTCGGTTTCTGGCCACAAATCATAGATCCCTGGGCATTCGAAGACTTAATTATGCATGTTGATCTGACCATTTATTGGTGTTGCTGAGAACCATAGGCGGCCTTAGGCTAGAGATCCTACATCGCCAAACCATATTGAATCACTAATAGGCTTATCGTAGTGCCCGTGCAGTGAACAAAAGTGTATGCCTATTTACTCCTTTCCATTATTCCAATGTCTAAAGATATAGCCTCAGAGAACCTCTGCTTAGCCTATCTAGTTGGTGTTGTGACTAATACAACTACAGAGAAACAGAGTCACCTACACCTACACATGGCGTGTGTAGTAATATGACTTAGTGAGCTCTTGAGTTTAGTCTAAGAACCTACTGGGTTTGATTGACTCTCCATACCCACTACACTACAGCAAAAGGTATGACTACCTAATATATAGAAAACGATGAAAGTTAGATTAAACTTTGTCATCTACCTCCAGGATTCCACGATTCAATTTAGCTTGAGTTCTACATTTTCTCAGAATTTGAGTAGACAATTCGCACTGTCACAATTAAATCGACATCACTAAGTTTAATATTTAGCTTGAAGTTCAACGGTCCAAACTTTGAGTTCAAGATGCCTGCGCTAAACCTAACTATATTTCTTACTCCAAAGTCGACAGGAAAGTAACATTGCAATCAGACAGCGTATCTCTTAAGTTTCAAGAAGTTAGATTTCTATATCCGAAATCTCGAGACGGACCGCTGATCAGACAGGCCCATGGCCTATACTCTAGGTTATTATAAGTCAGCGACAACACATGATGATGAAGATTTTTGAGGGCGCTGAAAAGGGAAGATCCTGCTTACAAGAGGGTGTGGAAATGCGTCGGTAAAAAAGGGCCGACGATCCGATCACCGATCATCTTAACTAACACCAATTACTACTTAGGTGATGTCAGGTGATGTTATGCTTATCACCGCCCCTGCTTCAGCTCACTGGTCATCTGCTGTGCTGCGTTCTAATTACGTGGCATTCTAGATATAACTTGCTTTTCAGCTCATAATATGAAGCAGCTTCTTGCAGCCCTCCGTTATTTTCGCCTCAAGCTATTGGTTTCCTCAATCCGCTTGCTTGTTCGCCTCTTGACACCGCCTGTCCGTGCGAAGCCAGATACGGTGCTGAGAGTCCCCTCTCGCGGCGCCGACCGCACAATCAGGGCGCACATCTACTCGCCACCCGCCGTAGCATCAGAGGCGGTGGGAATACCAAGACCTGTGCTGATCAATTGCTTCGGCTCCGGCTTCGCGCTCCCTCTCTTTGGCGGTGATGACTTATTCTGCCGCGAAATTTCCCAGCGAACTGGGCATGTGGTTTTAGACATCGACTATCGGCTCGGTCCCGAAAACCCCTTTCCTGCTGCTCTTAATGATGTCGAAGATGCTGTGCACTACGTGCTATCCCGTCCAGATACCTATGATGTCACGGCCATCTCCATCTCTGGCTTTTCATCCGGCGGTACGCTAGCGCTAGTCGTACCGACGCTGTTCCCAGCCAATACGTTTCGGAGCGTCGTGGCGTTCTACCCTTCAGTAGACATGGCAAAGGATCCAGGCGAACGGCGGGCGCCGGTTGACGGCCCCAAAACTGGACGCTCACCACTGTTCTGGACGCGATTGTTTCGCGAAGGCTATATTGGGGATATGGATCCAAGAGACCCCCGTATCTCACCCCTATACGGCAACAACATGAAGTGCGTGAGAGACATACTTATTGTCACCGCTGAGTATGACGCCTCAGCACTAGAGGCAGAGGAGTTTGCGAAAAAGTTAAAGGGAGACGGTCAAGCTACCGGCGGGCAAGTGGTTTTGAGAAGGATGCGCGAGTGTGGTCACGGCTTTGACAAGAGCAAGAAACATGTAGCTGCGAGAACTGAGTCTTATAATACTGTTGTTAACCTTCTAAATCAAAGCTCTGCCGACGAATAATTCTCTTGGTACCAAGTTAAAAGATCACAGTAATACCTGAAAACATATTACTCTAGACTCAATTATGACTGGGCCAACTCACTCCTATCTTATTTCCTGAACTATTTAATGGCGAGCTAGCCCATCTTACTGTAGGGCCCACCCTTGCTATACCTAACGCGACCAGCACGACGGCAGGATGTTGGAACTTACCAGGTGACAATATGCCGGCGTGGCTGTATTCCTGGGATTTGGCTATATAAAGGAACCTAAGGTCACCCTGCGACCTGCAAGGCTCAGAGTCAATTGATATTTCTATTGAATCCCAACTCTAACATACCCTTCTACACAGCCATATCCTATCTGTTCTCTCCCGGACACCCTTTATCTAACAGGGCTAAACGCCACAGAAAAGGGACCTAGGGTAAGCGTTAGGTTGCAAGTACGAAGCACTAATAGCGGCGGCGATGCGATCAGAGCACCACTACCTACCTAAAATTTCGAGGTTGAAGCTGGGCGGCGCTATTCGCAGTCGTTTAAGTCACTAACGTGTTTTCCCCACGGGGTTTCACCGGCTTCAGCATGAGGTATCTTTGAACAGAAAGAGGAAGCATACTACTAGTGTGAACAGTTACAGACACAGTAGAGAAAGTAGCTTAGTTCACTAGAGCGCGCGAGGCACGGCACGCCCCTGCGGCAGGAGATGGGATTGCGTCGATGTCAGCATCTAGTCCCTTAGGGTTCTAAAGGACTCTAGGAATCACCGCATAGCTTGCCTTCTAATACAACAACACATTCAGGGTTCCTCGGCCCAAGTTCAACGCAAATCTTCTTGCAGGCCTCTTTATATTTATACCTTGCCATAAGACCACACTTGGAGACGTAATCACGATGCGTAATAGGGCGTGAAGGAATGAGGTGTTCTTGTATATAGGTAGGGTAGTATTGAGAGGCTTTAGGAGACTTCGCGCAACAACGAGAGTCTATCACCTACCATGTTTCATCAGTAGTATTGATACGGTGCGGGTAGTCGAGTCAGGGGGGCGAGATTGATTAGCTAAGGAGGATTCAAGCCCAAAATTGTTGACTTTTCCATATGAATAGCCTGCCCCTTGGTTTTAGATTATAGCCGTCAGGCTGCTCATCACGGAGAATACTACGCTTCTTTTTCCTTACATTTTGACTTCATTTCCTTTGTGAAATCTCTAGATGGTTAAGATGGCGTTGGCCAGGCCTCTAGAGTACAGCTCGATAACCCGAGCCGTTTCAGTATCATTTTATTTCATTTACTTTATTCAGCCAATGTCGCTCTAGTCTAACTTTCAAGGTCTTACCTTTGATTTCTAGGCCTTGGATTAATCGCTGTAGCTATCCTGTATAGGCTTTGGCCTTGCTGCAAAGGCCGACTGAAAAAGCCCACACAGCTCCAATATAGTTACTACCAACCTACCTAAGAAACTTATGCCTTGATATGTACGTCAAGGAGCTACATGATGGTAACTGGGGCAATTGGTGTGATTGGGGAGGACCTTGATGGCCGGTGCATACTAGCTAAAAGCGATGAAAGTTTACAATATAAACATAAACCCCTGCTAAGAGAAAGTTTAAATTGCGAGATCTAACTCTTCTACTTCAACAAACCTATATTCAAGGGCCCAAGAATTCCTCTCTCCCCAGATCTTTCTCTTCGCCATTCAACTTCAATTTTCCTCCTACAGCCAACCACACCAACCATATTGACCTCCACATCAACTACTTCTCGACACAAAATTACAGTTCGTAATCAAAATGCATGTCACATCGATTGCTATCGCCGCCAGAATAATGCTAGCTGCGTTCGCGCTACCATTCAATAACGACAGCACCTCCGACTCCACGCGGCCAGGCGTGGAGGCTCTCAAACAGCCAGGCATTCCTATAAAATATGTGTCGTGTACGTTCCTCCCAATATCAAAGGAATACTCTACAGCCGCCAAGGAGGCAATTGTTGAATGGGGGAAGGACGGTAACAAAGTAGAGCCGACAGGCCTTATAGCGATGTCCTTCCCAGAAAGTTCCAATTCCACAGGGAGCGTGACGTGGATTATCTGCAACTCGAAATGGTACGATGGTGACCCGGTCCCCGGACCCGAGCTTGACCAAGCAGAAACAGCGATCGAGAATAAATGCGGCCCTAACGAAAGTGGACGCGTTTGGAGTAAAAAATGGCGCAAGGAATACGTTATCACAACTCAGGAGTGGGTTAGGTCGACGCTCTCCGTGGGCGGAAAAATCTGCAATCACCTATAAGTCGGTTAGGATGGACCTAGTGGTTAGTAAGATCGGGTGACTACCTACTTAGTCAGTTAAAAGATCTCCCTATATAAATACCTAGGTAGATCAATGGCAATTGCTACGCTTACACAGGCATGCAATTCTGCCCACCTGATTGGCTGGATTATAGCCCCTAGGGCAGTACTTTCACTTTTCCGACCCCATACAACTGCAACCTTTATAACTCTACCAATATAAGTTTTATTTAAGTGCACCTAGCACCGAAATTTTTGTGATTTTTCTGCTGTATTTCTTAGTACTACTCGTATATTAATATAACTAATATTAATAAAAGCAATAAATTTTAAATTTTAATAAATTAAGAAGAGCGGTGGGTTGATTAACTAGAATGGCTACCTTCGGTCCCTCTCGAAGCGATCAGAGCAGGCATCTACTTCTGTTCTCACAAGATACCCGGGCCCTCATCTATATCTATCTTGGTCTTCCCCGGGACGCTGTTAACTACGCTAAAACGAATATTAAGCGGCCCAAGATGATTCGCAGAGGAGCCAAGTCTTGTTGCAAGCCATCTCCGCCATTCTCGTGGAACTCCGAGATTGGATGAGCTTTACGTGATGTTTTTAGCCTTCTTCTTTCTTGTCGGGCCCTACACGGAGAATTTCTAACTCTTCTCCTGTGTGGCAGTACTATGGTCGTACATGGCTTAATGTCAGAACCCCTATTAGGCCAGGGCTACACGTACTCACATCTCTCCCCCCTTGGGATACAAGACAAAGAGACCTTTCGTATATAGATGCCCACCTCTTGGAAGTAGCAGTTGGGGCTCTTCGTGCGTCAACAAGTATTCAGGACCTACCTATACGTTGATACCCGTACCGTAGAGATCGTGACACTTAAATGCCTTGTCTAGAATGACTCCAGTTCCGCTCAAATCCCCAGCACGGCTTAAAATCGAATCGTGGAACAAACAATAACTCTACAAGGCTTCACGAAAATGCGGTGGCATTAACAGATCACAACCTCCATTTCTCTTCTCTCATCTACCGCCAGAGATTCGTCTCCAAGTCCTTACTTATACGGACCTTATCAACTCCCTGGGGATGCGTCGATTGGGTCCCGACAGTTGGATATTACATAAAAATTATGTGTGAAGGGGCAAAAAGCGTCTGCGCTCAAGACTACCAGCATAATAAGTGCAGACTCACCAGTTGCTAGGCCAATGCACTAAAAGCCGACCCTGGTAGAAGCGGTTGCCTTTGCAGTCGGTACAACGTTCTTTATTCCGACTCTTGCAGTTGCTGGTGTCCCCTAGCACCATTCTTTCTTGTAAGTCGGTCCTTTTCGGAAGATTGTCAAACAGTACTCTACAGTAGTATTGACTACAGTGTATTTTTCCGAGAGGAGCGAGTAGAATACCATCTAGAATTGAGTCCATTCTTAAATGCTCTGTCTTCGAATATGCTATCATGTCTCAGATGGCTGCAGATCGGCCTTCATTCCCTTTATCGTAAGCTTCAGCCAACAGGGAACATATTCGGCCCGATACGTGCCCCGTGCAGGCCTAGCGATCAGACCTATCTAGCCCAGAGGTAGGCCTGTGACTTAGACAAAGAAGGCTACTCTTATAGAGAGTTAGTTTGTCAGAAAGACAGCCTAGAAGACCTACGTGCAATAACAATGGTCATTACTTACCTCTAGCATGGCTTCCGACATATAAGATTTGATACAGTTAAGGTTACTATACTAGCAGTAACTGTAGCTTACGCGTGGATAATCGAGTCCTTCTTGTCGAATGTTCTTCCCGATAAACGGAGGACGAAGGCAAATTCGGATCTTGAGATGCCACTAACATTATGGCACTCCGAGCGGTAGCACGCAATTATCAACTACATCTCACTCGTAAAAATACGGTTTGGTGGCGACTTCGCTATAAACAAGATAGGCCAGGCAGCACAAGTTTCAGCTCAGCGTTTTATATCGAAATTCAATGCGGAACACAGGGGCTTAACGAGAGATTTTTTTTGCATACAACAGCACTCAATGTCAGCGCTTATATCACACGCATGTACGATTCGTAGAGTAAGATTCATAAAAGTAATTAAGTTCCAAATATCCGGAAGAGCAAACCGCTCAGGAACGATCTAGCGAGAGCAAAAGTCAGCGACAGCAACCTTATATTTCACACTCCTTCATCATCTCCCCGCCGTAAATGTTAACACTGTGACCTACGTCTTCCCCGATCCGCCGCACGCCTTGCACCTGATTTTACCCGTGGCACCACAGGCGTAGCACATGTATGGCCCACTAGAGCTGTTGCCTGTGCCCCTGCAGTACCCGCACTTTGTTTTCCTAGTGCCTTTACAATTGCGACATCTAGCCATGTTGAAGTAAGACTACCAAAAATTAGCAACAGATTTTCAAGTATTCAGCCACGTACCTTGGGAATGCAAGACGTTATTTAATGACGGGCAAGACTGGATGGTTCAGCCACTTGTGGCTGATGCTAATAGGGGGTGGCGCTTGGTAGAATTACTTTTAATAGACAAAGCTTGAAGGTTACCAGTAAAGAAAGAACTGCATTTCTGAGAACGCAGGTGGCAGTGGGTAGACGAGCCTGAGCGAGCGTGCTTTATATACACGAGGCTGGAGCCTCAATCATCGGCGGTAGGGAAACACCGCAAATTCTCCGCCCTCTTGTGAACCTCACACGCTTTATGTTGCCTTACAGTATTGCGTTTGGGCAAAGAGAAAACTAGGCGAATACGGTCTTTTGCATCTTGGCACACAGCTGCATCATAATCAGGTGATCATCGCGAGGGAGGACACTCATTATTATGCGACATTAATGAACAATTTATCTGCAGTGTTCATTTAGAACATCCCTTTTCGTATAATAACGTTTCACTAAAGCGTTTCATCAGGACGATGGCCCCTTCTTTGAGTCACATGTAATTGACCTGTTGTCAGTGGCACTAGGATGTATAGTAGCCGACTTTATTGCCTAGAAGTGTATGACGATTACGATGGCGTGCTTTCACAGTCACCCAGCTTCTTCCTTTAATACATTATGCAATGAAATACATTTATTATGAATTAGATGAATGAGTCAAATCTCGACATCCTGGATCAGGACAATTTAAGGCCCTAGGACCAACATCAAGAACGTTAAGATACCGGCCCTTTTGCTGTGTATTCTGCGATATTCATCTCAAAGAACCGTTCCTCACCACTCCAGCACTATAGGCGAATGTCGGCAAGGCCTCTTAGGCAATTCGTTGATGTTGGGATGTAGCGGTACATGGGTAGTCCAAGAGGTTCGGATCACGACGTAGGAGGTAATTAGTACCGTAGACGACTGAAAGAGATGTTCAATAAGGATGCTAGAGATCTGCGGGAATCCCTACCCCTAGTAGCTATGTATAATGGTAGCTGATAGGCCGAATAGATCGATGTGCAAGGTTTCGCGAAAAAAAAAACTTAAACTTCTGACAGTTGATTTAAAGCTTCTAGAAGCACCGATAAAAATCTTCGTTAGCTAGAAGTTTGTCGGAATTTAGTATTAGAGTTTGTGGTATCTAGAAATCGCGTATAGACTTTATAAGGTACACGAAAGCGATAAGCTCCAGATTTTATGAGGCGTTTATGTATAGATCCAAATAGCTTGCGCTACCTAGTGACAGATGGTAGCAGAACCTTTAGCTCTGTCACTGTGGTAGCAAATAGTACACAAAGACAGAAAACACGTACTGCACCGTGTCTTTTTAAAGCTTTGGGAAGGAAAAGCCAGAAATTGAAGAAAGAAAAAAGCCCAGAACCAGGACTTGAGCCTGGACTTCTTCTCCCCTATCGTGGTCGCAGGGCCTGCTCGCGCGTGAACTTAGCTGCTGCGTCGTCACTAAGACGCACTATCAATACACCATTCCGAGTGATTTTTAGGAAGTTAGACCACTAAATTACCATATATGATCTAGCAAAACATATAATTATGGATGCCTTTGATCGGATCCACGGTTTAGGTACCATGCCTTTAGCTTTTAGTATCGATCAGCTCAACTTGTCTATATGCTTTCGTAAAATTCCCACTGTGTTCGATATAATCTATCATTCGCATAGCATTTATTCTTTTCCTAGAGTCTCTATGATACGCAGATATGAGCTGAACTTCTAGTTCCTAAGATTCATGTTCACCATCGACGTCCGACCGGTTATCTTACTTATTCCGCATCATCGCTTTTTGCCAGTCGCTGGCCCCTGAGCGGCCTGGCCGCTATATCCGCGGGCAGGAATGAACGGCCGCATGACGTCGTCTACATATGAAGTAGGCAAACCCCAGTCCTCCGATGCCTCCTTGATCCCCACATTCATCCGGCCGACATACTCTTGCTTCGGTCCCGAAGGCGTGACGCGGAGGGAATCGACGTATACAAGAGCCTCAAATTTCCTGCCCGGCACTGGCAAAGTGGATTCTTCATCATCTTGCGCTCCTGTCTTCCCTTTAGGTTGTTTTGGTCTGGCACCGGAAGAAGAGCCAGCGGCGCTTGACTGCGAGCCTTGGGTTGCTTTTTGATCCGAAGTAGGAGCCCACGCAACCTCCAACATCTCTCGCTCATACGCGTATCCCACTCCCTCGCAGATATCTAGCTGTCGCTCGTCGCTAGGGTGTAGGCGGTATACTAATCCATAGACACCGGCCCCTGTTGTCGTTTTCGGGCTTGGCACGACGTTCGCATATCCACGCTCATTGATAATCCACTGCAATTTGTGGTCAGCGATTGTCACCTCACGACAGATTTTAGTGTGTTTAGGGCAGGTGAAGCCCCGAAAGAAGGGCTCTAGCCTAACAGCAGAATGCGATGAAGGTTATCCCAAAATGTACTTACAGTCCAGCCTGTGAGATGCGCCAGACCAATTGGAGTGGAGTTTGGACATCGGTCCCGCATCTGAGCCGTCGACAGGTTGGAACCATAGGCGAAGTACAGCCGGCCCTTGTCCGACGATTGCTTCAGCGACATGGTTTGTATTTGTCTAGTTTTATGTGTTAAAGGCGTGGGTTATGAGGAGCAAGCTGTTAGATATAACCTAGCGTACAAATTAGTCTAATAATTGACCGGTCCGCCAATCTTTTGGCTCAGTGGTATATCTGACACAAGCACTTTCTACGATTTCTTGAAGTTTAAGTAAGAGAGAGTCTTTGTCCTACCACGTTTTAGGTAGCAGGCAGCAGTCAGTGAAAGAAACAGTGGGTATTAGGTAATATCCATTCAATGTCTCAGTGCTAAACTAGTAGTTTCACCTCACCTTCATACTGATCGCAAACTTAATTGTACATAGATTAATTCGTAAGGAGTACAACGGAACGCCGCTCCAGAGACCACCCAATAAATTTACACTTGTCGATTCCGCCGGTACACCATTGTAAAGTATTAATCTTGTAAACTACCTAGGTCTTTAGCTCCAGCTACAGACTACTGGTCGCAGTACGCGTTTCGAAATGCGAGACATTCTTGCCGTCGTCGCTTAGAAGCTTCCTTTTACCGCTACCATGAATAGGATAATCGGATAGACCTAGCGATGACGAGCCGCTACCCTTCGAGGCACCTGTGGTCCAAGCACGGAAGTTTGAGACACTCAGTACGACTAATGGTCGCAGGCTTGGTAGACAGGCACAGATGTTGGCGGCATAGAGCTCAAGTCCGCCCCAGATGGCGAGATTCGGAAGATTTCTCGTGATTTCATGGGAGTGGGTAAATGTGTATAGACTCACAATTCTCATGATGCTAGTGACGATGACGCTTGGCAAAAATTTGATTCGTCAGTACGGGGTTTAAGATGTGAAGGGGAAAGTCTCCATAGATGAGAGGGTGATAGATGGTGAAAGCTTACAGAATACCGAGAGAAAACATCCCGAGCGTGGTGATCTTCTTAGCATTTGAGAACTGCAGCTGCGAGATCCAGCGTATGGGCAGTAGGATGAGAACGACGTCTAATGTGGTAGCGATAACACCGCCGGACAAGAATACAGCCCATTGGTTAATGCAGTATCCTTCGTGTAGACCGTCCCATACATTCCAGAAGTACGATACAGGGGTACATTGAAAAATGATACAGAAGATATACGTAATGGTGATGGCGCCGTTGAGCGCTAATGTCGCGATAATAAGTGGCCGGGCCGCGGATACACGAAAAATGCGCATTAAGAACAAGCTAATGGAGACGCGGACGAAGAACCGCGATGTAGCATAGCACAAGAGCGCAGCCCAAAACAGCTACAGGTGAAGAGATGAGCGCCAGGGGTTAGCATAGGTTGTAGGGGAGTAGAGACATACAATAAGGATCGTTGAGATATTTTCTTGAGGTACAGCCCATAGATCGCGACCTACCCCAAGCTCACCAACTAACTAAGAATTAGATGATGCATAAAACCGAGAGTCTGGGCTTGACATACAAACGCCGCATAGGACAGTAAACCCAATCGATATAAGAACAGATACAAGAGCTGCATAGTCGTCCCACCACAGCGGAATCCGTTCAGTTAGACGGACCACGAAGCGTAACATGACGATGACTGATGAAAGAACCACGAAAGTATATATGACCGGCATAAATTCTCGGTCGTTGGCGGATTGGATACCGCATAATGAGTTGGTAAGATTTTGAGTAGAAAGTGCTTCAGGTATATGACATGTTTGAAGAACACAAGCTCCAGCAGTGGCCTGCACAGCTTGGCTTGCACAAGAACATGCTGGATCTGTGAGGGAGCAGTTCGATTTAGTAGTGATAGCCTCAACGAGGCAACTGGCCTAAAGTGAGAAGATGTTAACACGCTTTCAATATATAGCTTTACTTTTTAGGTAGGACCTACACCGCATTCGGGAAGGCTTTTGAACCACGCGGCAAACTCTGCCGGGGATATTGAAGGTGCTGCCATAGTAAAATGTGTCTAGCGAGGATTCATGAAGTTGATTAGGTAGATTCGTAAAAGTTCTGTGCACCGCACAGTGGGGGGGGAGTCCAGAATATGAGAAATCAGAAGTCGCGGCATTTCGGAACAGACTTATAGACGGGCGTTGCCAATTAGAAAATTGAAGGGGCATAGAAAAGGACCACGCATGTTACGAGATACTGAGGTAAGGAGGCAAACGAGGCCCCCTTCGTCTAATCGACTCTATACTAAACCAACCCCCCTCCTCTTTCTATCCATACCTCTCTCTTCACCGTCGGTGCAGCTGACCGGTCCACACGGCGGTAGCTGGGCCGATCGAATGTGATACTGTAGCTCTCAGATACGGATACCGACTGGCTAATAGGCAAAGCTGAAAAGATGTGTTCATGTTGCAGCGCCCGAATCTACCCATTGCGGTATTAACTCCACTAATCCGCCAGCTGTGATTTGTGAGAGCGGACTTGGCAGATACCCTCCTTACCAACCTCACCGTGCTGTGTAGCATTTAGGGTTTCTTACCAGGGCCTACATGAGTTTGTTGTCGGTTGCCCAGCGTGTTAGTCGTATTCTGGATAGGGCGGCATTGCATCTGTGTACTAGTATATGCTGTTACATTCGTCCAAAGCTTTCGCGTGTTTTCGTTGCAATCTTGGGCACATCATGTTAAGTCGCACCTCAACGTAGTATTAGAAATGCTATAATAAACTTGATGGGATGCCAGATATAGAAAATGAGATGAACATTTCTCCGGAGCCGACTATTACCTGAATAGGCACCGTGTATACTCAACTATCGGAGGTGGACCGCGAGTTGTGTGGGTCTTTCTCCCCGCGAATTCTGCCCCGGGATTGTCTAAGTACGGAGCACCCGGGCCACCTTGACCTACAATCAACGTTCAACTCAGGTTGTTTCATGCTGCTTGTTCCAAACCCTCTAAACTATGGGGGGAAAGATGTTAAGGTTTTCAAGCAAGTAGTCAAATCGTCAATGGTATCCGTTGCCTACACCAAGATGCAGATTATGCAGTCTAGACTTCTTGTGTAAGGTAGTAGTCACTGCGTACAATGCTGAACCGAGAATCACTAAGAAGCATACCTAGCTGGGATGAGACCCTGCATAAGACCTACCTAACAGCTGAAGGTGGGGTGGCATGGAGCATTGTTACTCCAAGGATTACGACCCACTCCCTCACCAGATCTCCAGGGTGGTATTCTCTGTGCAGATTCAGAAATCGGAAGGACTCAAGGCCCTTGAATAAAATAGAGCACACCTGATACACCTTGATGCTCATACTCGAAAGAGGGGGAGAAAAAGACTCAACATGCTCGCTTAATGCTCGCCTCGGCATGCGGTAGTCACTACGCCCTAGGCATGTAAGTAATCGTGCTGATAAAGGGCACGAGAGATCCTTGTTCGGTAGTGCATCATAGCTTTCCATTCTTCTTCACCTATCGTATGTCAAGCAGAATCATATCTAGTAAGCAGTGCGTTGCATCACAAGGTATTTCAATATTAGGTTATGTATAGTGTATCATATAGATATTCTATCATCTAACGCCATGCATCTACGTAGTTGATAAGGGCTCCTAGGAGAAGTCTACCTAGTAGCCTTGAATTATAGAATAACAATTATGTCACTGCATAATACAGCAAAACGATAGCTAATACCAGAAAACTGCAATATGGTACCTAATCTTGAGTCAATATCAACTTCTATGTGTAATACGTGATGGGTGGTTGCGCACGCCAGCGTTCGGTATACTAAGGTCGGAGGCCTAATGCATATCAAAAGAAATAGATTTTATACTCCAAAGATGGGTACCGGGACGCCGAAAAAGCACGTTGATAGCCATCATACGCGGTGTACTGAATGGAATAATGTTATTTGATGAATGTAAAACTCTTAAGTTGGGCTGATAGACACTCTTTCTTCTAGTCGATGCTCCGAATCCAGCTGTTTATTCATATCATGGTGCTTGATAAACAAAGATAAGAAGAGCGACACGGCTGCGAGAGCAAGTAGAAGATATAAAATGCCATGGAAGCCTTCAACAAAGGCGTTTAGGAAGGCGGTCTTCTCAGGGCCATCCGGCATAGAGGTCAGCGGACCTGAAAAAGCAGCCGCATTGCGCGCGGTGTCTAATGCTACCTCATACGGGAACCCGTAGTGCTCTAGAGCATGTAGCAATACATTCTCAAAGACGGTTCCGCCAATAGCTACGCCTAGGCAGATACCGAACTGGCGTACGAACGTAAACATAGACACGGCGTAGGCTACGTCACGTGTAGATGCAATCGCCTGCGTAGCTATATTGAGTGACAAGACGAGAAGGCCGTGGCCTACGGATATAGTAAGGATCAGGAAGAGATGTGCGACAAGGCTTCGGTGCTGATTGATTAAAAGCAGGACGCCATTCGATACAATAAGGCAAGTAAATCCGAGCCGTACAGACCACAGAAATGAGCCAAAACGCGTCATCAATCGCCCCGAAACAATGCTGATGGGTACTACGAGCAACGTAGTCGCCATTATATAGACACCAGTCAAAGTAGCGCTCAGGCCTTTGACAGAGATCATGTAAAACGGCAAATAGTAGAGATGCGAATAAAGTTCAAAACCACTGACAAGCGTCAACGCAAATGTGAGGCAAGACGATGTATTCTTCCATACTGATAGTCGAAGAAAGGGTGCGGAGGCGACATAGCCTTCGTACACGAGAGAAGATATCGTCGCAAGCCCGCCGAGAAGGATAGGGAGCCAGGTCTGATAGGAATTCCAACTATACTGGACACCGCCCCATGTCAGGCCAATAAGGAAGCTAGCAACTCCGGCGATGAAGAGAAAGCTCCCAAACCAGTCAACGCGAAGCACAGCAGTAAGAATGGGCGGCTGATTTTGAAGTTTCAAGTTTCGGAAAGCAAATGGCACAGATAGGAGACCGAGAGCACAGAACGGGTAGTTGATATAGAAGATCCACTGCCATTGTGCATGTTCGGCAACAACACCCCCAATGACGGGGCCAAGGACAGTTCCGAGCGCCCATCCAGCTAAGATCAGCGCAAGATACTTAGGCCGTTGGCGAAGGGGGATAATGTCAGATACAACGATGTATGACAGTGTGTAGATACCGCCGCCGCCGACTCCCTGAATGGCGCGTCCGCTGAGCAGGATTGTGAAGTTGGTCGCAACGGTGGAAATAATAGTTCCTATTGTGAACATAGACACGGAGAAGAGAAGCACCAGCCGTCGGCCGATGAGATCCGACAGCGCCCCAAGGAATGGCACGAATACGGCATTGGCCAAAAGGTACGCGCTACCAGCCCAGAAGGTCTCAATAGCTGAACCTTTGAGCACTTTGGCTAGTTTCTAGCTTCGTAGTTAGCTCAAGTCTAGACCTGGATAGGGGAATGAGTAAGATGTGCGTACGGGTAGCGCAGGGGGGAGAACTGTGGCATCCAGGGCGAGAATGACATTAAGCGCAGCCATCGTCCCGAGGATTAGGAGCTCTCGCTTTCCCGCCTTAAATTCGCTTTCATTTTCAAGTTCTTCGACTAGCACCTGCTCAGGTGGGTTCGGCTGCGTCTTCTCGGTCTGGTCTACAGACGAGGAGTCGTTCCTGTCACTCTTCGACATGGTGACTATTCTTCAAACTGCTTTGATATCGGATACGATGAAAGACAACTTGAAGAAAGTAAACAAATTGAAGTAGATCTGAATCAATCCATCATTTTGGGCTCTTTGGTGCCTACGTGGTTGCCGAGACAGGGGCAGCTGACTTATCCCGGCACCAAGCTGCTACATGCAGGACTCGCCCCATCAATCACAGCACAGCTAACCCCCGAGCGCTTTTGCATATCTTTATACGTAAGCATCCAGACTACACGACTGCATCTGCAGCTAGGTAGTAGTGAGATGTCAGGCATCTCCACTCATATACAGAACTTCAGACCATCTTTCACAGTCCTGGAAATATAAGACGGGGAGGGTTACTTCATGCGACGTATCGTGCCATCACCGGCGCTGTAACACCGACGCCACATGGGATGGGAACATTCTTCACATGTAAGGCGACGCATACTCCGTGCAGTCGGGGCTACTGCTTAGAGTTCAGGCTGTATCAAGCTCGGCAAGGCTTCTTGGCCCCTGAGTGTCTCAATTATGCTACGTCGTATCCTCGTGTGTATTGTCGATTGACCTGATCCCTTTGCTTGCTACTATCTACTAGCACTCACTCACTACTACGAGTATTTCCCTGAACACTTTATATTCATAAATTCAATATCTAATCACATATTTGATTATTCCCCGCTAGGTAGCGACATGATGGAGGAAATTCCGGGTCCGGCCGGATGGCCACTAATCGGCAATTTGTTGGACATCGACCTCAACAACTCAATGCAAAGCTTCACACTTCTATCTAAGGAATGGGGAGGCATCTATAAGCTGCATCTTGGTGGAACCGACAAGATCCTCATTTGTTCCCACGAATTTGCCAACGAGGTATGCTCGCGCAAGGAGTTTGCTAAACACATCATGGGCTCAATAGGGGTTCTAGCCAAGGTGATTCCACATGGGCTTTTCACAGTCGACTCAGCTCATGAGAGCTGGGGACGAGCTCGTCGAACTTTGAACCCAGCCTTTACACCGGTGTCTGTTAGAAACATGTTTAGCGAAATGCTCGATATTACATCGCAGTTGGTACTGAAGTGGGCACGACACGGGCCAGAGAATGAAATTGACGTGTCGGCTGACTTCTTACGCTTGACACTTGACACAATCGCCTTGACAGCGATGGGCACACGCTTCAACTCATTCTATCACGATGAGTTCCACCCATTTGTGCAGCGATTTGGCGCCATATTTGCCGAGATTCAACGGCGTTCAAATCGACCGGCTTGGTATACATGGATGCATTGGACGGCCAATCGTCAATATGACGAGAACAGCGACTTTATAAAATCCTTCTGTGCGGATGTTCTCGCTAATCGTCGTCGCTTGGAACGCGAGAACCATTCTGGTATGAGACAAGACGTCTTCACAGCCATGTTGCGCCGTCGCGATCCAGTCACCGGGAAGCAACTCACGGACGAGATAATCATCGATAATATGGTCACATTCCTCTTTGCCGGTCATGACACGACAGCAGGCCTCTTGTCATTTCTCATCTACGAGCTAATTCGCAACCCCGACGCTTACGCGAAGGTACAGGAAGAGGTTGATCATGTACTCAAAGGCAGCGCGATGACGGTCGACCATCTCGATGCCTTGCCATACATTAAGTCTTGTTTACTCGAGACCCTGCGTCTTGAGCCACCCGCCCAGGCATTCGCTGTTACACCCCTGGTCGATGATGGTGTCCCAGTCACTCTGGGAGGCCGATATGCAATTTATCGCGGACAGTCTGCCTTGGTACTCATCCCTGCATTACACCGGGATCCATCTGTCTTTGGCGATGACGCCGATGAGTTTCGGCCTGAGAGAATGGCCGAGGAAAACGTCAAGAAGCTTCCTAAGAATGCCTTCAAGCCCTTCGGGAATAGCCCGCGAAATTGCATCGGGAGTGATTTCGCTTTGCAAGAGGCGACGGTAGCTGTAGCCCTCTTGTTTCAGAAGTTCGACTTCACGCTAGTAGATCCCAACTACAAACTGCAGTATCAGCCGAGTCTGAATCGTAAACCAAAGGACTTGAAGATCTTCGCCCGTTTGCGGCCGGGCGTCAACATCCTGTCGCTGCATCGAGACATGTTTGCACCTGCGGCAGCGGAAACCGAGAGTCCATGTCAGAGATGATCATAGAGAAACATTAAAAAAGATTCATTGGTCTACCTAGTTCATCGGCATCTAATTCAAGGTCTACCTAGTTCATCGGCATCTAATTCAAGCTCCACCCTAGCGATCCTAGTGCCCGCCAATCCCGAACTCCCTAGCCTAGACTAGCTTAATCCTTGGGCCTATTCTTGTGTATATCGTGATTTCGAGCTTCGAGCATTAGAAGCAGCGACTAAAGTACAATAGGATGTGTGCAGTTCTCCTTGAGTCCTCGATGTTCATGAATACCCTTGTATTTCTTCTATATAGCTCATAATTTCAATTCTCTGAACAAAAAGTATTATAAGATCGCTTAGACCTAATTACCTGTCAATAGGCCTTGCCTCTCGATGTGTTATCGAAGAAATCTGTGCCCTTGTGAAAAACCCGGAGCTGAACTGCACGGGACATTCAAACAACTTTACAGGACTATAGGGCATGCAGCATAGTGGATGCTGCGGTCAGCGCGCCGTCGACTACTTAATGGTCTACAAATCTGATACGATATCGGTGATACTATTGGCTAAGGTCCTTGCTAGTGGTGTTTTGCTTCCCCATCCCAATTCTAGACCCATTTCCCCAACGTCGCTTTTCGCATTCCGGCCGGATCACTACCATGCTTTCCAGCCCTCTACTACCGATATCTACGTAACTTTTACTATCAAGTGAGATAGAGTTCCAGGAATATTCCGGCTGATAGCACACATGGCTTACAAGCATCTGTTTAGCGAGAAGCCACATGGGCAAGGGTTCATTGAGTCAAGGTTGAATGTTCCTTGGCGAGATGTTATACAGCCTGTACTAAGAGATAGTCAAGACCCCTAGGGTGTGAGAGTAAATCTCATGCCCCTTTTCTTGATACATCGATTCGCCATGGTACGAAGTCCTATAGCTAAAATACTACTGTAGAAAGTCAGACATCAATATCGTGGCAGTTGGCTTGACAATAGTCACCGATCGCTCTACTAAGGTGCCACTATAGCTACCAAAGTGGGCATCAATGACCGGTGTAAACGGCCCGCTCTATATGAGTTGCTTATTCTGGATGTCATGACATGAGTGCAGAAGGTTCTGCATGCTCACTTGCGACATGTTCAAATTTAGAACACAATAGATAAGTGCCAATGAGGGTGAAAATCCAACAGTGAACGCACTAGGATAGTTCCGTAAGAAATGCATAAAGTGAGTGCATAACACTCTCTTGAACCTAGGCCCAGCGACCATCTATCAGCTTAAAGTAGGCATTCGAATAGATATCTTATGTCAAACTGACGTATCTTTGTCAAATAGTTCTACGCACACATACGCACAAGCGCTTGTTTGTAAGTTGCTGAGCAACAATACAAACAACTTTGTGCTATATTCCTATTTCCCTGCTTCACTTCAAAGCCAGATACGATGACTGAGATTGCTGTCACGAAGGTGAACGGCTATGATCATGGCCTGGCGCCGCCGGGCCCTTTAATGATAGAGAGCGAGTCTGTGACGAGCCTCACATCAGATTCCTATTCAAACTCAGATGCTAGCCCTAAGCCCAAGGAACCTATACCTATAGCTATATGTGCTATGGCCACACGACTTCCTGGAGGCATTAGTTCTGCAGAGCAACTTTGGGAATTTCTTCTCAATAAAGGCGACGGGTGTGCTCCCATCCCTCCTGAGAGGTATACCACTCGACAAACTCAGGGCAATGCTACCCCTGATATGGCAGACCAGGACACGCCTCACTGGAAAACACATGGCTACATGATCGATCACGTAGACCTTGCTGCCTTCGACTCAGGCCTTTTCTCGATGACGCGGGCAGAGCTGGGCATCGTAGACCCGCAGCAACGTATTCTTCTAGAACTCACCCGGCAAGTTATGCCCTGCTACATCTGACTAGGTCCCTGCTAATACCAGATTTAAGAGAGTGTTTTGAGAGCGCAGGCAAAACTTCCTGGCGCGGAAAGGACGTAGGTGTTTACGTTGGCACATTCGGAGAGGACTGGAATGACCTCCAGTACCACGACCGACAAGATCTCCATCTTTATAAACTCACCGGCGCTGGTGACTTCATTCTTGCTAATAGAATTTCTTATGAATACAACTTGAAAGGGCCAAGGTAAGAGTCTCATGTTTCCTTGCGACTAGATCTTTACTAATGAGTATACAGCTTAGTATTGAGGACTGGGTGTTCGGCGTCTTTATATGGCCTTCACCTAGCTTGCCAAGCTTTACAGGCAGGGGAAATATCTAGCGCTCTTATAGGAGGGTGCAATCTGATCATGAATCCCGCGAGTGAGATAGATATCACCCTTTTAAAGTTCGTCGTGAATGCTAACTATGTGCATGGCTAAGAGGTCGATACTATGTTCAACGTTGGTGTACTAAGCAAAGGCGCGTCATCGCGGTCTTTTGATGCCGATGCCGACGGATACGCTCGTGGAGAAGCCATAAGTATGGTCTACGTGAAAAGGCTAGATGATGCCCTTCGTGATGGCAATCCTATTCGGGCCGTAATCCGTGCCACTGCGAGTAATTGCGATGGCAAAACCCCTGGCCTGACAAAACCTAGCATGGATGCTCAGTACGTTCTCAGAATTCCATGTCTTTCACTTTGGCATATCTTTCTGCTTTCGAGTGATCTTAACCCCTTATGAATAAGCTGTTTTATTTCTCTATTACTGATTTCATTGCACCTTTATTGCAAAGCACATTTCCTAACACTAAACCCGTATAGCGAAGCTCTCATTCGTGCCTCGTACACCGCCGCCGGTCTTGAAAATGAGGTTTGCAAGACAGGGTTCTTCGAGTGCCACGCTACAGGCACATCTAGCGGCGACCCAGAAGAAGCCAAAGCTGTAGCGAATGTTTTTGGCCATGGAGGTGGCGTCTATATTGGATCTGTCAAGGTATATAAGCTTCTCGCGGACGCTCCTTGATGCCGCTGACTCTTCCCTCCCAGCCGAACTTAGGTCACTCTGAGGGTGCATCTGGGCTTACTTCACTCCTAAAATGTATCATGGCGTTAGAGAACAAAACAATCCCGCCCAACATCAAGTTCCGGCGGCCGAATCCGAATAGTAATGAATCGATCGCACTCCATTATACACGATGACGGGCTAACGTGCCGATAGTTCCCTTTATTGAAGGTGGTCTCCGAGTTCCGACGGATCCTATTCCGTGGCCTCAAGACCGCGATGAGCGCGCTAGTATCAATTCCTTTGGCGTCGGTGGCGCCAACGCCCACGTAATCATAGATTCCGCCTCCTCTTTTGGAATCACTAACGCTACTAGAAGCGTCCCAAAGGGAAGCCGTCTTCTCCTCTTCACTGCTAATGATGCTGAGTCAACTCGCCGCGGGGCCGGGGAGTGCGGCAGCTTCGTCGCCAGTCACCCCGAGCTACTCGATGATACGGCATACACATTAGGTGTCCGCCGCGAACACCTGCCATACCGCAGCTTTGCTGTTGTGGATAGCGATAATGCCAAGGATGTCGTGTTCTCTACCCCGGTAAAAGCTACGGCAGCATCTACTTCCAAGCCTGTCTTCATTTTCACTGGTCAAGGAGCGCAATGGCCAACCATGGGGGCGTCGCTCTTGTCCGATTTCCCCGTAGCTAAGCATGACATCCAAATGATGGAACAAGCCCTCTCAACACTAGATCAAGAGCTCGTTCCAAGCTGGAGTCTTTCAGGTATGTGGTCATCTCAAGTGTAGACGTACAACTGGCTAACTAGTCTGCATAGAGGAACTTCTGCAGCCGAAGGACACTAGTCAGGTCTATAAAGCTGAATTTTCCCAGCCGCTCTGCACTGCAGTTCAGATCATGGTGATAAACCTTCTACGAAGTTGGGGTATCACGCCCGCCGCTGTACTCGGTCACTCGAGTGGTGAGATTGCTGCAGCTTATGCCTCCGGTGCCTTGACCATGGAAGAAGCTATCATCTGCGCCTATCTCCGGGGGAAAGCTACGAAGCGGTCAACAGAGATCCCAGGGGCCATGGCGGCCGTTGGCCTGGGGTCGAGCGATATCCAATCATACTTGGTTGATGGCGTCGTGATCGCCTGCGAAAACAGCCCTTCTAATACTACCTTATCCGGAGACGAGGACAAGGTAGTGCAAGTTCTCCAGGCCGTTAAATATGACCACCCTGACGTGATTGTGAGACGCCTGCAAGTAGACATGGCATACCACTCGCGTAAGATATTTCATCCGGCCCCTCGGTCACATCTACTAACCCAACATCTTAGATCACATGAAAAAGATAGGCGAGGAGTATGAGCGTGAGCTCAAGCCTTACATATCCAGTCAACCTACCTCAGTGCCATTCTTCTCCACAGTGACCGGTACACTAGCTATAGGCGAGTCACTAGGCGCTGCATACTGGCGCTCTAATCTTGAGTCACCGGTGCTGTTCAACACAGGCGTTAAAGAATTGCTCCAGTTCCAAGGCCTTAACAGCGTCTTAGTCGAAGTCGGACCGCATTCCGCGCTCCAAGGGCCTCTACGTCAAATATTGAGTCACCTTCAAGCTCAGCAAGCTCTATATGTCCCAACCCTACTGCGTTCTAAGAATGAGAGTGTGTCACTGCTCAATACCGCAGGTCAGCTCTTCTGCCGAGGGCTAGAGATCCGGTTAGACTCAATCAACCCTCCTGGCCGCGTCGTCCCTACCTTGCCTAGCTATCCGTGGAACCATGACACGAAATATTGGTATGAAAGCCGCATATCACGGGACTACCGGGCACGCCGCTCCGCCCATCATCCGCTCCTTGGTAGCCAGGTTATTGAGGTGAGCCAATTAGAGCCTACCTGGCGGAATATCTTGCGCCTCGACAAGGTTCCCTGGTGTCAGGACCATAAGGTTGGCGGGGATGTGGTATTTCCCGGTACAGGGTATCTAGCGATGGCGGCTGAGGCTATGAAGCAGCTGTCCGGGGCACAAGACGTTGCGCTGAGCCAAGTCACGATCGCATCGGCATTGATCTTAGGCCCCGAACCGACCGAAACCATCTTGTCAATGCGTCCCCACAAACTAACTAATAGCTTGGACTCACCTTGGCACGAGTTTACTATTTCTTCTTACGATGAAACGTCGAACTCTTGGTCCAAGCATTGTTTTGGCCTCATCAGAGCGGGACGCGGCGACTCTGTCGAAGACAAGAGGCCCGTCACTCACCTTCCAAGAGAGGTCGAGCCAGCGTATTGGTACAAGGCCATGCGTAATGTTGGTCTGAACTACGGTCCACAGTTCCAGGGGCTCGGCCGCATCACTACGCATCTTCTTCACAACGTAGCAGTCGCGGACTTACATCTTGACGCTATTTCCGAACCCGAACCTCAAGATGGGGCCGTCTACTACTTCCACCCCGCTACTTCAGATGCTTGCATGCAACTCCTATCCGCCGCTGCTTCACGGGGCCAGGCCCGCTCATTTCATCGAAAGGCCGTGCCGACTTATATCGGCGAGGCCTATTTCAAGAGTCCCCAGGGGGATGTTACTGTTGAAGCAGCGGCCGACACTCTGCCTAATGGGACGATCGTAGGCACATGTATTGGCGTCGACTCTACTCAGACCCCGGTGATTCAACTCAAAGACGTCAAGTTAGCACCTCTAGATGACGGCGAGAGCTCAGTCGAAGATACGCATGCTGGTGGTCGACTACTTTGGAAGCCTGACATTGACTTTCAAGACGCCAGTCAATTACTACACTCCCATAAAGAGGTGCGAGAGGCGTATTTTAGACTGCAGAAGCTTGTGCTCCTTTGCTGCATCTCCGCGCGAGACGAGCTTAGTAAGAAAGAGATTCAGATTGCAGAGACACAATCGCATCTAGTTAAGTACCAGCAGTGGATTTCCGATCAGGTCGATCAGGCTAAAAAGGAGGGATATCCACTTCTAAATGAAGCTCAGGTACACGAGCTACTTCAGCTTTCGCCCGAGGACCGTCCTGGTCGCATTGCACAGTACCTCCAGCTCGTTCTTGAAACCGAATATGCCACGATCGGTAGTGTTGTCTGCCGCGTCTACGAGTCTCTGGGCGGTATCTTGAGCGGCGATATAGACGGCCTAGAGATTCTTCGCCAGGACGACGCACTGGGCGAGATCTATAGTCTCGGCAACCAGTGGGACTACGGGCCCTGGCTCCGTCTGTTGAGCCACCGGACACCCCATCTTCGCGTCCTAGAGATCGGAGCCGGCACGGGTGCCACCACCGACGTCGCGCTCCGTGGCCTCGAGACGTTTTATTCTTACGCTTATACCGATGTCTCTGCTGGCTTTTTTCCCGCTGCGAAGGAACGCTTCGGTCAGTTTGGCCCTCGAATTGAGTTTCGCACGCTCGACATCTCGGCAGATCCCCTAGAACAGGGTTTCGAGCCTAATTCGTTCGACTTGATTATCGCTGCTAACGTTCTTCACGTCACACCGAAGATAGGAGAAACGCTAGCTAATGTGCGGAAGCTCTTGCGGCCCGATGGAAGGCTCTTATTACAGGAGATGTTCATGACAGTCAAGTGGCTCAACTTCATAATGGGACTTCTTCCTGGCTGGTGGCTTGGTGAGGAGGACGGAAGGCGTCAAGAACCCTATGTGTCTCCTGAGCGATGGGCTGAGGAGCTTCAAGCCGCCGGTTTTTCGCCTCCGGAAGCGTCGATTTACGACGATGAAGTGCCATTCCAGGCTAATGTTACAATGGTCGCTTCGCCTAGTACCGCCTTGAAGACTGATCCTGCGATCTGCATCCTCTCAGAGCAACCAGAGGGCGAGGTCGCCAATATTGCTTCAACTGCGCTTCGGGAATTAGGGCTCGAGGTCCAGAACATCGGGCTGTCGGAAAAACCGCAAGGATTCGTCCTATCCATCTTGGACCTGGAGGGTAAATCGTTCTTACAAGACATATCGCCAGAGAAGTACGTTCGATTCAAAGAATTCTTGTCCGAGTTGACCCCGTCTGGCATGCTGTGGCTCTCAAGGCCAAGCCAGATCAACTGCTCGGATCCGCAGTATTCCGCTATCCTCGGTCTGTTGCGCGTAGTGCGTAACGAGACAGGCGCATCGCTATGCACGCTTGAGCTAGACGACACAACGTCTCCGAAGGCGTGGCAGGCTGTCCTTCAGGTTTACCAGAAGATACGCCGGGCGCGCGGTGTAGAGAGAGACGAGATGGCTGACCCGGATTGCGAGTTTGCTTACTCGAATGGCGACGTCTACCTCCCGCGCTTTCGGTGGATCTCAGTGAATGATGAATTAGCCGCCCAGCCAGAGGGGCAGCGCACGTACAAAAGGCTCGAAATTGGCAAGAGGGGGTCGCTGAAATCGCTGCGGTGGGTTGAGAGGCCGCTGTTAGATAACTTGACTGGTGAGGAGGTGTATGTCGACATTCGAGCCGTGGGCATGAACTTCAAGGTAGGTGATGTTGCTACATGAGCAACTAGACTCGCTTCCATAATCGCTATGCCCCTTTTATCCATATTCCACTATTTTCATTCGAAATAGCTCTCCTACTAACTCTCCTTGCCTCGTTTACAATCGCCCATGTCCTTTCCCGCAGCTATTCCATTCTATATAACTAACGATCCTTTACATTAGGACACTCTGACTGCTATGGGAATCATAAATGGTCCGAAGGACGCAGGAGATGGGTTCGGTGTCGAGTGCTCCGGTGTGGTGAGGGCTATAGGACCTGATGTTACGGACTTTGTAGTTGGTGAGCGTGTCATGGCCATCACCCAAGACGCATACGCCACCACGACAAGGACTGCCGCGTCCCGCTGCATCAAGATGCCAGATGACATAACCTTTGAGGAGGCCGCAAGCATGCCGTGCGTATATCCGACCGTCATTCACGGCATGATCAATTTAGCACAGCTGGAGAAAGGGCAGACTGTCTTGATACACTCGGCATGCGGAGGTATCGGGCTGGCAGCTATTTATCTATGTCGGATGATCGGCATCGATAAGATATACACGACGGTTGGGAGCGATGAGAAAGTCCAGTATCTGATTGACACCTTCGGGCTTCCGCGGTCACACATCTTCTCCTCGCGGGACACTAGTTTCCTACCCGGCATCATGCGCGAAACAGGAGGGCGTGGAGTAGATGTCGTCTTGAATTCTTTATCTGGGGAGTTACTTCACACCTCGGTAAGTACCAATGCCAATTACTCCCAAGACATTCCCTACTAACTAGCCTCTGCAGTGGAAGTGCGTTGCCGAGTTCGGCAGCATGGTTGAGATTGGAAAACGCGACTTCCTAGGACAAGGGCGACTTGATATGGAATCTTTCGAGGGCAACCGTGCGTTTTTCGGCATCGAGATGTGGCCGATCATCACTAAGCAGCCGCAACGTATACGGAAGCTCACAAACCAATTCCTGGGGTATTATCGTACAGGAGCTATTAAGCCAATCCAACCGATCCGAGTGTTCGAAGCAGCTGACATTGAAACCGCCATTCGAACAATGCAAAAGGGACGGCACATAGGAAAACTTGTTGTTCGTATACCTGAAGATACGTCAACGATCGCAGCAAGTCCCGTACGTCAAGGATTCGCATTGCGCGCCGACGCCTCCTATCTGCTAGTTGGTGGACTGGGCGGTCTTGGTCGCTCGGTTGCCATGTGGATGGTAGAAAATGGAGCTAGGCATTTCATATTCCTCTCGCGAAGCGGCGGGAAGAAACCGCAAGAAGCAGCTTTAATCCAGGCACTAGAGGGTTCCGGATGCACCGTCGCTGTTGTGATAGGAAGTGTTACTGAACTTGATACTGTTGTTCGCGCTGTGGACGTAGCCCGAACCCCCATTGCCGGAGTGGTCCAGTTGTCCATGGTGCTACGAGATCATCTCTTCACGGAAATGCCCTTCGAGGATTGGGAGGCCGTAACTAGGCCCAAAATTCACGGCACATGGAACCTGCACAATGCGCTCGCGCAACAGCCTCTAGACTTCTTCGTCCTATTTAGTTCCTTCGCGGGGCTCATAGGGCAGCGCGGCCAAGCAAACTATGCATCAGCCAGCACATTCCTCGATGCCTTCGTACAATTTCGTCACGGACTAGGCCTCCCAGCGTCGGTACTCGACGTGGGCGCCGTGGCAGATGTAGGGTTCGTGGCCGAGAGGCCAGACCTGATCCAATTCTTCAAGACGACATCTCACTACTTCCTACGGGAGCAAGACGTCCTGGACTCGTTAGAACTCGCCATCCGAAAGTCAGCATCAGGACCGCAGGAGCTGAATGGGTCTTTCGTGTCAGACAGTCAGGTCGCGCTAGCAATGCGATCCACTATACCGCTATCGTCGCCGCAGAACCGAAACGTGTGGCGGCGCGATGCCCGCCTAAGTTTGTACCGTACCCTCGAGGCTGAAACGAGTAATGACGACTCTGCCACTGGGGAAGCAGCCGGGCCCGGCGATAATGATGAAGATGCAGAAATACGCAGATTACTAGCTGCGGCCGAAGCTGACCTATCCATCGTGACACAGGATGCCTTTGTCGCGAAGCTGGCGCGTCGCATCGGCGTTGCCTTCTTCAATTTCATGATGAAGCCAATTGAAGAGCTCGACATTAACGCGCCCTTTGCAAGCTTAGGTATTGATTCGCTAGTAGCCATCGAGGTGCGCAATTGGCTGCGTCTACGCCTCGCGATTGAGCTGTCTCTACTAGAAATCATGCGTAGCGAGAGTATACTGGCGTTGGCGAAATTCGGGGCGAAGAAATGGGCGGCTAAATTTGTTACGAAGTAGGACCTACGGCGCACTAGCGAAAATCGAAATTTAACCAACTACAGCATACTTCGTAAGTACTTATCTAGGTACTTGAGTACCTAGGTAGCAAGCATGGGCAAATACTTAATCAATTTTAATTATAACGCGAATGTTTTCCCTTCCTTTTTAAAGGATTACGTCTTAACTTAATGTCGTTGTCTACTTGGAAATATGTGTTCTTAGCTACCTTGGTACTTTACAACAGCCTATCTAAAACCTACCTATAGGGGGAATCCGGTTTTGGGACACGCTGTTAACAGAGCTGCCAGCAGTATATCAGCCTTTGTACCAAAAGGTCGGACCAACATCCAACAAGCCAGGCCACTTCAGTTCCGCTGTTATAGGGTAGCCAATATTACAAAGAACAAAAATATTATAACAATGTTAGAATAAAAGCAGAAGAACTATTCCGGCTTTATTTTTGCTAAAAGCCGTCATACGTACGAATAGAGCAGCAGTATCAATCCGGTAATAAAAACTAATACAGTCGCTTTAGCACTATAGTACAACATGTCAGATATACCACTGAGCCAACAGATTGGCGGACCGGTCAATTATTAGACTTAGGTAATTTGTACGCTAGGTTATATCTAACACAACACGTGCAACAGAATGCTAAAAATTGGGACAGCCTGCCCTAGGACCCCCCATAGGTAGTAGCTAGGTAAGTACCTACTTAAAGTACCTATATCTTGACCGGTCGTAGACCCCACCAGACAATTTCATCCAGATAGCTCGCATCTCGCAGCCTACCTCAAGTTTCATTTCGATTCTTCGGACAGAACATCACATTCCACTCCATCCTCTCACTAACTGCAGAGTTATCTCAAGCCTGCCCTGAGATAGACACTAAAGCAACGTCCCACATGATACCCCAATGCCACCTTATACATCAGACGCTGTTACCACATAGCGCCCCCCAAAAGCTTACGAAACAGCACCAAATATAGGTACCCATCATCGCCCCCCCCCCCCCAACCAAATTACTCCCCCACGGAAACAGCACAGTTCACGAGCAAAATGATCAATAATAGGAACACGCCTGTATATTCGTTTTACTACGGGATATAGAGATTATTAAGCTACGCTTGGGATGTCTTCGGTTAGTGATTTCAACTCCTCTGGTACCCCGTCGAGTTCATCTCTCCCGGGCATTAGCGCTACACCCAGATGCATATCAGTTACATTCCAAGGACTATTAACTCAGTGGATTTTATCACTTATTTAAAATTGTGTAGTGGCGGGTGTGCTGTGACTGTTATTACGTAAACTTGAGTTTTCTGCAGAGCTATGAATTGATATTTGAAATTCGGCGTATGAAGACATTCCCTCTTCGCCTACTCTTGGCGATCTCGAAATGTACCTGAGAATAGTGGTGTCATTACACCAGGCATCAAGCGGCCCGGTTTATTCTGTGCCATCCGCGACGCTGAAAAGTGCTCACCAGCTTCCAAGTTATCGGCTAGCCAATGCGTATTGCCTTCTGTCGTATACAGGACCTTAGTAACCCGTCCACGGTCTTCAGTACGTAAGAGGCGTATAAGCTCCGCAATATAGGGAACAGTTGACTTGGTCCCTGCAAATGGGAACCCATCCAAGATCCAGACGGTAAGAGGAGGCAAGTAGACAAACAGATCCTTAATCAATCCGATGGCAATCTTTGAACTATCTAAAGATCCGTCGAGTAGCTTAAATCGATGGTCAAACCCTTCTGTTCCAGTAAGATCATCCGGGAGGTTCTCACAGAGCTGAGTGATGATAGAGTATAGGAGTGAGACACAGGCTGCTTCGGCGTGAGTCAGGCTTCGGTTTCTTTGGGCTACTTTTCTGTGTTCGCGTAGAGTCCTGCAGAAGTATGATACACATGGAATACCAGCACTCGCCGCGATTGAACAGATGTGTAGAGCTGCCGTTGAGAGAATGGGCTCAGGGGAATACGAGCTAATCCCTGAAACCCAAAGCATTCCGGAACTCGGATTGGCCATCCAGCTCTGCATCTCACGAACAACTTCACTCGGCAAAACTGATCTTATAGAGGGTCCACCACTTTTCGATATCAAATTTCGTCGGTCATCAAGGAATGGCTTGAGCTTCCGGGAGCATTCAAGGAGATCGAGTTTGGAAAGAAGCGTAGCGGTACCTGATTCATAATTAGTTACTCGCTCAGATTTTCACGCGTTAATCCAAGAAATCATTTACGTACCGTCTGTTGCTTGGTAATCTGAGGAGAGAGTAGGTAAAGTACCATCCGCTTTGTCAGCGATAGGAGATACATATCCGGTCGTGGGGTGGCCTGCGAAGCTAGTGCTTGCAACAACCCCATTTTCTATAGACTGTCGGCAAATAGAGTTGAGATGCTGCGTTGCAGCTTGCCCGACATCTGACAACACAATGCGTGCTGCGAAGTCTTGCAATATAGCCTCTATGTTCTGCAAACGGCTATCGGTGGTCTCTATTTTCGAAGAGATCCCGACAATGCCTTCACACAAATCATACACTCGAGATTGAGTTATTAAAGCCGTTTCTTCGGATAGCTTCTTCAGTACCTGCTGTATTGCATCAACCTCCCCGTCTAGCTCCTTATTGAAGCTTTTGGTGAAGGATCCGATTAATCTTTTTGCTCTTGATGAATACCACGACATGATGGAGCATAGAAGCTCGAATATTCTGACGTAAAATTCTACTACAAGGTCACAAATTTCGGCAGTGCTCGCAATTTTGGTGTATTTCTGAACTTGCCGAATATCAAAAGTGATACGATCGAGGGCGTGTGCGATCTTTTCACTGATTTCCTGGTATTTTATCGCTGCCTATATTGGCGTCAGTGGTGTCAGGTGGCGGTGTGGTAGACAGTGGATTCTTACTTTAGCAATGGAAGATAGAACCCCGGTAATCAGCGAGGTATATTTATCGTTATGGGGGATGACAGAGAATAGAAATGAATAGTCGTTTAACGTGTTCATGAAGTGTAGGAAGTGCTCTTTAGCTCGACCCACCCGGGTCTGCTTATTAAGTTCCCATTCCGCATTCGCATCATTTATGGCATGGAATAGACTGTCGATTGTAGGAACTGAGTGCCATGCTCCATACCTGACACCGTCAACATCGAATAGGGAGCCGAATGTCCTCCAGGAATCAACGAGTAATTTGCCCCTAGAAGTAAGCTCTTTCAATCGAGGGTCACTACTTAGACATTAGTCTTGGGGTGTATTCCTAGAACTTTGTTAACTTGCCTTGGAGTTTCGTCGAAGCGAACCCAGTCCTGCCATTCCCGTAGAGCCAAATCTCGCTTCCTATCATGTTCTTTCTCCGTCTCTGCAACAGCTACTAAGCTTTTGGGCAGAATTCCTGTATCAGTGAGCTGGAGACTATACTTTCGGACTAACGGTTCCATTCGAATCTCTGCCATGATTTCCAAACGTCGAACTACCTGAGCACTCATTGATGGGTGAAGGGACGCGATAGTTTAAGCTGCGTAGTTACAACAGTGTTGCGTCATAGGACTTTAAAGCATTTTAAGGCTCTTGAAAAGGGGTTCCTGTCTCTACGAACACTATCCTAAATAATTCATCGTCGCTCATCCCTCAGACGGATGTCCACATAGCCGCATCAGGGGCATCCAGTTTTCACTCTAAAACACAGCGGCCAGAGCGGCTTGTAAGTGAGCCAATCATTTCCAATATTACATGGCATAACCGCACGCCATATGCAGTATTGGTGTCTCGAAAAATAGGAGTAGTTGCCAAAGTAGGCACATCTGAGGTGGCCCCAGATGAGCATTACCACCTACCTACATTTGGGGTTAATGTATCTGGGGCCAAGCAATAAATAGCTACCAATTGGCGTTGACAATTAGCGCTGTGGATGGACATTTCGTATCAGGCTAACGTGTGTAGTCTTATATGCAAGCCACCGACCTCTATTAATATAATTAATCAGGCAGCAACCCTCCCAGCCTGCATATCGGAAACCGGTCGGCCTCTCTATTTATTACATTTAAATATAACTAAGGCTTAATGCACCGGAAATCTAGTACCTAACCGGTGAGAGAGATGTGATTCACGTCCAGCCTTGTGTTCCCTATCTTCGAAATTAGGTAGGTGGCGGCAGCAAGTGTCCCGTAGCCCCAACCATAGCAACTTTTAATAGCAATCCCATCAAACGAAGTGTCGAACCCATTATTAAAGCCATAACATCTCGACTAGTTACCGTTTCATATTTCACACGGGAGCACATTCCTACCTATCTACAGACATTCCCCCTTCTAAAGCCCAATTTGGCAGTCTATGCGCGACGAGAAAACAAGCAACATATCTTCTAGTATAATGGCTCTTGCTGAGTTTGAGAAAGATGTTGCTGTGGTGTCCGGTGTGGGCAAAGTCATCGCAGTTGAGCCAGATGTATATCTGACAGACGGCCAGCAATCTACTCCAGATGAACTTGCCCCCATGGTCGCGGAGGACAACCTGGCCGAGGGTCAAAGCTCGGCTACAGCAAATTGTCAGGGCGCGGGGAGCGAAACAGATGGGAATGAGCTCGGGACCAGTCTAGGTTCAAAAGGGGCGCCCCATCTCTACTGTCCTGTTAACCGGCGCCCGCATGCAATACTCTTTGAGTTCGGTCACGAAAGATGTCACTTGTGTAAGCAAGATTTGAGAGAGCCCAAGTTGGAGATCATCGGCCCGGCGGATAGTAGCTCGAAGCATGCCGAGAAAGACACGAAGGCGGTACCCGACCAAGTTGATAATTCGCCCAGTTTTTCCTTCACTATCGAATATACGGACAAGGGGGGTTGTACGATTACTAGTGAGCCATGGGGAGAGAAGCCCTTTGACCTTCGAACAGCAAGGGGTGCGATCGAAAGTAATAAACCCTCAGTATTCGAGGTAATTACAGTGCTGAAGACAACAATCCCGGAAGATGTATATCGGCGGCGTTTTGACGTTAAAGAGATAATGGCCGAAGGTATTCTCGATAATCCTAAAATTGGCGTTACAGTTGGAGGGGCAAAGATGATGATTAAATCGCCAGAGATTATTCGAGCCATCATTGATGTGGTAGCTTACTATCCATTTGTGGACTTGGAAGGAGAGAACATCACCATCGAGGAGCCTTACCCAGTGATTGCCCACCATATGGAGCAACTTGAGAGATATACCGAAGGAAAACAAGGCGATACTGCTGAGAAACCAAGCACCCAGGTCAACGGGAGCCCGGCGAAACTTCAGTCAGATACTCTTACCCAAACCGCGGAAGATAGCTCAAGTCATCTCAACTTGCTTCTAAACTACGTCAAGGGCTCTGTATACAAAGACGATATAAGAGACGAACTTGCCCGATACGGCCGCGGGACATGTACTTTTCGTATGCTATGGCTACTTTTCAAACCCGGCGACACCGTGTACTGCGAAACGGGAGATAGCTTGGCCGCCTATGTTGTGAGTCATGTCAAAACGGATGCTAGTATTCTTTCCCAGACGACGAGGAAAGATCCCTATACGGTTCACATGTGGAGTCTTGATTTCGACGGTGTATTCGTTGGAAGATGCGCCCAAGAAACAAGCATCCCACAATTTGAGGGAGAACGGGCTATAACTAGCTTGAAAGTTTTCCCATGCGAGTATCGAGATAGGCAAGACCAAGGGAAGACCAGTGAGAGACTTGAACAGCAAGGGAAACAGTGGTATCAAAGTATAATTGGGAGACAGGTCTACTATTCCGGTAGGCTACCTGGTTCTGGGAACAAGTCCGTAAGTTGACACCTCTGTCTATCATATCCAGTTTTAACTCATACGGCGCAGTACCACGGCCGTGCGTTCGCTGATAATGCCTCTTATTATGCCCAATATCCATTTCAGGCACCGAAAATTGGGGAAATTGAGGATATGGGTCCAGGATTACCTAAATGCTACTGTGAAGAGTGTAAGGGGCAGAGGTCGCATCCACCGACAGGGTTTCGCTGGGCAAACTATGATGTCCTTGACCCTTTCAAGGGTGAAGGTCTCGAGACCGATGGGTCGAAAGAACCTCGGAACCATAGGTACCTGCTTTGCAATCGACGCGTTTGGGGTCTCATGTTAAAAACGAGAACGTGGGGTGAGTATTAGTACTATTTTCCGGCCCTGAGTTACCTTACTAAACCCTGACAGAGAGTCTCGATGTGGCAAACTGCAGCGCTTCAAAGCCCAACACTCGAGCGATCGAAAACTTAGTTATGCCCGAGGAGAGAAAAACCATGATAAAAGCTTTGGTTCAGAAATTCACTAATGATAGCGCGAAGTCCAAAAGTCAGCGACCTTGGCTAGCTGACTTCATGGAGAACAAGGGCGAAGGCCAGATCTTTTTATTGCATGGTGGTCCCGGTGTAGGAAAAACATTTGTAAGAATATTACATCAAATTACCTTCTATATTTCTATATTTCCATGTGCTAACACCGTCTTGTAGACTGCTGGCGAGTTCCACCTCTCAAATGCAAGAAATGGCCACTTTACTAACCCGACTCAGAGTGCATCGCGGAATATACGGGTAGAGCTCTCTTGTCATTAACCGGCGGAGATATCGGAACAGACGAAACAAAAGTTGAAGAGAATCTCGTTAGATGGTTCAGATTAGCGGAGGCCTGGGGTGCTGTCATGCTTATAGATGAAGCTGACGTGTATCTCGAAAAACGGGAATTCGCAGATCTCAAGCGTAATAGTTTGGTTTCTGGTAAGTCTATTCCAAAAAGATTTGACAAGCCCAGCATTACGCGTCTAATCGCGAATGTACCTGCAGTCTTCCTTCGATGTACCGAATATTACAAAGGGATCCTATTTTTAACAACGAATCGGGTTGGGCATTTCGACGACGCATTCATGTCACGGATTCACGTTGTTATTGCCTACGAAAACTTGAAGTCTGATGATAGAACAAAAATTTGGAGACAGTTCTTCAACAAGCTCAGCGAAGATCGACAGGACGTAACGGTGACCTCTCGCGCGAAAAGATATGTGCTGGAGGATGAAACTGTGACTAAACTTGAGTGGAATGGGCGGGAAATTCGTAATGGTAAGAGTAATCAATAACTCCACAAGCCGAGAGTGGCTACTTCAACCCGGCACAGACTTAAAGTATATGCTAATTTCTTCTGCATGAATACAGCGTTCCAAACTGCGGTAACACTTGCAGAATATCGCTTCCAGCAAAAACAGGATAAGGAGGCAGACGATGGACCAGTCGTGGATCAGACAGACTTCGAGCAAGTACTAGACATGACGTTCCAGTTTAAGGCGTACTTGGACAACGTTCATGGTGCTAATGCAGAGGAGAGAGCGTACCAATCGAGATCTCGCGTTGGGCCACCGGAATAGCACGCCATGGCGGCTGAGTCCTGGTATGAAGACATTTTCTCTGCCCGTGGCGGGTAGGTAGGTTGATTTGAAAACCCCAGCCGGCACTGGCCTATCTACCCGCCTCGAAATTCGTGTAACGAGACAGAGCTGGGAGGTAGCTGTATTCATTTTTTGATCGATTCAATGGTCTGTTTTCTTCTTTCAATTCCTCTAAGTTTAGATGGCCCTAATAGCAGTATTCAAGAAGAGGAATTCGGGTCTCCTCTGTTTAACTTCCTTAGGATGTGTTGTTTTCTATTAATTCTTATTACCATAGCGTATATTATTATCGTGTGTTCAGAGGCTTTCCGCACTGTCGTACGGCTAGGAAGGTTGCTCAGCCCCCTTAATTTCCTGCTGTAGTAGAAATCCCTAGAACAGCCTAACGAGACTTTTCAGGCCTCCGATTACGGCGTTGTGTTGTTGATTTATAAGTTCCGTGTCACCAACTCGTAGCATAGGTTTACCTTTTCGTTCAATACTATGTTCTTTAGAACCTAATGGTGTAATTTAACTAAATGTTGTAAAGGGGCTGTTATACAAAAGTCTCTATACAGCTGGGTCTGCCCTCTCTCTATGGGTATTACTTAGAATGGGTTTGTCCATGAGATGGGCTTGTATCGCGTCCACTCTGTTTGTAATTTCTCGACCTTCTCAATGAGGTTCTTTAAATGCTCATCACCTGCTTCAGCCTGCTTCTCCGCCTGCCCCTTCTGGAAGTCATTGACGAAGCCTTGCACCAACCGACCTATATGCTCGTCGATGTGTGCGACCGCCTTAGTTCGCGCGGTAGCACACTTGTCACTTATGAAGGTATTCCACCGGCCCTCGAGATTTAGCGGTACCCAATTTCCGTATTGGCCGCCGTTCCTATTGACTCGGTTCCAATTGGGAAGTAGATTTGTGTCCAGCTCTCTTAGTCTGGCCGCTATGCGCTCCTTCTGCGCTCTGAGCCGGCTGGCAATGGTGGTGTCTTGTAAGTATTTCATAGCTGTCATCACGTCTTTAAGGTTCTTCACGCCTCGGTCGCCCTCGCCGTCGTACTGCGCCATTGTATCCTCATTCTGGATCGTTGCATCCCCACTGAACATCTGTTTGTTGATTAGCTATCTCTACTTGAGCACACGGGGGAAGACCGTATATAGACTTACTCTCTCTTTTGCTGTGTTTACCCCCTTATCCAACAAAACAAACTCGCTCAGGTAGTTGTTATCATTACCTGGGAGCACGGCAAGGACGTGATCGACAGGATCTCTAGTTACGCCGTCTAATGCGAATCGCTGGTCTTGTGGTACACCTACCCATAGGGCTTTGACCGCTTGGCACAGTGTCTGCATACCACTGCCACCCGGCGCGTAGTTAGGTAATGTCCTACCAAGCTGACCGTCCAGTTTATCGAAGAATTGGCTAATAAGCTGTAGCTCAAGGATGTGTTCGGTTGCCCAGCCGTCCTCTGTGTTGGAGGTCGGATACGGCCTGTCTCCATCAAAAGAGAAGTCATTGCACTTGTCGGGATCGACATAGCCGTAGACCTTGACGCCGGGAATTTTCTACGATTCAGTTAGTTTCATCATATTCGAAATTATCAAGTAGCAAGTAAGGCTTGCTGAATAGGGGGGCTTACATTATTCAGAGTGCCACTCGTCTCATACGGGGGAGCTTTAAATGCAACTCTGCCTGAGCATGCTTTTGCCGTCCTGGTGGAATCGGTTGATCGCAAACCCCACTGGTGCCAATGCTCATAATCGGACGCGTTTGCTGCGTAGAAATCTCGGCGCCGAAGAGCAGCGCTAAGCTGGTCATCTTCCCAGCCCTTAATCATTGAACATTTCGATCCATCACCACTGTCACCGTTATTGCTTGCGTCCGGGCATAGCAGACTCTGCAAGGGAATTTTGAACACCGGCTCTACTACAATCCTACTCCGCGGAGCTAGCCCGCGGCCTTGGATTGCCGGTTCGAGTTCTGTGTTATTGGACGTTATCCCTTCGGCTTCCATGATAGAAGCTCGAAGGCTGACCAGGTCCCTCTTTTCCTCAGGTATACCCTGAGTAGGATCAGGGCATTTATTCATCGGGATAACAGGCTTCGAACCGGACCCAGGTAGCTGGAACTTTGGTAAGTCCCATTTGAAGAGGTCTGGAGCCTGAGCCTTCGCGTACAGGTCGACACCAACATCAATTCCCCATGTAAAGGGGCAATTGCCGTCAGTTGTGAACTCGGAGTGGGTTTTCGCTTGAACCCAGCCGTCTGCTACTACCGAAGCCAAGGCATCACCTCCAAGCTCCCAGTATGAATCAAAGGCGATACCGAACTCAATAGCTGCAATGGCATGTACCTTGACATTTCCGTCTGCGGAGATACCGGCGTAGAACTCGGGCTGCTGGATTCCGTTGAAGTCACCAGAATGGCCGTAATCTGCCATGTCCGGTTCCGACGGCTTGTAGTCCGATGTGGCTGGGAGCGTCTGCTCGAACTCCCATGACGCAACGTCAACTTTAGTTTCCATCACAGCAGCCAGCTGCAAACCAGCCTCGACGCGACCCTTGAGATGCACGGCGGGACCGATCGTCGCGATACCAGGGATTTTAAAAGATGCCCCTGGGAAAGGTACACGTAGAAGCGATTTCTCCATGCTATCGTAGTGGAGGTCTAGGTACGCTTCAAGACGGAATATGGCGTTGATATCGCCCTTGTTTGTGAATGTGAGGTAGGATTGGCTCAAGTCCAAGGGCTTTCCGAGTTTACAGATCAAGGTAAACCCGAAGCTTGTCTCGACATGAACATTCGTCTCTGCTTGGGCAAGAAGACGCCCGTCGTGGAGAGGGCAGTGCCATGTCTCATCTACGACCTTGAGAATGTATGTGTTGTCAAGAGTATGAGTGAACTTTCGGCTAATGGTGGGACTTAACATGTTCTTGAGCCATGCAACAACACTTTCACCAAACCAGCGCTCATGAAGCTCACTCCTTGACACGAGGCCGTAATGAGCGTCTTCTCGGAATTCTTCTTCCAGCCATCTTAGATGATTCCCGTGGAATTCCTCTAAAGATCGCTTAGTCTTCCGTTTAGATGCGGCCGCCGCGACGACTTCATCCCAGTATCCCACCTCATTGCTAAAATCGATTCTCATCTGCGTGTCTCCCATGTCGCGTGGGACGCGAGAAAAGTCGTAGTCGAATGTGAGATCATATACAACGGGGTTATGAGATAGACGGCGGGTTAGGCTGCGTGGCAAGACTTGGTTCTTAGACTGCTTCATCTCTACAGCAACGGCATACTTGCCGGGTCCGCAGCCTGCGGGCATTTGGAGGATTGTCCCGGGCACACCGTGGCCGAGGCCGATCTTATAACAATTACTGTTTTCGGAAACATCGGTGCACACCATCTGAATAGTCTGTGCTTCCTCACTGTCATTTGCGTTGTCGCAATTCAGGTCCCAATGCGAGCCGTCACGCTTATCCAGTGAAGTCTGGATCTCGTCAGGCGAGGCCATGACAACAAACTGGAACGCGGCATCGCTAGGCTCATCATCATCCACCTTGGCTTTGCCCGTACCCCAGGTGTCATCAGTCTCCAGTTCATAGTCGGTGTCGATATCGTCACCAGTAGGCGGGTCTTTGAAGAGCTTGTCTAAGGAGACTGGTAAGAAGGGCGACGCGCCTTTGGCGGGGTCACAGCAGAAGACTCGAGATCGTTCAAGACGGATTCCGCAGTCCTCACCGCCGCCGTAGGCATTTGTGGACAACTGAACCGAGTGACCAATGGGACAGTGGTTGTCAAAGCAACTACCGGGTTTGCCATACCACGCACAATTGTTCCAATTGTCGATGTCTGCTTTGGGGCAGCAATACAATTTTCGAAGCTGGACATTTGCGTCATCAAGCGCATCTTCTAATAGCAGACCGGTCAAGCCGCCGAAGAGTCCGGCCACATCGGCAAGACGCTCTAGGAATGTGCCGGCGAATGTCTACAGTATAGTTAGTCTCACTAGAACCAAAGATCGACAGGGAAGGGCGCTAGCGCATATGATTGAACTCACCAAAGCCTCATCATCCCCATTGCAGTTCTTGCCCTCGCCTGTCCAGTAGCACGTGTTTTCCAACGCTGTCTTGCAGCAGTACGCTTTGTTGCCGTCCTCGCAGTACTTGCCACTTCCCCAACGATTGAGCTCGACCGTCACCTCGTCCTCGTGGCAGTGACCGTTGCACGACGGAGCGCTGCCACGCCATGTGCAGTCGTCCTTGCTAGGGGCTCCATCTAAAGGACAGCACAGCTGACTATCCTTTTTACTAGAGTGACGCGTGATAGGCTTGGCGCTACCGCAGGGCTGGTTCGTAATCTTCACGAAGCCAGCATTGCAAGTGCCGCCACAATCCGTCACATAGCAGTCGGGCACGGAGACCCCCTATGCGAACATATGTCAGCTTTAATTACGAACGAGGCATATGGGCGCAGAAGAACAAACCTCCCAGTAATCAGCGTCTTGAGCCTGCTTCTGGAACAGTTTGAGATTGCTGGAGCCGACAAGACCCTTCAGAGCCTCGAGATCATCAGTGTCCTGGTCGACTACGAATTCACCAGTCAGTAAATAGCAACCCATAGAGGCGAAATCTAAAGAGCGTCTAGGGAAGAGCCGAGGTTAAGATAATACGTACTAGCCCAAATTAACATTCCTCCGAGACCAAGGTCATTAGCAAAGTCAATCTTTTGCTTAAAAGTCTCCGCATCATCCTATTCAACAATCAGCACCTATAACATGAGAAGCTCCGGCCAGCAGAGCGTCAGTCCATTCAATTCAAAGCACTTACGTAGGAAACCCACTGATCCTGGTTCCATGTTACGTACTTGACGGCATTTTCCTTATCATAGTAAGGCTTGAGCTTGTTGTTCTTAACAACATCCATGATCTCTCTGTACGTTAGTGTACCTGAATTTTGACTACAAGCACCCGGTGCTGCACCACCCTTGAACTGGCAACCAGGAGTACTACAAGTCGGGTCGGAGAGCTGAAAGCTTCTACCGTAGAACCCGAAACCGAAATTGAGCTTGTTTGCCGGTACATCATTTCTCCAGAAGAGATCAAGAGCGTTTTTGATCTCGGTGAGATTGGTATGAGCGTAGATGTGATTGCCGATGGGGTTAGTCGAGTCCCAGGTGCCGTGAAGATCATAACTCATCACATTGACCCAGTCGACGTAGTCAACGGCCTTGAGATCAAACCAGCGTAGATACCAGTAGCTGGTTGGGGCTGTGAACGAAACAACATACTTTTCAGGCTGCTGTTTGTTCACATCGTCAAGCTCCTTCAGAAGCGTAACGAAATTCTTGCCGTCATCCGGTGAACCACCGCGGTCAGGGGCACCAGGGTACTCCCAATCGAAATCGACGCCGTCGAAAGCTACGTACATAAAACATATTAGTCAAGATCTTCAAGCTATACGCCATAGAACCTGCTAGGTTTACGATATAATGAGGCTGAGGTATCAAGTGCCAGAAGCTTTTGTACATACCATACTTGCGCATGAATCCCATCAAGTTTCCTATAAAGGCTTTTCGGTTCTCGGCCGAGCTGACCATGTCGCTAAACACTTTTTGTGTTGCGCCAGGGTCGGTAAAAGTCCAACCTCCTAGGGCTACGATAGCCTTCAGCCCCGGGTTGCTCGCCTTGATAGCGGTGAAGTCATTGAAAAGATCAGGATCTAGATCATCCATGGGTGCTATTTGGTAGGTCCCAGGGGTGACATAGGCGAACGAGAAATGCACGTGGGTTAAAGCTCCGACAGGAATATCTTTGAAGTTCATGTTCTGGCACTCTCTGTCATGTGCCCAAGCTTCGTAGTAGCCAATGACCCTCTTTCGAATGTCACCGCCAGAAGCTCCTGAGCCGGGCTGGTCACAGTTGCTTTGACAACTTGTCTCTTCATCGTCTGTCTTCTTGCAGAAGTCTGTTTCAGTTCCGCAGAAGCCGAACTGCGAGCAACACTAGAATAATTCTTTAGCTAATACTCAAATATGAAAGACGCCAGTACTCTACTCACCACATTAAGGGGGCATTCTTTGCCTGGAGGGTCCGAATTTCTTCCGCACTCAGAATGGGCGTCACAATTCGACCAGCAAACATCGTTAGGGCTTGTCCCAGTAGTTCCACAAGCTTTCTCGCCATAGTTACAAAAGCCGGTGGCTTTAGGGCAACAGGCGCCTAAAATTCTCGGTCAGTACTTAAGTATGTAGTAGGGATTACGGTCTCCTGCGACAACACTCACCATTCTTGCATGGCTTCGTTTCCGAACAAGAGTAGTCGTCATCGTCAGCAGACTGACGAGCGAACAGGTTGGAAATCGGCTGCTCTGCTAGGAAGCATTGTGCCTCTTCATCTCGACCTCTGATCTTGGCCGAATAATCAAATGGACTGCCGTAGTTAGCTAGCTATCTCATTGAGCTTGCAGATAAATTGACTTACGAAACAACATGGCAGATTTCTGCTCTGGCTTCAATAGATTTCCCACGAGGTAAGGCGACGACTACCTGAGTGGCAAGCGTCAGACATGCCAGTGCTATTCTCCGCAACGAGACCGCCATGGTTGCTTGACTGAGGTACAACCAATACTCATGCGCCAATGGCCATGGCACTACTCACTTCTTACGAGGTCTTGGGCAAGCAACGATATATCCTCAGGACGGGGTCAATTGGGCTCATTTCCGGCGACCTAGATTTCCAACATCCCACTCTCCGGGCTGCTGCTGGCCTGCGGCTCAGCCAACTAGCCAGGGGTAAAGTCTATATCCGACTGCGCTAAGCATCGTGAGTTCGGCCATAGAGGGCGTCTAGATCAAAGAGCGCGAAGGAGCGACGCGATGCGACTGCACATGAGCTTGTTGTAATTAAGGGACTAGGGATTCCGCTCCGCATCGTTACTCCGACCTGCTGTGATGGGAAGGGTCAGGTTATGTCAGCTGACGCCAAGATGCTGATATATATCGTAGACGGACTGTACAGAGAGGCTGAGGAGCGTGTAGGTGGCATGAATATTTCGTTCACACTAACTATCCAACCCCGTGATGCCCCTCAGACCCTGATAAAATCTCTTCTGAAGGATGCCATACTATAAGCCTAGCCCCTGTCGGACCGACTGCATGAAAGTAGGTAGGTACCCCCGCTGGATATTGCTTTAAATAGGGGCCGAGGACCTGGCAGGGCTGAATTGGGGCCATATCACATGGTTTTTTATCGCGCGCCATCTCGTCGGTAGCCCCTCTCCCGGAATCAAGCAATTGACAAGGCGGGATGTGCCGGCAGGTAAGATTTTTCTACCCCAGTCCCGCCAAGCGGAGGATTTCCTTTAGTTCGGCCTACAACATCTTGGCAGCGGCGTGTCTGACACCAGCAATTAAGCGCTCTTCTCTGATACGTCCTGTCGAGGCGTACCTGCATTTACTAGATCGTATGTTCCACGCTAAGCAGGGTGAGCAGCAGGCTATGATTGTATTGTCTATTCATGGGAGTGGAATGAACATGGGAAGTTGGACGGGCTAGATGGTCGAAAGGATCCAAGGCGTTATTATTGTTCGCGAGGCTCGATGTCCGCCGTTTGCGCCGGGTTTCGTCGCGAGCATTCCGCAGTTGCCCGGTCACATAAGCCAATATATGCCTTCTCATACATCCGCCATGGGCCATGGCCCACGGCTATGCCATCCCCATCCTCGTTGGTGACACTGGAAAATGCGTCTCAACGCTGCAAGTCGGCCCCTGTGCCAGCTTCGCGACAGTGGTCTGTCACCGTGGTTTCTTGCCCTCACTCTGTTTGCGCAGCTTGGCTCTTCGATTCAACTCATCACGAACGATGCCTTGCCAAGCGACATATCTGAAGGGTGTCAAACGGCACTCTTGTCTGATGTAGGCGAGTGTAGCCTTACTGCGACGAAGTTTCGCTATGGCTACTTCTATCCCGAATCTACTCTCTCGAGCACATGTACTACCGACTGCGCATCTGCGCTGGTATCGTTTGAGAAGAGTGTGGTCTCGGCGTGTTCCAACGACACTTGGGACGGTTACGATGACGACGGCATGCCTGTTGCCTATATACCTGGGGTCATGCGATTCTTATACGAATTAGCTTGTCTCAAAGACGGCGACAGGTTCTGCAATGTTGTAGCTGGGACCAATGCTGCCATGGCAGACCCAGGTGGTGAGTCCGTCTTGCGTGCCCCCTTAACCCATTCATGTATCCCAATCTTTTGTGAAGGTATGGCTGATATTGGGATTGACTAGATGGCGAGTCTGGCTGGCTGGGTAGTGTTGGAAATGGCACCGACGCTGCGGATGAATGCGACTTATGCTTCGTGAAAAGCCTTCGTCTGCAGGCAGGGGCACCATATTATAACGGCCCCGTCATCTCGCAAAGCTCTTTGTATGAGTCCAAGACATCCAGCTGTTCGATTAAGGACATGCCACTTACAACCACTGCTCTGGCAACTACCATGTACGGTTTTCTCTTTCTTTTTTTGACTTTGAAATTTTGAATGCTGACAAAGAATAAGTCCAGAGCCATCTCCAACATCAACTCCCTGCGCGGGAAAGATGTATGAGATTCAATCCGGCGATGATTGTCACAGCATCTCAACTTCGCAGGGCATTAGCACTGATTGGTTGCTTTCCGATAATAATCTAGCTTCGTTTTGTTCTGACTTCCCGACCTCAGGCTCGTTGTGCTTAGTCAATACTTGCTCGGTGTATACAGTTAATGCGAATGACACTTGCAAGAGTATCGCCAGGTCTAACAGTATCACCGAAGCTCTGTTGATAAGCTGGAACCCCGTGAGTCGCTCTCCTATCGCTCCCATGTTATACTTGGTTGATCGCAACCACTAAGATTCCTTTGGTGATAGAGTATAAGTAGCGGCTGTAGTAATATCGGCCGACTTGTGGGACAGGAAGTCTGTGTCAGCGTGCCCGGGACTCCTTATAAAGACCCAGCATCTACAGTCCTCGCCCCAACAACAGCTTCCACAGCCGCCCCTGTGCCGACCGACGTCGCGCCAGGTGTTAACCAGAATTGCGGACGATACTATCAAGTTCAGCCAGATGAATACTGCAATCTGATAGTGCTACATTTTGGAATCTCGCTCAAGGATTTTCAATTCCTAAATCCGGATATCAACGAGAATTGTACCAACTTGTATGCATATGAAAGTTACTGCATCTTGCCGGTTGGCGATAGTAAGTACTTGTGAACCTTGCTATATCTCATTGAAAAGGAATTTTTAGCTTTGGATTCACATGAAAAACTAGAGAAGTCCAGGCAAATTGGTATGCTGATATTGTGAATAGTCAACACTTATCCGGGGCAACCGGGAGCGACAACAGCTCCCCCTACCACAACCTTGCCTTTCACAGCCATCCTCTCGCTTGACCCGTTAACCACCACAGCGCCAATTGTGACATCTACAGCTCTCCCTCTAGCAGCAGATACCCGAGAAGACTGTGCACGTTTCTTCGATGGCGAGCAGATCCTAGACGAGGATATCTCTACGACATCGTACAAGAATGCTTGCGAATTCGCAGCCGCCGTTTGGGCCATTTCTCTAGATGACTTAGCTCAATGGAATCCTGATCTTGGGAACGTGACAAATGGCGAATGCAACATGGTGGCCGACGTTAGATACTGCGGCAAGTTGCTCTATGCCGATCCACCCGAGGCACAAGTTGGCCCAGATTACGAGTATGATGTGCGAGTAAGTCTCTCCTTTAATTGATTTCGTTATGGTCCTTATGAAGTGCAAGCCTTCGCCTATCTCAAAACTAATCGCTCTCTAGACCGGAGTGATTGAAACTTGCACACAGTACGCCGACGTATACCCTGACTGGGACTGGTAAGAATTAACGCCAAGTTTGAGAGGATGCTAGCTTACGAAGTCCAGTAACGACGTTCTGCTCAACTACGAGCTAACGATCGCACAATTCTACGCATATAACCCCGAGGTTGGTAAGGACTGCAGCAATTTGTGGACAAGTACGTACATTCCTCTCTTAGCGATCTCTTCAATCACCGTAATTCGAATTGGCAAACTTCATATTCGCAGCATTGGTATACGGGAAGCAGCTAACATAGGCATGTCCCAGGCTACGCATACTGCATCCGCGATCCCGACTATACTGCACCCGATGACCCGTCCACGACCACTACAGCGCCGCCGACTTCAACAACTCCAGCAGGCCCCCCAGGGCCAACACACACCGGCCAACCTGCCAACTGTAACAAATGGCACGTTGTAGTAGACGGGGACACCTGCCCCAGCGTCGAGAAAGAGTATGGCATTACAGCAGAACAATTCTTCGCGTGGAACCCTGCCGTCAGCACAGACTGTACGACCAATTTCTGGCTCGGCTCTGCGTACTGCGTAGGAGTGTCGTCATCTACGACCACGCCGACAGCCACGCCCACGCCCACGTCTACCGCGCCAAGTGTGCCGACGCCTACCCAGGACGGCAATGCTGTGAGCGGCTGCAATGCATACGCGCAAGCGCAGGACGGGGATTACTGCGCCGCCTTTGCAGAGCGCAATGGCATTACCGACGTTGAACTGTACGCCTGGAATACGGTCCTCGGTTCTGCTGGTGAGAACTGTGGCTCTAGCCTGTGGTCAGGATATTGGTACTGTATCGGCGTCATGTCGGAAAATAGGCTGCTTGAACTCACTGTTGAGGACACGGCATAGTAATCGCAAGTCAATAAGACTACATGTATTCTAGGGTTTATAATGCATTTCTGTGGCTTCAATCTTGAAAGTAGAGACGACTTTGGCTTGTTTCACTCGACATATGCTCTCGCTGATGACAGCTTAACTTGTCACCACGAGACCCATCATCAATTAACGAGGGCTCGACAGCATAACATTATAGTGGGCATAAATTCAATACCAAATTCAAATAGAATCTGAAAATAGAGAGCTTGAGTGCAAAATACATGATTTTCCATTTTCTTGATTAACAAATACAGCGTAAGTACTTCTTAGAGGTAGACAGGCCTTCCTATTGTGGGCTTACACGCAGGCCCCCAGCAAGGCCCATACTTCCAGGGTATTTATACAGGGTTAGGCGCCTAGGATAGCAGCGCAGCGCTGTAAATAGTAGTCTTTGGTTAAGGTACATACCCAAATTATCTCATCTCATCTCACACTACTATCTACCTACTTACTTCACATTACATTTCATGTTCATCAACACGCCGCTCAATTAGACTAGCCCGCCATGGACCAACTCTCCCAAGAGATCATTAACAACATTATCTCTTTCATTCCTCATCACATTAGCAAGCCCGACGTTCCGACTTGGGACCTTCCCCCAGCCCTCCCCTCCCTTGCAGCCGTCTCGCGCAGCTTCCAGAGGGCAGTAGAACGGCGCACGTTTCAGTCACTGCTCATTCAGACCAGCGATGCAGAACTCACTGAGTTCGAGAAGATTTTTTCAATCTCCCACAGACGGCTCAATCTACGAACCCTATTCGTAAACTTCCTCCCGGCCGAGGGCGAGGGTTGGGACCAATATGCAACGGATCAAGATCGCGAGGCCGACAGAGAATCTTCAACAGCTATACTACGACGGCTTTGGATTGTCCTTGGTAATTGGGATGAAAACACTCCCAACAATGAAATTATTCCAACTATCCACTTAAACCTAGATATTAGTTCATTTTCACGTCCTTCTGAGTCTAGAGGGGATGAAGATAATCATCAACCCTTTGTCTTCTCGCCAGTGGACCTCACAGATGATGCGGAAAGCTTTCCAGCCGTGCCCTGCATACGTAGATTTGATATCGTGGGCGACGGTCCTAACTGGAGCCCTCGAGTGCCTGCGATACTCACGTCCAAGATGCCCAAGGTAGAGCAGGTTCGGTGGGACCTCGGCCAGGACGGTGATGGCTGGGGTCGTTATTACAGTATGGACAAGCAATACCGCAGTGACCTCGTAAAGGGAATTCAAGCCACGCGCTTGCCATCCTCAGTGAAGGACTTTACCTGCTACTTGAAACAACCTTCTCACCGCACTCCCGGCCAAGCGTTGCCCAAGTTTGTCGAAGATGACGCGCACGACCCCGTGAGTTGTGCCATTCGAGAATTCACCAGAGACTGCACCAACGTCACACTCAAGGGTCCTTTCCACCCATCGCTCTTTGATCCACCCAAATCCGGATCAGGCTCAGAGGAACAACCATGTTGGCAACAGATGACCACACTGCACGTTGAAATGGCGCTATGCAGCCCCGATGGCAGCTGGCTTTTCCGGCCCGAAAGGCCCATCGCAGACGTAGATTTACCCGAAGGCCTGATCGATTGCACCCGGCTACCACCAGGCTACGGGGACACGGAGGAAGAGCTCGAAGAGGCCGAAGAATTCTACCAAGATCACAAAGATATCATCAGGCCCCCAACTCAATACGAGTACAGCGCGGTTGCTCTAATCCCAAATGACGAGAAACTGAATGCGCTACTCACAGCGTTTGCTCGGGGCTGTGCCCGGATGCCCGCGCTGAAGGTTGCGAACCTGCGCATCGATTTCGAGAACGAAGACAACTGGCCGTTCCAAGTGATCTGCGTGGGCGCCCTCCACCGTCTCGGGTACTGGGATGCGGATATCGCCAACGGCTCGGGTTGCTGCAGAGTTTATTTGCATGTCAACGAGTGGCGACCGACGGACGCGACCATCGAAGAGTTAAAGAACATTGGCGTTGAGATGAATGACCAGCCCTCCACTATATGCTTCTTGCCATGGGGGGATTTCTATGATTGAGAGCCAGGTGGGTATGTTCCACCGATAACGGCCTATGTGACACCGGCGAAGAAGACTGGGGTGGCATAGGATCTAAGTAAATAGAATAGGGAAAAAGAACACAGTTGATATGCACAACATCAGAGCGATATCCAGTTAGACTTTCGAAAGCACTCGCGCCAATACAAGCAATGATAAGCTCGAATAAAGTGCCAAAAGAAGAATAAATAATAGTTAGAAGTCACATTAAGCATTGATACATTGACTAGATATCCGCCGAGTAATAGACATTCCGCCTGTCGGTAATTTCTACTTAGCTACCTGTACATGATTTTTCTTTCAATGATACCTGCTGTTGATGGAACCAAAATCGAAGCTCTGCCTATCCTCTTAGCATCGTAGTGTCTCATCGATTGTTTCCTCGGCATTTCTGCTATGTCATTGGGTCGTTTCCTTCCTCACCGAACCAGTGAGTAGGTTGATTCTACAACTAAGCGGTGTTAAGCAAGGGGCCGTTTTCTACCTTCTTGCTAGTATAATTAGACATGAGACAGATAGTCCAATTGATTCAGGCCATTTTGTCTTTCTTTCATTTTTCAATTTATTACTATGCCTAGTCCAAACCCCCTTGAAGTGTTAATTAAAGGTTTCCGGGCCCCTAGAATAGCTCTCAGGTCTCGTTTCTTCCATTCAACGTATACACTTCTTCATCGTAGTTACATGGCAGCTTGGATCCCTTCTTCAGGGATACGATGAAAGTCAATGCTTTTGTCTACTGATCCCATCAGGACCGCAGTGTTTAGCAAGTGTCACGGGCCTTCAGATACGATAGTGATTTATAGGTAGTTCCTGGATGCTTGTTGACGTACGAGGGGTCCTAACTGCTACCTCAGGACAGGCGGCACCTATATACAAAAAGGTCTCTTTGTTTTATACCTTCAGGAGCGGATGTATGTGGCTAATACAGGTCGTCCGGGTCTAGAGTTCTTGGCCATTCTATCAACTCATCCTCACAGAAACACAGTCCAGTGCCCTGCACGGCGGAGTGTTCATCCCACTCCGAGTTTACTAACTCCCAGGATTGAAGCGACTGGCCATATAGTGGCCTATCTGGGGGAAAGGACGGGGTTGCCATCATTCGGAACGGGTTTCCAACATCTAGGAACCGGTTGCCATCATCTAGGAACCGGTTGCCATTATCTAGGAACTTTATTTTCGCCTCGAGTATATCCGTACACGTATATGAATAGAATGTTGGCCTACTAATGTCAGTACGAGAAATTTTAGTTGGATAGGTATCTTTACTGATTGAAAGCGTGAGAATATTCAGGGCAAAACTCAAAAGCTATAGAGAGAGTATCTTGTGGGACCTTGGACATTTGTAAAAGTTGGTCGAACAACTTCTGTCGTTCATGTATCTGGCCACAACAGTGTATCGATGCTTTCCACCGATATTGTTCCAATGATCTCAAAATATCCCCTGACGATATATGAAAACCATTCACGAATGATTGCTATATTATCAATTAGCTCTTCTAGCTCTTCAACGAGATAATTATAAATAGTAATAGAATATCCCGTCGTAGGATGGGAAAGCTACCTACTAGTGGAGCGAATCTCGTGTGTTTGAGTTCTCTGTTCCTAGATATCTTAATAGAACAATATACCATCAATAGGGCGTAGGAGATGCACCACATATCATTTGGCACCTTGGATGGATCCTGTAGTGATGAAATGACGTCGTTCAAGAATCTCCGCATGAGCTCCTCCACACGATAAGCAATGGCATACATCAGCTCGAGGAGAATATTTTTAGCATCAGCCGGCCGCGATATTCCCTGTGAGGTGAAAGGATCAAGGAATATTTGATTTGAATCCCAGTTAAGAAGAAGCCGAACCCAGTAAGAACAGAGCCAAGCTTGATTCAAAATAGTTTGCTGTAAGGGAATTAGGCGATATCGATTACCTGCCCATTGGCGTCCACTAAACTCACATCTGTCTCTGGGAATCTATTGATTGTTGATCGAGGAGACCTCTTATACACAAACTCGTCCATCTTCAGACTGTTCACTGCGGGTAATACTGTAGCCCCACCCGTCTGGTCCCTAGCCGTAGACGTGGTTGCAAGCCGTGTGATGCCAATCGAACTACTTGTTGTTGAATAATACACGAGCCGGCCGCTATTGTCATCAAGATGGCATAAAATAGCATCTTTGAATAGTGATTCGAGTGAGTAGCCAGGCTTCTCAAAGGATATTTTGTCAATAAGTTCTCGAAGATTAACGAGAAGTTTGTGGGTTTTAGCTAGAACGCAATAGTAAGACAATAGCCCAATAAATATATTGGCAGCACCCACAGATATGGAAGAGCAGAACTTCAGGAAGCGTGAGTCCATTGTTTGGGAGGCTTCTTGGTACATAACGCGCGTAGTTGTTAATACATCGGTGGCAGGCAGTGCCAGGAGCCCCAGAGCACTAGATTGTATTTAGCCTTTCATAATATTGATATCGGTCTAATTAGAAAGCTTACTGATTTCCTAGCAATACGGCATCCCTGACAGCGGTATGTTATGCCATGAGGGTACTAGTATTTAAGGTTTCTATCAGCATGTGTGCTTCGGATCATATTTGATTATGGTATTCATACGTACCCTTCCCCGAGTTGTCCAACGCAGCTCGCGACTTCCAGGCGCAGGCGGGGTTGTGAACGAGTCGATCGTAGAATAGATGTCAACAGCACTTCCAACTTGATCTCTAATGGCTAAATCAGATGGGCTATTGTTGTGACCTTGGGGATGGAGGATGGTTCTGTTGTGAGATGGTTGTGGACCTATTGATCCTACTATGCCATAGTCATCGAAAGATGATGATTCATTAGAATTTCTGGCTGGAATCGATAATGGCGGAGGCGCTGCCTGGGTAGTTTCTGGGATTGTTTCATTATCTGTGTCAAAGATATAAGAAAACTGGGCGAGGTCGGCATCTGTAGGGCTGAAGGGATCGTATTCATTGCTTTGACAGAGGGAGTCAACCAGGTTAATATTGAGATCTTTTTCAGAAACCATGCCTATGTCCATACTGGATTTCTTGAGAGCGTTAAGACTAGGGATGAGGAAACACCGAAACACGCGAAGTAATGAGAAATCATAATTTCAGAATCTAGTTTGATAAAACAATCTTGGATGTAGTGTAGATTTTATATTTGTTGGATGATTCGAGGCTTCATCCAGGGCGAACCAAGACTCTGTAAGTACTCGCTTCGATTACCTTTATAGGCAATTGACGACAGCAACTCTTCGACCAACCATTCTCAAGCAACCATTTTCAAGCGACCATTCTCAACGCGCTTATTCGCTATATGCAAGCTTATGCATGCAACCATGCGGAATCCTCAACCAATAAATTTCGGCTTATATGATTTTTTCTTATCAAGTCGCTTATCTGTGTCGCTGAGCGCTCATCGCGAGCGCCGGCCGCAGCGCAAATCATAATCTGTCTCAACAGTCAGCTGCATACACCCGATAAAATTAATAAACTATTGATCAATCACGCAATTAAGAATTATCTACGTCGGTAGTAATCTTAATACGGTTGCATTTATTTGTGATACATAGTCGTAGACTAGATAGATTTAACTGTTAGCCTCGACTTGGGATTTCTCCTAGAACTGAAGGGTCAGTCCGTTAAAATACCTTTAGCGTTAAATGTAATTTTTCGGGTCCTTAGTTAACGTGAAGGTGCGACTAGATTACTGACACTTCTACACTAGCAATCTACTTACTGATGATACAACAGGCATAGAAGCTGCTGTGTGATGGGCATCCTATGCCTCCACATGTCCAGCGAAAATAGCATAGATACTAGGCTGTTGCGAACAGGCAGCATTAGACACTCACATTAATAGAATAACTAAGGCACGTACTTATTTATTTATGGAAGACGAGACACAAGTAGTATCCTATGGTAGTAGAAATCTTCGAAACAAGTTGAGGAATCTCAATACATCAGCTCATCTCCGAGTGGACGCCTGCGAATGAACTTTTAAATGTATTTTTCAAGCGTGGTAACATTCGACTACAACCCGGACCTCTACCTCATCCCCCTGTTATGCCACTTCCCACCCGGCAAGATTCATTTCCCGCAGCAGTGATGTGGCTATATCACTAGTCCTTTAGGAATTTACGGAGCATTTCGAGAGCCCAAAAGTTTAGTAATCTCTCAATTAGAAGTCTTTTTTATAGCTTAAGTCTATACTCTCTAAAGGCCTAAGTCTATGCATCTATTTTGCCTTCTTGCGGCTCGAGTACTTTTATAGTCCCGGCTAGACCCCTATTTACGAGACCAAAGCAAGCGTTGACGTAGAAGTAGCGAGAAGTTGGTTAAAATTAATCTCTTATTGGTCATTCGAAGCAGACTGTACCAGCGCTTATACACGTCTCTCAGCAAGCATGAAAACACGATTCATCGAGACCTTAGCGCCATTCCCAAGAGAAAGTAGCAGTGCCGACTTAATCAAGTTCTTAATCTCACGGCCATTAAGTGGGAGTGCAGCCAGCTTTTCGAGGGATTCATCCGTGACGTCGAATTTGTCTTGTCCAGCACGCTTGATAAAGTTGCACCAGACCTCGCGCCGGGCCGTGCTAGTGAGATCGTAGTATGGCGGGAATAAATCGACACGCGACTGGAACGCAGAATCAATACTTGCGATGCGGTTCGTCGTCAGGAACATGGTGCCTTGGTAGTACTCAAGCTTGCGCAAGAAGATGGAAACAAGCTCGTTGCGCACAATCGAGTGGGGAATTCACAAACCTAAAAACACGTCTACTTCATCTAGAAGGAGCATGGCATTCCACATGCGGCAAAGACCGAGGGCATGGCTCAACGCCTTCTCGACATCAGCTGGCGTCGTGCCGAGTTCGGCGGCACTCATCGCGTAGAGCGGGACACGCGCCTTGTCGGCCATCGCCTCCGCCGTGAACGTCTTCCCGACGCCAGAGGCCCAAACATGAGGATGATGAGGCTGCGGCCTTTGTCGGCGACGAAATCGTCGATGTCCTCGCTCTGGGCAAGACTCTTTGCCTCCGCAAATTCCCAGGCTAGCTGTTTTTCGTCGCCAGGGAGAACCAGTTTGTCGAAGGCTTCGTCGTTCCAATAATTGGCTGCAAGTCATCAACACAGATCTGGCACCATTCCTTGCTCGTTAGGTCAAAGCCCCTTACCCAGGGGGTTGCTAGGAGACGTTGGTCATCCGTGAGCGGCTGCAGGTTCTCGACTCGTTTCATGGGTCCCTTGTTATCCGAAGTTTCTTCTAAATCACCGCTGCCTGTAGTGTTGTTTCTCTTGGTGATATTCTCATTCTCACCCTCTTGACTGCCTTCATCTTGGGGAAGAGGTTTTAGACGCGGCAAGGGACGATCGGAGCTTTGGTAGTATGCATATGTATCAATACAGACCTTTCCGGCAATGGGGTGCCGCACTACCTGTGGATCTTCGTGAGCAGTAGGGGAAATCTTAGTCCCGTTCGCTATCATGAAGTGATAACCACGAAGCTTTTCAAAGATTTTCCCGCGAGCTACCATAGATGCCCTGTAGCTTACTTCATCTTCCAAGAATGAAATGGGGAAAACCGCAAGTGAGGTGATGCGGCGGTATCCAGAATACTGGTTAAAAATGTGAGATGCGCTACAAAAACCGGCTCGTTTTCCATTCCAATCGATAAATTTCGCCTTAATTTTACAGCTTCCACCCTTCTGGTGACACTGCATCACACTAATCGTAGTTTCGACGCCATAAAATATGGCCGAAACCAAAGTCTCAGGTGGGAAGATCCGCCAGAGATCGGCGAAACGGATTGTGCCAGTCTTCCGGATATGTTCCATGGAGGCAACTGATGGGGCCACAGTTGGTGTCAAAAAATCGACCAGTTTCAAGGCTGCCTGCTTGAGATCCGGTTCCTCAGCTGTCTGTCGGAAGCGACCGAGCGCTTCCCATCGGTCACACAAAGGTTGCTGGAGATATAGTCATGTGAGTTAGTGAAGAGGAAACAGGTAGAATGAATTTGGGTCACAACAAACTGAAAGTACCTTACAAATGGAGGGGTAAATGTATAGTCTTGGACGTGCAAATCAAGATCCTGATAATATTTGAGAACCTCAGTTAGGACTTTCCGCATCGTTATGTCCTGGACTGTGATACTCCCAGTCTCCCATCTGTCTCCTTTCTTGGCAAGACGGTGAATGATCGGCACACTAGCTGTACGCGCGACGAGAGCCTCGTGCTCGGTTTCGGGATGTCTAAATTCAGACCACCGAGGTGAGCATGCATTTTGTTTGCACACTCGTTTATACCAAGTCGATACGAGCGCAGGCGTGGACCCTGGAGGCGAGCTTCCCTTCTCTTCAACATCGTCTATTTCTCTTCTTCTTTTTTTATCCGAAGACATGACGATTGAATGTCAAAATTATAGCTGATGATACGGTGGCAGGCGTTGCAAGATCGTGCTAGGAGAGCTGAGATGAAGGTACAGGAGAAAGTATATGAGATGAGAGATAGGTTAAGGATATTTATTTAAAGTATGTGCTATTTGTTGACAGATGTGAGTGTTCCCCGGATCCAAAAGGCGATTAGGCAGACAGTTTACGGGGAACCAGCGAATCAAATTACTAGGTCACTGTTTCACAAACCGAGAAAAAATGACGGGAAGCGATCCGAGCCAGTTGGATCTAGACACTGATATTCATCCGAGGCCGTGGAGCAGTTTCATAACGTGTCTGTTTACTGGGTTGTTTGGCTTCGGTCTCTACTTTACATTATGGTTCGACCAATCCATAGAAATATTGGGCTTGGAAAAGTGACAAGTAATTTAGTGTTACGAAGCCATTGGTGACTGTCAAAAGGCACAGCTAGGTCATTGGTGGACGACCCCGCCACTGTTTTCTCTTCACAGAATTGTATACAATCGTTTAGCCTAGCGCGTGCAATGAAAACGCGTCAGCGATAACGCGCGAAGTCAAAATTAACGCGAATAGTCGCGGAGGCATGGCTTGGTCCTACACCTCTTCACCAGATATGATATATCATAGCTGGAGCTCAGTATCATACTTATACATCTATGCTAGTGTACTGCTACCTAAGTTGAACTACCTAGGCAAGTACTCAAACTGCCTCCCGACGCATCAGCCCGACAACATAATAGGCGACAACAACAGTGCAAAGGCCCTACGCGCTACAAACACCGCGGCTCGAACGCCCAACCCAAGCCATAAAACGGACAAGGCACAGTAGTCCTAAAAGGAGTGGACACGGAGTCATAACACAGCACGCCCTTAAAGCAGGAAAATGGTGTCTACGACGTAATATATACATAATATAGTGTACGACGTCTGATACCCATCTGGGGGTTAAAGGGATTAGGTCCTTGCATAACGTTAAACATTATCAATTAATCAATCAGTCAATCAAGCTACCTAAGTTGAGGGTGCCTTGGTGAAATTGCAAGAGCTAGTGCAGTAGGGCATAGCTCATCCTCCGCTACGCACGGAAGCCCAACAGGCAACGGATCAAGGCCAAGGATATTTCAAAGTACTGTAAGTGTGGCTTCGCCGTCAACCCACAGGAGTGGCTAGACCTCTTTTTAGGGTCAGTAGCTATTCATACATAAAAGTAAGCAGCTCGGTTGTACAATCACGCTACCGTGTTTCATCATTCTAATACGAAGAAATCGATGACCCTAGCATTCTTACTCGCCTACAAGATTTAACTTCACACTTGAGAAACAAAAAGCGACAACTTAGACTCAGAAACTCTATGTTGAATTAGCACCTAGAAGTGAGGGGCGGCTATGAGAAGAAAGGCAAGTCTAGTCGAGGCATATCTTGACGACAGACTGACTTCTATAAAACTCGTGCCTATTTACCACACACGTAGCTATCCTGTACCAAGGAGAGCTAGTTATACAATCTAGAAAATGTCTCTATAAAATAAATATTTAACTGGCCAAAGTATTGCTTAGCCTACGCCAATCAAGATGTTTCTAATCAAGTTCACTAATATAGTCCCTAGTGATATTAGGCATTGTTATTCAAAGATTTGAATTATAATACATCAAATTCGAAGACATATCGTTGGAACATATGATTCTATCTAGATCAGCCAATTTTATTCAACCCACCTGAAAAACTTTGTGCACATATACCACATCCCAAGTGTAGGAGGGGTATAATGATAGGCTCAAATCGGCCATAGTCTCATGCGTCTACATAGAATCGGGGCCATTTGACTCAGTGCCTTGAGACTCTGCCTCTTAGTCAGCAAGAATGCCTGGTACGACGCCTTTGGTATCGTGATAAAGCAGGTAGTTATCACAAAACTTGCTGTGGGCATTAGTCCACCGCTGCCTCCGATGGTCCTTGGTCACATTCCATGCCGGCCTTCCCCTGGTCCCTAGGAACCGTTTCCCAGGATTCCTTTCGTAATGGCTCTAGCTCCAATAGATTAGATGCCGAGTGTCGCCTGACCTAGCTACCCAGTCTGAATATGAATAGTGTAAGCGTGTTAGCTGCAGATGTGTTTTATTGATTAGGAGATGGAACGTTGCATTGTTACAGACCAATGAAAGTAAGTTGCCAAAGCGTCAAAGGATCAATACTGCAGGTGGGTGAACTGTTGGCTCATGGGTAAGGTAAGGGTGGTCTGCATGTTGGGACGTGATATGCATCGGAGGGCGACTATAGGATT